>JACVBY030000415.1:0-617500 GCA_017589505.3 Metroxylon sagu | reverse complement strand
TCTTCAATTTATTTTACCAGCACTGTCACTCTAACCAACAAATTCTGTAAGTCAGTTATAGAGGGTCTAGGTGCCGTACGTCCCAAATGAGGCCTAATGATCCATCAATGAATGGGTTGGGTATGAGTCGAAGCCAGACCATTAAAAATTTTAAGTCAACTCTTCTAAATATAAGATGTTAAACCCAACTAACCCTGTGCTAACTAATTACATGGAATAAAATATATGCAGGTGTTTATACTCGACTTTATATCTTTTCAATTTTTAGCCAACCATTATTATATGGTTAACTGTCTAATGCTTGTTATTAATGATAGACATTTCATTGACCTGACTTCATAAATCGTGCTGCGTACGCTAGTTATAGCAGAACCCCATTCTTTAGTTTTCCTTCTCTTTGTAAATAACTTTTTTTTTTTTAATAAATTGATGGGTTCTTGCCATCCATTTTTGCTAAAAAAAATCTCAGAGCATAGATGAGTTTAGCTTCGTTTCATTGTTTAAGATATCATTTGATACTAATAAGAATTTAAACCTGGCCTAATCGGGCCAAACATGATGCATATTGGGTCAAGTCTGGATGTTAAAAGACCCAAATCCAACCCAAGGAACGATGGATCTCATAATATTTTTTACTGTCCAAACCTGGAGTTGGTCCAATTCTTCAACAGACTGGATATTGAACACAATTTAGACCCGAGACACCAATGGAACCAGGCGGCCTGAGTTTAGGCAAGACCAGAACCAACCCGATAGAACCCTTAAAGCCTTATTGGCATCCTTGATGAATAAATGGAATCATATCTTGTTTGCAGAACAAGTAAGAATCTCTAATTTTCCAGACCGCACAAATTGCTTTCAGAGGTTTAGGTACAACCAGGGTAGCATTGTTCAGCATAATTTTAATATTCTTGTCTGCATTAAGGCTGTCTGCATCTTCTGGACTCGTACCTCTCTGTGTTTTTGCGTCGTCTGACAGACAGCTGGAAAACAAAAATGTGATGGAGAGCTGCTATATTTTTTTTTCTTTGGAGAGCTATAATTTTTATTTTTATTTTTCCTTTCGTTACAAGAGAGGCACATGCAATTCATTCTTAAACCTCTCTAATATGACTTCTTAGAAGACGTCTACTTCCCCGTAATATATTAAGGATGGCATGTCGATGGTTTCTGAAGATATCTGCTAAATAGTATGCTTTAATTTTCACAAAAAAAAAAAAAGCTTCCTCGTTTTAACATCATATGAAACGGAACATTTTTGTGTGAAGAATTGATATATAAAATAGGCTATCAAGAGGAATGTGAAGGTAAAGAGCCAAAGTTTGATTTTTTTTTTTTTTTTTTTTTCCGGAGTATGAAATTTAACTATGTATTTTCACATCATATTATTTTTTTAAAAAAATAAATAATCTAATTGAAGTGAACTAACAAGATATATAATTTAATTCATGGATTATTAAGTTATATGCAATCTATAAAAGTAGAGAACCTATCTTTTATTTTAGGCAAAGGATCGACGTCATATGGTAAATGAGAACGAGAAACTTATCTTATATTTTTTATTTTTAGTGCTATGTCAGCTAGCAATGAGCCCAATTCCATTTTATCATGCCAACCATAAAGAAGAAGGACTTAGTTGAAAGATGTCGAATATATTATCCATTGTAAGCCTTCCTCGCATCCTCGATGCTCAGCACAGTCCCTTTCCTATGACCACCTTATTCAGCCTTGATCTATCCAAGTAACTGTCAATCATTAATCCAAAGTATCCAAAACCTAAGAAAAATGTAATGAAGTAATATAAGAGCCACGCACAACCACATCTCATCATGGCACTCCTTTATGACTTTTGGAAGCAAGGTCAAGTGAAATATCCACTAACCCAAGGACCACATTTAGTTAGCCTAACTTTAAAGGCATCAGCACATAAGGACCCTAAATGTGATTCTATTTTGTTGAGGCGTACCTACCTTTTTCTGATCCTACTTAGACTTTTGAAAATAACAGTTTAGGAGCCATGTGTTACAGTTATCCGTCTCACATATAACTGTTTTGAATTGTTATCCTTAGAAAATTGTTACTTGTTGTTCATGCCCAATTATTTCCTACCATTATTTTTGAATTGGAATCGCTCACAGAAGCCATGTGGTTATGAGAGGGAGAAGTGATCTGTGCCCTCTGGATTAAATTGCGATTTTATGTTTAATTTTTATTGATTGGAATTTCAAGTCCTTGACGGTGAGATATTTTGGAGAAAAAAAAAAGAAGTTCGATACCGTACAAAGACCAAACATAAAATCAAAAAGACAGCCAATCCGAGTGATCAACTAACAAAAAAACTATGATGTTGAGCAGGACCTCATGTTGGGAGGCACAAGCACGACCTCCATCACAGTGGAGTGGATCATGGCCGAACTAATGCACCGCCCTGACATCGACCGGAAAGCCCGGGAGGAGCTCGCCGCCGTGGTCGGCGGCCCCGACACGGTGGTGGAGGAGTCCCACGTCCCCAGGCTCCGGTATCTACGGGCAGTGATCAAAGAGACGCTGCGGTTCCACCCGGTGGTCCCGCTGCTGGTCCCCCGCGTCCCGTCCGAGCCCTGCGTCCTTGGCGGCCGCTACCTCGTCCCCACGGGGGCCCGCGTGGTGACCAACGTCTGGGCCATCCACACCGACCCCGTGCTCTGGGACTCCCCCGCTGAGTTCTGGCCGGAGAGGTTCTTAAACGAAGGCGGCGGCGCCGAGTTCCGCTACTTTCCCTTCGGGGCGGGCCGGAGGCGCTGCGCTGGGCTGCCGCTCGTGGAGAGGATGCTGCCGTTCGTGGTGGCGACGCTGCTGCACGCCTTCGAGTGGAGAGTGCCGGAGGGCGTGGAGTTGGATCTCTGCGAGAGGCCGGGGATAATTCTGACAAAGGAGAGACCGGTGCTGGCAGTTCCCACGCCCAGGTTTTCTAATCCAGAAATCTATGGCTAATTATAAATTTGACGTTAAGTAAATATTGTCCTTGATATATATTTGCAGTCTAAAAGTTAAAAAAAAAAAAAAGGCTTTGTACCTAGTTACGACCGATGGTTGACACAGGAAATATGCAGCTGTCCAATGATAGTGGTTTATCCTTCCATTTTACTGCAAAATATTGTACACATTCCTGCATAATAGACTGCTCAAAACAACGGAATGGACACTTAACATTGATGGTGTAGATTGGAAATCACTAGATTGGAGATCAGTGGGATGCAAAAGAAGATCTGACTACTACTTAATCTTTCTTCAACTTGGCTGGCTTCTTGGTTTCTGAGTGACAGTAGCGGTGACGTATCAGATAGATGTTGGATGAATGCATGAGCCAACCGCAAGCTTACGAAAGAGATTTTTCTCAACACAATGGTCTTGTTGCTCCGTAAATAGATCCTTAAATTTTTCTTTACAAAGATGAAGCAACACTCGGATAATGGATACAAAACCCATGGCTTACCATGGGCAACAGGCCCTGCCCAAGTTGAATGCAGAGTCTACATGCCTTCGGCCTAAGCAATTTGTATCAGGAAAACCTCAAAGAATACCCCTGTAACGGTGATCATCTTCCGAGAAATCCAACAGCTCAGCGCATGAACAGGATTCGACCCCCCCTCCTTCCTAAACGAATTCGCCAATTAATCACTCAAGCATTGCTCAGTTTTAAATTGCTGCTTGTGAAATTTCAGAATCAAAACAAATAAACAATCTTGCAGGTCAGTTGATAAACTGTGCATGTGACAATTGAAATCAAGGCTATGGTTCCATTTGCCCGTCTGCAGTATAACAAGACTAGAACAAGTACCGTACGCTCATATAAGATAACTCCAAAATTCTTCTTCAAGAATATTCACAAGGATTGACAACAATTAGCGGCTGTAGTACCTCCATGGTAAATAGTTAAGGTGGGGGGAGCGAAACACTATTTTACAGGCGAATAATTTAGATACGAGGCACAGGATACTCTGCAGCGCTATCCAGTTAACTGCGTTGCAACAGAGGGATCTTCTGCAGTCCCCACTGCCTCGGTATCAGGCTTCTGCACTTCACCATCATCATCTTTAGGAATTATCAATCCGTATCCTCCCTCTTTTCTCTTGTACAAAATATTTATATCACCTAGAGAAAACACACTTTCTTGAATTAGCCATACAAGAAAATTTAGAACCTAACTCAACCCATGGTTGCACATGAATTTTACCAGTTTCTTCATTTCTGAAACCATAGAAGTCATGATCAACATTCTCTAACTGCTCCTTTGCCTCTTCTACCGTCAATGGTGGCATGTCGAAATATTTCGTGCGCACAACCTGAAAATATAGAGTTTAAAGCATTTAGTCGGTGCAATGATCACAGTTAGAGAAGTCAGCTTGTTGCAGATGCACCAATGGCATCAAACCCACCACATAACAGAGCCTGCTGTTCAAAATTTAAGCCAACAGCAAATCCACAAAAATTAAAAATATTGATTATGGTTGATTGAGACAACTTGTCTCTGCATGCTGGAATCAAGCCTTAAAAAAATAAGGATTTACAACCTAGATATCTGACCAATAAAATCATGCAGTTCTTCCTACTGAACTTAATGCAAACAAGGTTTGAGGAACCCTCCAGGACAATACATCTGGCTTAAGATATTTCAGTTTTTATGACCTTCTGAACAAAATGAGGAATCAAAACACCAATTCACCTGTTTTGCCCTGTTTAATTTGTTTCAACTGATTTTGTCAGTGAAAAAGGTATACGATTTGCATTGATTCATGGTAATTCTTATTGCTAGTTACTGTACCTAATTTCACATCTTAATGTTTTAAATCTAACTATTTGTAACTTATATATAAATACACACACAATGATATCCCAATTTACACTTACGATTGACGCTCACATGCTCAGACTGTGTTAGATCTTATCACACATATTCTTTTTCTCGAACTATACATGTTTATCATGTCTACGATGGAGGGTAAATCCTGACCCTGTATCTTGGACCCAAAACATTTGGGGCAGTCAATCGGAACCAATTTGAGAATGGTACAGGATTTCCAAACACACAAACACTGAAACAACAACCTTGCTGATTGACAGTGAGGCATCTCAATTATCACAGTGGGATCACCTTGCCTTCTGAAGTGTTAAGGGGCTCTCCTTGATGATTGGAACTGCTTCGTTGAATCATCCTCTTACATCCAGTGAGTAGTTAAATAACCAAGATGACCTTTACTCAAATAAAGACAGAGAATAAGGCCTTTATAGCCATTTTAAATGGTCATGTCTCCCTTTCACCACCCAGTGGTGATTTATGAAGTTGCTATTATTCCCAAGCCATGGAAGGCCTGGTCCACTTTTAAATGAGGATTTCTGTTCATTTCACCACTATCTTTTACTCTCTTGAATAAGCCAGTTATCTATCTGATCTTAAAATATAGTATAACTAGGTGGTTAAGGATCCATGCAAGCTTTGCACAAAGAGCTCAAATGTGTCACCAATTAAGGACCCATTTTTACAATTCCTCTTTAGACAAGGAGCATTTTTCTCCATGAACCATTATGGCCCTAATTAGTCCAAATTCAAACACTGTAAGGATTCACTTGCAAGTCAAGAAAGTCTCTCTAGTCAGTGCGAGCTCATATAGAGGGTTGAGATCAAACCCATGTCCTGATAGAATCCATCAAAGGTTTTATCTTTCCATTAATAGACAAACTCCAGAGCAGGGACGAAGTTCTCACTTCCTTTGATCCTCCATAAATAACAAGAGGTAACCTCAAGCTCAGTAGCACCTTAAGCTCTGGTGTCTCAAGAAGTGCCACCAAATATTGCAGCATTTTGTTTCAAGGTGGCTTTCTCCACCTTTTTTGTTTTTCCATCTTTCTAGTGAAGTCTCTCTTCATGCAGCTTTGTCTGTTCATGTTTTGACACCCTTTGCATTGCAGAGGGCTCATTCCATTCAACACATGGATCTGCCGTGGTTCATATTAGATTGCTCTTGTAATCTATCTTGCTCTCAGAATCTTGGAGACTTTTCACCTTTCCCAGGTGCTCCAATGCCTTTATGCACATTATGAGTATGGATATCATCTTACTTGACGATGCTCACACTCCAAAGATTGAACCAAAGAAACATGACCATAGGTTTCATAATGATATAATTCGATATGTTTTTCATTTCCTTTTAATTTTTAACAGTTTTCTTGGTTTCAGACTAACTAAGACAGACCATAAAAGAAGCCACTCAAGTCCTGGTCATTGATAGATATCACAATGCATAAATATATCACAGTAAACAAGAATTTGCAAAAAAAATCAAGTTAGCGAATAAGATGATAGAAGTAGGTTGCCTCTTCAACTGCACAAATATAATTATGCTTCCTAATTCCTATGGTCATACTTCTTGTCCACATTGTCGTGGGTCCATATTTTTCCTATTACAACATTATGTACCACAGCATGGACATTCCATTGCAGAGAGGTTGGAAAATTCAAAGATTTTCAGTTTTAGCCAAAACTGAAAACCTTCTACAGGAGTGAATTGCTTTTTGCCAATATTGGGTGAAAACATGTCCTCTTTTGAAGATTCAACTAGCTTTGGCCAATTTTAGACAATTTTAGCTGAATCTTACCAAGTTCGACAAATTAAAGCTAAAGGCCTCATCTAAGTTTATCCATTGATTTCTTTGAGTTGTATTTGGGTGATAAAATTTTCTATGAAGCATTTTCTCAACATTATGCTCAAAGTGTCAGTTTTCAGTTAGCCAAAGTGTATGTAATTGTAGGTTCCAAAAAATTCAAACGTAACATAAATTTATACAACACTTTGTTATATACTAATTTGGATTTGACAAAACAAAACAATGCCTGATAAACCTTGCTTACATTTGATGGGATATTTAAAATAAGCAAAATTCATGAAGTAGGAGACAAATTTTTGGAAGCATCAGGGGAAAAAATATCTAGACATGAAGGCAAATGTCTTTGATGTAGGACCGTCTATGGAACAAGGAAACATAGAAAGGTTTATGGTAAGGCTGACAACTAAAAGTGCTGGAATATCAAGTGAAGACCTGAGTTTTAAATATAACTAAACTAGCGAAGTTTTCTTTTTGAAGAAAATATGTATTGGACAGCTACTATCTAAGCTAGGCTTTAGGATTCTAAGGCCTAAATTGAGTTTTTAAGGGTTTACACAATTGAATAACCAAAATCAAACGTATGCTGGAATTTCTAGGGAAAATTTGATTCCCTTATTAATATAAAAGAGCTAGAAGATGAGCAACTGAAATACTAAAAAAAAAAACAACAACAACAAGAACGAGAAATGCTGAAGCAGAATGGATGTGAAAGAAACAAGGAAACATTCCTTAACTTCTCTTTTTCATTTTAAGATGCCTTAAAGAAGCAATAAGTTATGTTGTTGGTCATCCAAAGAGAATAAAAGAATCCCTTGCTTCTTTATAAAAATTTCAGCCCTCCATCTGGTGTGTCCAATGATAATGGAACCTCTGATATTGACTAGATCGTCAATCAATGACCCACATATAATAATCTTCATATGGTTCCTAAGCTGGTTTTGCTTCCAACTAATGGATCCATAAGGCTGGAATATCCAATGAGAATCATGATTCCCTTTTCTTCCCATCACATCTATTGAAAGCACAAATTTTGTGAATAATGGTACTACTAAAGAAATGCCTCTACCTTATTCACCTTAGACTGATAAAGTACTAAGAGATCGTGGGTCCAAGTCACATAAGTCATGCAAGTGGTCTGCTTCCAAGAATTCAAATTTACACAATAAACTAATCAAAATAAATTATGTATTTGGCTCCCAATTTGAGGAAGTGATTTAACTTCACAAATGTTTGAGTCATTTTCATCAATCCAAAGTGACCGTGCTTCAATTTTGTAGAATATTTCTTTATGATTGACCATGGTTGACCCTAGATCTTAGGTTTAGCCACTCTTCACAAAGTCTGCTCATGGTTGACTATGCTCAACCAACTCGCTCTTGTCACTGCATAAGCTCATTGCTGCCAACATGTAACTAGAACTCACTTCTAACATTTCTCACACTTATAGACCACCAAAAATGACCCTCTTCAAATCTGACAAGTGGTCTCTTGATTTGAGGAATCTTATTAATGATAGCAAAATAAAATTTGACCAGTCTAGTGGCGGATTACCCTCATGATACAACTCGATTATTCAAAACATTTTTAGAAGTACACATCTAAAGTTCAAACATGACCAAACTGAGCACAAATGTGTTGAAACATCTGCAAAAGAAAACTCTAAAATGTGTTATTCTAATGAAGTACAAAGCCCCATAACTCTCTCTTATACAACAGGCTCCACCTCTAATCAAATTCTTTCTAACCAAATTTATTGGATCCAATAAGAAATCTCAAAAAGATTCAATGATTAACTTGCCTAACTCTCTTATGCAACATTTGGACTTGTTTAAAGTGAGAAAGCCTTTCAGATATGGATGGATGGATTAGAAGAGTCAAACCCTTTTGAGAAAAAAAATGTATTAGTGCTTGTAAGTGGCTATGATTGACATTAGGAATTACACAATCAAACAATGAATTTATTTTGAAGTATGCCAATCATCCAATAGATAAATTATAAAGAACAAATATAATCTAATAGTTGAGTGTCACTTGGATAATAAGATATAGAAGCACCTGTCAACATGAAGATGAGCTAACAGAGTTTAGTATTGCCATGGGTCCTTGTATAGGATTGTTCAAAGGTCCAATAGATTGGACTAAGAAAGATTTAGTGTGTGGATCCCATTTTGTGAGTATTTTAGGTTGGGCCTTCTTAATTCCATGATAAGCCTGTGGATTGGCCTCCATTTGGCACAAGCTCCAGCCATATCTTTAGAGCACTATCAAGCAGTTCCCTGTATCTTAGATGAACATCATTTCTAAATTATTTGCATCAGGGAAACACAACTTATCCTATAATTGAAGTGTAACCCAAAGCATGCCACAAATTGATTCGTATTTTAAATTATATATTTTCAAACTGTCAAATAATATTAATAGATCAGTTAAAGACATTTCTACCTTCACTGTAATCATTTTTTAAGCACAAAACTCAAACCATCTTCATCTATAGAAAGCCCTTTTTTTCTTTTTCTTTTTCTTTTTTTTAAAAAAAAGAAACATAGACGCAGTCTAGGTTATCTACCAGTCTATCTCCTGCATTTGTCTATAATGCATGCCTACGTGTTTATATCTCTGATATATGCGTTCTTACGTGTTTAAGCATGTGAGAAAGATAGAGAGAAAAAGCAGGTCTGTTTATGGGCATAGAGATATAAAGAAGGTCTGTTTATGGGCATTCTATTTGTTCTCCTCTCTCCAGTAGTCACTAACTACAAATAAAGAACAGAGGAAAGACAGTGGAGAGCAGACACAGTCTACCCACACCTTAGAAGAGCTCAGGAACCCTTGCTGACAACTAGGACAATGACAATCTCATAAGTAGGATTAAATAATAGAGTAACATACGAAATCTGGAATGAACCTGATCTGAATGTGAGATGATATATCTTAGAAAGAAACTGGGCATAATATGAACAAGTGAAAGGCCACAAATACAGCATAAATGGAACAAATTAAAGCGAAAAATGAGTAGAGAATCGTGATGAGCAATACAAACCTTGTCCAAATATTCACCATCCACTTCTTCAGGTGCCAACCCTACCAAACCCTGGTCCTCTTCCTCATCCTTCCCGATAATTCTCTGAGCCTCCGGTTCCCGAACTTTAAGCCGGCTAAACCCTTTCATGTGCCGCCCATGATCCGACTCTTTCTCCTTGATCTTCCTCAGCTTCCTCTGTATGATCGACGACACCAAGTCTATGCTCCCGTAGAGCGTCTCCCCATCCTCCTCCGCCCGAACCACCCCATGCTTCTTGGTAAACAGAGTAACCTAAACCCAACACACAATTAAACAATGCCAAAAAAAAAAAAAAAAAAAAAAAAAAAAAACAACAACAACAAAGATATAATCATCAGTGGTAAGGCCATACCTCGCACCTCCGAACGCGGGGGCCTCGGCCGAGCTCGCCGCCGCGGACGGAGAGCCGGACGTCGACCTCCCTGACGAGGTGGCTGTGCTTCTGCACCGCCTTGCCCACCTTATCCTCGACGTGCTTCTTCACCGGCTCCGTCAGCTAGTGGACACAGGAGCGAGAGGCAAATTCACTAAACAAACAACCAAAAAAAGGGAAAGAAATCGACCACGAGAAAGAGAGGGAGGAATAAGGGGGACTACGTCGAGGTTCTTGCCCTGGATTATCAAACGGACGGAGGAGAGGGGCCCGTCCCAGGACATCCGAAGAGCAATGGCCTTCTTGTTGGATTGAGCGGAGGATATCTTCGGTTTAATCGACCCGATCGCATTGCCGAGGAAATCCGAATGGAGGAACCGGGATATCGTGGTTGACGATGATGCCAGGGTTTTGGCGCGGATTAGAGACGGCTGATGAATAAGAGGCGAAGGAGAGGAAGAACAGGAACAGTAGAGACCGGTGTGCCCCACCGTGGCCATTTTAACGGAATGTTCCACAAGAGGAATAAGGGGAAGAGGAGATGGGGGTTTTCGTTACCGCAGCGTTGGGGATTGGAGATTTTTCAGCGGGGATTTTTGGGGCAGCGTAGAGAGGAGAGACGGGATGGGATATCTGCGGATGGTTGGATGATGGGTACAGCCGCGCGGGATAACACGTGGAGAGTAATCCATATCCCGAACGGGGTGGTTTCGAGAAGGATGACGACGGGTTAAGAGGAACACGGTAGGGAGCGTGTGAGATGCCTCAGCGAAAAATGATGAGGCGATCATGCGGCCTTCATTGGCTGGTGCCGTGATTCCGCCAGGGGCGGGTTGCAAGCTTCCCGACATCCGGATACCATCTTCCACCGGGGGAGATAGCCGGGCCCGTTTGTTAAATTTTAAAGAAAAAAAAATTAAAAAAATTATGGAAGGACGCTTTGAGTGCGACCCCAAGCCGCAGGACGGGCAGCATATCAAGATTTTTTTTTAGTGGGATAGTGGGAATCGGAAAGGAAAGAAAAGATTACTTTCATGAAAAACTAGTAAGAAGATGTTAAATTTTTTTATTAAAAAAAATAATACTGTGAAATTGCTTGTTTACCAGGCTAACAAAATCTCTGAGTAGTAATATCATAAACCTAAATTCCAATACATTGCCGGTTTGTCGCTGGAATTTGAGGAGTTAGGGGTATTTAAGAAAAAGGACCACCTTCTTTTATTTTGTATATAGCTCATCCTCTAAGGGCCTCTCCTATCAAAAATATAAAAGAGAAAATATCGTTAGTAATTTCACATGAAAGAGTGTGATGATACTAAATCCGTTGCAGGAAACTTAATAATCAATTGGAAAAGGTGTTGGAATCTTAGACCGTAGGAAATATGTTCAGTCTAAGGTAAACTTAACCTTTCATTGCAGAAGTTTTTCTACACACACACACACACACACACAAAAAAGCCTTAAATTATCATTTTTTAAGAAAATATGCTCTCCTGTTCATCATCCCTGATAATGGCTTGTTTCTCATAGAGAGGGTCTAGCTCCCTGCCTCCTGCTTTCTTGAAGGTATATGTCAAATTTAGTTGACTTAAGTTCTTTAATGATTTTTCTCGGACAGAAATAGATTTCCAGTTGCTGAGGATGCGTATCTATTCTCCAGAGAATAAGTTATCTTTCATTCACTACAGCACAAGTAATCTGATTTATTGGCTTATTGATGTGATTTATTGGCAAATGCATTGCACATAATATTGCTTCCACAGAAGACAGAACCTATTTATCTCTGAAGTTTTCTCAAGGTTCTCCAGCCTAATCCTTTTAATCAGAACGCAGGAGCGTCTAAATCTTGACTTATGTATATATTTAACTGTATAAAACTTAAGATCATGACCATCTAATTATTCAATTGATGCAGCCTGACATAACAGCACCTGGAGCAAGCACCTTGGCAATGTACTAGTAATCCAGCTGATGTTAATGATGCCTTTGCCTTCATGTCGGCAACCTCAATGGCCTGTCCTCGTGTTACCGAAATGGATGCACCCATCAAATCTATGCTCCAGGCTTGGTCCATAAACACATCATGAAGAGTAGTTTATTGAAGTGTTAAACTGGCACAAATGGAGGCTCGACAGTACCAGCTGCGAGAGAGATGATCGTTTCGACCATGGAAGGGTCCATGTTGATCGAAACAGAGCAGCGAATCCAGGGCTACTGTACGATACGAGCATGATGGACTAGTTCCAGTCCCGTGCTCGCTGGGCAACAATGATTCTGCCATGAGTGACCTAGTTAATCGGCAAGCCACTTGCCTAATACTAGCTCGGCATTGGACCTGAACTTGCCATCTATTATCATTATGATCTTAAGGGTCTGTTTGGATGCTCAGAGGAAGAAAAATGAGAGTGTGAAGAGTGGAAAAAGAAAGGAAGGAAAAGGAAAGGGAGGAAAAATTGTTATCCTCTTCTTGTTTGAAAAGAAAAGTAGGATAAGTTAAACTCATCTTGTTTTAATAGAGAGGAAGAAAACAAGAAAGATAAATTATATTTATAAAATTACAAACATATTTTTATTAAGAGAGAAATTTAAATTAATTTGTAAAAATAAAGTTAAAAAAAATAATGCAAAGATTATAAACTCATTCCTTTCTCCCTCTTTATCCCTCAAATTGAGAGGTAAAGAAGTTTAATCTATCAAGAATGAATGAAGGAAAATGAGTAATCTTCATTTCTCTTCCCTTTCCTTCAAAAGGGTTCATAAAACTATTCCTCTTTTTTTTCTTTCCTTTTCTTAGATTAATCTCCATCCAAAGGGGACTATGATGACCTGAAGAACTGTCACAAATGTTTTGGTCCTATCATTTAATTCAGTGTATGAAGCTCCAGTCCATCCCCTCATGGCATTGAAATGGAGGTGATGCCTGGGATTCTTGAGCCCAATTCTACTAGCATCGTTTACTTACACATTGGCAGTTACTCTTACGTCTCCTAGTCATGGGGAGCACCGAGATTGCCAATTTGGAAGCCTGGCTGATGGCGTGTGCTTTGTCAACTTTGTTAGAAGCCCTGTAGCCGTTGTTGCTCTCAAATTTGGTTCATATCCAGACATGTAAAGAAGACGTTAGAATTTGATTAATAGCTGGCAAATTCTATGACGTTAGGTGGTGCTCTAACTTCAAAAATTTAAAGAATTTGAACTTTGCTTGCAGTGACGTTGAAAATTTTAAATTTAAACTCTCTTTTTAAATAAAAAATAAAAAATATGGCAGCTGAATCCTAGATGGGAATTACCTTGAGACAGTCTTGCTGTACCGTTGATGTTGTGTGAATTTTTATTTTGGCTAACAAATACGCGTTGAGCCGTGAAATGTGGCAACAAGGAATTTAAACCCGGATTCCACTCAGACATCCCAAATGCCACGTGTCTCACGATTTTTTATTAATTTCTTTAAACATACAATTCAAAAGTCCAATGTCACCTTTCTCCTTAAGACCATAATGTACCAGACAAAACTTAGACGCAACTTATTTGATGATTGTCATCAGATTTTTCATATCTATATTCATTGAATGTTTAGATTTCATTAAAAAAATAATAATAAATCTATATTATTTGTTAAATATAATAATGCATATATTAGCGAAACTTAGAACTTTTTTTGAAGGGTCATGCAAAAATTCTTTAAAAATTTGGTAGGGATCATGAACCCTTGGACTTAATCGAGGTTTGCCCCTGTGTTCACGTATCACTTCTTATCTGAAGAGCTTGATGATGGTAAATACCTGACACAGCGCCTCTTCATCCGTGTCAAATGGCTTGGCCGAGAGCTTGTTTTCATGGAAGATCGAGAAAAGCCCATGATAAGGAGGAGACCCATTCGACACGTCGCTTTGGATGGTTTAACTTGCATAAGGCGCCCATAGTATAATATAATGTGACGCAATAAAATATAAATATTTGAGGGTAAGGGATGGCCCATCTTACTCGTGACAGGTGGACACCTTTGGTCTCCGGAAACATGGATCCAATTAAATATATATCAACTTTACCAATATATTTACTGGTGCTTGCATCTCCCCATCTGCCTTTATAAATGGAGGGAAAGGGACACAATATATACAATAAAAACATCATACATCAAAGCGCTTTATAGTTAAAACAAAAAAAAATCAAGGTTCTAAAGGGACACAATATATAAAATATATTGTAACTAGGGAAAAAAAAACATCATACATCAAAGCTTTATAAATTTTTTTTTTTTTAAAAAAAATCAAGGTTCTAACCCCACCACATCCGGATCAAACTTCCTTCACCTAAACGGTAAAAACAGAGGGCCGGCGATCCGAGAGAGAGAGTCCGGGGGTGGCAGATCGGAAGGGAAGGGAGGGGAAGCGAAGCTCAGGGCTGATGATCTTCGGGCGAAGCGAGGCGGGTGGCGACGGCGGAGTGGTACATGGCGTCGTGCCAGCTCTCCGTGGCCCGCATCTCCTTCCGCAGCACCCTCGCCTTCTCCGCCGTCAGCCTCGACCACCTCGTCCCCGCCGGCTTCCCCTCCGCCGGCTCCCCCGGTCCGGCCTCGTCCTTCAGGACCGCGCGGAACAGCGGGGCCCACCAGGGCTGCGGCTTCGCCTCGCCGGAAGACGCCGGCGCCCTCCGGCCGGCGGAGGAGCCCGAGGCGGCCACGGGGTGGATTCGCCTGGCCGCTCGGAGATTCGCTGAGGAGGGCGGCGGAAGAGAGAGTGATGCCATTGGATTGGACAGCTGGGATCTCGGAGTAGTGAGAGTCGGGATATCGATCTCCTTCTAATATCGGAGAGGGAGCTTGCGAGGTGTGGAGCTTTGACGCCTTTGAACCGGGGGAAAGGGACGCGAACGGGAGAGGGCGAGCCAGGACAACGGGGAGGGCGGTTTCTTAACGGCATATTCGAGAGGGGTTCTTTGGGTCCGATGGAAGGAAATCCACGATGGGGCGATGACGTCTACCGTTTTGGAACAGTGATCGAATAGGGGCAGTCCGATGGAAACTTGACGGCTGAAATTGATGAGAGGGTAGAAAAATTGGAGAAAAATTGGAGAAAAAAAAAAAAAAGGGACTGGATCGTTGTCACGGAGCTAGCGGATTCGGGCATCGACATGGATAGCAATGGGGGCCCAGTTAAACCATGGGTTTATGAGTCCCGTGGGCGATAAGAAACTGGAGCTGGGTTTAGGATGTTTCGGTGAGCAAAAAGAAACCGGCCGTGCCGCTTGTTTTTTTATTTCTTATCCATAAGGACCGTGGTTTTAGATAAGAGTGTCGTGACCGTTAACAGATATGATGGGGTGTGTTATAGCAGGATAATGCATTATAATAAATCTTGATCTGCCAGCAATATTCTAAGTGTTGCCGGCAAGAGAGCAATTGAAGTGTCACAAATTACAAGAATCGCTTCCAACAAAATTTTTTTTTTGAATTCTCACAATAACTTTCTAAATTATCCAAAATGCCTCAGGTCCAAAGCCTACAAGGCTTAAGTCTGTATCAGATTCATCTTGAAAGCTAAGATTATTTGTGCTTATATAAAGAAGAAATATATAATTTACTATATGAACTAGAACTAGAACTCTATAAAGATATAAAAAAAAAATATTCTTTCTTTTATCTTTTAAAATTCAAGACTACACATATTAGAATTAAAATTTTACATAGATATAAAAATATATCCTTTTTTTAGCTTATGAATTTTAAAACTAATACTAACATTTTTTTAGATATTAATATCCCTAATTCGATAAGTAACAAAAATTTAATATACCATGTATGTTTGTATACTCACATGTGCATAATGTATGACTATTATACCAAACAAGTACGTACATAATATGCTTCTCTTCCACTTATTCTATCATAGGTAGGCAATATTTCACATGATGCTGTTGGTGAGCAAGGAGTGGATTGGAAAGTTATTTGGACAATTATGCTTCTATATCAAATTCTTGTATTACTTCCCAGAGGAAAATCTTAACTATAAACTTTGAACATTGACCATGGAAGTTGCCCGTAAAAGGATCAGATGTGATGCAACCATGGCAGCAGTACATGTAACATTTTTACCGACCATGCGTCGGACACATACATGACGCACGCTTGTTTTACCATGGTATGGAAAGGAAGTGGCCGGTCAACGACTTTCATGGAGGTGTGCCATGACTCCATAATTGGTATAAATGTTAACAAAACACATGCAAACAATAAAAAAATTTGTAATGATAAACGCTTGCTAGGATGCAAAAGTTCTCACTCCTGCAGTAGTGTTGCAAGTGTAAAACATTTCCAAAAACACATACATATAATAAAATAAATTTATGATAGTAAAGCTCTTACAAATATGCAAAAGGTCTTACTCTTAACAATAGTGATTCTAATCATATCTCTGCTTTATTATAATTTTGCATGCCACACACCGGCATCCACATGTCCTTATTGATCAAAGTTGATAAATTCTAGCTAATCATACAAGTATAGGATTTGTCCTATCCATGAATGAAAATCATACTATAAATGGCTATATTAATAATGCAGCTATAAAGTTATATATATATATATATATATATATATATATATATATATATATATATATATATCATTTTAGCATTATCTTAATGGCTGTTATTGTGCCCCGACAAAAAAATAACCATCAAAAGTTTTCATGACACTGTGCTTAGCCCTATATATAATGCTAACATTATTGTAATCCTATAATTGAGTTGGATTACTTTGATGACCATCAATCATAGTCATTTAAATGATGGTAATGATATATGATGTCAACTATGTATGAAGATACCTATGCAGGATGTATATAGGTACCCTTGTAGGATGTTTCAATAAGGTTGCTGAAGAAGAGCTATTTCTTAAATTAATTTGAGAAGCCAATTTAAAATGTATGGAGACAATTGGATATTAAAATATAGCATAATAATTTAAAAAATAATGATCAACATTTTGTAATGCTGACCTAGGAACTCATTTTGTCTCAAAAGAATGTAAAACAAAAAGGGTAGGATTGAAATGCTTAAACTAGTTTAAATAACTGATTTAATTTTCATTCAACCAGAAGTTTTACAACTTCATGCAGCAAGTTTAATAGCTTACTATTTCTCTTGCAACCACTTTTTTCTTCCATCGAAACGAATTCTCTATTAGTTAAACTCTAGAATCTTCCTCTTTCAACCACTTTCTTCTTCCATTTAAATAAATTTTCTCTACTAATTAAACTCTAGAATCTTTTCTCTAACTACCAAACAAATTTTATAACTAACAAACTTAAAACCCTCTTCTCCCCCACCTATAAATATTTAGCATCATTTTATTTTAACCATTTAAATTACTGAGAGCTTAAGCCTTCTTTCTCTTCCTCCTCCTCCTCTTCTTCTTCTCCACCTTAAATAGCATCTTTTTTCTCTGTTCTTATTTAACATCCTCTGTTTCTCTCTAATATTGACCAATTCAGCTAATAGGCTGATTAATTGGGTTAAGTGGTGGAAAAAGAAGATCATCAGAGCTTGAGAGAAACTTTAGGATATTGTTGGTCATCGTTGCTGACAATCGAGCAGCCACTAATTGGGTTCTAAACTCTTTTTTATTTTGTTTATGGATGAAAAATTTACGTGTTGGTTAGACAATATATTATATCAATCCCTGTGCTATTGTATGATAAGCATAAACATACATATCATAGGCATAAGAATATGATATAGCAATATAGTGATATTCATATCCCTTTGCTACTATATTATAAGTATAAGAATGTGATATAGCAATACAAGGATATGTTTTTATGATAAAGGCATGGACCGTATTGTCTCGTCTCATAAATATATGCCACATTTCATAAATAACTTTCTTTAAAAAAAATTAATTATAATTAATGAATAATTTTTTGACTTTAAAATTTATGCGGATTTAATGATAGAAAGGATAATAAAATTTAGGTTGGTAATATACGATAGGCTACATAGCTAAGACTATCTACGTACATTCAATTTGTATCCAAATATCTAATTATATTTAATCTTATATAATACTTATAAAATTGTAAGAAAATTCTGGACCCTATGTTTACTAGTTCTCATATTTTTTTTTTTTTTAAAAAAAAGATTGAATTGAATGGAGTTAAAATTCGAACATGTTCTTTATTTTTGGATCCTTACGAATACAGTAGCTAACCATTTTTTAAATTTGTTTAATCTTTGGATTGGTAAGCCATCCGACGCAGACCCGCCCGGTAAACAGACCCAGCCAAGCGACCCAGCTCGGCCCGCGTCAGCAGATCCGCCCCAGCCGGCCTGGCAGCTCCAGGGTTCGCGGCGGTGACCAGATCCCTCCGGCCGCAGTTAGGTTCTTAGCTTGCCGCCCGAGGTCATGGTAATTGCGGCCGGTGATATCGGCGGGACCGAGGTGCAGAGCGAGGTGCGGGACTTGGTCGCGCTCATGGCGCTCGCCGTCGACGAAGGACAAAAGAAAACCCATAGCAGAAGGAGAAGGGACGGGGTTTGAGAGGAGGCGATGGGAGGAAGGGAAGCCGTGGCAAATATTGGGGAAGAACTAAGGCAAGAAAGAGAGGAGAGGGATTTGACGCCGTGACTGCCCTCCTCCGGAAATGCAGTTATAAGAGAGGAGAAGATTTTGTTTCAATTTCTTCACCAGTTTTATCTTGGATGATCCTCCAACCATTTGCTTGAATGACATTGAAGCTCGAATAATTGGATTTTTTATAATCTGTCTAATTATCTCCAGTGCTAGCATTTGGATTTTAATTACCTATTTTCAAAGAAAGGTTTCTAGTTTTTACGATAGCGAACATACAGTTGGTGTGATCTCTTGCTGATAGTTGTCTCGCACTAGCATTTGGCATTCAAGATTTTGTTGCTGTAGTTTGTGTTGGTTTCGCGAGTTAGTCTGCAATCTTTCTCACTTCCATGGTCAATTTTCCGAATATCTGCGCCTTTGATCTGTTTGCGATTCTCAATTAGCTTATGTGATGCTAAGATCATACTGATGCAAACAAAGATGGATGGCTTCGCTCTAGTGGCCTTTTTATGAAGGTCGTAGCTGATGCATCTTTCTGAGAGATCAAGGTTCTTTTCTATGTAAATTAAATTGTTTAGACTTTTGCTTGCCGTGTGGGCTATTAGAGGACATCTCACCACCTCTTCTGCAGAGCGCTTGTACAGGGCCAGGCATGGAAGATGAGAGCACATATATGCAACGTATGCATGCTGTTAATAACTCAGTAGGGTGAAAAGCTTATTCATCTGGACAGTTCACAGCGAACCCATGAGGTTGAAGCGATGCTTTTCAAAATGGTCTTTCTATTGCTTTGTGATTCTTGCCTATGGGAAGGATGGGAAATGCAAGTCAAATTCGATGCCCCTACTGTAACTTCCTTTGACAAAACACCGACCTACTAGCTCTAACAAGTGAGAACCTGTTGAATTGAGTACATCAAACTGTTCAGATTCTCCATTCTCTTCACTGTGAGTACTCTTTTTTTTGGTTTAGTTGTCATTGACTAATGTGCGATTTCATTTTTACTTAATTAAAAGTAATAGTTGATCTCTTAATACCTTATGATGTATTTTGGTTTATTGAGGTCCTCATATAGTAATTTCTGTTGAACTCAGTTTACCTGCTGCCTTTGTTTGGCACAATTATTTTATAAATGCTTTTTGGTTTAAGTTTTCTGATTACTCTCTACTGAAGTATATAAAATTAGAGTTCAATGCTCTCTATAACAGTTTAGAGTGCATTGTGCCTCATCTTCATGGGTTAGACAGAGCTCACTTTTGGTGCTATAATTTGGTTTTCAAAAGCCAGGTTTTTTCTGTAATTTCTTGGGCTTACATAGCCTAATTCAATCGCTTTTAAGTTTTAAGCCAAGTTATCTTCATTTTATAGCATTCATTCCTTGAGTAGCTTTTAGAATTAATTTGCCAATATGTCTTAAGCAGGGTTTGTCATCTTGGCATTAGACCCCATTGTGAGACCACACTAGCATAATATTGGTATGCCTGCTATACAAATCAATTTAGTGTACCGAGATTTGGTACGCATTGGTACTGAGTCTCGGTTCAATATCGGTACTGATATGGTATGCCTGACATGGGGTAGTATATACCGGTACCGGTATGGTATACCATGTTCTCAGGTATCCATTGGACATTTATCACCAATTATTTATAAATACTCATCACTTTGTCCGAATTGCTTTATCCAACTTCTGAGTTTTATTGGCCAATCCTTTGATCCATGGTGTGGCTTTTTAGCCACTAAATATGCACTTTCCCTCTTGATTCTGCCTTTGGCATTGAAATATCTTTTTAAGAATTATGAGTCCAATCTTAACGCAGAGCTATGATATTTTTGGATTTGAGAATTTATTTTTTTGACCATTTTTATTATCATTTTAAGTAGCAAACACCTAGTAGTTATGGACTTCTCGACTTAACCACTTCTTTTTTAGGGTTTCATTCCCTTGGACCTCATTAACTACCTTTGATCTACGCTGCCTCCCCTCCTCCCCCCCCAACAAAAAAAAAAAAAAAAAAAAAGAAAACACTCAAGCCAGTCTAGAACTGGAAAATAAACTAAGTGAATGTATTTGCTATGGACCAGAACTGGATGTGGGAGCATTCACCATGACAACAATCAGAACATCACATCAGCTGACATCTCTAAGACCATTGCAGTTGCAGATGGTGGAAAAAGTGGCAGCCAATTTGCTTATGAAGGAAATAATCAAACTGAATTTCATCACAACCAAAGAAAGTGGCCTCGAACTTATTCCTGTTGAAAAGAAAGGACAGATTCTTTGTAAAGAAAGTATGTAACTACTCCATGCTAATTTATCTAAATTTATTTTTAGTCAATCCTAATGATCACCAGGGCTGGTATAAGGAAACTATTTAGAGGCATGGCACCAAGAAAAACACTCTTCTTAGGAAGAACAAGAGGTGAATGTAACTGTAAAAGAACTAATATGACAAGTTATGATTGTTCAATTTCTCTAGACATTTGCTTTCTATTAAAAGCAATTACTTCAATCACAACATTAGTTCTCCTTGACAGATTGGGTATCAAAACAGGAAGAGACTTGCAGAGTTGCATCCTTGAACGAAGCGACAATTCATTCATCAACTGCAATCTATTTTGTGATTTCAAGGTAATTGGTGCAAATTCTTTTCTTCATTTATTTTTTAACAGCAGGTTTCTTCTTTGTGCTGTAAATTGTGTTCTGTGTCATAATAGTCTGGCCCATTCTCCTTGGTTCCTCTTTCAATAAAAATAAAATTGTTAAAAATATGATTTACAATCTTGATTTTTTTCTCTCTCTAAAGGTCTGTTATGTACATCATTCTTTTTTGCTTCACATTAATGTTCATTTGCATGGTCATATGCATGGACTGAAGACCAGCACCATGCCAGTTCCTTTCCGGTATGCACCATTGGCATGGCTCCATTTTATGCAAGTGCTCGGCACAGCACAGCACAGCAAGGCACAAAACATGCTATAATACACAGCTCATTTATCTTTAATCTTTCTGTTAAAACTGATTTCTGTGTCCATGGGTTGGGTATGTCCCTTATTGTGTCATATGGAATAAGTTATTAAGCATAGTCACACTGTCTGTAGAGACTGCATTTATTATCACTTAAAATGATTCTAGTTTTCTAGCCCAAGATCTTTAGCTGACAGAATTGTAGTTTCATTTGTTGTAATACAAGTTCAATATCTCCTTTGCAATACTATCATTCGCTGCATTTGCATAATCGACTTACTTCTCCCTCGATAATAATTCAAAATAGTTCCATATCGGATAGGAAAAAAAAGTTTGAAGAGCTTATAACTCAAATTCACTTACTATAAATTTACTTTCACTCGAGTTTTTAAGGCCTGATAACAGATTAATTGAGCCAAGATATAGGCTTGAGGTGTTACCAATGATATCAAAGCTAATCCAGATTTGCAGAAGTTAGTGGGCAGAAAGACCACATCTGCAGCACCAACGACCACATCAAATAAGAAAAAAAAGTTTGAAGATTATAACTCAAGTTCCTATAAGACATCAAACGGAAAAAAAAAAATTTAAAAAGCAAGTTCATCTGCTACTCTTCTTTTTAAGGGCACATGGATCTGGCTATTAGGTTAGCAAGTGTGTTTGGAGCATTACTCTCTCTCTCTCTCTCCATTTCAAGAGATCATGTGGGTTTTGCTTATCGAACTCTGAAGGTAGGTGCTGAACCAGAAATTCATATTTCTATTATCATAGTTGGATCAACTTCCCAGGCTGTATCCTTCCTGTGCTCACCTACTCTTTTGATACCTACTTCTGTCTCTCATCATCAGGTTACCAGCCATTTCTGACACATGAAATCCTTTCTTGAAGATAATTAGATGCTTGGGTATTTGTTATTTCTAGATCATAAACTACTACAAATTAGATCACACCATGTCCAAGATCTGTTCCCCCATTGGTATACATCCTTCCATTCATTATATTACTATTAACAGCATCACTTATAAGTATGTGATTTACTGCAGAAATTCCTTGCATTAATCCGTTCCTCTACCCTCAAAGTTGCTTCTTTATTCCAACCATTACATGTGCATTAAAATGAATAAAATGGAACAAGTTTTACAATATCTGTCAAAACTGACTTTTTGACTTCATATTGTCCATGAATTTATTAAAATTATCAATCAGTGGATGTTATTCAATTACTGGTATTTGACAAAATAAGCTATTTGTTTCCTTTAACATTATTTTGAGCATACGAGATTATTAGTTAATTACGATGTGCCAAAAAAGAGCATTCATCACTCTATGTTAGGTTTTTCGTGCCTTAGTCAACTTTTTTTTTTTTTTTTTTTTTTTTTTTTTTGTGGAGTTGCAAATGCTTTGGGGGGTGTGCTTGCATAAAATGGAGTAAACGGGACACCCCCTTTCACTCCCTTCTGGTTTCAGTAATTTTCACTCTTTTGCTTGGCTTCTTTAATGCAATAACATAATATGAATCCTAGAAATATTAAAAAAAGATGGGAACGGAATATCATATACGATTTGTAGCAGAACAAGTGTGGCCTTTTCTTCAAGCCAACTGGATTTTGTAAAACATTATGCAACAAATATCAAAAACAAGAAAAGCCATCAGAATAATGTAGAAAAAGAGTCTACTCCACTGCCCTGTTTCTCCTTATGTCCTCCCTCCACTCAAAAATTTTAGAAAAAGAAAAAGAAAGAAACAAAAAAGAAGCAAAACAGCCTCGGAAGTTTTGGTGGCGAAGGAACCTTCCTATTTAGCCCTCAGAAGCCCACTCCACCCTTTTCCCACCACCCTTCGCTCCCTCCACCATCTCTCTCTCCAGACCTTTCCTTTTCCTTCGGTGAGAATGTCTGAAGACAACCCGAAGCGGCGTCCAGCCATGACCCGCTACCCTCCCTTCTCTGCCAGCCCTGCCCGCCTCCTTTGCTTCGCCATCCTCGCCTTCGTTCTTCTCGCCGGCATCATCGCCCTCATCCTCTACCTCGTCTACCGCCCCTCTCACCCCCACTTCTCCATCCTCAGCGCTGCCATCTACCAGCTCGGTAACGGCTCCGCCTTTGCCTCCCTCCCTGCCACTGCCATCACCGCCACCATGCAGTTCACCATCCTCATCCGCAACTCAAACGATCGTGCCTCGATTCGCTATGACCGCCTGTCGGCCTACGTCACCTACCACGACGAGGCCATCACCGCGCCGGCACCGCTGCCACCACTGTACCAGGAGAGCGACAGCGCGGTGGCGGTGGCACCGGTGCTCCGCGGGGGGTCCGTGCCGGTATCTAGGGACATTGCATCGGGGATCATGACCGACGAGGCCTACGGGGTGGTGGCGCTGCGGCTGGTGATTCTCGGCCGGCTCCGGTTCAAGTCGGGGCCGTTCCACAGCGCATGGTATGGGATGTATGTGAGGTGTGACATGCTGGTTGGCGCCAAGAAGGGAGCCAGTGGGCAGGTCCCGCTCCTCGGCACTCGAGGCTGCGACGTCGATATCTGATCGCTGGACGTCAACGAGGTTTCGCGTTGCGTGGATTGATTGGTCTTTTCTTTTTCTTTTTCTTTTTCTTTTTCTTTTCCATTCTGTGCTAGTTCTTGTGTGATGGTAAGTGATCTCCTGGTGGCTGGTAGCCAAGGCATGCTAAATATGAGGAGGTGATGACATGATGGAGAACAGAGGTATAGCAGTAGGAGCACTCTATAAATTTAATGGTATATAGATTGTTATCATCTCTTGCAGCCATGAAAAATACGACATATGGATTTTAGTTTCTTTTTCCAAGTGTTTGTTATAGTACAGTAGCTGGTTTCTATCTTGTCCTTGCAAAGCTTTGTTACAGATTCTTGCTTGCTTCTCTCAACTTCATTTAGTGTTATTTTGCCCTTTTTTTTTTTTGTTTTTTTTTGGTCCTTAAGGACAAAAGCGGTGGTGCAAGGTATATTTAGTCTTCATTAAAGTTATATGACTCACGATCAGATCCCTATCCTAACACGTACCAGGAGAGAATAAACTGTGGTAGTGGATTGGTGGATTCCCTTTCTTTTGTTTCATTCTTGTTTTCTAAATCCCCATTGAAGTATTTAACTTTTTTTTTTTTCTTTTTTTTTCCTCTTCATCCGCACTCGGAAAGCGGTTCCGGTTTATTAAAAAAAAAAAAAATTGGAGGAATTAATTCTGAGTTTGGGAACTTTTTAATATTCCCCGTCCCATTGTGTGAAGCTTTGCTTCCAGCGAGACAAAAGAGAGATGCTCTCCACGAGCGCTATGTTCCTGAGGATTTATACGGACTCTTTCCGGAAGAATCCGGATACAGACGAGGGTGCGGATGAGAACAGCCTGCATGGCAGCTGAGGGCTCGGCGACTTCTTATCACCGGACGGACCACACCGTAGAGCATTACTCACGTGGCCTTCACATGAAAGTTAACGTAAATTTCGGTGGCTCTCATCAAGCGTCCACGTCTTATCTGTGTTATGGACCCAGTTGGGTTTACATCTTCATGGTCCCTCAAAGTTATGGATAGCAATTTTACCTGAGTTGGGACGCATCTCGACCTACTCTGGTTGAGGTGGAATCTTCTAGCTTTGATGAAGCGCACGCAATCGAAAATATTTTTAATTTTATAAATATTTATATATATATATATATATATATATATTAATAATTTTTTTTTGAAAAAAACAGCAGGTCAAAGTTAGAAATTTTCTATCAGATCAAAGATGAGGATTAAAATTATTAAAATTATTATTCAAGTTTACTGGATAGAAATGAAATGAAGAAACGAAAAGTTAGGAATGAGATAAGAAAAAAAAGTTTTTATTCGCACCGTTGCCATTTCTACTATTATAAAGGCAAAAATTAATTATATTTTATTTTATTATTATAGTAGTTTTGTACTCTCTAACATAAAACCAATTTAGTAGAGGCTTCAGATAGGGTCGAACTAGATTTACCATACATAGCATTAACGTGAGAACTACAATTAGAGCATGAGATGATCATCATAGTAGATTTATATATATTGAGAACTGACTAAGGTGGCGCTATAATATACTAACTCCGCATTAAAGCTGATATGATTATGTGAATAGTATGAAAAAAAAAAAAACCCCAATTCTCATCGTCTACTCTCTGTGCTAATATAATGATTATATGAAATAATAAACTAAATGATGATTCGTTAAGTGATTAATAAAATATTTAAATCAAAATTTAGCCTTGAAACAGTAAAAATGATGTGAGCATGCAACCTAAAGAGCCAAGGGTTTTGATTTTAAGAACAAACCTGTTTTTATTTTTACTTCTACAAAGATAAAAATTTTTATGAAAATATATTTGGTGATTAAAAATAAAAATAAAAAATAAAAAATGATTTTAAAAATATTTTTAGCATTTGTTTCCGTTAAAGCAAAGAAGAGAAAAGAAAATAATAACTTGAAAACTTAAAAATATGTTAGTGAACAGTATCCTTTTAAGGTTGTTAACTTGAGACATTATTTGTAACGAAATAAAAGATAGAAAATATTTTTCTCAGTTACTAAATGCATATTTTAGAAATTAAAAAAAATTAAAAATATAAAAATAAAAATAAAAATAAAAATATTTTTAAAAATCCAATGCAACCTAAAATTCTACTACAAACACTTGGTTCCTTAAAACACTTCGGCCACTTGTTATTACCATACTGCCTGCAATTATCATATGTTTGTAGAAAAACTTTCTTTACTCATATTTAAAAAATAAAATAAATAATCAATAAATAAATAATTTTATTGTATCGTTTTGTAATTATAATACGAAAGATATTTTTTAAAAAATATATAATAATGTAAAAGTATATTTTACTTTTTTTTTTTTACTTTGAAACTTTTTTTAAAATACTAATTGATTTACAGATCTAATCTCAAAGATAATTTTTCATATATTGACCCTGAAAATATTTAAGAACTCTACCGAGCCCCATCTCCTAGTGGCATGCTTCCTTTTTATTAGATTTCTTCTGGGTTAGATCTCTTCTTATAATAATCTTTCTTATATTTTCTCTGGATTACAATCTCTCAATGAATACGGCTCTTTATTTATTACAGTGGATTTCTCATTTCTCTTGCGGAGGTTGCTCGAGCATGGGGGCAAACCCAGCTTGATGTTATGTTTATTATTTTATTTCGTATTATGATAATGATCATGTCCTCCACATATAGAGAGAGATAAAGGGAGAGAGCAGGCAATGAAAAGAGAGAGAGAGAGAGATATATATATGCACAAAGAAAGGCATATGAGAAAGCACATGAGAAAATTAATAAAGGGAGAGAGCAACATGAGAAAGGGATGGATTGAGAAAGAGAGAACAACATATGAGATAAAATGCAGGTTAGAAATAAAATGCAGAGAAGATAGAAAAAGCTTTCAATTTTTTTCCTATTAGAGCATTAATTCGATTTAGATTAGGATTCTAATTTATCTAAAAGGTTCTTAAAATTGGGGAAAGAATTATACATACTTTGTCATTTTTAACTAATATCTATTAGTCATTGTTAATGACTACCAATAAGGTATATCAAGACAATCATCTAACAGACTACATTATTTGGTTAAAAAAAATATGAATGATTAAAAGTAAAAAAAATATTAAAGAAATATTTTTGAGAAAAAAAGGTAGATCAATCTACCGATAATTCATGGATAATTGAAATGAAAATCTTTTAAAGAATGCTTCTTACAGGATGTTTATATAGCTTAATTAGATCAGGCCAAAATTATCCTTTTAGTGAATCGGCCGATTTTTAATAATGTTTGACCAGTTTTATTAGATTTATCCAATTTATTTATCTTTACATTTCTTTGCTAAGAAAATAAAGGGCACAAGTGATAACGATGAATTCTTGTTCAAACACATGGTTGATGGTGATAAATTTTTATTCAAATTTAGATAGTATTAATGGTATAAAAGAAAATCAACTAAATCATAAAACTAATCTGAATCATGAAATCAGTTTGATTTTTTTTTTTTCTTAATTTACTCTAAGTTTAAAAATTTCTAAGCTGAAAAACTAATTCGACTTCAATTTAGATTTTAAAAAATCAATATAAACTATATCGAATATAATATATATATATATATATATATATATATTATAAGTTTTTATTTGTATTATAACTAAAATTAAGATATTATAAATATATATAAATAATTAAATTATATAAAAATTATAATTATATTATCATTTGACGATATAAAATTTGTGATGCATAACTAACAAATAAGTTGATAAACTGTTTTTGATTCGATTGGATGCATTTTAATTTAATATATATATATATATATATATATACATTAAGTTAGTTTTAAAAATATCACTGAACCGATGTGAACCGAGTTGTCATCCGTCGGTCAGCGAGCGCAGCCTAAGACTTGGAGAATTTAAAATATGTCATCCTGTCATTCCACAACGACTGGTCCGAAAGGAAGCCCACTTTGGCGTCGGATTGCCGTCGAATCTAACGCTGGGAATCAGATGCATGCATCGTGGCGAAGAAATGGCAAAAAAGGAACATATTTTATGATCATCAGCCCTACTTTTCAACGAGGATAATCGCGGAAGTATATAGGTTTATCTGAGATTTTTAATTAAAATTTTATTTTTTTATTAAATATATTAATTTATATAAATTATTTAATTAAGTATATTTTTAATAATTATTAATGATAATTTGATGGACAGATGACAGCGGTCAAAGATGACCTTGAGTTTTCTTTTTTGAATTAAATATACTAACTTATAAAAAATTTTTAATTGAGTTCATTGACTTATAAAAATAAGATTTTTAGTTAAGTACTCATGAACATGGGTAGAAAAATTATAGGGATCATTTTTTAACATCTTTTTAACATCTAGTTTTATGTGATAATGGTAGATAGCCTCTCGAAGTCCATTATTTATCCTATACTAAGAGAGAGCTTTATTTTTATTTTTTTTTAAAAAAAATGCATCACTAACACATCAAAAAGGCTACAGTATATAAAAAAAGATAGTACTAGAGGTGTAATTTTCTCATTAGTTTACTCATTATTAGTATAGCAACTGAAAAATCATTATTTTGCTACTTAACCTTTCATACATAAATTTTATATATATATATATATATATATATATATATAAATAAATAATAATATTTCTCTTTTAGATTATTATGTATATAATTTTATATATAAAAATTTTTGATTGATTAATTTGTCATACATTTATGAGAAATATTTATTGAAATTAAATAAATATACTTAATTAAAAATTTTTATAAATTGATATATTTAATTAAATAATTTTTTATAATATAATATATTTAATTAAAAAAAGTACACTTAAGTTATTATTGATGATCATTATATCGTCTGAGTTTGTATGCTAAATTAAAATAAATATATATATATATGTGTGTGTGTGAGAGAGAGAGAGAGAGAGAGAGAGAGAGAGAGGATCCAATTGAAAATCTCAAACTGTTAAAAATATTTTTTAAAATATTTTTTTAAGCCATAAGTCCTTAAAAAAAATAGAAAAGCAACACCATATACGCTTACATTCTTGAATTTGTCATCAAGCCAAGCTGAAGCTATTTTTTCCCTATTTTTTCTTCAAAGAGGGAAAGGGATGATGCGCCACAAAAATCCCAAATCCAAAACCTTCACTTAATCAAGTGGGGAGACGCAACCACTAGAGAGAGTAACACCTTATCACCAAACCAAACTGAAATCGACCTTCTGTTTATTTTACAAGCTCAAGATCAAAGTGATAATAATTAATTCATTTATAAGCTCAACTAGTACTATAGTTTGAGCCTGGCTCTTTTCCTAACCAAACCATCGTAATCGAGTTAGCTATGGCCAAACTGCTCTCAGCTCATTTGCTGACCAATGCAAAATAACCCGATCTCAATCTCACCCGAGGTCGGTCACATGGTCGATGAATTTTAAACTTTGCCCTTCCATCAAGCAATGACATACAAGTCCTCTAAATTCTCCCAAACCTCATCTAAATTCTTTGTACTTCCTAAACGTATCTAGTCAAAGTTGGTAAAATTTTCCTTCAGGGATTAGTGTAGAACAGTAGATGAAAAAAGAAAGCCGTAATTAGGACACCAAATAGCATATTTTTTACGCGTAACTGTACCAAACTTCAAAGAAGTTTAACGCTTTCTCTTCTTGCTCAAGCTTCCTTATTTTGCAATTGTTTCGATGAAAAAAATAAATTTTAAATTTTTTAAAAAATATTTATATAAAAAAATTTTATTAAATTTTTTTTATCGTGAATCATTATTGAGTTTTAAGTCCATATAAATCATCAACCATAACATCCAATAGCTATGCTCATGTTTGAATCATATAGATTATAATTTTAATCAATAATAAATTTATTTAGTTTATATTATTGGATTAAATTTATTTAATTAATTTTATAAAATTAAAATTATTATAATTAATAGCTGACCGTGTATGAGAAATTTTCAACAACCGACCCGTTGGAATCAAAGAATGGACTTATTGGTCGCGGCAACGTGGTAATATTTTTTTTTTGTTTCACGCGGTAGGAAGGCGCTGAGTGACTTCCAACTTCCAAGCCGTGTTACGCACGGCCGGCCGGCTGAGGCCGCGCAGGCCCTTCCCTTTCCTGACGAGGTGGACGGATTGGGGAGGCAGCCACTCGGAGTGGGCGGTTTGGAGTTTGGACTCCGGCGTCACGCACTGAAAAACCAGTGGGCTCCGCATCCCTTGGGACAAGTCAAGAACGGGGGGCCTCCCTCGGTAGAGAGCCGGTCAGGTCAAATCCATCAAACTTGCTTTTAATAAACATTATAATAATGAATAAGGGTGAGCATGTCTCGGTTGATTAGTTTTAAACTATAAATTACAAATAACTGAATCAGAACCAATTTCAAAATTTTAAATCCAAAAACAAGCTGATCATATTTTAGAAACAATTTAATATCAATCCAATTAAATCTTTCAAAATAAAACTAATTTTTTTAATTCTTTTTTATTTAGGCATACTTCATACTTAATAGTTAAATTTTTTTTCTTAGTTATATTAATAAAAAAAGTATACAAAATATTTTTATTGATTAATTTAATATTAAAAATAGTTGAATAGAGATGATAGGTATCGTATGAAATATATTAATTCGTTGGAATCGATTCCAAATTTTTGGATATAAAGCAAACTCTATTAATACTTATAATAAAATCAACTTGATTGATATTAGCACTCAAAATAACACTCGGAATCAAATTAATTTGATCCTATCAATTTGGGTTGATATTGGTTCTCGAATTATCCTAACCCATTACTCATTTTTAATAATAAATTTTATCCATATGATAAATATAAAACCTAACGATATATTTAATTTTTTGATAATAATTTTATTTTTATTTTTATTTTTGTTTTCATAAAAAATTGTTGCGGTCATATATTTGATAATTGAGAGTGAAAATAAATTTTAAAAAACATAACTTTAAAATAATAACAATTTTAAAAAAATAATTTAAAAATATTTTTACTATTTTCATTAAAATAAAAAAAGAAAATAAAAAAATAAAAATTTGAGAAGAGTGAACATATATTCTTTAAGAAATATTATTTTTAATAAAAAATAAAAATAATTTCCCTATTTTTTATAAATATATTTTCTAAGAAAATAAAAAAAAAATTTGAAAAATCAAATGCAGTCTAAACGATCAAGGCAGTGATTAAGCTAAGCTAGCCGACGCCGGCGCCGAGGTGGACCTCCCCCGCGCGTTAGCGCTGAACGGGTTGCACCGGCGGTGGGGTAATAACGAAATAAGCGCTGCGGGAATAGCAATTTTCTTGTTAGAATAAAATTCAATTCCCAATGGGAACCCTTCTGTCCTCCTTCCATTGTCGCTGCTCGCCACCACCAGAGATGACTTCCTGTAATGCCCTTCTCCCTCTCCGGCCCAGCAACGCAAAGGATTCTGGTCAAGAGCTGGAAGTCAAATGGCAGTTCCGTCATTGGGGAATAAAAATTCGAGCATTGACCACTGAATCGCCGTCAAGCTCTCCAATGACGACCGCGCCCTATCCCCTCCGTTTGACTGTTTCCTCCTTAAAATATCTCCATGTTCGCATGTATATATATATATATATATATATTTGCTCTGGTGTCGTATAGATCTCAGAAGAGGAATCCAAGCGATTCAGTTAGGGTATTGCAGGTGAGCACATTCCCGTTCTCTCTTCCTCCGTTAATCCCTCCTCTCTTTCTCCGTATTCTTTTTCTTTCCCCTTTTTTATTTCTTTCTTCCTGAATTTGAGGGTTTTGGTTCTTCTTAATGCTTGGTCGTGTGTACTTTATCTGAGATCATTTGGGAAAACCGTAACCTTTTTTTTTTGGGTGTTGAAAGGTAAGCTTATTTATATAAAATTATGAGAGAAGAAAGGTGCTTCATTTTCGCTGCTCTAGCGTAGGATTTTCTTTGATAACCATGGATCTGGTTGTTCTTTTATTAATACCTTTCCTTTCCTATCGAATTTGTTGCTAAACTTTTAGTACGGGCAGATATGGACATCTAGAGCAGATGTGGACATCTAGATGGGGGGAATTGTTTATTATCAATTCAAACGATGCTTAAAGGACGCATTTTGATTTTGTTTCTCAGATTGCTGGAGAGTGGAAAGCAAAACCGAGTTGAGATTTGCATTGGATAGTCGCCAAGTGGGTTGATTTCCACTCGGTGGTATAAAATTGCCAATAATTTGGCATATTGGAGTTATTTGCAGTAGGAGAGAAGAGGATGGCTTCGGCTGTTATGAATGCTACGGCGGCGACACTAGATTGGATGTTGGCGGCATTTGATGCTCCACTTGCCAGGGCAGTTGTTTTCGGGGTTCATATTGATGGTGGGTTTTATAGTTCCTATTGCTTGAATGATATAAAATTTTCACTTTGGTTTTGATTTCTAATTATACTAGGAAGGGAAGAAGTGGTTGTGAATTGAATTTACGTTGGTGTTTTTGTGACTGAAGGGCACCTGGTTATTGAAGTGCTTCTGATCGTGGTCATACTGTTCCAGCTCACACGAAAGAGCTACAAGCCCCCAAAAAAGCCACTGACAGAGAAGGTCTGTTATTACCTTGGCAGTTGTAAATTAATCACACTGATGTTTCTTCAACGTTGCCTTTTAAGTTTCCTCTGGAATATATGTCACTATCTATTGTTTTAAAGTAGCTTCTTATTGACCCTTTGATAGTGACTTTGTTTGTTACGATAAATTTTAATAATCTGATATCTCAAACTGCAGGAAATAGATGAACTTTGTGAAGAATGGGTCCCAGAATCTCTTCATCCACCAATCACAGAGGAAATGCTAGCTCAACCTCCTACTTTGGAGAGGTGAATAACATTTCCTATTTGAGATTTCATATTCTATGTTTGAATGCCCACTTTTGAGCCATTGATGCAAGATGCCTTTGTACCAATGATGCACGGTTTTAAATCCTTACACATTGGTTGTTAAATGAAGATTTCTTTCTTTAGTCTGCAAGCTTCCTGGGTTTAACATTTCACTTAAATCTATCTTAGTGGAAAATGATGAAATAACTACTGATCAACTGAAATATCAATATTGGTAACATAATTTGGCATGAGGAATGCATTTAAGGTGCCATGAGCTTAGAGATTAACATCAGAGAATAGGGTGCTAATTGGTCAACCCCAAGGTTTCAGATTGTTTGGTGTTTGACCTATTAAATTATCTGTGATAGTAGGCTCAGCCATCAACCTGTTGAACCCTGTATCCATCCAATAACCATCTGGTGTTCCTTCCTTTTTTTGAACCTATGTTGTGCTTGTCAAAATTCTCATTTCATTTTCCCTTAGTTGTCCCTGGTCGATGCTGCAGTGAATATCTCTTTAATGTGCTCCTCTCCTACATTGAACATTCATTAGGCATGCCCTTCTCCTATTTTGCACCCACCCAGGATTTGAACTCGCCCAACTAGGTTCACCAAGACAATAGTGATTCGGGTCCATATCTTAGTTAACAAATTTCAGTGGATATGGTAGTAAGAAGAACATGGATGCTGAGAGACACTCTTCTGTTGTGCCAACCAAAAATGACCATTCAATTCTTTATGTTGTCTTCTTGTAGGGGTAGCCATTTTATTTAGACCTAGACAGGAATAAGAATGTTTTCTATTTTGCTCCATTCTTGTGATTAAGCTGGAAGAGACAAATAGGTTATTTTAGAAGTTGAAGAATTATGGAGATGTATGATGATACCTCTTCTCATTTGTTATTGTTTTATTCAGTGCTGCTGAGCCACACACTATAATAGATGGAAAGGAAGTTGTGAACTTTGCTTCAGCAAATTACCTTGGATTGATTGGGCATGAGAAGATAACTGTGAGTAAAACCTACCCTTATCACTTTCCCTATTATTTGTTTATTGGTGTCATTTTCATAAAATTATCTTAATTTGAATCTATCTCAGGATTCATGCATTGGTTCATTGGAGAAATATGGTGTTGGTTCTTGTGGTCCTCGTAGTTTTTATGGGACAATTGGTGAGATTTGTTTATTTACCATCACTTGAATGTTTATGAGAAAGAAGTTTCAGTCTAATTTGTAGCATTTTTGTAGATGTCCACCTTGATTGTGAGACCAGAATTGCGAAGTTCTTGGGAACCCCAGATTCTATTCTCTATTCTTATGGGATTTCTACCATATTCAGTGTTATTCCAGCTTTTTGTAAGAAAGGAGATATCATTGTCGCGTAAGTATACCTCTTCATGATTAGTATTTGTACGATTATTGGGAAAAATTTTAGAATATGAGTATTTCTGAATGATTTATTATTAGAGATTAGATTGCCTTGACAATAGCTAGTGTAGTTCAGCACAGTTATATGGCTGAATGACCTGTTATTTGGTCATATACCTGGATTGACCACAATATATTTATACTTTTGATTGTTTCCAAGATTTTAGGGAAAATGATCTTAAGAATTCTTAATTTAGGGTTCAAATTTAGAATTGATAAGATAGAATAACAGTCATTCAGGTGAAAACTTAAAGATTCATTGATCCTCTTTATTTTTTTGATCATGTTTTAGGACTACACAAATTTTGACATGACGAATCCTTTCCTAGGAACATAGGTTTCTTGGCTGTGTCATTCCGAAGCATTATTGCACTGCTTATTAGCCTGGTTTTGTGAGAGTAGCTGAGTTTTATCTGAATAGCAGTTATTGTTTTTCTTAGCCAGCCACTATCATGCCATAAGAAATCATACGTATAATATGAATGTTCAATGAATGCTTATATTTACTTTACACGACATATAAAATGTTGATATTGAATTTACAGTGATGAGGGTGTTCACTGGGGAGTGCAAAATGGACTACACTTATCGAGAAGTACTGTTGTTTATTTCAAGCACAATGATATGGCATCACTTGAGAGCACTTTGGAAAAATTGACTCGTGGAAACAAGCGAGCAGAAAGGATACGGCGCTACATTGTTGTTGAAGCTGTATACCAGGTGCGTATTGTGATTTCTTTATGCTTTTGGTGAAATAATCAGGCCTTCCATCTATTTAGACTATGCACCCTTCTTAACCAAGGAAGGAAGTTGTTGAATGTCCCAAATTCACTTAGTTTTCTTGGAATTCCTCAGTCTTTGGTTGGTAACCTTGGGATATTTAGCAAGTATTTGTGCAATCTGCAGGAAAAGCAAGTTGTAATGTAATAAAGTTGATCCTTGTTACCAAATAAATCAGTAGATGTTTTATGTGCAAAGGATTCAAAAGGCTATAATCAACATTGACTTTATAGTGAATAAGAAGTACAGCGCGTGCACTTAAACAATGATGTGAATTAGATCAGTATCACCAGCAAAAATCTCTCCATCCATTGTTGAGATATTGCATTCATTTTACATAAAAGGTGATATGAATATAGTGAAAGCTGTCTATTTAGGTTGTCCACCCTGTAAATGTTTTTTTATGCTCACTATGTCGCAGCCATCCATCAAGGTTAATGTAATGGGCTGGCAATATGATGATTGACACTCTTCTTTGGAAGTTGGCCAAATTTTCTTCACATGCCCATTATATGCTCATATTTTATGCTATAAATTTTTAACTCGTTTTTCTTTTAATAGAAATTACATTAGAAATAAAGTAGTTTGTCATTCATGTACCAGAATATAATGCTCCTTATAACTTGTCCATATTTTCTGATTTTCTCAATATCCACTACAACTGAGAAATAATTGTCATTCATCACAAATTTAAGTAACAGATTGAAAAATATAAATTCTCATCTGCCATCTTGAGGCTTTTGGCTTAACTATCGTAGCTTTGTTTTCTTTTACTCATTCTCTTCCTTAAATGTTAATACTTAATATGGACCTCTCTTCTGAATTAAGACAGTAGTCCAGGCATGTTAGGTCATATTACAGTCTGTACTTTAAAATATAGCTTGTGGAATTTGATATATTTAAGTTTACAATTCACCCTATGAATGCAAATTCTAGTGCATGATTAGATTGAATTGCTGCAGTAAAAGGCTGTATGTGTACCCCCTTCTGTCTTATAGTTTTGAAATCTGTACTGCATGGAACTTAATAAAGAGGGTGTAAAGAATTTTTAGTTTAGTATTCTGTCCATTTCCATCTTATAAGTTCCAAGTCTTGACAGTCTATTCATTAATGATAAAAATTTGGCCAGTTAGAGTCCCCTTTCTTACTTCAAGGAGATTGTGTTATGAATTAATGCAGAATTCTGGTCAAATAGCACCATTGGATGAGATTGTAAGACTGAAAGAGAAATACCGCTTCCGGCTTGTGATGGATGAAAGCCATTCGTTTGGTGTGCTTGGAAAATGTGGGAGAGGTCTTGCTGAATATTGTGGGGTTCCGGTAGGTCTTAGGATTTCAGTTCTATCTGTCTAACTCGTTCCATATCCATTTCTTTACATTCTGAATCTTGTCTGTCAATGCAGGTTGAGAAAATTGATATAATAACTGCTGGTATGGGGAATGCCTTGGCAACTGATGGAGGGTTTTGCACTGGAAGTGCCAGAGTTGTTGATCACCAGGTATATGCAAATTAAATTGATAGGTTTAATCAATTATTGGAAATTATTCTGTAGCGATTTTGGGGCATTGAAACTTTCATTACGCACTATCATTTAGGCTTACCTCTTTACTTAATAAATTTTTGCATTTGCAGCGTCTCAGTAGCTCTGGTTATGTCTTTTCTGCATCTTTGCCTCCCTATCTTGCAAGTGCAGCAATTACTGCAGTTGATTACTTGGAGGAAAATCCATCTGTCCTTGAAACACTCAGGAACAATATTGCTTTCTTGCATAAAGGTGTGTTTTTGTGTAACAAGCAATTAGACAAGATGCTAAGTTATATAAATGCTATCTTTGGTTTATTTATCTGAGAATCACATGAAAATACTATTGCAACTGCTGTCTAGTGACTAATTCTTCTCACACTAAAATGTGGCCTCTTAAATACTATCTGATATTTGCCATAAGTGGTTTTAGTACTTCCACGTCACAGGGTAAGAATTATACAGTGCACTCATTGATGAAACTACATCATAAGGTAGTAAAATATTTGTTGGAAAGGCTCAAGCATCTATTGTGGATCTATGTTCTTGATTTATGCAATACTGTCAATGTTGGTATCAAAAGTTTAATGTAGAAATTGATTTCTCAGATGATAATCAGTGCTGTATATAGGGCTGGTACAAGCCATAATCTGTTAGATACCAAACTTATTTGAAGCTTACTTAGAGCTAAAAAATTCTATTACAAATGGGTAACGTAGCTAAGCAATCAGGGAATTCTCTTCCTTACCCTGCTTACCTCTTTACTCCACTCTATAATTCCTTATCTCCTTGTCTTTGGATATTGTATATACTAAAATGGATTTAGCAAGGATATGGCGATTGCCCTCTTCTTGGACCACTGTTTTAGCACCAAGGTTTTAAGTGCCAACCCATTGTACCAGCACTCAGCACAAGTCAGTAGAACTCCTATCAATTCTGGTTTTAAATAAAAATGGGCCATTGAGACTTTCTTTTCTTTTTTGTTTATTGCCCTCTTTTGGCACAGCATGTCCCATGTCACCAACACTTAAATCCTTGGCTAGCACGAACAATCATCTGGCTCATTTCTTTAACGAAGAGACTCATAGGCATTGCTTACCTTTCATTAGCAACTAATCAGTTAAATGAAGAACTTGGGTTTCAAGATTGCCTTCTCATTATCATATGGCTGACATAGTTTCAACATGATTCTCTGGTTGATACAAACAAAATAAGTTCAGGGCAGTACACTATAGTAGCAAAATATCTATTTTCAAACTCATGCTATCATCCATGAAATAATCTGCTGGTAAATGCATTCCTTACCACCAGGGAACTGTAACTGTTCATCATTGTTTGCTCATGCCTTCTATGCTGTCATGGAAATGCTACTGGATTTTCTAGTCTGATTATACAACAAGATTCTGACATTTTATTTTGATCTAAGAATAGTCAACCAAATATCAATAATATGAAGAATTATCTCTTGTTTTCTATGTGATGAGCAAGTAAGCTCAACAAAAGCTTTCACTTGCTGAACTTCAAAGTCTAAATCTAAACTCTGGCATCTTTAACGCAGGCTTGGCAGAAGTACCAGGACTGATGATCACTAGCCATCCTTTATCACCTATTGTGTTTCTAAAACTTAAAAAATCAACAGGCTCGGCAAAGACTGACTTGCAGCTTCTTGACACCATTGCCAGTAGGGTAAGCTGATAGATGACCCTATTTTCAAGAAGAAATTGGATTGTGAAGTATCCTGAAGGATGAGTTCTGATAATCCTTTTCCTTTTTACAGGTCTTGAAAGAAGATTCAGTTTTCATTGTGACCATGAAAAAGTCTACTCTGGACAAATGTCGCCTTCCGGTTGGCATACGCTTGTTTGTTTCAGCAGGTCATTCTGAGTCTGACCTCCTGAAAGCATCTGAGTCATTAAAGAGAGTTGCAGCATCGGTGCTAGCTGAGCTTCTTTGAGGTTCTGTCTACCAATAAGGAATAGGAGCAGGTCAAATTATATCAACTTTATGGTTTCCCCTTCAGCATGAATACTGTCGTTTATGTGGGTCTGGATATGTACATAAGCCACATTCTTTTTGCTACATTGGACGTGCTTTCATGGTTTCTCGAAAATTTTGAAAGCAGAGGAAAATAATGAATAATGGTGATATGCTTTAATTTGGATGTCTCTGAATTTCTGCCTTTTCTTTTATTCAGATATCGATTGTAATTGAGAAAATCAGCAGTCTTGCATGTACTCCCATACCGTGCAATTAAGAAATTTGCACTCTTTATTGAATTATGAGATGAAAATATAAACCTTGTCACTTCTCTGCAAGATGTTTCTTAAATGGAAACAATCTTATACCTTTGGATGCTAACATATTAGTTAGCGTACATGTTCAAGCGTCACTCTTTCTGGTGATGTTAATTACTAAATAATTCAGTTTCTCTACCAAAGGGGGAAAATGAAAGAACAAAAGAAATTAATTCAAAATCTGGAGAGTTTCTCTAGTCCACAAGTCTTCAAATTTCTCCATCTCATCAAATGAAAATAATTATTGATGAAGAAGCCCTATGCTAGTAAACAATCATTTGTTGACTTTTAAAGAATGTTTTGACTTGCTCAACATCAAGATCAATAATGTGAAGTGAAATAATTATTTCTGAAGTCAAAATAATGTTTTGACTTTTTAAAGAAAATAATTCTGTGCTTTTTATTGCGTGCAACCTATGATGTGAAGCTAAATTACTTGGAGCTATTAGTTCATGTATAGTCTTAAGATGCTACTACAAGTGGATACACAAGCTGAAGCACCAAACTCACTTTGAGAAATCCTATGAAATCAAGAATTGAAATGCAGACGAGATATCTGGTTTTCCTTCTGACCATTACCAATTGCAAGTTTCAAAGCTTCTCAGCTGAGGTGGTTGGTGACCATGATAAGTTTTCTGAGCAAGAACATATGTTCCCACGTGAACTATGCTTCCATACCTGTGTATCCCATTAATCACCAAAGCTCATGACTTTGAAAATTTTGACAATCCATTCATTAACAGAACCTCTTCAAGTATCAAATTACTCAAAATGCAGTGCTTGGCCTCGTGAAAATAAAAATTGCGACTCATTACAATCTGCCGCTGAGGAATCCATGCTCATTAGATAACATGGCTCAGTTTTGGTAGCATGGTATAAGATGAGCTCGTAGATGAAGCAGAATTGCTTTTGTTCTGATTTCTACGGCCAGATTTATAGGTGGGAGGGCAGCCACTCAACTTATAACATACCTCCTTGGAATGTACAAGAATGATGCAGTAAGAGCATCAATTTTTTTTCGCTTTGGTTGCCCCGGTCAAAAGAAGTTGATCTCGCAGCATGTAAGTTTCCTTAAACATTGAGACTCGTTAACATATTCTTTTTTTTTTTTTTTTTATTCAAAAGAATTCTAGTATTCTTCCGTTCCATGGCCACATGAAAGTCATAACTAGTTGATAACCAAAATTTTGGGACCTAATTCATTCTAAAAGTTTTTCAACAAATTATGGTACTTACATGATGAATTTGCATGATCATGCGTTCCAGATGAAGACAACTGCAGTTGAATTTGGATGAAGAATTGAAAGAGAGAGATCTTCGCGAATAGAATTTAGTAACCAAGATAAAATCATATCGTTCGCCCGTTGCCAAGAAGCGACCTGTGAGGAGATGGCATGAGGTTAGTTCCAGGATTGTCGACACCATGCGTGGAAACGGTTATAGGCCATTGGGAAGTTGGAAACCTCTGTGAATGTCACGTAAAAATTTGATTAGAGGGTTGTAAAACGAAGTGCATTATTATTCACGTGGTGTATACATGAGCACCAAGACTTTGACTTTGATATGAGTTTGTTCCATGATTTTAGGAAACAAACTTAATCCATACAACAGCCTGATGATGGAAACAAATGTTATCGATTCAACAACCTGCTACTTGCGCGCAGGCAGACAGATGGGTAATGATTCAATTATTTATTTGCGAAATTAAATCAGAGTCCCAGTTCAAGTCTTTTATTTAGTTGTTAAGAAATCGTTGCTAGCGTTGGTACAGGAATCTATTTCCTATCAGTTTTTCTTAGCCTATGAACGCTTGGCATAAGAAATCCTCTGATTGGATTTAAAGGCAGTCTGCAACACGAATAAAGGCATCTTCTCTCGAGAGGCAGTCTGCTGTCCTGTTCTTCAGGCCGCCGGATCGGGTGGTAGTTGACGACGAGGCCGAGGAGGCTTAGGACGGTTATCATCTGAGCCCCGCGGTACTCGGAGGAAGACGATGCGGCGGTTGCGGACGGCATCCGAAAAAGGCTTCGGTGAAGAACAGAGATGTCTGGTCTCATCGTTGGCTTGCGAAGAGGACCAGAGGCTGGCGGTGGTGCTGCTCGCCTAGAGAGCAGCCGAGGACCGGGTGTACGGCCCGTGAGATCGGCGACGGTGGAGAGAAGCCTGAGAAGTAAAGGTTGTGCAGAGCCTGGCGAAGGTCGTCGGCAAACAGCGAAGAAGAAGAAGAAGAAGAAGAAAAAAAAAAAAAAAAGAATAGAGGGCAGTGAAAGCAGGCATCGCCATAGAAGGAAACTACTGTTGTCATCGCGATTGAAGAATAATCGAAGAAGGGTCGTAATTCGGTCAATCTGGGAACAAGTTTTGTTTGTTTTCCCCTCTGCCAGTGAGGTTCTGCAGCTGTTGAGGAAAAGCGAAAGGGTGGTTGAGGTTCTGCAGCTGATGCTGAAAAGAGGAAGGGTGGGACAGGGAGGCAGGAAGAAGGACAAGAAAGAAATAAAAAAAAGGGGAACCTTCATGGTTCTGCGGTGAAAGATCAGGAGGAAGAAAGGCGTGAAGAGGGAAAAAAAGAAAAGAAAAAAAAAAAAAAAAAGAAAGAAAAGAAAAGAAAAAAAAAAAAGGAGAAAAAAAAATTCTGAAGAAAGATTTTCTGTTGAAAAAAAAGAGAAAAAAAAATCTTATTTTTGAAAGAAACTGAGATAAGTTTAGAATAAATTTAGAATAACTTTAAAATAGATAAAATTCTTTGAGAAATCTTCTGCAAAAGCTATTTACATAAGGAGATAGAGAAATCTTGTAAAAGCTCTTTTTGTAAGAAGCTATTGATAATCCTTCTTTTTTATAAGGTATAATTTTTAAATTTGATAAAAAAACTAATTTCAAGAAGTGACAAGTTCAAATGTAATTTTTCTTTAAAGTTATGGATTTTTGAAAAGTCATCAAAAAATATTTTGATGAATCAACAAAAGTAGAAGAGTTGTCAGCTACATAGAAACAAGAATTGGAGCATGCTCATGCAAATAATGTTCATGCTCTCCATCATATATTTCAAAGCATTAAAGTACCAATTTATTAAAAAATTATTTATGCAAGAATAACAAAAGAAGCTTAATTACTTTATGAGAATTCAGAAGCGCATTGTTGATTATTTTATGAGAGTTTAGAAGCTTGTTAATGATATAAAAGCCAATGGACAAGATATCTAAGATGAAAAGGTCATAAAGAAAATTCTTTGAATCTTGATTGAGTGGTTTGAATATATAGCGATTACTATTGTGGAAATAAGAGATACCAAATCCATAACGATTGATGAGTTGCAAGGTTTATTAGAGGTACATGAGTAGCATCTAAATGAAAAAGTAGCAGTTGCAGTTGAGCGAGCATTGAAAGCTCAAATAAATTTGAAGCAAGAAGAAAAGTCATCAAATAAGAAAGAATCAAATAAAAAAGGTCAAAATTATAAAAGCAGAGAAGGATGTAATAAATCCAATCAAAGACAATATGGACATCAAGCATAAGTGTAAGAAGTATCTACATTAGTAGTTTGAGTGCAAATTTCATATTCAGTGCCATAATTGTAAAAAGTATAGTCACTACAGTTGTGAATGTCATGTCAGGTGATCTGATAATCAAAAGAATCATGCTAAAATTGTTGAGAATAGTAATGATAATAAAAAGACTTTGTTGTTAGCAATCATGCAAAGTAAATGAAGATGATAGTTTGTGATTCCTGTATACAAGGTGCAGTAATCATTTAAGTGGCGAGAAGAATATATTCTCTGATTTGGATGAGTCTTTTCGCACTACTGTGAAACTTGGAGATAATATAAAGTTACGAGTTTGTGGAAAAGGAAAAATTGGTATCGAATTAAAAGATAATTCTCTTAATTATATTTCGGAGGGGTTCTATGCTCCTAATATCTGTCAGAATCTCTTAAATATAGGATAGCTTGCAGAGAAGGGGTATGACCAACATTTTAAGAGGTGGTTGCACTATCATGGATAAAAAAAAAAGGATTATGACATGCATTTCAATAGGTGGTTGCACTATCATGGATAAGAAGAAAGGATTAATAGCAAAGGCAAAGATAACAAACAATCGTTTGTTCCTATTAATTGTCAATTATGATAATCATTTTTGCTAGAGTTCTGTGATAGTTGATGATAATTGGCTATGGCATATACATCTTGGATATTTAAATTTTGAAAGCATCAAATTTCTTTCAAATAAAAGATAGGTTTTAGACTTGCTAGTAATTAATGTACCTAATAAAGTTAGCGAGACTTGTGTTCTGCGAAAGAAGCATAGAGAAGTCTTTCCTAAAAAACAATCTTGAAGAGTCAGAAGACCACTTGAACTCATTCATTCTGACTTATGCTCAGTGAAGGTTCCTTCAAATAAAGGGAGCAAATACTTCATTACTTTTATTGATGCCTGCAGTAGGAAGGCATGAGTTTATTTTCTAAAAAATAAATCTAAAGCTTGTGCTGCACTTAAAAGTTTGATGGCTTATGTTGAAAAGCAAAGTTGACGTTCTATTAAAGTTCTGAGAACTGATAGAGGTACTAAGTATACTATTTGTGATGTATTTGAAGAACTATGGCATTAAGCATCAATTGATTACTAGGTATACTCTCCAGCAAAATGAAGTGGTTGAAAGGAAAAATAGAATTATTATGAATATAGTTAGATGTATGCTACATAGCAAGAATCTTTCCAAAAGCTTTTGAGTGAAAGCAGTCGTTTGTACCATCTATATCTTAAATAGATATCCTACAAGGAATGTTCATGACAAGACCCCTCAAGAAACTTTGAAATGAAGAAAGCCTAATATTGGATATCTAAAGGTGTTTAATTGTATTGCTTATACAAATGTGCTTACTGAATTGAGAAAGAAGCTAGATGACAAAGCAAAAAAGTATAATTTTATTGGTTATAGTAATGAGATAAAGGCTTACAAGTATATAATCCGAAGATCAAAAAGGTGATAATCGTTCAAGATATAACTTTTGATGAAGATGGCGTTGGGTATTAGATAGTTAAAGAAAAGAAGTTTTTACCATTGTCACCTGTTGCTGTTGACAGAGAAACACAAATCCAACTCTCATAGAATAATGAAATGTCTCCATCAAATATGTTACCTACTCTTGGCAGAATCTTCTAGTCATCTACATCGTCAGCATCATTTGCATGCTCACTTGAAGGATTATGTGATTGATAGGGATGATGACTCATCTAATGATGATGATGATGCAATGCATTTTGCTCTATTTGTAAATTATGATCCATTATCATATGAGGAGGCTGCTAGTAATGATTGTTAGGTTCAAGCAATGGATAAGGAGATTCATGCAATTAAAAAGAATAACACTTGGGAGCTTATACTCTTCTTAAAGATAAGAAGCTTATTGGTGTCAAGTGGGTGTACAAGATAAAGTACAAGCTAAATAGAGAGGTAAATCGCTTCAAAGCTAAATTAGTTGCAAAGGCCTATAAGCAAAAGATATGTATTAATTATTTTGAAGTGTTTACTCCAGTTACTAGACTTGATACTATTCATTTGATTATTTCTCTTGCTGCTCAAAATCACTGAAAAATCTTCTAAACGAATGTGAAGTTTACTTTCTTGAATGGTATGTTTGAAGAGAAAGTACATGATGAACAACCTTCAGGATAAACGAGGAGGGGGAAAAAAAATAAAGTTTACAAGTTCAAGGATGATTTAAAACAAGCACTTAAAGTATGATATACTCGGATTGATGCATATTTTCTTCATCATGGATTTCACAGGTGTCCCTATGAGCATACTTTGTATATCAAGTTCAATCAATAGGATAATGTTATTATTGTGTGCTTATATATGGATGATTTAATTTTTACTGGCAACAATTCTTATGCAATCGATGTCTTACTACCTTGGTATTGAGGTAATTCGGACTCATAATGATATATCCATCTCTAAGAAGAAATATGCGCATGATATTACATCATAATAATCTATGAATTCAATGGCAACTTTAAAATTGCTTTATATAATCGTCATGGCCCATACCCTTTGCGAAATATCATGACAATGTAGCAAATCATTATTAACCCACAAATACGAATCTGATTTTTTGAATTTTTTATTATTCATTGGTATTATTATCACAATATCATATTAAGATGTAATGCTAGAGATGAACGTAATTGTGGCATTACATCCTTCAAGTGGGGGGATTAATAGTGTTTCACACGGAAGCACCAATTAATGTAGCATTGAAGCATGGGATAAGATTTCTTTCTTTTTTGGTTTCTTAATTCTTGAATTTTCAATCTCCAATTAATCTCGTTGTCACGTGTTAAAATCAAGGTCTTGGCGAATATTTGATATTTTCTCCACTCCATAAGTGATGTTTAGATATTTTCACCGTTATATATCAGTCAGTTCTCCTCCTAATTGATTAATTTATATGGTCGCAGCTAATTGATTACCTAACATTTGATTTAAAGCTTGGTTGTTCATCCAAGCGTTCGTATCATATAAGAGGCCAGCGCGTTCGCATGGATGATGACGGCATTATGAGACCAATTGGTTCCCCGTAAAAGCTGTCGGCCGGCAGCGTCGAGCCGCAAATTTTCACTTTTCACTGCCGCCGCTCGTCTCTTCGGAGTTGGGACCAGGACCGAAGAGGCGCGTATGGTTCTGACGTTGTCTGCGGTCCGTCTGGCCTGGCGAGGTCCCTCCCACCATTCATCGCCATTTGCTAGCGGTGACATTGTCGTATTGCAACAGGTTTAGGCTGGACCAAGCCCCTATATTTGAGTCCATGCCGGCCCTGTCAAGCTTGATTCAACTCGCCATTGGTTGAGGTCAGTACGGCTAGACGAAGCTTGGCCCAGGCCAATTTTGCTCCTCGGTCTGACAGGGACCCACCCCGATCGAGGCATTGAGATGAGATCTTTAAGCCTTAACCAAATTCGGAGAGAATTTGAGAGGAAACTGAAACCTTATCAATTATAATAACTAGAGCCAGCGCAAAAGTGATATATATATATATATATATATACTCCTTTCCTTATCCTGATATCTATTCGGAATCTATATTTTTAAATATTTTTTAAATTTAAAAACATTTAAATAATTTTTAAAATATATTTTTTAAAGATAATTTTAAAAAAATAATTGGGATGGTGCAATGGAGCAGAATTTAAATTTAGATTTCAATTAAAATTTAGATTTAAATAACATTTTATTTTAATTCGCTATAACTGGTTCCTCTATTTTGCCATTAAATTGCCTCTACCTTGTTTTGGAAGTCAATTCTCCCAAGCAAGTGCTTTTAACTCACTTTTGGATGCTTCTTCTCCTCTCTAATCAACAACTTCCAAATGTCCGTAGTGATCTCAACTGGATGGTGGGAATTAAAGCATTCTTGTGCTCATATCCAAGGATGGCATCCAATCTTTTGGTGGGAGGGAAAAAAAAGAATTCAAAAATTTGAATCCTCTTCCATTAAGCTCAGAGCCACTATAGTTGAAGCACATTTAGTTCGTAAATATGAGATAGAATAAGAATTAAATTTCATTCCTAAATGAATGGTTGTACTATTTCGATTCCCATACTCACATTTAGTTCGTATAAAAATTGAAATGTAAATAGCATTTCAATTATCATTATTTGTGTTTAGTTCGCATAACAAAAAGGAAAAAGATCAATATTTTCAGCATAAATATAGGAGGCGGTAAGCGGTGCTGATAGTTTAGAATGTTTTCATCTGTTCCTCAACTACACTGGTGGCTTTCTTTTCTTTTGCAAGGTGAAGGGAGAGTTTAAAGTCATATTTATTGATATGATCAAAAAGGAAGCAAAAGGATTTAGCGACGTACTCGAAAGCCTCAATGGTGGTTGCAATGGTGGAGAAGGAGGATGTGTACTTGTTTAGGCGGAGAGAAAGAGTAAGTTTGTGCTAGTATTGAATGGAGGAGAGAAGGAAGGAGAGTGGGAGGTATGAGACCTTGCGATGATCGAAAGGGGTGATATAGAGGACCAAAGGGAGCAACGTGGAGGACCTTGAGGGCATTGGCCATCATTCATCAGAGATTTCAGCAGAAGATCCTTTGCTTCTCGATAATTTGATAATTTAGTATCAGTACCTTCTCAAGCACTATATCTATCATCTCTCTCGTTGGTGGTGCCACTAGTGATGCCGATAATGGTGCAGTTGGGTTAGCATATATTGTAGAGAGAAAATAAAAAAAAGAAGATAAAAAGTGATGCTTTATAGCACATAGACGGTTGCATAGAATGTCAATCCTTCAAAATATGTGTTTGTCATTTCTAATGAAATAGTAATGAGAATAAAAACTTCGTGAACCAAATATATAGAATAAAAATAAAATAAAAACTTCATTCTCATTCCTCCATGCTCATATAGGTGTTCTATTCGGAAGTCATATATCATCATCATCTAAACTAAACTCTGTATAGAAACAGAGGAAGCTAAGTTGGTATTTATTCTATTGGTACGTGACGCCTGACGAACCGTGGTGTGCAGCAACGATGCACCTGCATGCATAAATAAATAAATAAATAAATATAATAACAAAGAGATTTATTTAAAAAAATATAAAAATATGAATTAATTTGAAAATTTTTTAAGGTAATCCGTGGAATGCGACTAGTAAATTTTGGTTACGGAGACAACATAGATTAAACATAAATTTATCTTATTTGCAGTCGAGAGTTTGATAGTTTCACCGCAAAGTGTGGCATCGTGCCTGGAAACAGTGAGCCCATACTTCAATCCTCAAAAGTCAAACATGATAGAAAATGATCAACAATCATTTGGATGCTTGCACGAGGCTTTTATGCACGCCGACAACATTTTAAATAGGTGGTTCCCTAACCTATAAATCCAATCCCCACAAGTAGCGTGGAATTTAGTGGCTACTTTTCTAACCTTTCCAAAGAGATACCTGGAGCCGAGATAAACTTCTATAGCTTTAGGCTTAAATAAATTAATCCCTTAATCCATTAGTTCAAACATTATATGAATGATCCTTAACATAGAGTGTAACGTTTCAAGCCCATTTGCTAATTCAATTAACTTTGTTAGTGGATCAAAATCGTGTGACCCAAAAAATCAAATGAAAGTTAATTGATAGTATGTGAAGTTAAGTTATAAGTACGGAATATATTTCTTTCTCCTTCAATATGAGATTATTTTTGAAGTATTATAATCTTGATGCTATAAGCTAGCTAGAATCTACTTTCGAATCGAATTATTGGTGTTGCAATAATGGCTCCATACCATGCCAAAACTCTACTATGTCTCATGGGTAATCATTTCCTCATACTCATCAACTTTTGCATACTTGGATCGGCTTTGATACTATTTATAACTTCTCAAGTCCACCTACTAGCCCAATTAATCTGCTAACGAAACAAAATTATATGGCTCTAAAAACTTAAGTAAAAATTAATTGATTGGATTATTATATAGAGCCAAGCAAGTCCACTTATGGTTAATCCATAAGCTGTCAAGCCAAATGATGTTAAACCGTTGGCATTCAAATCTCAAAGGGTTGAACATTAATTAACTTAGAAGATGATGATTTAGACGATCTCTCTTCCTCTCAGCACTTCAAACGTTGCAGATATATATAATACCCATCCGACTCTTTTTGGCCACCACCAAACTCAGCTTTTCTTTTCTTTTCTTTTTTTCTTTAAATGGTTAGTTCTCATAAAAAAATATATATTTGATGCATTATATAACATCAATTATGTATCCTTTTTTCTGTACCGAAAGAAAGTATGGATCAAAGATCATACACAAGACAAGGTTAAAATTTTTAGTTACATAGCCTAACTTAGTCAATCAAGAGCCTTAACATTTCATTAGAAATTCTCATGATTCGTCATTAGTAAAACCAGTCCTTTCTTTCAACTAAGAAGATACAACAAAGTCAAGTAACATCAGTAGCAAAAATATAGATGAAAACAAAGTATACTCAACTATTAGCATATAGAAAAAATAAAGTAATAATATATGCATAAAAAGAACATATACATCCTTCATAATTTAAAATGCTTATAATTAAATTTAATTTATATAATTTTCATCAAGATAGAATGCAATAGGGTCAATCAATACCAACAATAGAAATAATATTTAAAGATAAACATTTGGCTTTAACTTTTGGTTGAGAACCATTCCTTAAACTTAGATTTATGGAACCCTTTCTCTCCCAATTTGTCATATGGACTATCATGTTAAGTAGCTTTTAGAACTGAAAAAATAAAAAGAAAAAGAGTATTCTTTTTTAGCTAATCTCTCGGGATTCCTCTTTAGGAACTGGGGAAGGGTAACAACCATTTCTTTTCTTCGGAGTTGAATCATTTTTGTGCTCATAAGGCTAATCGTTTGGTGAAATAGAAAAAAAAAAAAAAAAAATTCAAAAATTCAAAAATTTGAACCTTCTTTACTAAACTTGAAGGTCCGGCAGTTAAAATAACCATTCCATTTTATTTTCAATGTCCTTGGTTTTATTATTATTATTTTTAATTAATGTCATGGATGGAGTGCTTTCTTAATCTCAACAGAAATTTTTTTATTACACGCACACATAATAGATATTAAATTAATATAAATATAATTATAACATCCAATTTGATAGAATCTTTTAATCTCGAAGCAATGGCTGACTAGCCTATTAAATCCAATTAACAGGTTGCTGAACGCTTTAATCGATTGTTAACATATTAATCTCAAGTAATGGAACGCTGGTTCTCCCTAGATGATGGTGCTGAGCAAATAAATACCAGCTTATTTAACCCAAGTTAGAGTGGTACGACGGCATTGCCAGCGTCCAAACCGCTGCAGAAAAATCATGGGGCAGGGCGATTTTAGGTGCGGTCACATGAGCCCCGTTCTCTTCTGCATGGAAGGGCACGCTTTTATCATTGAAGGCCCGAATAAAATATTCGAAATCTCCTCAGCACCGTGCGCGCCTGCGCGGTCCCCTTGCTGGTTTTTAATTCTCTTCCACTTGCCGTCTGCTGCAGTTCTTGCGTGTACCTGCGCCATTGAGGTAGAAGACATGAGAGCTGCCATTAATGGCCGTGCGGATGAGGAGCAGTCTCGTAAAGAACGGTGCAGGCCTTGTTTGCCACTCGCTGTTGCTAACAGAGAGGTGGGGGGGGGGGGGGGGGGAAGCGATGGTCGTTGTTAGTTGTTTTGTTATAATGAATTTTTCATAAGAATGGTTAAGGATTAACGTTCGACATTTTCAGTGTTAATTAGTTCATACTAGCGGTTTCTTTCTCTTGGATTCAAATATCGTCGGTTGGAGAAATAGCTATCGAATGGATTTCTACCAGTGGGAAGTCTTTTCATTATGATGACTGATAAGAGTATCTGCTGTCGCAGTCAACACATCATTTTTTAAAAAATTATATATATATATATATAAATAATCCCCACATGAATCTGTTGGAAGTTTCTCATTTTTGAAGAAAATAATTTGCTAGGATGCCTAAATAACCCAAGCTTCAAGCAAATAAAATAAAATAATAAAAAAGTTGCACGCCTGCACCTAGAAAATTCCCTTCTTAGAGCTATCTACATGAGTTCAATTGATTTTGCAAATATATATTTTTAAAACTATTTAATGAATGTATGATGAACCACTCATGTATAAAATGTTAGAGTGCATTCGTTTTTTAAGAATAGTTTTAATTTTTATTTTTATTTTTGAGAGCTAAACTTGATTATATTGAGATATAATCAAGCTTAAATTCAATTATCTTTTCTATTCTTGAATTCGTATATATCATAAATTTAAAAGATAAAAAAATAAAAAAAAGATGAGATCGCTTTAAAATTTATATGGATCCAATTTTATTTATATATATACACACACTCATCAGAAGTCATATATTGGTATTTATTATTATTACATAAATATTTTAAATTCATATACTATTACAAGGAACACTTGTATGGCTACGAAGCATTAAAAAATCTAAAAATTTGTGCAAATATATCCTATATAAGTATGCATAAATCTTCTATAATTGCTCGTGTGTTTTTCCCCCTCCTTTTCTCCTCTTTGCTCTTATGACAAATATAAAAATAATTATATATTGAGTGTCTAAATAGCAGTCATTATTTGACTGTTAATTAATTAGAAGGGCCATTATATGATAACAGTTGTTCTTTATTTTATTATTCAATGGATGAATGTAATTACTTTTAAAATTAAAGACATCATGCCAGATAAAAAAATACGTTTTATTCGGTCAAAAATTCAAAATAATTTTTTTTCCTTGACTAGTGTTTCGGATAATTGAAAAATATTTCTTTATTATGGATTGTTATTTCTGTTATAATTGCTGTCATAATTATTATTAGGCCTAAAAAAAGGTTCGGGTGGGATTTTATAACAATAAAATAATGGTATTATTGAGACTTTAATCGAAGGCATGAGGCTGCCAGATTGGGATGCGATTTATTTTTGGGCATTATTGCTATTCTAATGATATCTAAAAGTTTCAATAGTTCTCCATCTAGCTGTATTGAAAAATCTGAGGTGAAACTGCTGCTCAAAATTCATTTTAATTCTCAAACATTTTGTTGTTATAATTTAATTTTTTATATTTTAATAATATTAATATTCTATTAGATAGAGTTAATTAAAGTTAATCAAATAGTTGATGTATAATTCTGTCAACTAATTTCTGTATTTGTATTAGAATGATATATCAATTATAACAATTAAAAGTTTGAGAATCATCATGAGTGAAAATTTAAATGGATTAGTGAAATAATTGACATTTAAAATTCTTTCCCCTAATGTTTGGATTTTAGCGTGCCCAAAATACTAAGATTATTTAAAAATCAACTTTTAAATGGATCGGAGCCATTCATCTAGAATGACATGTCAATTATTTCAGTAATCTTAATTGACACCTTATGATGGGTATTATTGAAATATGAAGAACAGACTATATTATAATAATTAAAAGTTTAAGAATTAAAATAAATTATGAACGAAAATTTTAAGAATCAAAAATATATTTTAGGCTTGAAAGCCTTTAAATGGATCGGGGCCATCCATCTAGACCATCTGGCGGCACAATTAAGATTAGTGAAATAATTGACATTTAAAAATCTTTTCCCTAATGCCAATTATTTCACTAATCTTAATTGACACCTCCTGATGGATATTATTAAAACACGAAGAACAGACTATATTGTAACAATTGAAAGTTTAAGAATTAAAATAAATTATAAGTGAAAGTTTTAAAAATAAAAAATATAGAGATTATTTAAAAATTAACATTTAAATGGATCGTGGCCATCCATCTAGAATGACATGTCGATTATTTCACTAATCTTAATTGACACCTTATGATGGATATTATTAAAACACGAAGAACAAACTATATTTTAATAATAGAAAGTTTGAGAATTAAAATGAATTATGAGCGAAAGTTTTAAGAATCAAAAATATATTTTAGGTTTGAAAATATTTAAATGGATCGGAGCCATTCATTTGGAGCATCTGATGGTACAAATTTGATTGGGCACGCTAAAATCCAAACATTAGGGGGAAAGACTTTTAAATGTTGTGGGTCTGGTATGCGTCCCCATCTTGCTTCACTCTCTATCCATGCGGTTGCTCGTGACATGCAGAGGGACGGGGGATTTGGGGAAGTAAATAAAGGGACAAGTAACGTGGAGCCAATATCCGAGTTGCACGCAATGTTGCCATTAATGCATGCTTGCATGCGAGGGCGCGAGCGAATGGTTACGAAAGCTGGCTCACTGGGACTCGAGTACTTGACATGTACGCGACTTTGCCTGAAATTTTTTTGGTTCACGGGAATGGTATGAGTTTCCGAGAAGGACCACAGCGTAGCACGACAGACTGGATTCAGTCGGATTGGACCTGACATGCGCGATGAGATCAAACAGCGTCTAACGTACAAATATGTTAAATATGCTTAAATACTCGTATTTCAAATTGGACCTATAAGCTCCAATGGAAGGGAACCCGGCAATCTCACCTACGAATCGAATAAATAAATCTACTTCAAATGTAGGCACCTTGCAAGTTTTCTTTTTCTCCGAGCTTAAAATCAAAGAAAATGCTGGATTGTGGCTGTTGGAAATCATTATAATTTTTTTTAAAAAATTAAAAATTAATTTTTTATTTTAACAAACTTTGTTCTTTGGTGATAAGAATAAGAAGGATTAGATTTTAATTCTTATGGAATATGATTTTTAATCTTTTATACAACATGATTAATTTCTTTTCTATATAACAATATGTAGCTCTAGCTTTAAGGTATCATCATTATCATAATCATCAAGCATCGTTAGTAAAAAAGCTTAGAGAGAGAAATGAAGAGTCCGAGAGATGTGTTTAAGTTTCGGTTAGGCATCTATGAGCTTGAGGTATTACCATCAAGGTATGAGAGAAAGTTAAGAGGATGAGTTAAGAATAGATTCTTAGCTTATTATTATTTTTAATATATATATATATATATATATATATTTACTAATATTACTTATTTTAATCGGTGTTGTTTGAATCTTGAGCTGATGTATTTATTTTACCTAAAAAACGTGTCATTTTAAATGTGTCTACATGCTAAATATGCAGCTGAGCAAGTGGTGTATAGGTTTAACTAATTGTGACTTTTCTATGTAGTTCATTGTTTGGCAGGGGAAAGCAAGAAATATTGAAAAGTATGGGTAGGAAATAACTCCTAATTATAAAACCAAAAGGAAAGTCCAAAGTCTTGAGCGTATTTAAATGGATTGGGACCATCCGTCTAAACCATCCAGTGGTACAAATTTGACTGAGCTCAATAATATCTATACATTAAGGGAGAGATTTTAAAATGGTGTGGGTCTAGTATTTGTGGCCCCATCGTGCTTGTGCTTGTGCTTTGTTTATGTTGTAGCTTGTGACATAAGGAATTTCAAAAAAAAAAATTATCTTGAAGAGTAGGCACGACGTCAGTCTCGGAGCTGCACGCAAGCCTCATAGATATACATGTGAAGATGATATTGCCATCAATGCATGTTGGCGAATGGTTATGAAAACTATTATCTAGCTATCTAGCTTGGACTTGCATGTACCCGACTTACTTGAACTTTTAATTCACAGGAATGGTATGGTTTTAATTTAGTTGGATTGAACTTGGCATGGACTTAACATACATGATGAGATCAAACTACGTTTGCATAAATACAAATATGTTGCGCATGCTTAAACACTCATATTTCAAATTGGACCCATGAGCTGAAAATGAAAAGGAGCCAAGCAATATCACTTACGGATTGAATATATGAACTTTAAATATAGACTCCTTACAACTTTTCATTTTCTCCAAACTAACTACCATCAAAGAAAATGCTAGGTTGTGCCTAGATGCTGAATAGCTGACCAAGTGGTGCATAGGCTTAGCTATTTGCGGCTAACTTGTACAATTCATTGTTTGGCTGCGGAAAGTGAGAAATATTGAAGAGTATGGGTAAGAACTAACTCTCAACGATAAAAAATTAAAGTAAAAAATAGGTGATGGGAGAGACGATTTGTACGGTTAAATTTAGGCTGAAATATATTTTGATTCTCAATTTTATTTATTTTTTTATTTATTATAGATTAATTTTTTATATTTTAAAATATTATATTTGCGATGCTTTATTATATAAAATTAATTAAAATTAATTTAATAACTGATGTGTCACGATAATGTAAATATATGGCAGCTTTTTTTAGCTAATATAATTTTAATTGAAAGTTTGAGGGGCAAAAGCGTATTCCAGTCTTAAATATATTTTATCTTCCCACTTAATAAAGTAATGCAGGCTAAGTGCGATGCATCATCTCTGCATTCATCAGTTGGCATTTGCGTGCTCCAATGGGTAACTTCTCTTTATCCAGTGGTTATAAAAAAAAACGGTATGCCATATGCCATGGACTTAATTTTTTCATGCCACATGCCATGGACTAAACCGTACCATGGTTGGGCCCGCCACACTAACTTGCATCAAAACCACCGGTCCACTGAATAATAATGCCGTATCAGCGCAGAAATTTCACATGAAAGGATACACACGGTTCCCACGAAAGGACTGATAATTGCCGCCTAACATTCTTATTGGTTGGAAATTTCACCGCAGATTAATGCGCGGTGAACTGCAGGCGACCAATCAATTGGTCGGCCAATGGGAGAGCAACGTGGCTGTCGTGTACCTCTCGGGGGGTTCTAGGATTTTGTTTTTTTTTATATGATGTATGAGGCCACTAAGTCTTTGTCTGGAAAATGATCAGAATCCCGTTCTAGTATCTCAAGTACCCTGCGTGTCACCAGATCTTGCAAGGCAACAGAAGTTACCGTCGGCCTTGATCAGGTGCTTATATTAGGCAACTTCAATCTGAAACCTGAATTCTTTAGGTTTTATCTTCCTCTGACATCCCTTCAAAGATTAACCTCGGTGGAGACGAGATACTTGTTGGATTGTAGATGAAGATGGTCTTCCGTTTTGTGATCTTTCGATGCTCCTTGAGAGGATGGTATTAGTTACCAATGTTGAGCTGCCCAAAACTCACACGGCTCACGAAATCAAACAGTGAAGTATATTTTCGGTAGCCGGCGAGTTTTGTGGGGGGAGCGGGGGGGGACGCAGCTCAGCTTTTTTTCAGAGTATTTGGGCGCAGCAGGTCGCTGTTTTTCTCTCGCCCACCCCGTTTCAGATCGGATGATCGAGCGCAGGACGCGGGGCCCTCTCTCCTTATCAGCTGTCGTCCTGACCACGTGAAGCCCAGAACCCCGCCTTCCCCTTTCCTTCCACGAAGCCCCTCTTCGCGGTTGGCACGGTCCAATTCCCAATCCCCATGCGCTCCCCCCCCCCCTCTCTCTCTCTCTCTCTCACTCACAGTGAAAACCTTGCCATCTTGATTCAAAATGCTGCCCTTAATCGATAGAAGACACGGAGCAAAACAAAAGCTTCAGCCAAGTTACCAGCGGATCGGAGTTTCCGATCCGAACTCGAATTTGAGCGGAAGAGCTCTCTCCATCATCTAAACCTAACACCTCTCTACTCCCGTCAGCATCACGCTGGGAGTCAGTGTCCGTGTCGGCCTAACTAACCGTCCAAATTCCCGAGAACCCCACCCTCGTCGCGTGCGCGATCCAGAAAGAGGGAGAGAGAGAGAGAGGGAGAGCACGCTCTTTGAAATTTGAAACAGTAATGTACCGGAGAGCAGACCCACACCTTCCCGGCCCGTGCTCTCCTGCCCGTACTCCAAGCCCATTACTCCCAGTGCGTTGCACGTTTTGCCTGAAACACGGGTATTAAACAGGCTGGCGGACAACAAAGTAAATTAATGCTAAAATTTATGACGGCACCGATACGACAACCAGGAATCCTTCTTAAAAAATACCTAAATGACGGCATTTTAAATTTACCACCACCGTTGGATCAGTCGTCTCCGCTAAGGAAGCTCAACACGTCGCTATAGAGGATTGGTGGATAACTTTAATCGTGGAATGGAGCAGGCCACGGGATGGGAGCCGGGGATGGGGGCTCGTGGTCGTATCGTCACCTTTTGTCCTGAGCTCAATTCTCCAGGAGGAACCCCATGGGGGTGTTGGGCGAAAAAAGATAAGGGGGTGATAACAACTTTCTGCTGTACTGAAACTTTTTTCCTTTCAAATACCCAATAAAATATTTTGTTTCAAATGAATCCGATCCCAAACGGCTTTCGCCAGCCGATCCGTTTTCTCGCTCAGCTCTTAATCAGGCATTAATAATACGCTGCACTTGGTCCACCTCTCCTCCGTTTCCTTCGCTTCCTTTTAGAGCACAGGCAAGTGGCTGGAGTCTGGAGACGAGGGTGTGACAACGCCTTCTTTTTCTTATTTTTCTTTTTTTTTTTTTTTTTTAAGGTTTGTCACACGTTTTGAGGGTTGGTTGGGGAGAGGGAGAGGAGAGAGATGGGGAGGGAATGGCATTGTAGCCGGTCTTTGGCAAGAAGGGAGAAGGAGAGTCCCGGATGCATGAGTGGCATGCTCCACTACTTCGACTTCCACCACCTTCTCTTCACTGCCAGCAGCCGAACCGTGCGACCGAAGTCGTCACCTGAAGTCCACCAATCCACTCGTCAGCTCAAAGGTAAATAAAGAGAGAGAAGAAACCTCCGTCATCTCTCCCTATTTCTGTCTCTATCTCAGTTATTATTATGATTTTGTTTTGATGATGCAATTTAGGCATCGAGGCGCCGAGGAATAGCCTGGATCTGGACACGGAGAAAGCGTCATCCACTTTGGCCATTGCTGAGGAGTATTATGACGTGCCTGTAAGTAATTCAAGGAAATATTTCTTCACAAGTTTGCTTTTTATTCATGATTTCTTAACATTTATCCTTTTTATTCTTGACAACTTATCCAGGTTGGAATACAAGTAGTCCCAAAACCAGCTGCATTGACTAGGAGGAGCAAGATGGTGACGTTATTGGAGGAGGAGAGGAGGAGCTCGCTAGCCGAGACGCCGAGGACTCCCGGTGTCGTGGCCCGTCTGATGGGCTTGGAGGTGCTGCCCGACCAGGCTTCTTCTCCAGCTACCCCATGCCGAAGATCTCCTCCATCGGTGAAATCTCAGGAGCAATCTCAAAAGAAGAACAAGAAGACATTCAAAGGTGAATGTAGAAAAGAATCGGCATCCCCGCGACAGCCACTTCAAAACATAAACTGCAATGTTGCTGCCAGATATGAAGTGGGGTCCCGTTCGCTGCCAGAAACCCCGAGAGTGTCATCGGCCAGGTCGTGGAATGCAGATCCAAGGCTATCCTTGCAGCTTAACAAGGAGAATACGAATAGGGCCATGCAGGAGTTCGGCTACTTGTGGGAGGTCCCTGGCTACCACTCTCTCCCACCTTCGCCATTACCTTCTATGGCGAAGTCTAGGAGGAAAAATTTTGGAAGGCAGCAGGATGAGAACAAAAGCCCGAGAGGCCACTATCGTGGTTGCGAGATTGGGAAGCAAGTGAAGGAAAGCATCAGCATTAGGAGAGGAGGCAGCAGTGATGAAATTGAAGTCAGAACGACAAGATCACCCGAGCCGAAGACATCATGCAATGCTGGTACATGGAGCCAGAACAAGCCGCCGCCAACGAAGCCACCATTGGAGCCCTCAAGGAGCAAACCAGTGAAAGATCACATTCCAAAATCCCACCAACCGCCGAATTTTCCTTGCCCGAGAGCGCCACCGCCTTCTTTGCCATCACCTAAATCCTTCAGAGGTAGAGATAATGTGGAAGCAAAGACAGTTAAGATAGGTCCAAGCAAGTGTAAGAAAGCCAGCTACGAGCGCTTCACCGAGAGGATAAAGAAGCAGCACACAGCTTCTGAAAAGGCAGCACGACCGGATGCCCTATTATCTCCTTCTCAGCCGGCTTCCGTGCTACAAAAGCACCTTTCAGAAAAGAAGTGCAGATCTCCTTCTTTTGTTACGCTCAAAAGGAAGGAAGCATCGCTTCCCAAAGCATCTCTTCCAAAGGCAAGACCAGTACCAGAACAAGTCCATCAGTGCCCCTCCAGTTCAGTCCAAGAACAAAAAGTGGTATATAACCATACCTACCTCCTCCATTTTCACAGTCAGATGCCCTTTCTCCTGGTCAAATCGAGCAAATGTTTCTCATTTAATGCCGCTTTTTCTCTTTGCCACAGATGATTATGGGAGTCGAAGGTGCTTTAATGCCATCTAAGACCCAAAGGTGTCCCCAACGCCTTGTACCAGAAGAGCAGGATCCCGAGTACGGATACGTGAGGTCCATTCTCGAACTAGGAGGGATCACGGGGTTAGCCATCCCTTCATTCAGATGGTACTCTTCTTCCCTCCCCGTAGATCCCATCATCTTCCACCAGCTCGAGCTCCGGTTCCCCTTCTTCCCACCAGAAGAAGAACCGCAGTGCAAAGGCGAGGAGGAAGCGATCCTCCCCAGCTCTCTGCGGCACCGATGGAACAGGAAGCTCCTGTTCCATCTGGTCGAGGAAATTCTGGGAGATCTCCTCGGGTGGGCATACCTCACCACCACCCATACCAACCGGGTAGCCAAGCTGCATGGTATTATGAGCCATCGCGTCCAGGCCGACGGCGAATTGTTGCTGAGGGAGCTCTGGAGGCAGATACAGAGCTTCCCGTCGGCCGACTGCCAGTTGGTCGGCGACATCGACGCGCTCGTGGCGGGGGACCTGCCGGAGGCCAAGATACGGCGGCTCCTGCTGCACCCCTCGGTGGTGGAGGAGGCGGAGGACGTCGTATTGGAGGTCGAGCAGGAGATCTTTGACGGCCTCCTCGGGGAGACCGCCGCATCCGTTGCCCTGACGTCACTTTATTGCTAACGGAAACGGGGGGCGCTCAAAGCATTGTGTCCTAGGATGGATCCGGTCTCCCTCATCAAGCTTTAACTCCTCTCTCTCTCTCTCTCTCTCTCTCTCTCTCTCTCTCTCTCCTTCGCATCACCACAGTACGTGAAAAAAAGAATACCGTCCACGTGTTGCTCGAATGGCCATTCAAATGGTCAAGATGACAGCCTTGTATGTGTGTATATATATTTGCAAGTTATTCTCCACTTATTCTTGCTGTATAAAAAGGAGACATCCGCTTTGTTCTATCCCTGCTTTCAGTTTCAGCCTTTTCTCCCTCATACTATGTATGCGGTTTTTGATGGGGAACTGGGTAGCGTGAGCATATATATATATATATATATATATATATATTGGCTTTTGTCAGAAAGTTTCCAGTGTGGTGGGGTTGCGAGGGGATGGGAGCTGCCTGAAGGGAATGATGTAGGTCACCGTCCTCAGAGAATGTACATTGCCTGCTGCTTGTACCGTTGGCAACGTTTTGATCGATTGTTTTGAGCTGCTCCTTTTGAATTTTTAAAGAGTTTGGGTCGTTGCTAGGCAAGTTGGTTGATTCAGCGAACAAGATGAGAACAACATGTGGCCGGATATCTTGGCGCATGTGACATCACAGTGAAACACGTTTAAACTCATGGAGATGATTTTTTTTTTGATGGCATGGTAATCATAGATTAAATACATCGAGCTCAGGAGTTCTCTGCAAACACGCTGTTCAATCTGATCCCACGTAAGCCTCGGTCTCGAGCAAAATGCGCGCTTGTAATTAGCCAGAGGATGACAAAACTCAGCAGTCAATAAGCCAAGCCTAATAATTATAATATTTTCAGCTCTGCTTTTCCTAGTGGAACCAATGGGGGAGAGCCAGAGATCACTTATTAAGCTAAGGCTTCAAAATCGAACTATTCAAATAGTTTATCAAGATTCTGCAGACCATTTATTTAAAATAACAAAATTTAGTAGTAGGAAATTGATAAGTGAGCTAGCAAAAAAATTCCTTGAACGATTTACAGCAAGAATACTTTTGGTTGTTCTCCAGATGGATCGTCGTGTTTCCGATCAAACATGCAGCGTTGCCGCCCCACCCATATTGTGCAATAATTAATGCAAGCAAAACGTTGGAATACTTTCTTCAAATGCCCCTTGCTTGCTTTCGCTGCCAATTGTATCGATCTTCTCTACAGAATTTACAGCAGCATGGTCATGGCATGTTCTAATGACTGAACTCAATTTTATACCTACCACTCAGGAGCGTCCTGAAGATAGAATTATAACTACTACTTAGGAGCGTGGTCTGGATTAATGGCGCTGTGGAAAATCTCCATCCAAAATTGAGAGCCATTCATTCCCTTCTTCCTTTCGCATCTTATTTTGGGTGGGGTCATATTCTATGCGAGGGCAATCAAGCAGCCAACTACTTAGCCAATCATGCTGCATCCTCAACGTCATATATGTATTGGGCCAATAATTTTTCCTTGGCTTTTTGCTCTATTATGGATGTTGATGCCTTCATTCCCTTCTTTCTTTCACATCTTATTTTGAATGGGGTCATATTCTATGCGAGGGCAATCAAGCAGCCAACTACTTAGCCAATTATGCTGCATCCTCAACGTCATATATGTATTGGGCCAATAATTTCTCCTTAGCTTTTTGCTCTATTATGGATGTTGATGCCAAAAAAACCTCTGTTTGTATGGAGTCGATTATCATCTTATTTCTTAAAAAAAAAAATAACAGCAGAATAGTAGGAAGAAACCTAGCGATGCATGACATATATAATAAACTTCTTCCTTGAGTTTTTATTCACTAAAGCGATCAGGATTCAAATTCTAATGGTTTGTAATATGTTTCCTAAAACATACACATATATATATATCACGTTCATTGTGCATTCCTAAGTGATATTTGGAGGATTATGTTAAACACTTGTCATGCCCCGGACCCAGTTGGTGGTGGCTCAGGGGTGACAGCCCACCGCATGCCAAGCATGCAAGGCATCCAGTACAGTATCATTTATAAACAAGGAGGGTTAACAACTATATAACATACAAAATTTAATCCTCCATAATACAAATTATGTAATGTTGGGCAACAAACCAAAGTTCCAAAATAAATCCAAATGGGGTTACATATAACAAAATATAATCAATTTACATTAAGAAGCTCCCAATTACCCCTGTTATTGTCCCTAATAATTTCGTGGCTCTGAAAAAATATTGTAAGATTTAATGAGTTTACACTCAGTAAGTAAGCCTACTATTACATGATATAGCCAAATAAGAATTTTACCGAGTCAAATACATGTCATGTTTCCAAATTTAAAAACATTTCATCATATTATAAAATTATGCAAATCTCATGTTTAAATAAATTGGAAGCAAATGTTATGAAATAATATTTCAAAATACCATTTCAATTTCAAATCATTGTAAATCTCATTTTATACTAATGTCCCACATCCACGTAATAAACATCCCAAGGATGTAACCTCCCTGTACACCCCCAGTGGAGGAAGGGTGTCGGAGTCTATTAGCATATAAGCCATATCCTGTCACAGCACATCCCTAGGATATGTGTTCTCCATATATTCTCCTTGTGAAGGTGGGTCCCGGAGTCATGTAACATGTAATGTGGACCGTGATGATATATAATAACACAATCACAAATAACATTTATTTGCATAACAGCAAACATATATCAATTTACTTTTTATATTTTATCAAATTTGGTAATTTCACATAATCATGTAATAATCAGTTGCATGTATAAAATGCTAATTTAATTTACCAAAATTAACAATAATCAAGTCAAATAATTCATTTGCATAAATGTGGTACCACCAATATCATTTTTCAAATAATACTATAAATCAATTTCATTATTTCAATAATGGCATAATTTAATAATGATTTTAAAAAATCATTATAACTCGCTTACTTACCTCACAACGCTAATCCCAAAGCGTAAATCAGCTGTATGGACCTATGGGTACCTACAACATAATTTTTCAGATTTTTTAAATTTCAATTTTAGGATGTCAAACTGACTCCTACACTTAACCCAATCTAATCCTGGGCTCAACTTGGGACTCGAATATCTCCAAATATAGAAGCCCAAACGGAGAAATAAAAATTCTTCGACAAACTAGGATATATACTGATCACAACCATATTTTTCTTTTATTGGGCCGGACCCAATTTGGGGCCAAAAAATTTGGCCCAAACAGGCTAACTGGACTGGGCCGAACCAATTTTCCTCTCTGTTTCACCCCTGGTTCAAGTGAACCAGGGGTGGCTGATGGCCGGCGGCCTGGGGCCGCCGCCGGCACTCCCCGGGGGTCGGCTGGCCGCTGGCACTCCCCGGGGGTCGGCTGGCCGCCGGCCACCCCCCTCTCTTCTCTTTTCTTCTTCTTCCTTTTCTTCTTCATTGCTCCTCACTGTGCCAGCGGCACGGTCGGCCACCGTTGGCCGGTCGAACCTCACCGGATGCCGCCCGGCGCCGGTGGGGGCCATCGGTCGGAGCTCGAGCTCGATGGAGCGGCGAGCACGCCGCCGAGCTCGGAACCAACGCGGGAGCGGCTTGGCTCCCGCAACGGGGAGGGCCGTTTGGTCCTCTCCCTCCCTTCTCTCCCCCGCCGGCGACACGGCCGGCCACCACTGCCGGCCGGTCGGACGTCGCCCACGGCACCGACGGGGGTCGCCGGCGAGCCCGGGCCGGCGGGCACACCGCCGGGCCTGAACCCACAGCAAGGGGAGGGCCATGGAATGGCCCTCCCCCCTCTTCCCTTGCCGGCGGCACGGTCGGTCGGACCCCACCGGGCACCGCCCCAGTGCTGGTTGGGGCTGCCGCCCGGGGATCGGGCCCGGCGAGCTGACGGGCACGCCGCCGGGCCCGAACCAAGCACGGGAGCCGGCTTGGCTCCCGCATCAGGGGAGGGCCCTCCTGCGGCCCTCTCCCTCTCTCTCTACACGCTCTCTCTCTCTCCCTCTCTTTGCCGGTAGGGGGGTTTACCTGCCAGCGGCGAGGCGTCGGGGATGAGCGGAGGTCGACAGTGGCGACGGCAACGAACGAAGAGGGGGTGAAGGAGACGGAGGGGATTGGCACAGTCCCCTCCTCTCTTTCTTTTCTTCAGTGAGGGGAGGGCTGAGGCCTCCTCTGCGCCCACTCGCGCCGCGGGCTGCGCCACGGTCCTCCCTGGCCGTGCGCGGCTCGAAGGGTCTCTTGTTCGTTGCGGCACGGCATCCGGACTACGGCCACCCCGGGAGTTCGCCGAAACGAGCGCATTGCGGTTCCGCTGGCGGCGGTCTTGGCTGCCTGTCCTGCCCGCGCCTGTACCACGGGCTGCGCCACGGCCCTCCTGGCCGTGCGAAACTATTGAGGGGCTGACAATCCTCCCCCACTTGAAGCCGCCGACGTCCTTGTCGGACCCGCGCTCAAGTAGGCCTGAATGTCCTTCTCAAACTGCCACAGCTCTTCTGCCCTTCTCCAAGTAGCATCGGAGATATCTTCTCCTTTCCACTGTACCAGGTACTCTGTGTACTCATGTCCTTGACTTGTCCCCACCTTCCTGTCTGCTAAGATCTTAGCAATCTTCCTTGCAAACTTTAGCCGAAGGATAGGGCATACCTTCCCAGGTTGCTCTCTTTTATCTCCACTGAGATCTCCATGGTAGGGCTTCAAGAAGCTCACGTGGAAGGTCGGGTGGATCTTCAGTCGGGCCGGCAAGGCGAACCGGTAAGCCACCTCCCCCACGTGCCGAATGACTTTGAAGGGGCCATCGTGCCTCGGCATGAGGCCGCGATGATATTTCTTGGTCACCTTCCTCCAAAGATAAGGCGTGAGCCTCAGCATAACCAGATCCCCCACTTGGAACTCTACTGGTCGTCGGTGTACGTCCGCACGCGTCCGCGCGCTGCTTCATCTCCCAAGCCGCCCGCACGAGGCTATCCCGTGCCTTGGCAATGCGGTCGGCCCTGTCCTGCGCATACTGATGCGCCGTAGGGCATGGACCGTCATACTGCCATGCTACCTCCAAGGGCGTCCTAGGTTGAAAACCCAGGCATACTTCGGCTGGGCTTTGTGATGTTGCTCAAGATCGGTTGATGTTGTAAGAAAATTGGGCCGCGTCTAGAAACTCCAGCCAGTTGCGCTGGCTTGCGGTCATGAAGTGCCGCAAGTATTCTTCAAGAAGCGCATTCACCCTCTCAGTCTGGCCATCTGTCTGAGGGTGATATGCTATGGAGAACTTAAGTTGCAAACCCATAATCTGAAATAGGGTTGTCCAGAACTTGTCTGTGAAACGGCCATCATGGTCGCTGATGATGTCGCCTGGCATGCCGAACACCTTGACCACATTGGCGAAGAACAGGGTTGCGCACATCTCCGCGGAGCAGGTCTCTGGTACTGCCATGAAGACAGCGTACTTAGAGAACCTGTCAACCACCATGAAAACCGCGCGCTTCCCTTCCACCTCCGGGAACCCCATAATGAAGTCCATGGAGACGGACGCCCATGGCCTATCCGGAACAGGCAACGGTTGGAGAAGGCCCGCCGTCCTCCTGCGCTCCACCTTGTCCATTTGGCACGTTAAGTAGCTTCGTACATAGGCCTCCACATCGCTCCACATCTTGGGCCAATAAAAGTCTCTGGAGAGCAGGGCGTACATCCGTTCCATGCCTGGATGTCCCGCCCACCTTGAGTCATGGGACTCCTTGAGTAAGTCGCGCCTTAGAGCCTCGCTCTGTGGCACGACCAGACGGCCTCCATGCGCCCGCAATAGGCCATCCTGGATCCAGAAGCGCCGCACCAAGCCGCTCTCCACGTCCGCGCGCAACTTGGCATAGGCCGCATCCCGCTCGGCCGCACGCCTGATGCGCTCAGTGATACTGGCCTGTAGGGTTGTCACGGCGGCGACGTATTCCTGCACGGTCTGGCGGCTGAGGGCATCGGCTACCTAGTTTTGATGCCCAGAACGGTGCTTCCTTTCGAAGTCGAACTCCGCCATATACTCTTGCCAGCGAGCTTGTTTGGGCGTTAGCTTCTTCTGAGTCTTGAAATAGGTGTTGGCCACATTGTCGGTGACGATCTTGAACTTAGTCCCCAACAGATAGTGCCTCCATGCCTCCAAGCAATGGATCACGGCGGTCATCTCCTTTTCATGCGCCGAGTATTGCCTCTCGGCGTCCTTGAATTTTCTACTTTCATAAGCCACCGGGTGTCCTTAGATCAAAACTCCTTCCAGTGCACGATCGGAAGCATCCGTGTGCACCTCAAATGGATCCTCGAATCTTGGTAGTCTCAAGACCAGCTCAGTGGACAACGCCGTCTTGAGTTGGTTGAAGGCATCCTCACAACAAGAGGACCAATCCCACCTTTGCTCTTTCTTGAGTAGATCGGTCAAGGGACTTACAATTACCGAGTAGCCCTTGATGAACCTTCTGTAATAGTTGGCGAGCCCCAAGAATGACCTCAGCTCTGCCACTGCAGCAGGGGTCAGCCAGTCCAGGATGGCCCGAACCTTGGCGCTGTCCATCTTGATTGCACCGTGGCCGATCCAGTGTCCAAGAAAATGGACCTCAGTGCGACCAAACTCGCACTTCTCCCTTTTGATATAAAGGCGATGCTCTCTTAACCTTTGGAGCACCCGCCTCAGATGCGCCACGTGCTGCTCCATGCTGTTGCTGTAGATGACGATGTTGTCAAGGTAGACAACAACAAAGTTGTCCAAGAAGTCGTAGAGGACATCCGTCATTAGGTTGCAGAAGGTGGCCGGTGCATTGGTCAAGCCGAAGGGCATGACCAGGAACTCAAACAACCCGTAGTGGGTTACGCACGTCGTCTTCGCCTCATCGCCTGCTGCGATGCGCACCTGCCAATATCCTGAGCGCAGGTCGAGCTTGGTGAAGTACTCGGCCTTTGCCAACCAGTCGAATAGATCCGCTGCGTTAGGGACTGGATATTTGTTCTTCACGGTCACTTTGTTGAGCGCACGGTAATCCACGCACATCCGCAGCGTGCCATCTTGCTTCTTTTGAAATAGGACCGATGCGCCGAAGGGTGCGCGGGATGGTTGGATCAGTCCCGCGGCCAGCAACTCGTCTAGCTGCTTGCGCAGCTCAGCTAACTCGCTCGGAGCCATGCGGTAGGGCGCCTTGGCTGGTGGGCGCGCGCCGGGCTCCAGCTCGATATGATGGTCATGCGCGCGCTGAGGTGGGAGCTCCTTTGAGAGTTCGGCCGGCATCAGGTCGGCAAACTCGGGCAGCACCTCCCCCACCTGTGCGGCACCACTTCTTCAGAATTTGGCTGGATCTCGATAAGTGCCGTGACATAAGTTTGTTGACCCTTCCGCATGCCGCGACTCAGCTGCTTGGCGGATAGCAACCCGCCATCCTCCTTCTTGCGCGTGGCTGCGCTCGGTCGCAGCACAGACACGAAGCCGGGGCACTCCTCAGCCCCGATCAGCACTCCATCCAGGTGTGGCGCGATCATTGCCTTGGCTGCCTTGAAGAACTCCAGGCCAAGGATGATCTGAAAGTCATCTAAAGGGATGATCATGAGGCTGCACGGCCCTCTCCATGGGTCGACATCCAGTGTAGCCTCAGCAAGGCCGTTCACCTTTCTTCGCTTTTGAGTTGAGCGGCCTTGATCGAGGGTTGAGCGAGGTGGTAGTCTCCAACCCTAACTCTCTCGCGACATCTTCGAGAAGAAAGTTGTTGGTGGCACCCGTGTCGAGCATGACCTTGAGCTCTCAGCCATTCAGCTTCACCGAAACATATAGAAGCCCCTTGCAGGGTGTAGGCTTCTTGGTGACAAGCGCGTTAAGCGCCTGCAACGGGTTCACCCTCGAAGGCTCCTCCCCTGAGCCACTTGAGCCATCAGCCAGTTGAGAAATCAGGGCTGTCAATTTTCCCTTCTTCTGGCAATCGCGCGCCAAGTGTGTGCCTCCACAAATAAAACATCCTTGGGCATGATTGGGTCTGGCCATGGTACCTCTGCGGGCAGGACAGGCAGCCAAGACTTTGCCAGGCGGGGCTGATGCTTGCTCGTTTCGAAGAAACCCCACAGGGTGACGAGTACGGATGTCGTGCCAGAATCGTAATTGTCAGCCCCTCAATAGTTGCGCACGGCTAGGAGGGCCATGGTGCGGCCGTGGCGCGAGCACGGGCGGAGACGAGCGGCAACCAAGACACGGCGGCGGAAGCGCAATGCTGCTCGTTTTCGGCGGAACCCACAGGGTGGCCGAGTTTGGATGCGTGCCGGAAACGATGAGAGACCCTTCAGTAGCAATGCACGGCCAGGGAGGACCGTGGCGCAGTCCGCGGAATGAGTGGGTGCGCGTGCGGGCAAGGCAGGCAGCCGAGTGTCTGCCAGGCCGGTAGGGAGCTGCGCGGCAGGGTGCGCGCAGACCGGTCAGTGCAAGGCAAGCGAGGGCCGAGCACAATGATGTGACCCGTCGACCAAGTAGCATGCATGCGCACGCCAAAGGGCAGCCATGCGGGAGGCATGCGAGGGTTAGTATTCATGCGTGAGCCATATATCGAGGCCAGGGCCGAGACACACTCCAAGTGTGGGCGGCACCGCACCGTCTCGGCACGTACATCGCCCGGTGGAGCAAGGCGAAGTTGGCCAAAGGATCCGAGAAGGCAGCAGCGTGCGAGCCCAAGCACGGCGCGGGTGGCGCGCACGCAAGGCGGTTCATCCGCGCGGAGTAGCCGCACGCGCGCCACGCGGCGCGCAGATGCGCCGGTGCGCGCACGGGCGGGCGAAGGTGCGCGCGCGCGGAAAGCGCGCACGCGCGCACGGGCGGAGGCGCGCACAGGGAGGCACGCGCGTGCAGAAGGGAGCGCGATGCGCTCCGCGCAGGGCGGCGCGCATGCGGCGCACGCCCTCATCTGGCCCGAAGAGCTCGGAACCAGGTGCGGAACGAAGCCTTATCGCCCCGAAGTGTGCGACGCACGGTCCAAAGTTTGCGGCGCCAAGTGCGGAACGAAGCTTCATCGCTCCGAAGTGTGCGGCGTACGGTCCGAGATTTGCGGCACCAAGGTCGGGGGACGTGGTCGTGGAATCAACGGTCCGAGATCCACGGCGCGAATCTCGGACGCTGATCCGCGCGGCGCAGCCCAGGCGGGACACTGCGCGCACCCAAGCGGGGCGCTGTGCGCACCCAGGCAGGGCCCTGCACGCGCCCAAGAGCTGCGCGGCATGCGACCTGGCCGAGCCAGGCGCGTGAAAATCGGGCAGATAAGCCCTAGCCATGCATCTCACGCGCTCGAGCGAGGTTTGAGGCAAAATATTAGGAGCAGCTAGGGCGACCGTGTGCCCTCATGCGCTCCTATAAAAGGAGGTCACCCGGGATCCCTAAGGAGGAGGAAGAAGCATGAAGAGTTTCCCCAGATCTGTTCCAAGGAAGAGAGAGATCGCTTGTCGTAGAGGTGGTTCCTACGTTCAAGCAGCTCGTCGTAGAGGTGGTTCCTACGTCCGAGCATCGCAAGGCTAGAAGAGGACTTTGGGAGGGTCTTTCTTGCAAGTGCTTTTGCACATTGGCTTTGTGAATCCTTGTAGTAGTTTATACTCTACAAAGGTTGGGGGTTTTTCCCTGTATCTGCTTGTGTCTTTGTGATTCGATTATTGTATGCGCAAGGCCATGCATCTGTGTTTGTCCTCAGTTTCTATCGTGCTCAACTTAGGGATGGCCCAGGAGGGAGACTACTGGTAGTACCTCAGGTCCTTTCGCAACGAACACGTGGTAGGGTATATTCGGATCGATCTGTGAGGAGGCTACTGGTAGTACCCCAGATCATGCATCCAACTGCCTGCGTGTCGAAGAGCGCAATAGGCTGCCGAGGGCATTACGCACGGTCTACTCTGTGAGGCTGACTTGGGGCGTGCAACGCACCAAGGCCGTTCGCTCGGTTGGGAACGCTTTCGCGTGTTGAAAAAAAAAATTTCTAAGTACCTAGTCGGGCTGACAAAGTGGTATCAGAGCGCGTTCACTTTACCATCACAAGATGACGCTGACAGATCGCGTGATAAGGTTGGAGACTCTGATCGGGGATCGCTCTAGCAACGATTTTTCCAAATCTAATCACCCGATCTTTGGAGCATGAGGAGCGGCTAAATCAACTGGAGGCGGCCGCGGTGCCTCTTGATCAAGCGGGCTCGAGCACGCCGCCTACGGGATAGCAGGACGAATGGGATGTCTTCTTTGGAGGGGTTCTAAACGCACTTTGAAGGAGTTGGAAGATGAGGTAGGCTTGCTGCGGCGAGTCTGCGCACGCCAGCCCATGGCGGATCAAGCCCCATCGCCCAAGATCCGCGTCCCCGAACTGAATCTCTTCAGCGGCGCACGCAACGCCAAGGAGCTGGAGAATTTCGTGTGGGATGTGGAGCAGTATTTCCTCGTGGTAAGGGTGCCGGATGCGGAGCGTGTTAACCTCGCCAGCATGTTCCTGGCTGGCGACGCCAAGCTATGGTGGTGCATGCGTAATGCAGAGGACCGCAACGCTGGCCGTTCAGCCATTGCGGATTGGGAGTCCCTGAAATCGGAGCTGAAGGTGCAGTTCCTCCCTCACAACGTCGCATAGGTTGTGAGGGAACAGTTGAAAAAGCTACGGCAGACGGGGTCCATCCGGGACTACGTCAAGGAGTTTAGCTCGCTGCTGCTCGATATCCAAGACATGTCAGAAGCAGATAAACTCTTCAACTTCCAGTCGGGGTTGCAAAATTGGGCGCAGGTGGAACTGCGTAGACAAGGGGTAAAAGATCTTCCTTCGGCGATGGCTGCTGCCGAGAGCCTCGTCGACTTTCGGATGGTGCCCAACCCCGCCCTTGGCGGAAAGGAGAAGGCTAAAGCCAAGGAGAGCAGGCCGGCTTCTCCCAAGAAGAAAGGGAAGAAGAAGAAGCCCGCTGCTCGATCAGAGAAGGAGTCCACCCAGCCAGCTAGAGGTACCATGGCCAGACCCAATTGTGCCCAAGGATGTTTTATTTGCGGAGGCACACACTTGGCGTGCGATTGCCAAAAGAAGGGGAAATTGATAGCCTTGATTTCCCAACTGGCCGATGGCTCAAGTGGCTCAGAGGAGGAGCCTTCGAGGGTGAACCCATTGCAGGCGCTTAACGCGCTTGTCACTAAGAAGCCTACACCCTGCAAGGGGCTTCTATATGTTGCGGTGAAGCTGAATGGCCGAGAGCTCAAGGCCATGCTCGACACGGGTGCCACCAACAACTTTCTTGCTGAAGATGTTGCGAGAGAGTTAGGGTTGGAGACCACCACCAGCTCAACCCTGATCAAGGCCGTCAACTCAAAAGCAGCAAAGGTGAATGGACTTGCGGAGGCTACACTGGAAGTTGGCCCATGGAGAGGGTCGTGCAGCCTCATGATCATCCCTTTAGATGACTTCCAGATCATCCTTGGCTTGGAGTTCTTCAAGGCAGCCAAGGCAATGATCATGCCACACCTGGATGGAGTGCTGATCGGGGCTGAGGAGTGCCCCGGCTTCGTGTCTATGCTGCGACCGAGCGTAGCCACGCTCAAGAAGGAGGATGGCGGGTTACTATCCGCCAAGCAGCTGAGTCGCGGCATGCGGAAGGGCCAATAAACTTATGCCGCGGTGCTTGTCGAGATCCAGCCAAATTCTGAAGAAGTGGTGCCCGCACAGGTGGGGGAGGTGCTGACCGAGTTTGCCGACCTGATGCCGGCCGAACTCCTGAAGGAGCTCCCACCTCGGTGCGCGCACGACCATCATATCGAGCTGGAGCCCGGCGCCCGCCCACCAGCCAAGGCGCCCTACCGCATGGCTCTGGGCGAGTTAGCCGAGCTGCGCAAGCAGCTAGATGAGTTGCTGGCTGCGGGACTGATCCAACCATCCCGCGCACCCTTCTGTGCACCGGTCCTATTTCAGAAGAAGCAAGATGGCACGCTGCGGATGTGCATGAATTACTGCGCACTCAACAAGGTGACCGTGAAGAACAAATATCCGGTCCCTAATGTAGCGGATCTATTCGATCGGTTGGCAAAGGACGAGTACTTCACCAAGCTCGACCTGCGCTCAAGATATTGGCAGGTGCGCATCGCAGCAGGCGATGAGGCGAAGACGACGTGCGTAACCCGCTATGGGTCGTTTGAGTTTCTGGTCATGCCTTTCGGCTTGACCAATGTACCGGCCACCTTCTGCAACCTGATGACGGATGTCCTCTATGACTTCTTGGATGACTTTGTTGTTGTCGACCTCGACGACATCGTCATCTACAGCAATAGCATGGAGCAGCACGTGGCGCATCTGAGGCGGGTGCTCTAAAGGTTAAGAGAGCACCGCCTTTATGTCAAAAGGGAGAAGTGCGAGCTTGGTCGCACTGAGGTCCATTTTCTTGGACATTGGATCGGCCACGGTGCTATCAAGATGGACAACGCCAAGGTCCGGGCCATCCTGGACTGGCCGACCCCTGCTGCAGTGGCGAAGCTGAGGTCATTCTTGGGGCTCGCCAACTACTATAGAAGGTTCATCAAGGGCTACTCGGCAATTGTAAGTCCCTTGACCGATCTGCTCAAGAAAGAGCAAAGGTGGGATTGGTCCTCTTGTTGTGAGGATGCCTTCAACCAACTCAAGACGACGTTGTCTACTGAGCCGGTCTTGAGACTACCAAGATTCAAGGATCCATTCGAGGTGCACACGGATGCTTCCGATCGTGCACTAGGAGGAGTTTTGATCCAAGAAGGACACTCGGTGGCCTATGAAAGCAGAAAATTCAAGGATGCCGAGATGCGATACTCGGTGCATGAAAAAGAGATGACCGCCGTGATCCATTGCTTGAAGGCATGGAGGCACTATCTGTTGGGGACTAAGTTCAAGATCGTCACCGGCAACGTGGCCAACACCTATTTCAAGACTCAGAAGAAGCTAACGCCCAAACAAGCTCGTTGGCAGGAGTATATGGCGGAGTTCGATTTCGAGTGGAGCACCGGCCTAGGCGTCAAAACCAGGTAGCCGATGCCCTCAGCTGCCAGAACGTGCAGGAGTACGTCGCCGCCGTGACAACGCTGCAGGCCAGTATCACTGAGCACATCAGGGGTGTGGCCGAGCGGGATGCGGCCTACGCCAAGTTGCGCGCAGACGTGGAGAGCGGCTTGGTGCGGCGCTTTTAGATCCAGGATGGCCTATTGCGAGCGCATGGAGGCCGTCTGGTTGTGCCATAGAGCGAGGCTCTAAGGCGCGACTTACTCAAGGAGTCCCATGACTCAAGGTGGGCGGGACATCCAGGCATGGAGCGGATGTACGCCCTACTCTCCAGAGACTTTTATTAGCCCAAGATGTGGAGCGATGTGGAAGCCTATGTACGAAGCTGTTTGACATACCAGATGGACAAGGTGGAGCGCAGGAGGCCGGCGGGCCTTCTCCAACCATTGCCCGTTCTGGACAGGCCATGGGTGTCCGTCTCCATGGACTTCATTATGGGGTTCCCGGAGGTGGAAGGGAAGCGCGCGGTTTTCGTGGTGGTTGACAGGTTCTCTAAGTACACTGTCTTCATGGTAGTACCAGAGACCTGCTCCGCAGAGATGTGCACAACCCTGTTCTTTGCCAATGTGGTCAAGGTGTTCGGGATGCCAGGCGACATCATCAGCGACCATGATGGCCGGTTCACAGGCAAGTTCTGGACAACCCTATTTCAGATTATGGGTTCGGAACTTAAGTTCTCCACAACATATCACCCTCAGACAGATGGCCAGACTAAGAGGGTGAACGCACTTCTTGAAGAATACTTGCGGCACTTCATGACTGCAAGCCAACGCAACTGGCTGGAGTTGCTAGACGCGGCCCAATTTTCCTACAACATCAACCGGTCTTCAGCAATATCTCAGAGCCCAGCCGAAGTATGCCTGGGTTTTCAACCTAGGATGCCCTTAGAGGTAGCACGACAGTATGATGGTCCATGCCCTGCGGCGCATCAGTATGCGCAGGACAGGGCCGACCGCATTACCAAGGCGCGGGATAGCCTCGTGCGGGCGGCCTGGGAGATGAAGCAGCGCGCAGACGCGCACCGATGGCTAGTAGAGTTCCAAGTGGGGGATCTGGTCATGCTGAGGCTCACACCTTATCTTTGGAGGAAGGCGACCAAGAAATATCATCGCAGCCTCATGCCAAGGTACGATGGTCCCTTCAAAGTCATTCGGCGCGTGGGGGAGGTGGCTTACTAATTGGCCTTGCCGGCCCGGTTGAAGATCCATCCGACCTTCCACATGAGCTTCTTGAAGCCCTACCATGGAGATCTCAGTGGAGATGAAAGAGAGCAACTTGGGAAGGTACGCCCTATCCTTCGACCAAAGTTTGCAAGGAAGATTGCCAGGATCTTAGCAGACAGGAAGGTGGGGATGAGTCAAGGACATGAGTACACAGAGTATCTGGTACAGTGGAAAGGAGAAGATATCTCCGATGCTACTTGGAGAAGGGCAGAGGAGCTGTGGCAGTTTGAGGATGACATTTAGGCCTACTTGAGCACGGGTCCGACGGGGACGTCGGCGGCTTCAGGTGGGGGAGGATTGTCAGCCCCTCAATAGTTGCGCACCGCTAGGAGGGCCGTGGCGCAGCCCGTGGCGCAGGCGCAGGCAGGACAGGCAGCCAAGACCCTGCAAGGTGGAACTGCAATGCTGCTCGTTTCAGCAGACCCCCTGGGGTAGCCACCGGATCTTGTGCCGAGCGAATAGCAACGAGAGATCCCAAAGATGGCAGCGCATGGCCAGGGAAGACCGTGGCGCAGTCCGCGGTGTGAGTGGGCGCGCGCGCGGGCAAGGCAGGCAGCCGAGTGCCTCCCAGGCCGGTAGGGAGCTGCGCGGCAGGGGGCGCGCAGACCGGTCAGTGCAAGGCAAGCGAGTGCCGAGCACAACGATGCGACCCGTCGACCAAGTGGCATGCATGCACACGCCAAGGCGCAGCCAGGCGGGAGGCACGCGAGGGTTGGTATTCATTCGCGAGCCATACGTCGAGGCCAGGGCCGAGATATACTCCAGGTGCGGGCGGCACCGCACCGTCTCGGCACGTACATCGCCCGATGGAGCAAGGCGAAGTTGGCCAAAGGATCCGGGAAGGCAGCAGCGTGCGCGCCCAAGCACGGCGCGGGTGGCGCGCACGCAAGGCGGTTCGTCCGCGCGGAGTAGCTTCGCGCACCGGCACGGCGCAGGATGCGCCAGGCGCGCGCACAGGCGAGCGAAGGTGCGCGCGCAGGGGCACGCGCGCATGGGCGGAGGTGCGCGCAGGGAGGAGCGCTCGCGCAGAAGGGAGCGCGGGGCACTCTGCGCAGGGCGGCGCGCATGCGGCGCACGCCCTCATCCGGCCCAAAGAGCCCGGCACCAGGTGCGGAACGAAGCCTTATCGCCTCGAAGAGTGCGGCACACAGTCCGAAGTTTGCGGGGCCAAGTGCGGAACGAAGCTTCATCGCTCCGAAGTGTGCGGCGCACGGTTTGAGATTTGCGGCACCAAGGTTGGGGGGATGATCGTGGAATCAACGGTCTGAGATCCACGGCGCGGATCTCGGACGCTGATCCGCACGGTGCAGCCCAGGCAGGACGCTGCGCGCGCCCAGGCGGGGCACTGTGCGCGACCAGGCAGGGCCCTGTGTGTGCCCAGGCAGGGCGCGCCCACGCGCTGCGCGGCGCATGACCTGGCCGGGCCAGGTGCATGAAAATCGAGCAGATAAGCCCCAGCCACGCATCTCACGCGCCCGAGCGAGGTTTGAGGCGAAATTTTAGGAGCAGCTAGGGCAACCGTGTGCCCTCATGCGCTCCTATAAAAGGAGGTCACCCGGGATCCCTAAGGAGGAGAAAGAAGCTTGAAGAGTTTCCCCAGATCTGTTCCAAGGAAGGGAGAGATCGCTTGTTGTAGAGGTGGTTCCTACGTTCAAGCAGCTCGTCGTAGAGGTGGTTCCTACGTCTGAGCATCGCAAGGCTAGAAGAGGACTTTGGGAGGGTCTTTCTTGTAAGTGCTTTTGCACATTGGCTTTGTGAATCCTTGTAGTAGTTTATACTCTATAAAGGTTGGGGGGTTTTTTCTGTATCTGCTTGTGTCTTTGTGATTGGATTATTGTATGCACAAGGCCGTGCATCTGTGTTTGTCCTTTGTTTCTATCGTGCTCAACTTAGGGACGGCTCAGGAGGGAGGCTATTGGTAGTACCTCGGGCCCTTTTCCAACGAACGCATGGTAGGGTATATTCGGATCGATCTGTGGGGAGGCTACTGGTAGTACCCCAGATCACGCATCCAACTGCCTGCGTGTCGGAGAGCGCAATAGGCTGTCGAGGGCATTACGCACGGTCTACTCTGTGAGGCTGACTTGGGGCGTGCAACGCACCAAGGCCGGTCGCTCGGTTGGGAACGCTTCCGCGTGTTGAAAAAAAAAACTCATAATGGCCGTACCTGGTTCTGAATGCAGTCTTAGAAACATCCTCAGCCTTAATCTTAAGCTGATGGTACCCTGATCGAAGATCAATCTTTGAGAATACCTAGGCTCCGTAGAGTTGATCAAATAGATCATCAATCCTCGGCAAAGGGTACTTATTCCGCACTATTACCTTATTAATTTCTCGGTAATCAATGCTGAGCCGAAGACTGCCATCCTTCTTTTTAACAAATAATACTGGAGCACCCCAAGGAGAGACACTAGGTCTGATAAATCCTCGATCCAGAAGCTCCTGCAACTGACATTTTAACTCCTTTAGCTCAGCTGGGGCCTTACGGTAAGGAGCCTTAGATATAGGTCCAGTGCCAGGGGCTAAATCAATAGTGAACTCGACTTCTCGATCTGGGGATAATTCAGTCAATTCCTCCGGAAAGACATCAGGAAACTCTCGAGCCACTGGAATATCTTCCAATTGGTGTTCATCCTGCTGAAGGTCTTTGACCATAGCAAGAAACCCCTGACCGCCTTTTCTTAAGTATTTCCCAGCTTGCAGAGCTGACACTAATACCAAAGCCAGATGTTCCTAACTCCCACTAAAACTGAATTCAGGAAGATTAGGAATTTTAAAGATTACCCTTTTCCTGAAACAGTCTATAGAAGCATGATAGGAGGCCAACCAGTCCATCCCCAGGATTACATCAAAGAATTTCAGTGGAAGGACTATCAAATCAGCATTCAACCTCCTATCTTCCATGTCAATCAGGTAGGATTTACACACTGAGTCTACCATCATGACATCTCCATTTGGAAATGCAATATGCAACTCTTGCTCTAGAGGAACGGGTGTCAATGATGCATTCTTGGCAAGATAACTATAAGATACAAATGAATGTGTGGCACCCGAATCAATTAAAGTTTGAGCATAAGTGTTGCCTACTTTAAACATACCTGTCATAAAGATTAACTTAGATGTCATGCAGTATCATATGTTTTTCCTATCTACTACCATAATCCATGCATTATACCAGGTATGAATGCAATAATTTTAAAGAAATAATTTAATTTAACAGACATACCTGTCACCATAGTGTTAGAGACAGCAACATCCTGCTGAGTGAGGGTAAAGACCCTCCCTTGGGTCCTGAGCTGCTGCTGACTCTTCTCCTGATTTGGAGGGGGTTGCTAGTCCTTCCGAAGGGGACAGGTACCCCATCTTGTGGTCCATCTTTCCATAAATATAGCAGGCACCAGTCAGCCTGCGGCACTGTTTGCCCTGATGGGCCTTCCCGCAATGAGGACAGGGGGTCTCCTTATCCTTCTGCCCTGAGGGAGCCTGAAAGAAACCCTTCTTCTTCTTAGCACCGCCTAAGGCGGCCAAAAGGAGGTCCTCTCTTCTTCATCTGCTGCTCCCTCACCTGCTGAATGGCAATCATGTCCCTCTCAATGACCAAAGCCTTGCTCACCACTTCACTGTAAGTGGGGAGCTCAAATGCATTGACTGCCTGCCTCAGCCTGGGGTGCAGTCCCTCGGTGAATTTAGTGATCTTGGCTCTCTCAGTCATAACAAAATTTGGAGCAAATCGGGCTAATCGTCTAAACTCGGCTTCACATGCGGGCCACGGAGAGATTCTTCTCGCTCCAATCTCATAAACTCGGACTCCATACGCCTCGCACACTCACGGGGAAAAAATGCGGCGATAAAAAGCCTCCTTAAGCCCCATTCCCAAGAGATGGCCGGACCTCCATCTTGTTGCTCAACATTAGCCACCAATCATATGCCTCCCCACAAGGAGGTGGCGGCAATCCGCTCCTCCCACCGCAGCGTAAAGGCCTTCTCTGTCTCTCTTATCCACCTCTTCGCATCGAGTGGGTTGGTGGATCCGAGAGAAGGGAGGAGGGGCCAAGCTCTTAAACTCGGAGAAGTTATGACCCCCTGGGGCGAGAGATGGAGCGGGCGAGCGGTGATCGACCGGGATCGGTTGGGTCTGAGGAGTAGGAGGAGCAGACCGAGTCTGCGGAATGGTAGAGCTAGATATAGCGGTGCGATGTCTCGCCGAATGCCTGTTCCCGCATGGCCTGTACCGCCTGAGTCACTCCCAAGAAGGCCCGGAGTAACTCGGCCTATAACTGTTGTGGGTCGTTGCCAACTGGGGCAACGAAACCCGCATCTGCTGAGGCTTCCTAGCCTCCCTGCTGGTCAGGGTCACCAGCCTGAGAGTCCCCCTCATGTCGCTGACTACTGGTGCGATGATGCATTATGAAATTTTGCCACGGTTAGGTTCCAATCAATATCATTATAAACCTCCAAATCTCAAGCATTTTTAAACAAGTCACTTGAATTTTTCCTAGAGTTATTACCCTCCTAATGTCATGTCAATATTTGGCCTAGAGTTAATCATGTGTTTGGCCCTAATGTCAAATCTTGCTCTGATACCACTACAAGCTGTCACACCCCGGAACTAGTTGGTGGTGGCCCAGGGGTGACAGTCGGCCGCATGCCAGGCATGCAAGGCATCCAGTACAGTATCATTTATAAACAAGGAGGGTTAACAACTATATAACATACAAAATTTAATCCTCCATAATACAAATTATGTAATGTTGGGCAACAAACCAAAGTTCCAAAATAAATCCAAAAAGGGTTACATATAACAAAATATAATCAATTTACATCAAGAAGCTCCCAATTACCCCTGTTGTTGCCCTTGATAATTTCGTGGCTCTAGAAAAACATTGTAAGATTTAATGAGTTTACACTCAGTAAGTAAGCCTACTATTACATGATATAGCCAAATAAGAATTTTACCGAGTCAAATACATGTCATGCTTCCAAATTTAAAAACATTTCATCATATTATAGAATTATGCAAATCTCATGTTTAAATAAATTGGAAGCAAATGTTATGAAATAATATTTCAAAATACCATTTCAATTTCAAATCATTGTAAATCTCATTTTATACTAATGTCCCACGTCCATGTAATAAACATCCCAAGGATGTAACCTCCCTGTACGCCCCCAGTGGAGGAAGGGTGCCGGAGTCTATTAACATATAATGTCATATCCTGTCACAGCACATCCTTAGGATGTGTATTCTCCACATATTTCCCCTGTGAAGGTGGGTCCCGAAGTCATGTAACATGTAATGTGGACCGTGATGATATATAATAACATAATCACAAATAACATTTATTTGCATAACAGCAAACATATATCAATTTACTTTTCATATTTTACCAAATTTGGTAATTTCACATAATCATGTAATAATCAGTTGCATGCATAAATTGTCAATTTAATTTACCAAAATTAATAATAATCAAGTCAAATAATTCATTTGCATAAATGTGGTACTACCAATATCATTTTTCAAATAATACTATAAATTAATTTCATTATTTCAATAATGACATAATTTAATAATGATTTTAAAAAAATCATTATAACCGGCTTACTTACCTCACAACGCTAATCCCAAAGCGTAAATCAGCTGTATGGACCTCTGGGTACCTACAACATAATTTTTCAGATTTTTTAAATTTCAATTTTAGGATGTCAAACTGACTCCTATACTTAACCTAATCTAATCCTGGGCCCAACTTGGGGCTTGAATATCTCTAAATATAGAAGCCCAAATGAGGAAATAAAAATTTTCCGATAAACTAAGATCCATGCTGATCACAATCATATTTTTCTTTTATTAGGCCGGACCCAATTTGGGACCCAAAAATTCAGCCCAAACAGGCTAACTGGACTGGGCCGAACTCGGCCCAGTCCTAGTTTTCCTCTCTGTTTCACCCCTGGTTCACGTGAACCAAGGGTGGCTGATGGCCGGCGGCCTAGAGCCACCGCTGGCCCTCCTCGGGGGTCGGTTGGCCATCGACGGCCGGCCCCAGGTCGGCCGCCGCTGCCGGCCACCCCCTCTCCTCTCTTTTCTTCTTCTTCTTCCTTTTCTTCTTCACTGCTCCTCACTGTGCCGGCGGCACGGCCGGCCATCGTTGGCCGACCGGACCTCACCGGACGCCGCCCCGGCGCCGGTGGGGGCGCTCGGCCGACCGAGCCGGGCCGGCGGCCGGCGGTGGAGCATGCGCCCAGAGCTCGGACCAATGCGGGAGCCGGCTTGGCTCCCACGAACAAGGGAGGGTTGTTTGGTCCTCTCCTCCCTTCTCTCCCCCTGCCAGGCGTACGGTTGGCCACCACCGGCCGGGCCGGACGCCGCCGGCGCCGGCGGAGGTCGGCGGCCGAGCCCGGGCCGGCGGGCACACCGCCGGTCCTGAACCCACAGCAAGGGGAGGGCCATGGAACAGCCCTCTCCCCTCTTCCCTTGCCGGCGGCACAGCCGGCTTGACCCCACCAGATGCCGCCTCGGCGCCGGTGGGGGCTGCCCCCGGAGATCGGGTCTGGCGAGCCGACGGGCACACCGCCAGGCCCGAACTAAGCGCGGGAGCCGGCTTGGCTCCCGTGTCAGGGGAGGACCCTCCTGCTACTCAGGACGGGAAAGAATTCAACCTGGATTGAGAGCACTCAAGTCCCAAGTGGTTCTTCCTGAGTGTAGTTGAGCTCAGGTGATCCCCATGTCTCGACCGGGTTCGGTGGGTTAACAACGCGGTACAAGTGGTAACTTCAGGGTTGTGATAAAATTGGTGTTTGATTTTTTTTTTTTTTTTTTTTACCATGTCCTGTCAACTCATCCGGAGAACAAAATATATCATGGACTCCGTGAACAAAGTTTCCTTTCATTTCTCTGGTAAATGTGCTTGTGGTCTTCTTGCCTTTGTATTCCATAGTTCTATCATAGCAAAATAAGCCAGGAGGTATATGCTTGCAACGGTTCATCTTTGTCTATTTCTTGGACTTTCTTATGATGCATTCAGTGTGGTGACAAGGCTAATATGCTTTCTCACTATTTTCCTTATAAAAAAAGTTTGTCATGATCTATCTATTTATTTTCTTAAGCATGATGTTGTAAATTCTGAAATTGAACCACTACAAAATAGGTGCTTGAGAAATGACTGGGTTATTATTTGTCCTATTCAACAATGATCAGAAGGACAGGGAAAAAGTGGTGTAGATCTAAGAATATATAGATGTAAGCTGCCAAGTTGAACGTGTGCCAGTTAAGGATGCTATCAAAATGGATGGCATGGAAAAAATTTCAAAGCTGACTGCCTGTACGCGGATCGTGGTGATAGTAGTAGCTCGTTATGGTCTCTGACAGCATTTTTGGGCCATGAAGACTAGAGCCAGATTCCGGAATAGGTTATAGATTTTCACTTGAATAGACGAGAATTTGGTATTTTTGAGCTTAATTTAAATGGAAGTAATTAATTTCTTCAATCATTTTTTCTTCATGGTTGTAACTGCTATGCCTGCATCTGTGAAAGTTCTCATTTTGATTGCTGTTTAGTCTCTTTGCTTACAACTACTGAAAATAAAATGCTCAAATTGCCACATTATGAATTAGTAGTATGGTGTGTTCACAGCTCAACATGTGCTTTAGTCCCAAAAAATGAACTTCTACCAATTGGTTGTAGTTCCAATTGTAGGATGTGGCTCGTTTCTAATGTTTAGATCACTGTAAGTTGACAAAAATCCTATAAGTCAAGCTTCATTTGGAGGTCCTTTTACAAAATTTTTACAGCCAAATTTGTTGTAAGACAAACTATTACAAATAGAAAAAGCTTTAGAGGCATCTTTATGATGGATTTAAGTCCCAACAAGGACAATGGTAATTGGTGACATAATTGATATTGCTTTAATGGTACAACTGAATATAGTTACAGTTATCATTTACTGGTAAACAAGAATGCGTTTTTGTTTTACTACAGCAGCAACGCCAGTGATCCAAGTACTGGAAATGTAGTTGCTACATTTGCAACTACAACCACTTCTAACCCCAACTACATAAATTTTCGAATTACAGGTATCCGAACTCACTGTAACTTAGATTGCAATATGAAGAAATGCAATGCTGTTTGGATATTCTTCCTTAAGCAATGCATATCAAATGTGGCTAACTTGAAAATGATTGTGCTCTTGAATACATATTAGAAGTTGATATAATGTGAATTGTAATTTTCGGTGGTGTTAATTGCTTTGTATCGATCCAAAGAAGCTCTCTCTCTCTCTCTCTCTCTCTCTCTCTCTTTTAATACAAAAAGTTCTGCGAGTCTGGTAATAGAAATAGGCTTTTCACAAATTGATGCAGTGATTGTTTGTTGTTAGTCCTCAGCAACTCTCCTTGCACATTTAACTATTTCTATGCTCCTCTTAGAAATTGTGGCTTCTATTTCACTGCTATCATAATAGATGAAGTTGCTTTTCTTGGGTTCTTGAAAATATTTGTGGAGTAGGGAAAAATGAAGAGGTTTGGTTTGTACATTGCCTTAGTTTAATGTTTTTTCAGATCTGTTCCACTTCTCTTATGATGGTCATTTCTTGACATGAACTTCCAGGGATCAGCATGATCTTGAACAACCGAATGCCTATGGTAATGAAAATTGCACTTGTTCATTTACTAGAATTAAAAACATTTTTCTTTATCACCAGTAATCTTTACTATTTCTTAGTAATTTGGCATTACATTCTTAAATTGTTGGAGTGAAATGGATTTTTGGGTTAATATGCTTGCATAGGAAATGCTAAGCCTATTTGAATGAACTAGAAAGATCTAGAATTTTAGTGGCCAAATTCATCACAACCTTCGATGGTATTTATGAAATCAATTGGACCATTGATCTAGAATTTTGGTTCACAGTTATCTATTTTATGTGTGATGAGTCGTTCTAACTCTGGAAAGTTTAGTAAGCTTTTACTTTTTCCTTTAGACACTGTGTCAATTAAGTTAATGCAAATAATGTAGGTTAAGTTTTTCTAAAAGTTAATATTTCATTTCTTTATTGATGCATGTTGAAGATGCTTGAATGATGGATCATGGAGATGTACTGTTGTCAAACTAGAACATTTGTAATTTGCTGGATATGAATATGGACTTGGAAAACATTGTATGACTTTTTGGAATTTGGATGATTTGAAACATGTATTTTGGATATTTGGATATTTTTGCATTGGTAATTGAAATATATTTTAAGCACATTGGTGACTTAAGTATGAATATATATATGATTGTTTATTACACTCTCCCATCATATGAATATTTCAATTATTTCTTGCAATTGTTTCTATTTCAGTTTTTTCTTGCAATTGTTTCTAATATATGAATGATATTTGCACTTTCCCACCTTGAATTTTGTTTTTCTGGTAGTTCATATCAAGGGTGATGATCCAGATGCAGCAGTTCCTGGTCTGATGGCTGCTGAGGAGCCAAAAAAAAAAAAATTGGCTGAGTTTGTGCAAAGAAAGTTGCAGAAATTTGCAAGCCAGGTTTTCTTTAGAAATTTTTTTTTTTTAATGTAATATAAAACCTTCCAATGTGCAAAATCATCATAATATACCAAGTATCAATTATGGAACATTGTAGGAGAAAAACAGAAACCTCTTGGAAAGGATGCTGGAGAAAGGACCATTGCTTGGCTGGATAAATTAAGAACTCAATTGGTTCACTGCCAAATTCAAAAATTTGCCTCAACATGCAGCAGGTGATGCAAAATAATGCTGCTGGGTTTCGAACTCAAGAAACACTAGAACAAGGTAATCTTGTTGGTTAGGAAAAAAAGGATTCTTTTTTTCCTTTTGATTTTTGGTGGTCACATTTGCCTAGTTGTTATGCTATCTGTCTCAATATAAAAAGAATGTGTTTATAGTTGTATCAGTGACAGCAGTTAGTAGAGTGGGTGACTGGCTTTTTTTTGTGGTGAATTTGGTGATCTGCTCACTGTTCCCTGAATTTCATTTTAGGTTCAGTTGATTGACGAGGCATGGGAGAGCTTTCATGGTGTCAAAATCCATGATTGGAGTCTCATATGGTGGTTTCTTTCAACTCATGCAATCAATTATGTCATTTATTGTTTTGAATTATTTCAGCATCTGAATTCTCAATATGGTTGCAGGAACTCTGACTTAATTGAGACTATAGAGCTGGAAAATGTTTTAGTAAATGCATGTATTACTATGCACTAAGCTGAGGCAAGAAAGGAGAGTAAGGGAGTTATGCCCATGAAGATTTTACCGTCTGATCTGCTTTTATCTGCTATTGTATTATTTTTTTCTTTTGACTTTTATTTATAACATTAGACTTAGGTATGGTACATTACTTGCAAGCTCTATAGTTCTCTCTCTATCTTTCTCTTACATTATCCTAACCATCATCACTTGTGCCTTAGATGGAAGCTAAGGTGGTGCTGAAAAATAAAGAGGAAGAGAGAGCGAACCACAAGGCTCGCGAATAATGCACCACACTTCAGTTCTGTTTTTTTTATGTATTTTTAGTAATTTTCTTTCCTATAAAAAAGAGATGATGAAAATTGTATGGAATACTCGCTGGGGCCAGTATCTACTCTTTCTTTTCTCTGACATTAGTTTCTTGGAATTGAGATATTTTTTATGGTGCAATATTATAACTTCATTTTTTATATTTAATATGGTCTTATATCTCTTCGTTTTACTTATTTATTCTATTTTTACTCTACCTTTTGCTTTCACCAAGATATTTGAAATGAGAAACATGAATGGCAACAATCTTTTTTGTGCTTTTTCATAAGATTTTGTCACTCTTAGAAGTAGTCTATTGGTTTATAACATTAGACATTGTCACTTCTTAGAAACAACTATTATTGAGACTTATAATTTTGATCTTTTTATATAGGAATCAAATAATAAGAGAGCAACATCAAATTAAACCCTAAAACCCAAAACCCTAATCCCTAAACACCTTAAATCCTAAACCCTAAAACCTTAAAGCCAAAACCTAAGACCCTAAAAACCAAAATCCAAAACCCTAAAACCCAAAACCCAAAATCCAAAACCCTAAACCCTATTCCCTTAAAACCCTAAAAACCCTAAACCCTAAACACTAAATCTTAAACACCTAAAACCATAAAACTCTAAAACCCCAAACCTTAAAACCAATTCTAAATCTAAAATCCTAAAATCCTAAACCCTAAACCCCAAAACCTAAGCCTAAGAACCCTAAATCCTAAACCCTAAAAACCCTAAGAACCTAAAACCCAAAACCATATATTGTAAATCCCTAAAATCTCAAACCCTTAAACCTCTAAACCCTAAACTTCATCCAGTCCTAAATGAGCATGGTCTTCATTAGTTATGTAGCAAGATAGGTTGCAGCGGATCGTTTGTTGACCGATCTTGTACATCTTATGCAAGTATCAGGTTATCTAAGTTGGGTGGTAAATGTTTTTAAAGCTAAGATGAGATAAAACAGAAGGAACACATATACTGCTTGAGAGGCTTATGCACAAATCTAAATACATAGATGGCTTTGCATGAAAAAGATCTTGGAGGACCACTTCCTAGTGAACTATTTATAAGAGTGAGTCGGGGGAACTCACTTTGCCCCAAGACAAATTCACATATGCTGGAGCTAATTTTGAGGCAAAAATTAGGTCTGGGCTGGATAATCCATAATGGTGGGGAATTGAATTCTCATGGCTCTGTAACTTCCTCTCTGAACACATGACCTTTTTTAAGGCAAATGGCATTATATGGAGTTGGTCAACAAAAGTTGGAACAATGGGATATTCATGGCTTATTGGTGGGACTTATGCAACAAGTTCAAGATGACTCTACACTTCTTGGTTAGATAAAACACTAAACTCTTAGGTAGCGTTTGGTTCATGAAATAATTTTGCATTTGATAATCAGATTCTCAGAAATAAAAGATTACAATATTTGGTTCATAATACAAAATACGGTAATCAATTTATTATATTTTTAAAATTTTATTTGAATTTTGTTATAAAAGGGTAACAAAATATGGTAACCCCAAGCCCTAATCTTACGCTTTATTTGACTTTTCAATCCTAAATCCTAAACCACATGGTGCTTTCTAAGGCTTTGGAGTCTTCTTAGGAAGGACAATTAGGGCATGTGGAATGATTTTGAATTAGTTATAAAAAGAACGGTTTTGAATGTTGGACACATGGCTATCCTAGCATGGATAATGAGGATATTTGATTTGTCATATATCTTGAAGCTTTGATATGGTTATAAAAGAGATGATTTTAAATTTTGATGGACACACGGTGATCTTAGTATGGACAATAAGGAGATCTGATGTCATATGTCTTAAAGATTTGATATAGTGTATTAATGGAAACTTGAAGATGCTAGGGTGTCATTTGATATTTTAAATTTTAAATTCATATTGGAGAGGTTTAGATAAACAACGCGCATGAGAAATTTAACTTACCTATATTCTCTTAATAGGCTAAGATGTCATTTAAGGTGCCATTTTAAATTTTGAATGCATGTTTAAATAAAAAAAGGTAGACTGAGATGTCAGTCAATTTCTTAGTCATTTAAGGTGTTATTTAAATTTTAAATTTTGAATAGATCTTTAGATAAGAAAGGTAGGTAGAGGTATTGACCATTTTTTTAATCATTCAAGGTGCTATATGCATTTTGAATGTATGTTTAGATAAGAAAGATAGGCTAATTCATAATCAAATCTTACAGAAAGTTATTATCTGCTTCCTTCCTGTTCTGAACATCTCTTTCAAGCATCTTATACAGGAATTCTGTACTGTCAGAACTGCTCGTCCTTGATGTTGCCAGGCAATCAAGCACTCAAAGATAATGCATCCAAGCAAACATCTAATTTTCGCTGGTGCATAAGACGACATCATAGCATTAATTATTTGTTCTCATTTCCCATTCCTTTTCATCATTCCCATCCATAGCCTAAAGATGCTGGCTGTCTTCTGTCTGTATGCATGATTTTCCTATCAACAAGCTGTTTGCTGGATGACAATAATATACTGATATGGACGAAAGAACAAAAAGTCCTAACATGCTCACAAACTGAGGGTGACTGAGCCTAGAGGCGAAGGATGAAGTTCATATGTTTGGTTAAAGAATTATGATGTTATTTGGATCATCGGGGAAACTAGAGCCCTTGGAATTTTGCAAATTGATTCTTTGCATAATGTTATCTCTGCATAAGCAAACCTGATCATTACATTATCCCTCCGACAAGCCTTTTTTGACCGTATCCTTTCAGCATATTTATTATATTTATGATACTCAAATTTAATTTTATATTAAATGAAAAAAAAATGTATTATATGCTTATAATTCAAGTTCACTTACTACCCATTAACTTTCATTCGAACTTTTAGATTACATGAACTTTCATTCGAGCTTTTGATTCATATGGTTTCGTTCCGCTAAAAGTTAATTGGACCAACAGGTAAGCTTCGAGCATTATAATACTTCTTTTCTTTTTCTTTACTTCTTGGTTCACATATTGCCTCTACTTATGCAAAATAAATTATCAAATGACTAATAACAATTTCCTTTTCCTGTTTCTTTTTTTTTTTTTTTTTTTTTTTGCAGACGTTTGATGTTATTTGGTGGCATTTATGGATCATAGATAATCCTTTTAATTAACAAATATATTGTAATTCTAAAAATTCTGGGCTCTCTATCATATGCAGTCTAAACAGCGCTCTGAGTATTTTGGTCACATGCTCGCCGAAAACGAAGAAAATATATTGTTCACGTACAAATTTTTGTTCTGTGGATTGCTGTGTGTGTCAATGCATAACTTTTCTGCAATATCTATTATTTATATTATGCTATAAAAATCAGTCTTTCTACATGGTGTTAAGTCGATAGTGTTTAGATCTTTTATTATTTCTTAAATATATTAATGTGAAACAATTAACCTTCGAGAATATTGATGCTGCGTTCTTATCTTTTATTTTGGAAAAAATAACTAAAAGTGAAGACTCAACTAAAGGCAAGGTTTCAACTAGGCTGTTATTCCGCTATAACAAGCTCCGTAATTATTTATCTTAAATTATATTATTTTAATTTTAGTGATAGTTATATTGACTGTTGCAATGATGCTATAATTGAAAAAATAGGCAATAATGGAATGATAAAGATACTATTTTTCAAATTATTGTTTGTTTAATATTATTATTATTTTTTAGGCCGTTCAATATTTTCAGGAGTGAAAATCAATATTTTTGAGACGAATATTTTTTTTTTAAAGAGTAGAAATAAAGCTAACAGTCATCATATACTTCATAATAGACTCATAATGGTAGTGTAATCCTTTATATCCCTTTATATTTAGGGTGAGAATAAATTTTTGATCCCTGATCTTCAAATATTTAATTATTATAATTTAGACATACTACATTCTTGATGGCTATTGCGTAAATTCATTTAAATTTTGCGGAAATGGTTGGTGTATTTGCCTGTTATTCTGTTCGTACGTTCGGTGGCATATCAACTGGAACGTCAATTATAATCGGTCTCCATGTAGTGGAGTGCCCGTGAGTTTCGAGTGCACTTCGAGGACCAACGGTATATTTTAGCCTAAATTTAATGACGACGCTAACCCGGCCTCTTCACGGGCCTCCCGTTACGAGCGGTCGCATCGCCCACCTGGCCGCCCGAACCGCAGCGGATGGGAGAGACTTCCTCATTTTGGAGATTTTTAGAGACTTGTAGGCAACGCGTGGCGCCCAGCCCCCCTTCCTCCTTCGAGTTTCGCGCGCCACTCGAGACGAGTCTCCTCCGCTCCTCCCCGCATCCGATTCCCCTCCCCCAACTCCCTCTCCTCTTATTTCTCGATCTCACGCTCCACTCCGGTGAGTAGGACAGAGCCCAGAACCATGGGCGCTCCCACCGTCAGACTGGAAAGCCTCCTCTCGCCCTTGAAGCTCTCCTCTTCCTCCAACCCCCCACCGATCGCGGCGGCGCCGAAGCTGGCACTAGCTCTCCGGCCTTCTCCGCTTCCTCCGAAGCCGCTCTCTTCCCCGATTCCATGGCGGAGGGCATCGCCGCGCTTCTCCGTGAGAGCTTCTTCCACCCCCTCCACCGCCCAAGGACTCAAGGTTTTTGGCCTCATCTCCTCGTTCCCTCCACAAAGATCCCTTCTTTGTTTCTTCTGTTCCCTGATTTCTTTTTTTTTTCTTCTTTCTTTCCAGATCAAATCGGTCCCCACCAAGCCAGTCGAAGGGCAGAAGACCGGGACGAGCGGCCTCAGAAAGAAGGTTTTTTTCTTTTTTTTTGAAGTGTCTGTTGCCCTTTTCCTTTTTATTTTTCTCATCATCGTTGAGTATATCTTAATGGAATCTCGCTTTTGCCTTTTAGGTTAAGGTTTTTCAGGAGGAGAACTATCTTGCAAACTGGATTCAGGTAGTGGTGGTTGCTTACGTTATATGATGGTGATGGGAAATTGATGATTTTTTTTAGTGGAACAGGCACTATTTAATTCTTTGCCACCGGAGGACTACAAAGGAGGTTTGCTGGTCTTGGGAGGTGATGGTCGCTACTTTAATAGAGAGGCTGCTCAGGTATTTTGCCATTTGCTTGAAATGCTGGGTAGCTGGGGAAAGCTGTCCGTGTTTATTCTTTCCTCTATACCTGGGCACTTTTGTTTGATTCCTAAGTTCCTCTTGTTTGTTCCTGATTGTACTTTTATTGTCATTCAATGTGGAGTGCAGATGATCATCAAGATCGCCGCAGGGAATGGTGTTGGAAAAATTCTAGTGGGCAAGTGAGTGATTACAATTCAAATTCAAAATATTAATTGGTTTGGCCTGAAAATGTTTAATTTAATGGAGGGAAGTTTGCAAGAAACTGGTGAGAAGTTGCAGTGGAGCTGAATCTCATTCTGGCCTGAAATCTTAAAAGTTAATGGAGTTTCAGAACTGACTGGTGAAAAATCAGTCACTTTGAAGCTCATTCGCACTTCAGGTTAATGCATATAAATATTAAATCGAATCAACATGATCAAGAAATCATTTTATTTAGTTTGCATTATGCCCTTTGGATATTACAAATAAAAATTGAAACAACAATGGAAAGGACAAAGCTGAGAATATGAGTCACAAGAAAGTATTGCGCTTCCCATTGACAACATAGAAGAGCAAGTGTGAGGATATTGCAATTGTGCAATGACCAGTTTGCTGGGGCATGCACTTTATACAAACTGAAAAGTTTTTAGGCTAAACTTTAAATACATGTGCGAGACGATTCATAACTCTGTAAATGCTAGTTTATCCATCTTCGGATTTAAGCTAACAACAGATTATAGGCTGAGGGTTTGTTGAGCAGGTATTGATAGCATATGTTCAATAAATGCTTTATCCAGTATTGTATTCTTGTTCAGCTTCTAGCATGCAATGTACTCAGAAAGGGGAAGGGGAGGTGTTGTCAATGTTACCGATCATCCAAAAATTACAACTTTGGTGTTAAGACTGTGCCTATAAGTCGTTTTCTACCTTTGAGATTTTCCTTACCCAATGTTTTTGGCTTCCATAAAAGCTTATGTATTAAATTTCAGCTAAAGCAATTTTCTTGCCTAGTTTTTACTTAGATCTTAGAAGAGAGGAATTAAGGGACTCTAGCCTCAAATCAATTCCATTAATAACTTGTCTTCTTTTCTTTGTGCCCTTCTATATTTTTGTCAAAAGCTCTCTCTATATTTATATTTCTGTAAGTTTGAACAGTACTAGTTCCCTACTATTGTCGACTTCTATCTATTAGATATGTCGGTAGTGCCATCTGTGGGTCACTAACCTTATTATCTTCTAGCATTTGCATCATTGTTTGTGGTAGATTTTGATACTGAGGCTGTTCCTTTTGAATCTGTAAACATCTGAGTTGCTTGTTGCTAATCCAACTATCTGACCGAGGTTTTGAAATTCTTAAAATGGTTAGGTGCTCTCCAGGAACAACTTTTACCAAGATGACAAATGGTCAGCCATTTTTATTCTATAATAGCTGCTTTGTCTTCATCTGCTATCTGCAGAATGTTATCTGATAAATATTATGACTTTATAGATGTGTGAATGTTCATTGTTTCTTTTTGGTTTCGAAGAGAGAGCATTGACTTTGGAAGATGTTTACATGTTTTGGTTTGGAAAGTTTAATTCACTTTCCTTTTTTGCTCACAACCACCATTTGAGTGGAAGGCCTCATGGCCACCATATTCTGCATCTTCTCTTTGCTCATCAATCATGGACATCATTTTTGTTTGTTTGTGTGTGTGTGTGTGTGTGTGTGTGTGTGTGTGTGTGTGTGTGTGTGTGTAGACAACTGAGCGATACAGAATATAGCTTTCATCACATAATGTCTCCATCAAAAAGCTATTAATCTTCCACATATAGTTATCATTTATGAAGAGCTTCTTGACATCACAACCTAATACAATCAGCTGGTGCAGACCAGCACATGGTTGCTGAGTCAAGTCGTGGCTTGTAATGGACCTGGAAATCTTGTCTGCCTTGTTTGTTGATTGTAGTATGTCGTATCTGGAGGGAGGGAAATTGAGCTGTGGATTTCCTTGTTAAGACTTCCCCACTGGGTTCAAGGATGTGTTACTTCTTCAAGGAAATTATTTTCGCATGGTGTGCTTCAAGAATTCAATAATGTCAAAAATTCCAATGACTAACATTGTAATATGTTGGTTTCATTGAGATTTCCGCGAGAAATTGTCGCTGTGAATTTTGAATGAGGTGATACTTGGAGAACACATTTTCATTCATAACTTTACATATATGGAGTCGGCATTCTTGGTAGTCAGTACTATTGTTAATATGGCCTTAACAGAATTTTCTTGTAAGGGGAACTGCTACATTGTTAAGCTTGATATTTCTCATGTTTGTAGGGAAAGGATTTATTATGTTCAATCTTAAATCAGAAAGACTAATGTTGATATTTTCTCAAAATTATGGCTGATATCTTCGAGCGGCCTTTTGGAGTACTATGTTTATGCCAACATGTATCCACTATTATATAATCTTTTCTTCTGCTTATAAATACAAAGAAAAAAAATTCTTCATATCTGTGTCTTGGATAAGGTTTTGTTTACTGCTATGTTTTATGTTCTTCATTTAAGGAATTAATGTTCTAAAGTAATGTAGAATCAGTGTGGAGATGTCTATGCGACAGTGCCATGTTAGCCTTAAGAATCACAGCAGACCATCAAATAGGCCCATGTACTGGCTCAATTTCATATGAATAGATGGATGCCTTATGCATCTATCATTACTCTCTCTTTTTGAGGAGTTGTAAAGTTGTACAACTATAAAAGCTAAAAATAGCAACAGTCAATTTTAGTACCATGGCATTTTTCATTTTCCTCCTATTATTTTCTGTCGCAAACTCTAATGTTACTATAATGGTAAATGGCACTTGAGGTTTGAAAATTTTGAATCTCTCCAAGAATGGTTTTTTTTTTCCTCCCCACAAAGTTATGCAATTCCAAGCTGGAGTTTAAATTTTTAAATCTGGAATCTGAGTACAGGATGTTGTACTGACAGGGATGGTCTTATGTCAACTCCAGCTGTTTCTGCTGTAATTCGTAAACAAAAGGTACGCACGTCTTTGTATTTTATATAGTTTTTCATTATGGATTGTATTGTATGTCTTGTTGCCTTTGTTGAACTGCATTTATTGACAGGCCAATGGTGGTTTTATAATGAGTGCAAGCCATAATCCTGGTGGACCCGAATATGATTGGGGTATTAAGGTGAATTTTGTTACCAGTGTGCACTACTGTTTTTTATTTTGTTTCAAAAGAGGAATTCAGGAAAAGATCTGGTGGTATATTTAAATTCACAAAATGGGTGTCACTATAAACTGGATTGCCACTCTGTTCCCATATCTGTTTGTTTTGATAGGCAATGATCTTGATTTAGATTGGGATACTGTTGAATTCTTCACGCAACAACTTGCTCCATCAACGTGGAAATTAAAATTCTCTGAATAATCAACCAAGTAAAAACAGTTATTCTTTAAAGCGAAGATTCTCTCTCCCTCCCCTTCCTCTCTCTCTCTCTCTCTCTCTCTCTCTCCCAAGAATTGTTGTTTTAAATAGAATAGCCATTTTCAATGCCTCTACCTTAAAGTGAATTGTTGTTTGTATTCCACTTTCTCATTCAAATAAATGTCATTCAGTCACTCTTTTTCTGTTGCTGTTTATCCTCAGTTTAATTACAGCAGTGGTCAACCTGCACCAGAATCGATTACAGACAAAATATATGGGAACACTCTTTCTGTATGTCTCTAAGTCCTTTTTTTATTTTTTATATTAAATTTGATAGATCTTGTATGATGCTATGCTCCTTGTTACATTGTTACCATAATTGGATATCAATAACTGAACTGCAGTTCATGTTGTACGATGATTTTTTATTGATGATTCAAATGTTGCATGGTTTATCTTATTTAAGATTGACTTGAATGGACATTGGCAGCATTCTTGCTAGAGTAAGGAAGAGTTCCACATGCATAAAATAATAGTGCTGTTACAACGTTCCAAGACTTGTAGGGCCTAACATGCTAACTCTAGCACCTTTCACAAGTTCATAGCAGAGCATGCACTGACTTTCTCAAGGGAAGATAATTAATGTGCAGTATTGATTTCTGAAAGGCCCAGCAAGGCCAGAGGTCAGAGGACATATTTGATGAAAAAGCACATTTTAGCTGACTGTTGTTTGATGGCATAGAAAATTAGTATATGTATGGTCGATATTCCTATGGAACATTGGATTTCAGCTTTTTGTATAAGGCAGCCATTTTTGAGATATGGAAGTAGGTACAAAAGCCTTGGGCCAATATCAAAGAGGTATTGGCTATGGCATGATTTCTTCAACATTTGAGTAGGATACCAAATCTTGATTCTCAGATTTCAGGACCAAAGAGAATCTCCAAAGAAGACACAATAACCAGAAATAGATCAATGATCAGTCCCACCTCCAGCCTAGTCCACACCTAAGCTTGAAGTTGCAGTGAAAACAAAGATGGCAGGAAGAGAGCGCAAGTGATGGTTAAAGCTCCATTGAATACAAAGAAATTTTCATCAAATAAGATAGATCATGATTTATTGAAGTTTTGCCAAATAAGATGCTAATTTACATAATGTGGTTAATGATCTATCATGTACCATTTGTAATGTTGATAATAAATATTCCATTAGATGTAACCAGGAATATATGAAGAAATATAGAATTATTGTCTAAGCTCTTTCACCTACCACATTTTTAAGAATATTCTGCTTTCATTCCATTCCCTCTTCCATTCTGTTTCTTTCTCAATGAAACTACAGATTGTACACTGTTTTGGCTGTTTACTTTAGTGATTATGACAGTAAATGATGTTGAATGCTGAGTTGGGCCAGCCTATGATGTTTGAAACCTGATTTGCATTTTACATGGGGTGAGGTTGAGGTTTCAATGGGCTAGTTTGGCTCAAGTCTGAATTTTGGCCCAGGTTGATGTTTGGCCAGGTTCAGGCCAACCCTTTCTCAGCCAAATAGTGAGAGTAGGTGTTAAATATCTATATGTTACAAATTTAAATATACCAAGTATGTATCAGACTTACACACTCGAATTTTAAGCTAGTTCCAGGCTTAAACCAAGCACAAGTTGCTAATGTTAGATCTCAAGCCAGTCCAAGTTCATTTGAGGCTATTGATTTTGGTGCTTCAGCTTAGGCTTGGGTAAGTGAAGCCTGGTCTGAGCTATTCCTTGAGGCATTACTATGTGGAATGAGCTCGAGCCAGTTGAAACATGACATAGCCTCTTCATCCTTAATCATGTAGTTCAGAAGTTGCAACAGACCTTGTGTACTTGCTTTTTTCTAAAAAAAAAAATCCCAAAAGAAAGAAAAGTCTAAACTCTAAATTATCAACTAAAATATCAACTTATCCAGCATCAACAATGGTCATGAGGGTGTCTTATCTCATAATGAATTGACTGGTATATTTAATACTGTGTTGCTACGATTTCTGTTATAGAGTGAATATTATCTCTAACTATAGGAATGGAACAAGTCCGATATGAACTTCTTTATCATTTTCTAGCTAGGTTGTGATGATCAGGTTACTGGGGTTTTATACAAATTTAAGATTGCCAATCATTTTTCATAAAAACCTATATACAGTGTCAATCAATATAAAAATCATTTCCAGTCAACAGAATAATGATTTTGTTGGCTGCATATGTTTTAACCCTTTGTATAGGAAAAATAAAGTGTGGAAATTCATTTTTTTTTCTAGCATTTTAAAGGGCAAGTACAGGCTCACTAGTGGATGCGCAAGAAAAGGGTGAAGCTCCAGGTCATCAAATTTAGCTGGCTGATGTCAGATACATTTTATTGTAGTATCACATTAAAGGGCACCACACTGACATTGCTCTTTTGGGGAAAAAGTCAAGCTAAACATAAAAGGTGGCGACATATTGTGACACACATATCTGGTCCCCCCGACTTTTTTTTTTGCTGCAGTTGCACTCTCTTTCTTCATGCAGGCCTAGCTTGTCCCTTTTAATACATCTCTTCAAATTCTTTAAAGTTGGCATTTTTCAATACTTATAAGATTGGTTGCTAATGTACATGCTTTTAATTTGCGAACTTTGTTCTAAATTATAGTATGCAATTTGTTTTATGGTACACAATCTGGATGGTTTTGTTTATGACCTTTAAAATATCATATTAGCTAATTCTCAAAAAAAAGTCAATCTTTTTGCATTTGAAATCTGTTAGCATTTGTAACTGCAGATTTCTGAAATAAAAATAGCAGATATTCCAGATGTTGACCTCTCCTGTCTAAGAGTTTCGAACTATGGTGACTTCAGTGTGGAGGTGATAGATCCTGTTTCTGATTACCTGGAGTTAATGGAGGTAAGAATTGAAGAAGCAAATTCTTCTGTAATATTCAACATGTCAGCTTATCTTTTCAACACAATTTTCAAATTCTTTCTCTTGCAGTATGTGTTTGATTTTCAACTTATCAAGGGTCTTCTTTCTCGACCTGATTTCAGGTATATCTTGTCCTTATCGAACTTTATAGAGTCAAATTTTCAATAATATGATGAACGATATCTTGTGTCATGTTATATTTCAACTCTATTATCTTGGTGATATGTTTGCTAGAAGCATACATGGCACTTAATTTTACATTCATGAGTCAAAGGCATGATTGTCTTGTACGTGGTCTGCCATATGCTGTGAAGCTTACATGGCAAAGAAAGTTGCATGCATGACTCAAGGAGATGACAGATAGACTAGGAGATGGTGTTCCATTTTTACCACATGCTCTGCTACTTCTCTTTCTCTGTCCTTTTGGACCTTCTCTTACCAGCACTTTCATTACTTCCATCATGATTATACCATAGACAGCTATAGCTCTTTGATCTTACATATTGATTTAACATTTATTGCTTAATTTAACTGTTAATATGATCTAAAGGCAAGATGTTCATTATGTGTTTTAATCCCTTGTATGGTGTTGCTTCCTTGTTCTTGTTATATTCTATGAAGGCGTGCAATGTATTTGGGAAGAAGTGCAGACGCGTTCCATGCTTTTCCGTCTGACTCACTTTATCTATCTCATATATCAGTTGACATTCATTTGTCACAAAATGACCCTTCATTTCAATTGTAATGATCTTGATATTGTATGATTGTTATATAGCATGTTCTTTGTCTCTTTGACTATACGCTTGCTTGAGTTGGATAAGATGTCCCTTGAGTGCTGACTGGAAAGGACATTTTATGCCATCCCTTGGAATGCTCATCAAGAAAGACATTTTTATGCCAATCAAGTTCCTCATGCATCTGGCCTCAGAATTGTTTCTTGCTCCTTTTTTGGTATCAAGGCTTTTTCCTTGAGCTTTTCACATGTTGGCCATTGTTAAAGCTTGGTTCATCTAATGGAAGCCTTCCAAAAATGAAGCCCTCCAAAAATGGTCAACCGAGCTTATAGTTGCTCAACCTGCCTGGTATGCATGGATGATGCTCTGCTCTGGCAAGAATTCCATAATCATTATGTTCTTCAAAACTTTGTAGCTGTTTCTGTTCTGAGCCGTTTGCCCTGTGTAATCTCATTCATCTGTGTCTCAGCATGGATTGGTTACTCCTGTATTCAGTATTAAATGCTTACATGTTTAGCATATCCCTCCTTTCTCTAGAAATCAGATTTCTCATATTTGTTTGTAAGAAGGCAGTAATTGAATAGAAAGAAGCTGCAATCTTTTTTTTTTTTTTTTTTGGGGACCATCATCTAAGTTATATTTCTGGCCCTCATTATAGAACTTTTGCTTTTGGTAGCTGTTTATGTGATGCCTTTTTTACTTCATTATATTGTACCGGCTATAGGTTGGCAAAATGCTGGCCTGCTCCATCTCTTACAGTTAATTTAGGTCTTTAGCAGTTATTGAACTCCTCCATTCTGTCATTGACCCATTAACTTTCCTTGTATGAGCTACTGCTTTTTATTTGCTTAATAATGATTTTCTTGATCCACTTGAATCTACTTGATGTATTAGCTAGCTAACATTTGCTGCATCTGAGGATTTAATATGATTAAGGTCATTCACATGGATAGTATCTCTGATTTTTCAAGATTATTCTCTTATGGCATCCTTTTTAACCTATCATGTGGACTAGCCAAAATTTGGTTGATGAGACAGACAATATTATTCCTAAGATTGACTGTGTGCATGATGTAAGGCAATCTCAATTTGACTCGAAAACTGAGAAGGAAAATCAGATTTCACAATTCTTGTTTTTTCAACCTGAAACAAAGCTATCAGCAAGCTGATTCCAAATTTAAGGAAAAATGAATAACTATAAATATTGCGAACTTAATTTTCCAAGGAATATGGAGTTGATTATTTGCAATTTTCCAGGTTTATATTTGATGCCATGCATGCGGTGACTGGTGCATATGCAAAACCTATTTTTGTGGATCAACTTGGAGCTAGTCCGGTTCGAAATGCATATCCTTTGGAAATATCAGCTATATGTAGGCACCACTGGTTACATTCTTTGCTCTAAATTTTATCCATGTACTGCAGGACTGCATTTCAAATGGAGTGCCTTTAGAAGATTTCGGGCATGGACATCCAGACCCTAATCTTACGTAAGGAATAAAAATAAAAATCCTGTCTTGAAGGTTGTTTATTTTCTATGGTATTCTCATTTGCTGTTCTGTCCTGCCACAGGTATGCTAAAGATCTGGTTAACATTATGTATGCGGAGAATGCACCTGATCTAGGAGCAGCAAGTGATGGTATGTATAAGAAGCAAAACAGAAGTAATTGCAAAAAAAAATATCAGATTTGATTGCTTTAAGATTTAATGTTATCTGAAATAAATATTGTTAATTATATTTTACTTTCAAAAATTATAGCTTTGATAGTAAGGTTGAAAGTGGATCGGATAAGATCCCTCTAGATCTATTTTTATATCTGTTTGTCCAAATATGGATACAAATTTAAGCATCCAACTAATATCCATCAAAGAAAAACATATATGGATGTGAAAAAATAATTATGTTATCTGTATCCAAATATCTAATACTGTTTATAATTCTATTTAATCTCATATGGCACTAGGGAACTTTTACGGAAAAGTAGCAAACATAGCAATATAATATTGACTGAATCTATCTTCCATGTCGTGATATCTTTGATTTGGTGGTCACAAAGTATAACTGTGTGATTTCTATCCATACTTTCAATACCTAGTTTGTATCTATATTACAAATAGGATGGATTTTTGTATTTGGCTAATATCCATGTTTACATTTGTATTGGAAAACTAAAATGGATATGATGGATATGGATATTAATATACTAATATCTAATCCATTTCCGATCTGCTTTCAGCCTTGTTTGGCGTTTATGTACATATTGGTAACTTAGGTTCTTTCCCTTTTTTTCATATTCATATGATATTATATTCCATTGATAAACATGTGATAATATGAGAGATAGTTTGATACTTTGCTTAAGTTTGCCATTTTCTTGATATTCACCATGTTTTAGAATAATTGCACTTATGGCATTATAACTGTCATAGTGGATTTAGCAGACATGCACATATATTATCTATCCCTTTTTCCATATAACAGCTGTTGTATAATGGGAATAGCAATCATTATTTGATTGTATAATGGTCCCACCACCAGCACGTCTTTTTAAGTTGCTTCTACTGACCAATCACAAATCTGCCCCCATGTATTGCACTAGATGGTTTTACATGCATGGGGATTTTTTGACATTTGGCCAATGCCATCAGTACACTAAAATGTGTAGCCACATCGTAGAAAGAATGTGCATTGATGTTATGGGAGAATGAGAGTGAGGGAGGGAGAGGAGAGTGAGAGCAGCTTCATTTTGCGTGGATATGGCCAATTCGATGCAGATTGAAGTTGTTTCAAGCCTAGAAACACCTCCAGGGAAGGTAAGCCCCTCACCCTTCCCTTCTACATTTTTGCCATGTAAATGGTCGAAAATCACAAAATCCAAGAAAGCCAATTAAATTCTCCATTTGGTATGATTTTCAGATATATTTAGGTTGGCCATCAACTTACAATGCCTTATAACTTTTTCAATGCATTTTTGTTTTATGTATAACTATTCTACTCTTTGAATTAGATAATTATTAAAAAAATGGAAAAAAATAGTATCACGCTTTAGCATAGATGTGCACATTCTGCAAGAATAAGGCTCAGATGCATTAATTGTTCAATCTACTACACTTTTGGGCCGTAAACTAACCCTAACCCTAATAGCAACTATTAGAACAACATACACGCGCGCACACAAAAAAAGGGTGCTGACACAGGGATCAACACCATAAACCTACTGAGTGCTGATGCTGTAGTCTATTGGCACTGTACTGGACCAGTCCCTAACCAATACAGGTATTTGTGCTGGTACTTTAATCCTCAAGCACCACGATTAGAAGTTTTTGTAGGTGTGTTTATTGATACTATGGTAGCATGTTATGCTGGAAGACTAATAATGGCTAATGCAAGTAACAAGGATTTTGAATTATTTATTCAGCACAATTCTAGACCATTTTTAGGATTTCTTTGGATGGTTAAACAGAATTCTTACAAAGAATAAACTATAGAGGTTGGAGAACTAGATGCATGCAGTTGTTTTAGTTGAAGGTTGCTTCCAGACATATTGGTCATGTTTGATGTAAAATCAATTTCAGGATAAAAATGATGAGAACAAGTATTTTTTTTTTAAATAAAAAAAAAAGATTACACCAGAAGCACAATGAATTGTCAAAATGAAAAAAGATATGGCAAACAAGAACAATACGAACAAGTTTTTGAAGTCGTGTTTATTGATATATGTACATATATATACATGTATGCTTGTTTATTCACATATAGGTGTATATATTGACCCAAAGAGTTCCAGCATACTTGACTGTGAAAGTCATTACATATCTACATGTTGAGAACTCCATACGAGAGGACTGCTAGGTGGGGAAAGGACTCGTCAAAACTCTCCCAAGGTGACTGGCATCGTAATTATATATTTGATTTTCATCATTCCTGTCTTAGGATAACTCTGCTGTGACATGTCAATGGCTTGTGCAGCACAATCCTTCATCTTTATTGCATTGCTGCTTTACGTATGCATGCCTCAAAAGGGTTTTAAATGACTTCACTGCAACAATCTTTTCCAGGAAGCACCTCTAATGGGTCTTATAGTTGTGTTGCTAAAGTATATGGCTGTAACATGTTATTTATTGTTTCCTCTTTTTCTGCTTCATTAGCACTATCATCTATTAGACTCCGCTTCTTGGTTTTAATGTTAAGCTCATTCTGGAACCACTTTTAACTTTTTGGTCATTATTGGGAGCTTTCCATTATATTATTGATTTTAAGCCAGATGCAATCTCAACAATAAATAATTTATGATGTCATATTCAGGTGATGGTGATAGAAACATGATTCTTGGAAGAGGCTTTTTCATTACACCATCAGATTCTGTTGCAATTATCGCAGCTAATGCACAGGCAGCAATTCCTTACTTCAAAATTGGTCCCAAGGTAAAGAGGCATGTATTTATTGTTCATTTTTTTGTTGTTTTGTATTTTTATTTAAAGTAATGAAGAATCTCTACCAAGTAATTCTGCTTTCAGTTACTAGTTACAAAGTGTTCTTCAGGGTCTTGCTAGGTCTATGCCAACTAGTGGTGCTCTTGATCGTGTTGCAGCAAAACTGAATCTTCCATTCTTTGAGGTTTGAAAGTTACCGGACTCATTATTTCCATCAGTTTCTTTTGAGTTTTAGAATTAGCTTACCGCTTGGCTCATCAAAACTTCTTCTAAGTTGAAACTTTCTGCATGTAGGTTCCTACTGGTTGGAAGTTCTTTGGGAACTTGATGGATGCAGGGAAGTTATCTATCTGTGGGGAAGAAAGTTTTGGAACAGGATCTGATCACATTCGTGAGAAGGATGGCATATGGTAAGTGCTGAAGAATTTTAGTGGTGATCAAGTATTTATTACTTTTTGATACACAGCAAAAAGTCATCATGGACATTGTAACTAATGTGAAGATCAAGATTCTGAATTTAAGCAGGAACAAATTTGATGGATGACCTTGCTGAATTTTGTAAAATTTCCTAACTCTTTAAGTTTGTTGTGCTTGCGCTGATGCCGTACTACCTAAGATCTCTTGCCTTGTTATATTGACATGTGTTTGTGCACTTGGTTTGCTTCTACCATGTTTGCTGAGTTATGTGCAAAAGTTATCTGTAAAAATCTCTAATATTGATTATGCAAGGCATTTTTGACCGTTTGCCAGGTCTGTAAACTTTGATACAACGTAACCTTTATGAATAGGACATCGTCATATGTTTTCCTGGTCCTGTGATGCATCTCTTGCATGTCAATCGATTCAACTCTATTTTGCAGGGCTGTTTTGGCTTGGCTTTCTATCCTTGCTTACCGAAACAAAGGCAAGAAGGTTGGTGAGAAGTTGGTCTCAGTTGCAGATGTTGCTAAGGAGCACTGGGCAACATATGGCAGGAATTTCTTTTCTAGATATGATTATGAGGTAGCTTTAGTTGTGTATTCAAAACGCTTAATAGATATGTAATATGCGTTTCCATTTTCTGTGTGTCAGCTGCAAACCACTGCTTATGCCTGTAACTGCATCAATTGCAGTCCAATACTCATACAATGATCTGAAACTAGCGCTGTTGCTATTCAGGAATGTGAATCTGGTGGAGCCAATCAAATGATGGAGTATCTGAGGGACCTGATTTCTGAAGCCCAACCTGGAGAAAAATATGGTAGGTGTTTGTATAGACTTAAAATAATTCATCTTCATTTAGCTTATTTGCATTCTAATGTTAGGTACTTTGGCTTCTGTTGCAGGAAACTATACTCTTCGATTTGCTGACGACTTTAGCTATACTGATCCAGTGAGTTCCTCTGCATAGCGTTTAGCCGTTTCATCTTTGATGACTGCGTATTAAGTTTCATCATTTTTAGGCTAGTTAATTGCGAAAATAAAAATAAGACTTTAACAAATCCACATTTTTCTGTAGATTAGTACTGTTTGACGTTCTGTTTACCATATATCAGGTGGATGGCAGTGTAGCATTGAAGCAAGGCCTCCGATTTGTCTTTACAGACGGATCAAGGGTTATATATCGATTATCGGTACTCATGCTTTAAAAATATCCTAATGCTATAAGTCTCATTTGTTTCTTTCAGATTAAAAATGAACTAATTGTCTGGGTTTTATAATGCAATTTATCCTGTGTTGCCAGGGCACTGGATCAGCAGGTGCGACGATTCGCATTTATATAGAACAATTTGAGCCTGATGTCTCCAAGCATGAGATGGATGCGCAGATGGCATTAAAGCCCTTGATAGGTTCGTAGTTTTTTCTGCTATTTTAGTTACTTTGCGTTATGTTTGTTATTTCACTCTATCATGTGGGATAAAAAAAAAAAAAAAAAAAGCAGCAGCAGCTTACCAAATGTTCATGGTTTCTTAGATTTGGCATTGTCAATTTCAAAGCTAAAGGAGTTTACTGGCAGGGAGAAGCCCACTGTTATTACATAAGCCACAGGAAGGATTCGCGATTATGTCAATTTTTTTTTTTTTTTTTTTTATTTGTATAATGGAGAGTCTATTTTCTGGCAATAAAAAGATCCGTTTGTGAGATCCATGCACATGTAGGACTCATTGTCTTACGTATTGTTATTTCTATGTTACGTAGAGGAAGCTCTTGCCATGTAAATGTGAGAGTAGGCACATATTTTTCTTAATCTATTTGAAAATCACTTTTACCCAGTCATTCTCCTCCTGTCCGTCCTGACAGCACAATCAGAGAGGATTCAAAGGAGTGCCAAATGCCTAAACTCTCTATCATTGCTTTGTACCTAGGCCTCCTGTAAGTGGTGCTTCTCTGGTGTTCGGATTACTCATTAAAATGCAAGAAACGCTGCAATACAATGTTTATAGCAGTTGACGGCGTCAAACTTGAGAGTAACTTGCATATCTCTAACTTGATTTGTAAACTTGCTTTCTTTCTTTCTTTCTTTTTTCTTTTTTTTTTTTGGGGGCCTTCATTATGGGCCGATTCATAATTAAATTGGATTTTGTTGTTCCAGTAGTCACACTTTCTCTTTTCAGTGCAGGAAGGAAAATCTCCAAACTGGAAGGCGTTCCTACGGAGAATTAGTCGTCGTCCTTAAGCTCAGATTAAAAGGACCTCCACTTTGTGCTCGAGATAAGGGCCGCTTTTGCGTGGATTCATTTGTTTCCGTTGACGCAGTTTCTGTACGTCTCCAAGCGCGTTTGATGGGCTTTAAAAATAAATAAAGAAGATAAAATAAAATATACTTTTGGTCCCCAAACTTTCATTCAAAATTCATTTATTACCGTTAAAATTGGTACAGTACCAAACATGTTCTAATGCTAGCACGTCGGTTCTTGCTTATCCTATATGATAAGTTAGTAAGTTTGTACTCAACTTGTAATGAGACATGCTAATACTTAAACCATTGCTTATCCTATGTAATAAGTTATTATTTAATTTGTAATAAGACATTCTAACATTCGCAGCATCGTTTATTCTACATTATAAATTAGTATTCAACTTGTAACGACACATAAGAAAGATATATTATTCTGTTAATTTTATTTAACAAAATAGGCGAGTACCTTGTCACGTAAGCATCACACGTGCTGGCGGCCTGAAAGGCCCCAGTGAAATTTTTTTTAAAAAAAAGTTATTATTGCTCGTTGCAAATGGCCAAGTTTAAAGACCGGACTTTCATTTTTTAACTTGAAATCTGGCTTAGAAAATTCAATATTTTTGTCATAGGCTATATAATCTAATTAATGAATAAACACTGAAATCCGGTTTGCAAACTGGACTTTATAGTCCGACTCTGTAGGTAGCTCCAAAAAAAATATAATATTACTGTCTTACCTCCTACATTTATATAATTTAATTAAAAAACTGATAAAATATAATTTTACCAACTTGATTTTGAAGCCTAAGTTTATAAATCTTACTTTAAGATGGATGTTACCTGATCAGTTGAATAAAACTTTAAAATATCCATTTCAAAAAATCAGACTTTAAACCTCATTGAACTAATGCTTTTGTTTTATGTTGCATAGACTGTTAGGTGTACAAAAGAGATGCATTATTTTAGTAAGGGCAAAAGTCCGATTTTTTGAAACAGATTATGCCCCACAAACTTCAAAGTTTGATCTGAGTTTGGCGAGACATGTCCAAAATCTAATTTGCAAACTCAGACTTCAAAGTTCTAATTGTCAATTGAGATACAAGTGATGGAATGCAAAGATTTGATTAGTGTGCTTTTGATTAAAATACAAGTTAAGGAATGTAAAGGCCATAGTTCAAGTTCTATTTGCGAACTTGGAGTTTAATATATTATTCGTTAATTAGAAATTTTACAAGCTAGAACAAAAATATTGTATTTTCTGGGATCTGGTACTTCAAGCTTGAATTTCCTTTTTTTTTTTTTTTTTCTTTCCTTATTTCAGTACCAATTTAGACTAATATTATATAAATTATAGTATTGTGTATATATATATATTATCTAAGTGAACCGAGCTAGATTGTTTTCTAATTTTCTATTTCCGGCTTGATTTTTAGATTGAATTTTTGTTTTTTTCCCTCTACTCAAGCCCGTCCTACTGGTCTATTTTTAACGTTTTAGGTTCACAAAATTTTAAGTTGGGAGAGGATTAGCTCTACACCCCGCTCACGACCGCTATCCCAAATCAAGAAGATAAGGTGGCTCCTACCGCGCTTCCTCCCCCACGCGCGCAACACGCGGCAAACTAATCGGAATCTCCCGTGTTTGCTGTTTTCGTTGGGTCGCGGTCACCGCAACCTAACCCGTGAAAAATATTATATATATATATATATATATATAAAAACTAGAAAAATCTATTTTTTAAAAAAAAATGAAAATAGTGGTATTTTTTGTATAACAAAATAAAATAAATCTAGAACGGTGCATGAGGCTGGAACGTACCATGAGCGTTTTACCGGGCCCGTTTGGTGGTCACATGCCGCCACCGTCTCGGTTGGTGGCGGCGCTCTACGCACGGGTCCAACCCTCCAGTCAAACCCACCTGAAGGTTCCCCGAGTCCCCCACCAATCGTTCTCCTCCTCACCTCTCTCTCTCTCTCTCTCTCTCTCTCTCTCTGAAGGCACTCATTCTCGCACTAAAGAACCCAAAAGAAAGGAAAAGAAATAAGGAAAGGAAGTTGCGGGAAACCTGTTTGGTTGAGTAGTTGGTAATAGCATGCGTTACAGCGCACCCATGCTCTCTCTCTCTCTCCATGCCCTCTGTTCTCTCCATGATCCAACTCCTCTATATATACAACTTCACAGATGTCCCGAAGAAAGTGCGTTTGAGAGAGAGAGAGAGAAGGGGAGATAGAGAGAGATGGCAACGAAGGTGGCGTCGGCGGTGCCGAGAGTGGAGAGCCTGGCAAAGAGCGGGCTGGAGGCGATACCGACCGAGTACGTGCGCCCCGAGTCGGAGCGGCTCAACCTCGGGGACGCGTTCGAGGAGCAGAAGAAGGGCGAGGAGGGGCCCCAGATCCCTGTGGTGGACCTCAAGGGCTTCGACTCGGAGGACGAGGCCGTGCGGAGGGCTTGCGTGGACGAAGTGCGGATGGTGGCGTCGGAGTGGGGGGTGATGCACATAGTCAACCACGGCATCCCGCTGGACCTCATCGAGAAGGTGAGGAGGGTGGGGAAGGAGTTCTTCGATCTTCCCATCGAGGAGAAGGAGAAGTACGCCAACGACCAGTCCTCGGGGAAGATCGCCGGCTACGGGAGCAAGCTGGCGAACAACGCGAGCGGGCAGCTGGAGTGGGAGGACTACTTCTTTCACCTCATCTTTCCCCATGAAAAGGCCGACATGTCCATTTGGCCCAAGCACCCTGCCGACTACGTGTAAGTTTTTTTTTTAAAAAAAAATTCTTTTCTTCGTTTTTTCTTCTACGATTGCGCTCTACGTGGTGCATCTCTCTCTCTTTCTCTCACACACACACACACGCAAACCGTTGAAAGGTCCACCATCCAGTGTTAGGGAGCTCTTTTCCCAATTGTTAGGATTGACTGTAGACCTTTAGTTTGCCTTCCTTTTTAATGGATTTAAACTATAAATCAGTAGGGAAGTATATATATTAAATGAGACTCTATGACTGGGGATCATTTGTGCAGTGATGTGACAAAGGAGTTTGCCGAACGGCTAAGGGGGGTGACGTCCAAGATGCTGTCAATTCTTTCCCTGGGTCTGGGACTGGAAGAGGCGAAGCTGGAGAGGGAACTCGGCGGCATGGAGGACCTCCTGCTCCAGATGAAGATCAACTACTACCCCAAGTGCCCGCAGCCCGACCTCGCCCTCGGCGTCGAGGCTCACACCGACGTGAGCTCTCTCTCCTTCATCCTCCACAACATGGTGCCCGGCCTGCAGGTCTACAAGGATAACAGGTGGATCACCGCCAAGTGCGTCCCCGACTCCTTGATCGTTCACATCGGCGACACCCTCGAGATCCTGAGCAATGCCACCTACAAGAGCATCCTCCACCGGGGCCTCGTCAACAAGGAGAAGGTGCGGATCTCGTGGGCGGTCTTCTGCGAGCCCCCCAAGGAGAAGATCGTGCTGAAGCCCCTCCCGGAGCTCGTCACCGACAAGACCCCGGCCATGTTCCCCCCTCGCACCTTTGCCCAGCACATCCAGCACAAGCTCTTCAGGAAGACGCAGGGCGACTTCGATACTCCCAACTGAGATCGCGCTCCCGTCTACCCTCCAAAGTCCGAGCCCTTTCTCTTGCCTTGTGATGCGCGGTCCCGTTGAGTCGTGAACCGTTTGTTTTTGCTGCTCGTGCTGTTGTCTAGACGGTAAAACACTTATCGTATTGTAGACGGTCTACCACCTCCTCGTCATAATAACCCCTATGAAATTTGCCGTCGTGATCTGTTATAGCAAATAAAATAATATATAATACGCTTGTCGATAATTGGATGCGCGTAAAACTTGGCTCCCTGGACGCGGGGATTGTTAACGGGGTAATAACCCGTGCACTACTAACCTCATCGAGGCTGTTGGTTTCGGCGTGATAGATGAGCGGCAGCGTCGCTCAAACGAAACGAGCAGTCAAACGCTTCTCCCTATCCACTTGTGAGCTACTGCAAGGTCTTACAAACGCTTTTTCCTAACTGCATCACGTTTAATTCTTCTAAGCACAATTACCTACCTACTCTTACAAAATTAAAGAAACCTGATATTGTGAACTTGATGTTAAATGATTAGTTAATAAGAACTAAATATCAAATCTAATTCAATGAAAGGCTGGACATCAATTAAGCCTATTCTAAATCCTCCCACTCTAACGGCTGCCACCAATCCTATCGCATTCGTTGACATTTAATGTTCACAAAGTATCAATAAAACTAGGAGTGAAGGAAACAGGATAGCGGATTGGCTCGCTCCGGTTGCTCTTCAAGAAGATATTACTCATGAGGAGGGGTTTCTTTCACTTAACCAGCTCACCAGTTTAGTCCAAGCAGATGCTTGCAGTCTTTCTTTCATGCATCTTTGATATGATGATTTTAGTTGGCTTATCGTAGTTGAAGTAATTTTTTTTCCTTAACGTTCTTCCTATGGCAGTTGGTCCCTTGTAACATTCAAGCTCATTTACTAGTCCAGTTAACTTGTTAACAGGTTGAGTCTACGTAGCTTTAAAAATTTGAATATAAGGTAATCAGTAGCAGGTGAATTTGAGTCATAACTCATCAAACCATTTTTTCTCATCTGATACAGAACTATTCATGTATGGGATATTACAATTTCCTCTTATTATCAAGCGAGATCCTTGTCATATACTATAAGCTAGCCAGAATCTATTCCGAGTAGAATAGTTGGTGCTTCAAGAGTGGCTCTACTCCATCGCAGAAATATTTCTACTACTATCGCATGAGTAGCCATTTCTTTCTGCCCACTAATTTTTATATATCCGAATCGATTCTAATACTATTTGTAACATCCCAAGCCTATTTGCTAGCCTAATTAACCTATTAGTAGGCTGAATTCATGTGGGCTTAAAAATTTAAGTGAAAGTTAATTAGTAATAGATGAATTTGAGTTATAATTCTTCAAACTTGTAATAACCTCATGTATGAATAATTTCATATTGAATGAAAAAAAAATAATTTGAAGAGTTATAATTCTAATTCATCTGCTATCAATTAACTTATATTCAAGTTTTTAAGGCCACGTGGAGCATTATACGCCTTGTGTACCTAACAGAAAAAAAGTATTCATTATAGTCATCAAATCTTCTCTCACATATATCCAATTTGATTCAATTCTATTACTTGTCATGCCTTTTTTTATTACTAACTACAATATAGTACCCGCCCTAATGTTAATGTTTCTTTGATTAGAAGGACCAACTCTAGCTTAAGTTAAAATTGTTTGAAATCTTCTTTATTGAGTTACTGGATGGTATTATACTCATGCCGGTTATAAGAAATGCTAATGGGGACAAATTATGATAGGAAAGCTTACATATATGTAAAACTAATGTTCCAGAATATACATGCAATTGGCCCCAAAAACCTTGCTTAATAACCTTCAAATGTATAAAGAATAAAATTTAGGTGTACATCTATAGGTGTTTGCCATCAAATTCTTTATTTGACAATTATATACGTACAACTATAATACATGATATATGTTTATTACCATTTTTCTAATAAAACTATATTTTATAGCCATGCCACTAATTAAATGAAGTAACAACAGCAACAAAACCTTAATTCTAAACTAATTAAGGTCAACTACATGAATCCTTTTTTTCCATTCAGCTCTTTTTTGGGTCATATTTTTTGTAAGATGTAAAAATACTAAGTCTTTCTTTATCATTTTCTCCCATGTGATTTTCGATCAACCTCTACCTCTTTTTTCCTTTACATGTGTCAAGTTACTCTTCCATATAGGTGCATCTCTAGGTTTACGTTGCATATGTTTAAATTATATAAGTCGTACTTTTCTTAATTTATCCTTAATTGAAGCTACCTCTACCTTTACGAATGGTTTCATTTTTTATTCTATCTTTTACCTTTTTTTTCTGTTACTACTCATTCATCTTAACATTCTCATTTCCACCGCATTCATCTTATGTACGTGTATTTTTCTAATTGCCCAACATTTCATGCCATAAAGTATAGATGGTCTTATGGCTGTTTTATAAGACTTTTCCTTCAACTTGGCAGGTACTCTACAATCACATAATATTTCAATTATATTTCTCCATTTTATCCAACCTGCTTTAATCCTATGAACAACATCATTCTTAATCTCTCTTTTCTTATAAATAATTGATCTTACATACTGAAAATGATTATTTTTAGCAACTTTATGGTCCGCAATTTATACTCTACATTCATCTTTATTTCTAATTGAAATAAAATTAAACTTTATGTATTTTGTTTTTGTCCTACTTAACCTAAAACTTTTAGATTCTAATGCATTTCGCTATAATTCTAACATACGATTAATTCCAGCCTTAGTTTCATCTACTAGTATTATATTATCTGCAAATAACATTCATCATGAAATATCATCCTGAATTTGTCTAGTAAGCTCATTTATAACTAAAACAAAAGGATAGAAATTAAGAGCAGATCCATGATATAAACCTACTGTAATAGAAATTCGTTGGTATTATCACCAATGGTTCTTACACTAGTAACTACCCCATCATACATATCTTTTATTATATTAATATATCTAATACTTCTTTTTTTTTAAACACCCACCATAAGATTTTTTAAGGATCCTATTATATGATTTCTTTAAATCAATAAAAACTATATGAACATCTTATTTCTTTACTTTATACATCTTCATTAACCTCTTATAAAGGAAAATAATTTCTATGGTTGACCTTTGTGGTATAAAATCAAATTTTTATTCTATAATACTTTTATAGTACATCTTAACTTATGTTCAATTACTCTCTTTCATAGCATGTCTCATGATTTTGATATAATGATAATTAGAATAGTTTTGAATATCTTCTTTATTTTTATAAATTGGTATTATAAAGCTCTTCCTCCATTTATTAGGTATTTTTTTAATTTCTAAAATTTTATCAAATAAATTTATCATACACTCTACTCTAACGTCATCTAAATATTTTTAAATTTTTATATAAACCTTATTAAGTCCCATAATTTTTTTTTACTTTTATTTTTTTATAATATCATTTACTTTAAATATTTTAATTATATGAGTGTACAGTATAATTTTATCTCAATAAAATTAATAAAATATTTTAAATTATTTATATAATTTTTATTTAATAATTTATTAAAATATTTATTTTTTATTTTTTATATTCTTTTAATTCTCTCATTGTGGTCGTGGAAGTAAAAATACTTATTAACGGAAAGCTATTATAAAAGCTGCTGGCAGGGAGCGGTCAATCAACCTTTAACAGTGGAGGTCATTGAGCACGTTTCGTCGCCTTAAATAATAATAATAATAATAATAATAATAAAATCTAAGTCCGCATTGATGATCCCTTGCCGCCAAAAAAATCAGGAGCCTTGGCGGTGGTTTCCTCTGTTCAAAGACGTTCGCAGCGCTCTCTCCTCGCCAGCCAGCGGTCGCAAGACTCTCACCGGTTAGCGGGTCCCACAGAAGCGGCAGCGGAGGAAAGATTTCGACCGCCTCTCGCCTCTCCGCTCTCTTTCGGTCTTTCCCTCCACACGTTGCCCCGCGCCCTTATCCCGCGGCAATCCCCCAAGCCCCAGCGCCCGGATGGGCCAACCCCTCGCTCCAAGAAGCACACACTGAGACACTTTGCCGTCTATTGCTCGACCAAAAGAGATGGCCTCCGAGGCCTGGCTATCCTCGGTCTCCCCTCGCCTCCCCTCGAGACCTCCTCTCCTCTTCAAGCCCTCTCCTCCCTCCTCCTCTACTTCCTTCCGGAGATCTCCTATGTCTGCCGGTTCCCTTGGGCTTCCCCCTCACCACCGGCGCAGGCTGCTCGTGTTGCGTCCCAGAGCCACCGATCAACAAGGTCAGCAGGCGTCTCCTCATTTTTCTCTCTTCTTTGCATGCTTTTCGCTTCTGTTTCGTTTTCGCTTAAATTCTGATCTTCTGTAGGTAATTTTTGCAACCTAAAGTCTGAAGGCGTTGTGGGAAATTAGCATCTCCCCTAGAAGTAGTGGTCGCCGGTTATAATGAAATTACTTTTGTTGATGATGGTATCTGTTTTCGTATTACGTGGGTAGCATATGCGTTCAGAACGCGTAGATGGCTCTGAAGTAATGGGAATGAGACGTATGTGATTCAGTGTAGTATGATTTTGGTATTTTGTTGTTCAAATTCCCCCCCCCCCCCCCCCCTCCATCTAAAGAATCTTTCTTTGAGAATTCTTGTTTAGAGCTTGGGTGAACTAGTTTATAGACAGAATGAATGAGCTAGACCGCGAATACCATACCATGAGTGGAATGTATTGAGATAAGCAGAGTGAATATAAATCATCAGGACTTTGAGGTTTCCCCCCTTTTCATGTGCTTGTGGAAGAGGACGATAAGAGGAATGGAGGTAGCGTGATGATAGATAACGATATAGAAGATGGAATCTCAAAAGAAGAGAGGACTGATTGGTTACTAAACTGTCATTGTTAATCTGGAGTTGTCGGTGCATAAACACTGCAGGTAGGTTGTCAAATGAATAATGGGGCAATTTGCAAGTAGATAGATGCTAAAAACACTTGCACAGGTCATGACATACTCTTCCCATTTAATCCCTGATGTTCTCACTAGACTAAGAGTCTAAATCCAATCACTAATACTATAATTAGCTTATGGCTTGCCTTAAAATCACAACACCCCCCCTCCCCGTGCATGCATGCACTAGCATTATAGTAGTCATTAATTTACATGAGCTATGGGTTAGATTTTCTCTAATATCATTTATAATGACCCTGCATCTTACCCAAAATTGATGGTCAAAAGTTGTTGTTTGCTTTCTTTGGATATGTATAAGCATATAAGATCTTCTTAGTACATAACTGAAGTGAGAATATATTCATGCTTACTTGATTTCTCACAAACTAGGTTCTGCTTAGGTCCCACTTCTCATGAGTCATGAGACATTACATTTATTGATAATATGTCTAAAATAAAGCCAAAAATTTTTAAAAGAGAATAAAAATCTGGTTTAGAATGAATTTTAGCAAATTCTAAGCCTTTGACTGAAGTCACCTATTATTTCTTTTTTGTCATGGGGCTAGGAATGATGATGCAGCGGGGTGGGAATGGAGAGTCGCATCCTACCTCATCTTTACCACTATTTTAGCCACTCATCTCTGCCAATGGAGACAGAAACTTTTCCATCCCTATCCCCATAAGGATCCTTTCTCTGTAGGGATCCCCATCTCCACCAACCCCATTTTTAATAAGGTCCCCATCCTCATTTTCACGAAGATTCCTATCCCCATAGGACCTCATCCTTGCCAACCCCATTTTTAGCATTAACATATATTTTTTTTATTTTAATTCTTACTATATTTCAAAAATAAAAATAATGTATTGAGTTTTATATTACTAATGAAATGGATTCAAATAAATTTATTATAGTTGCAAATTTCGTAAGCTAATGCATGAGAAATACATTAAATCATAATCTTAAAGAGCATGATCATCCAAGCCTATAACCTGTGGGGCAAGGATTTAAGTAATATAGAATATATAGGGACCTCACAGGGAAAGGATCAATGGGCCCTGCCAGTGAGGAGTCCCATCTTCATCTTTACTCATATCTCCATTTATGGAGATAGAATTTTTTTCATCTCCATGCTTACGGGAAAAAAAATCTCTCCATCCCCACCCTATTCAGGGTAGATCCCCATGAGAATCGAGAGTGTGGAAAATTGCAATCCCTACATGGGGCTGCTGCAACAGACAACTAGGATAGATGTTGTGAAAATTGCTGTAAACTCTAGTCAAGGAAATTAACCTACATAGAGGCAGAGCAAAATTAGTTTACTAAGCTGACTTAGAAAAAATTTGTTCCTCGAATGATCACAAAACTCACTATTAATGAGTTAATTTATTTTTCTTATCTGATCTTTATATCTTTCAAAAGATTAATGTTTCCTACCATGACTGACTGGAGAACTTGCTTCAAGAGACTGCTTAAACATAAAGCAGATTTAAATGGAAGCACTTAAAGTTGTTCTTAAGCTCAGCAAATTATGGATGTAATATTCCATAAATTTTCATATATTGCTTCTTTGACATGTGTGCTGTGAGTTTCTTATATGTTTGTGCTCAAAGTGTCATACAATCTAATTTTATCCTTCTTCATGCCAATGTCCCATTCCAGGTCAGGTTCAGGGTGATGAGGTTGTTGATAGCAAAATCTTGCCATACTGCAGCATAGATAAGAAGGCAGAGAAGAAGACACTAGGAGAACTTGAACAGGAATTTCTACAAGCATTACAAGTATTCTATTTATATGTGTCTATTTGAGCTATCATATCTGTGACAAACTTCCTTAATTTGACAATTTGACATCAATGCCTTATTATTTTCTGAGAGAGGATCACTTGATACTTTTTCTGCAGTCTTTCTACTATGATAAAAAAGCAATAATGTCTAATGAGGAATTTGATAATCTCAAGGAAGAATTAATGTGGGAAGGAAGCAGTGTCGTCATGCTAAGTATGTCTTACCTTTCTTATTACACATTGCATGACTATTTCACTCCCTTGGCCACTCATTTGAATTTCTGCCTACAGAAAATCAAATGATATTTTTAATAATATCATTTGCTGAACATTCTTTTCTCCTTATTATAAAAGGTCCAGATGAGCAAAAGCTTTTGGAAGCTTCAATGGCTTATGCAGCTGGGAAACCCATAATGACAGATGCCGAATTTGATGACCTGAAGTCGAGATTAAGGGTTTGGTTTCTTCGAACCTTTTCCAGTTTCATCTCAATGGAAAGGGGAACATTATCTAAGAATAAAATTAGAAGACAAGGCTTTCTTGGACATTTTTCAATCTATCCTCATTATGCACTTGTCAAAAGTTGCACATATTGGAGGTTGGATGGTGGCTTTGTCATGACTTTATTGGTTGTCACATTAGCTTTTGATTAGCCTTATATATGACCAGCCTTTCACGTGTGCTATGCTTGTGATTCATTTTTATGGATGGCTATGATTCCATCACATGCTTGTCCAACTGAAAGGAATATCTGATGGATGATTAATTTATCATCATTTTGTTATGAAAATAATGTGACACAAAATTCATATATTGCTGTGATCTCATCACATGTAATGCGTATGATCCTTTAACTTAGGGTGAATGATCAAGACAGAAAACACCAAATAGTGGGACTTGTATTATGATTCAATTATATTCATTCAGGTTAAATCTCTCCTATTATAGGCAGGTTAAAGAAAAAGGGAAAAAGGAGTTCCTTTAACACTCTCTACCTTTTAAAAGGGTAAAATTTGTATAAAGAGAAGAGCTGAGGGTAAAGATGGAAAACGAAAAGGGTGACACGCTTCCTAGATTGGAGTATGAGAGGACACTTACTGTTCTCTTTATATGAATGATAGTAAATACATTTATGAATTTGTTTAGACTAAGCCAATACATTTATGAATTTGTTTAGGCTAAGCCATTCTTCTACAAGATTTTCTTGACTTATGTTCAATCTTAGAATGTTTGATTGGTTAATTTTGTTTCATCACTAAATATTCCATGCATCAATCCAGGTTGATTTTTGACCTCAGTTTAGAGCAACTCTTTATTCATGCATGCATGCATGCATACTTACATATTCACTTTCTCCAAGGAAAACATGTAAATTACAAATATCACTTCATGATGTATTGTTTATGCTTGCCCTGCTTGATAGGCATCTCCAAGAAATGCAGTTCATAAATTCAGTAGGATGGTTGTCAGTATTGTTGATTAAATTACAATGTAATCTTAACATTTTAATGCTAATTTAAATTGTTATTCTGCAGGACAAATTTCCTTTTGCATTGCAGACCACCTCATCTTTTCATATTTTCTTTTTACTTTTAATAAGTATATGTTTCGCGCTAGGATTTTGTCAATATAGACATTATTTATCAATTACACATCCTTGACTACAAGATTTAGTGGTATCCTCGATTGGTTCATGCATGGGTTTGTTGATACCCTGTGTCTATTTTTTTTTTTTCTTTTTGGTCTGTTAATCCTTACGCATTCTGTTGGTTTATCATGTAGAAAGTTTAACTCAATTACATCATTGTCTCTTATTGAGTAATTTTTAAACTGTTCCACAAAATAATTCTAGCAATCTGAAAAAATGAAACGTTATCTATGATACATAAAAATGTTAGTCTGGCTCTCCTTCAGTTCCTGTAATTTATAAATTTTCTTGTGCAAATGATTTCTAGAAAGAAGGGAGCTACATTGTACAAGAAGGCCCACGATGCAGTCTTCGTACCAGAAAGGTACGTTAGTGAGCTTTCTGAATCCTTTTGTTTGAATGCATGGATCCATGTATCCAAAGTCCATATCTGAATTTCCAGTTTAATGATTCATTTTCATGTCTTGAAGAATCTGAGAATAATGATCGGAGTCCTGCTTATCCATATATCAAGCTATGATTATTGATGTCTCAGAAAATCTGCAGCTTCATGTATTTCCATTTTTATCCAATTCAATGACTACATTTTGCATTTTCTGGAAGATTAGTATGAGTCTTGCAGGATTTTTTATTTTAATTTTTTTTTAAGTCAATGTTGATGATTGGGTTTGTTGCTTTTTTACATTTGATGGTTCATGTTGTTGTACATTTGTATGGCACAAATTAAGCATTTGTTTATCTGACGAAGATAGTGAACCATGCAATGGATAGCTTGTTAATACAGTGAACTATGTGCAATGGACAGCTCATTAAGCAGCTTTTAGTGTTTAGAGAGATATGCAATATTAAGCTTAGGTATGGTGAGATGGACTATCTTTCTGGTAATTTGAACAGGAAGCATGTAAGATCAAGAAGAGGTTCCTTCTCATTAAGCCTGAAGTTCCAATGTGGTGTAATGAGCTTAACAGCAATATTAGAATCGAGTGATCATAAGATAATTGTCAAATTTTGCTTAGAAATCAGATATTCTTATGGACTATATGCAAGCTTAAGGCTTGTAAAATAGCATAGAGGAGCCTAAGTTGTCTTAGCAAGTACTTGTTGATAGCAAGGATTAAGGCATCGGCACCCATGTCTGCCATCCCTACTATTACTTGGCATGCACTGGTACCATAAGATATGTAACTCTGTGAAAAGACTTACAACTAAGATATACCATTTTGTTTTATTTATTTATTTTTTAGCATGGGTCCAATTTAATCGATTTATATCATTAAATAGAAACGTTTTAAATAAGTAAAAATAACTTTTAACTAATGTATAGGAATCTATATTTATACATAAACTTAGATATAATGTGATTATTGCTGATTTGAACACATATGCTCCATGACTTCAAGTTACTTGTCATATGGACTAGTAACTTTAAAACTATATGTCATACAGACTAGTACTACAAAACTATATCTGCAAATTAAGGAAACAAACATAAGTAACAGCTCAAGATTCATGAGGGAAACTATAGGAGTCTTGCATCTATTCATATATTTTAATTGCACATTGTATTATTTTTTATTGTTGCTACCATTGGAAGCTCATATGCATATCGAAATGTTAAAATGATGACTTTTTTTGTATCATGTCCAATTTGCAAAGTCAACATTCAAATCTTCAAAAAGGAATAGAGGAATTCTTGATCTTTTCAAATAAACAAGTTTGTTCAAGATGATTAAGCACAAATTTAAGGAGAAAATAAGGTCCAAGCTGATATGACTACATATTAGGTATTGGAACATATTGCTTTGATATACATACACACACATACATAGTTCAATGCACAACGACTTAGGTAGATGCAGACTGTGCAGGGCAGACTCCCCTATATTGTGCCAACAATCTATCCGCACAATCCATCTTGTAGATGTGGTATGGTACTGGTGGGATTGTTTAGAAAGTATAACTTTGACCAAGATCATTTGCAATGGGAATTATGCCATTCGCTTGGAAGAAAGGGAAGAATAAGACCATAAAAACAGCAATGAACGTGATATGGTCATACTTGATATGCCTCCAACAGAACTCATCAAAGTAGTCATGTGAGTCTGTTGAAGACTGCAAAAACACTTAACAACAATAAACATGACAAAATGAACTAAGAATGTTAAAAGAGAGGCTACATATAGAGCTCGACAGGAGCCCATGTGGAACAACATTGTTTGAGCGAAGCTTATTGGTGCAAAATGTTCCCAAGGTAGTAGGAGATCAAAAAAAATTAAGCGAGCATTGTTGTCAAGCAATCAGGATTTCAAGAAATCAAAACAAGAAACAATTCAAGAAGTACCTATTTTGTGTATGAGAAAGTGAACTTATCATATTTTTCTTGTTGATATAGTATTCATAGTTAAAGCTATAACAACTAACGTATCATGTTACCTATAGTTGAGTAAGAGAATTCTGCAGAAATGGCCCACTTATTTGGTTTCTGCAGATTTGGACCACTTTTTATTTTTTTGTGTGAGAATGGCCCAGTGTTGCACAAGAAACAGACCACCGTAGGAGGAGTAACAACAGCAACAGTAGTACTACTAGTAATAGTCATACTAATACTAGTAACAATAATAATAATAAAAATATAAATAATAGCAATAAAGTAGAGGTCGTGGTGGTCTAAATCTGTGCAAAGAAAATAAAATGGGCTGTTTTTGCAAGATCCTCTTAGATAATTGTCTTTATAAGGTAATGGAGCTTCAAATTATAGTTTTTGATATGATATTTGTTCTCTTGTTGTCTTCATCGGCTTTGGCAATTCACTTGCTTTCTTGTGAGCATATTTTTCACTACATAACAATTTTATTTCTAATTGTCTTTTGCTTATATTGTTTGTTTACCAGCCTACCATGCTATAAGTATGAAAGCTTGTGCTAGCATGTGTTTAATCTTGCATCGGTTGTGCATTAGATAGATATTGGGTATGTATATAGGGACAAGGAACTCAAATAATGCTTTATTAACTAGCCTTTTTAGGTGAGGTTTGGGATTGTTGCAGATAGTATTAAAGCGAACTCGGCCTATGACCTATGTGAACTAAGGAACACTACAAACATGCGCGTAGTATTTGTGATTGGGATTGATTGGATTTAGATTTAGACCCCTTACCTTAGCTAAGATGTCGGGACATAAATGGAGAAAGTATACGACAGCCAATGTTGATATGTGTTTAATCCCACATCAGTTGTGCATCTAATAGGTCTTAGGTGTATAGTGCCAAAGAACCTAAATAACACCATGATGAGCCTTTTTGAGTTAGGTCTTGAGTCGTTATAATAAGCCTTTTGAAAATACATCCAAATTGCTTTGGGCAAAACATCTCGACCCTTTTTTTTCCTATGGCAAAATTTGAAAGATAAAATTTATAAAACAGTCAGATAGATTAAACATGGCTCAACTGAGATTTTATTGCAATTCAATAAGATAACCATTCACCTAATTAGGAGGAAATGATTTCCACTTTCAATTCAAAAAACTCCAAGCTTGAGTTCAATGACTAGTGTGAATCAAAGCAAACAAACAGTAAATTGTAAAGCCCCAGATAATTCTTGAGTCTTAAGTAGAACTAGGTACTGGTAAGAAGCCAAGTGTAGTCAACCATTGAGAAAATACTAAGATGCCAATGCTTTGATTCTTGCATACTCGTGTTGATATACTGTATTGCTTCCATGGCTGGGAACTAACTACATGTGCAACTTACAATTCTCTAAAATGGCCTTAGAAGTAAGATGGCCAAACTTTTTTCAGTGATGGACAATCCTAAGCTATACCTCTGAGTCTGATTCTCTAAAATGCTATTGGTGGACTACTCACCATAGATGTATGCAGTACAGCTCAATGAGCAGTGCAAGTCTCATTGCAATTATACTACATAATTAATGGCATGAATGTAGAACTTGCATATGCAAATTGGTTCCATGGCACAAACAACATCTCTCATCTTATTTTAAACCCAATATTTTGCTTTCAAGTAAAATGCGAGTAAAACAATGTACCTTCACTTTCTTATCCTTTTGGAAGTTTCATATCTTAAAGTAAAGGTAATCTTTATTTCTCTAATTTTAGTTTCTTTCACATTTTTTAATTCTTTTTCTTGCAGGTATACAGTGACTTGACTGTTGACTACTTCAAGATGTTCTTATTAAATGTGCCAGCAGCTATTATTGCTCTGACATTGTGAGTAATATTTGAGTAATTTTGTGTCTATGTATATACAGGAATTATCATCTCTGGCTTAATGGATTTTCTGAGAGTCGAGTTTTATCAATTGTCTTAAGAATTAATCAATTTGACATCATGTTATTTATTACATCTCCACTCATTTTATTTTTGTGATACATAATGAATTTTGAGTCTAATTATTTCTGTCCTTTAATTGAACTTTGACAATATAAATATCCCCACAGGTGAAATTAGCAAGTTTCCTTTATTATGAGCCTGCCTCATAGAAGAATATTTGATAATACCTTTCTGACTTTAAGACTTCTTCACTCTGGCCAACCCAGTTTTAGTGGGAAAGGGTCGGATGATGATTGATGTTTGTGGTACCTTAATGTAGTTCTCATAGAGGAATGTGCTCATACAACTTTATTTTGGGCATATATTATAATTCTAATGTTAAGCATGCACGCACAATTAGCATAAGCATAAATAGTCCTATATTCTAGTAATAAGCTTGTTCCTTCTGCTAATTGATATTTCATTCACTTTTTGTAATATTAGCTGCATTTAACCTGAATGACTTTCAAATTGATAATCTATCATGTAATGATTTCAGTCACTAATTTCCTAAAGTAATCCTCTTATTCCATCTTTTTTTTTTTAATTTTAACAGGTTTTTCTTTCTAGATGATTTGACGGGCTTTGAAATTACATATCTTTTGGAGGTTAGTTAAGAACCCTATAATACATTCTCCTCCTTTTTGTTAATTATGCCAGATTACTGAATGGTTAGCTTAATATTTCAATAGAATTGAACTTCTACCTTTTAGTTCCATTTTTTTAATAGGAAATACTTGCACCTTGACCTTTTTCTTGGTATATGCACCCTGATCTTTATAGTTTGCTTAAAGCGTTTAGTTGAAGCAGAGAACATGCGTGTAGGGCTTGGTATTTGTCAGGGTTAGGCTTGTGAATAGGTCAGGTCAACCCATGACCTGACCCTGCTAGGCCTGGTCCAAACTGATTTTGTATATCTGTGGGTCTGGTATTGTGTTCAAAATATGACCTGTTTAAAAACCAAATCGAGTTTAATCATATTTTTCCTGCTCAAACATGGTGAACTGACCCATGTACAGATTGGGTCTAAACTAGTGAAATATTAGATGACCCAGCTTGAGCTGGTTTGGTCCTATCTTATTCAGCCTAAAAACACATGACTTCAACTTTGTTGCCATGTTTGGGCTTGTGGGTTTGAACTAAAGGCTATCATTTGTAGGTCAAAGGTGCAATTTGACAAATACCTGTTTTCAGTTGTCTCCATTTGTTCTCCATATCTTGGTAGCTTTCCTTTAGACACAGAATGGATAGTGTGCCTTTCCCTTTATCTTATATTGGACCCAAACCGTACCCTAATTGGTCTGAAATCAGATGCGTTGGGTTGGATTTGGCCATGCTTGACTTGGCCTGGCCTAATGATCCAGTGGGTCTTTAAAAAAAGAAAAATCCACGGCCCTGACTCTGACCCAATTAGCCAGCGGGTTGGGTTTGAGTCCAAGCACGACCAGGATACAATCTGGCCTAGTTTCGGTCCTAGTTGGGGGCTCTAACCCACTTGGCATCATGGAGTCTCTAACTAGGACTCTTCTGAAGTATCGTTTACTCTGCTTTGAGTTCAATAATTTTTTGTGTTTTATGGAAATTGTAGATTCCATGTTACATGGACCATGTTCCATTTTTGTGCTGTCAATGCTTGTAAAAATATTAAATCCTCCCAATTTCTGAGATTTTCTTCTTACAGTTTTGTACATATATATTATATCAATAATGATGTCTCAGTGTTAACTGAGTTCTTGAGGATAAATTAGAGTGTTTGGGAAACAAAGCCTGAATGACTATTTATATTTTATTGTTAGTTGATAACAATTTGAAGAGCAGATTCTACATCTCTTTTCTTCTATTTCATCTCTTTAATCTTGCTTTTTTAGGAATAATAGGCTCAGTTGAGTTAACAAAGATTCCTCGATTGTATTTTAATTACCATATGGAAAATTGATATTTAATATTGACAATTTCAAAGAACATATATGAGATTAAAGAATAAAATTATCGAGCATCATGGGAAGCTTTTGCTGCATTTTCTTGAGCACATTTTATTTTTCTTTTGTGGGGAATGAGAGCATTTTGGATTCAATTTTTCTCCTTAAATGTGGCAGATTTTGTTTTGGAATTTAAATCACAATTTTGAATGTTTTTTTTAAAAAAAAAGTTCATTCAATTAACTGATATTTTCACATTATAGGTTTGATAAGATATAACATGCTGCATTGTATATGATTGCTTGTTCCTAACATCACAAGATGAAAGGGAGACATTACTTAATTGTTATAATAGATTGCTGGCCTAATTAGTTGTACTTTAAGAAGTAACCAATTGATAGTATGAACTTGCATCTAGGACTTCTAAGTCAATTTTATGCTTAAATGCCTTATGCCTTTTGTCTAATTTGCCAGTTTCCATTATTCCTGTTGCTTCAAAGTAATAATTTATGCTCTAGTAGTGTATCTAACTAGTCTTCATGCGTCATTTTCTTTTACTTTGTACTATTGAAACATTCAGTTAGCTGAGCAAAATTTCACCCTTATTCAATGCTATGTACTTTATTAAAATTGCTTCTTGACTTACAAGCTCATTGCCATGATGCAGTTGCCAGAGCCCTTCGGTTTCATTTTAACATGGTTTGCTGCTTTACCTGTTATATTTTTGTTAGCCCGCTCAGTCACTAATGCCATCGTGAAAGACTTTTTGATCTTAAAGGTGGATCTTCTGTTAATATTGTGCTTCGCAGTTTGCAATATTTTGAAATTCTATCGTTAATAGACGTGCAAACTAATAGAAACATTGTATGCTTAGGGCCCTTGTCCAAACTGTGGCACGGAAAATGTTTCCTTCTTTGGAACTATATTGTCCATATCTAGTGGTGGTTCCACAAATACTGTAAAATGCTCAAAGTGAGTTTTTAGAGCTCCAGAATTCCTTTAGTCAGCAGTTTCTAGGTTATTGTACATTTGTATCAATTTCCTTGTTTTAAGTGCTGACATTTCTATTGTTATCAGCTGTGGCACGGCAATGATGTACGACTCAGGAACACGCTTGATCACGCTTCCAGAGCCAACTGAAGCATAAGCTGAGGTAAAGATATCAGCTTTCTGATTTTGTATGCCTTGGTGTGTGTTAGGTGTTGAGGCTTAGAATAGGACAGCTATAAAGTGTGCTATCAGGGTTGGATAGAGATTGTCATGCTTGTTGCTTCAATTTTTGTGAGATGTATTAAATATTACAGTGTTGGAAATTTTAACCTAGAGGAGAGAACTTGAGGTTGGTTGGAGATTGCGAAGCTTGTAGCTTCACTTCTCATAAGATGCATTGAATGCCGTTTAAAAATATTATTCTATGATAGAGAACTCAAGACATTTTTTTTTTTCTTTTCTTTTGAACTGCAAACATATGAATATTACTTATGATACACAAGCTTTGAATTCTTCTTTTATTTTCAATTGTACCAAAAATTTTATTTTCATCAAGTTAGTTAGCATTTCTGAGCTTCATATCTATTATTAAATGATCAAACTATCCTTTGCATTTCAAATCCTGTCTTTTCATGAAAACATAATGAACCATCACAACTGTCACTAATGCACATGCTTTTGCTAATTTCTATGGTCATTCTTGTCGCTTCAATACTGAGCTCAGTTTACTTCATCTTCCCATCAACCTGGTGTTTCAAGTGCGAAGATGATTCTAACCACGAAACAATGCCTCCTCGGGTAACTATCTGCAACTTATCCATGTCTGAACTTGCAATGCATCCTATTTATATCCACGTCTGCAAATTAGCATTTCACACTTTGCCAAGGATTTTTCAGAATCTAAAGAATTTGAAGCCTCTTTATGATCTTCTGTAGTAGTTGACTAGTAGACCTCATCCAAGTTCTGGGATCATCCTTATGATTTGTTCTTTTTCATTTATGCTACCAAGTGCATTTCTTCAAAATCATGAGCATAACTTTCATTCAGGATGGAATGAGCAGTTCCCTCCTCATTCATAACCTTATACACAAACCTCTGACCCAGCAATTACCCAATTCTCCTCCAATTCTGTCATACATGCCTATATCATATAAATCTGGTTCATCCCTATATCCTTGATTGGTAACTCCTATACTCCATCTTTATATTTCTTTCTCGCTTTCTAATCTAGTCATACATCTTCCTCATCATTTTTATTTTGATGCTAAATTATGTATTTGAACCCTTTTCAATGCACAACATTCTGATCCATATGGCCTCACCAACCTTGGTGTTGGCTTGCAAAATGTTCTCTGCTTATAGGCATGTGGGGATGACATATTATAGTATACACGTGTATGTTACTTATACGGTTTTTTTATTAATTCACAAAGAAGGGATTCGGTGTAATAAGTTTTTGATATTCAACAACTCCTATTAATTTTTGCTCTCCACAAACTGAAATTTGAAAGTGAAAGATGACTTTCAAGGGGATTAGAGTTAATAGAATTGGGTGTGAGTCAATAGGTCTAAGTTGTAGGACAGGTTGACTCACAATGACCTGCTAGTAAGCCAGGTTAAGCCCATACATCATACTTAATTTGTTACGAGATTCATCACCCTCCTGCTTCAGCAAAGACAATTCCCATTGGTTAAAGTGACATAAAGGTACTGCATCAGTCTTTGAACAGGATTCCATTTTCTCTAGTATTTTTTAGGTGCACAGCTTGTCCATCATTTGAAACTACTTCTGTAAAGTCCAATTAAGAATGATCCAAGATTTCTCAAATCTTTTGTTCAAAACTCTTAATAAATTTTGATTATTGTTATATCTGTGCTATTCTCACTGTTCCTGGTTCTTTCTAGGTTCCACTGGCTATTAGTCGTTCAGTTAAATGGCAACAAACAACAAACTAGAAACCGAAGAAAGTCACGTAGTCATCAAAGTATTGCTGTACATATCAGAACAGGAAAAAAAATTGTAGGTCATAAAAAAAATGATTTACTTATAATAACTTGTTTTGCTAAAAAAGGTATGAAACTTCATAACCTGTTGCATAATCGAGAGGCAGGAGCAAGTCCATATGTTTCACCTGGCAACAGTATCTTTTTTTTCTTTTTTTTTTTGTATTTTGCCCTTTAACACCAATATGTATTCCACACAGTCTTTTACAGTTTTGTTGTCTGAATACTGTAAATTGTGTCAATATAATCAGCCCTTTGTGCTTCCTTCCCAAATATGCTTTTACTAGTTTTTTTATCTGCAACACATTCTTTATTTAAACTAATGAAGAATTATCGTAGAGACTGCAAGAAAAATTCTGCAAACTATACCTAAAAAAGGTTGACAATGGACATGCTTGTTTGCAGTTTAAGGGAAAGAGGAGCTGGTGCCTAAGCAGCACGTGCTAACTAATAATTAAGTTCAGACTCAATGTGCCACCACATGCAGCCTATGGACTTATAAAAGAGATTGGGTTGAACTGCCATGTCCATAGTATCTTCGATAAAAGCTTCCTTATGTTAGAAGTTTGCACATTTGTGTATATCTACTGTTACTACTTGCTGTTCTTTGCAGTTGTTATAGCATAAATCACTGAAAACAGGCAAGATGGTCTCTGACCATGCAAGTAAATGTAATTTTCCTTGTATACATAAAAGCTTCACTTTTGCTAGTACTGTTCCAATATAGTTTTTTCGGCTTCTAATTAACAGTCATAAGTGAAAACAGATTATTAAAATATATTCAATATTTTTTTCCTGTTCCCAGCAATTCCAGTTACAATCTAATGATTTATCAAGTCACTCTGAAAAATGTTCCCAATAAATTCTTCACTACTGTTACCATATGATCAATTCAGTTGATGGCACCACGATCATTTTATTATACTAACTGTGATTAGATGTTATCGTTTTGACATTGAATTCAATGTCAGTGCTACGTGACTTGAATTTGGTGTTGAAGCACTAATTTATGTTATCAATATTCACAAATTGACTCAAATAAAATTCTGCTATATTGCAGCAAATCCTTTCAATTAATGTTTTGTTCCTTCAATTAATTATGATTTATTAAGTCCAAAACTGCACCCAATATATTCTTTACTACTGTTACCATCTGATCAATGCAGTTGGCTTAATGTTATATTACGAAAATTGCACCCAATATAATAAAACATGGTATAATGTTCTCAATCTAATGATTTATCAATCGCTATGAACAATGCACCCAATAATTTCAGTTCTAATGTTCTGATTGTTTCCATTTAATGTTCATTCAGATTCAGTTCTAATGGGATATGGTTCAGACATTGAATTCAATATCAGTGCTATTTGACTTGAATTTGGTGTTTAAGCACTAATCACTTAAATAAAATTCAGCTATATTGCAGCAAATCCTTTCAATTAACGTTTTGTTCCGTCAATTAATTAAGGTCCTCGATCAAGTCCATCAGAAAAAAGAAAATTAAGTTGATCCAAGAGTTCAAACCCTTCTCTCATGGAGTCACCATTTCTGGGGATGCTTCCTTGCCAGATGGTCCTTCCTTGCCGGTCTTGTCCCCCACCGTTGCCTCCACCAAAACCACGACACCACTTCCTCGCCATCGAATCGTCTCAGCAATGAAGAACCCGTTGGTTTGAAATGGAGTCATGGAGGGGAACCGTGTCCAGCAGGCCCTCATCGGCTTCCTCCCACCAGCGGTGGTGGTCGGTGCCATTCCAACCATGGCCCAATCCCTCTTCTTCGTATTTGATGACTCATGATTTAAACCATCTTGCGAAACCCAACCACCCCATCCACACTTATCATGAGTAAGGCCCTTCCTCTCTTGTCTCATTCTCTCTCTTTTATCTCCCCTTCTCCATTGCAATTTATTTTCCATCAATCTAACCCTAGTTTTTGTCTCAATGTATCGAGAGAGGTGACCAATGAATTGACCAAGGAGGGATTGGACTTAAGGACCCGACTTTCAGCTAGAGGCATGATCAAGACAAACCCTAACATTATTGCTGCTAATTAGGTAGAATATTATGGATTTTATAAAGAAAGTGAGAGAATTTAAGGCCATTCTATGTTCTCGATGACCTTTGACATGCAATTTTGGAGTTGTATTTAAATGATTATGAACTACTTTATTATAGACAAACCTAGTTCTATCGTTAGTAATGTCCGTGAAACTATTCGATTTGGCTGAAATCGATCAAAAATGAAACTGATCATAAATGAGCTATTCTATTTATTTAAAATATTTTCAAGAGTTCCATAATTTTTTTTGAAAGTTTGTTTTGTTAATTATAAATTTTTGGATTATTTAAATTGAGAAATTGCATGGATTTTAATGGGTTCCAAAGAGTATATTTTGATAAATAGATCATTTATAATATTCAGGTGATAAAAAATATTCTTGTTTAGATGGAGAGATTTTGTTAGTTTAAATGTGTTCAGCAAATAACCTATATAAATTAAATTTGCCACTATGTATTTTTTAAAGCATGTCTATGCCAATCATTTTATAAGGTATTTAAAAAAATAATTATTTTCCAAAGCATCCTACCTTATATTCTTAAGAATAATTATATTATATAATTATATAATATTTCGTGAATTGGGAAACTCTTATTATGTGAAATCCTTTCTGGAATTGTTTTCATTGATTTCTATCAAAATATATTTATGCCAATTAATTTACAAAAATGCTTTGAGGATGGTGAATTATGACTTGTGAATTTTTTTTTGATAAAATATTTGTATTTTTAGTATGTAAAAGTTTCAAATTTTATTGGACAGTACAATAGGAGTTGACATAGAGTACTCATTGGCATTGAATATGTGTCACCATCGTACACCATTATGCTAGTATTCTTTTATCAACATATATCATTTTTTATATTATACGATATAATGTCATTAGCTCGGGCACTAACATTGAAAATAAAATTTTACTTTTTAATTCTTGCAAAAAAAACTTTGTCTTTGTAAATATATTTTGAGTCAAGCAAATGAAGATTTATGACATTAAAATTCTTGAAAATTTTACATTTCATAATTGAGAAGGGTTATCAATGTTTAAAGAGAAACTTAAAATTATTAAAAAATTTCATAATATCCTTAAAGCTTGTGCTTTTTGATATGCTTTGAATCCTTTTGAAATGACTAGAATATGGTAAAATACTCAAGCCATTGTCTATAATTTAAAATACAAGATAAAAATTATTAGAATTTGGTGCATTTATTTTGGTCCCAATTTGATTTTGCTTTGAACCACCAATAGAATTATACATTATTACTTTGATCATTCTGATCATATTAAATTCTATTCTATAAGAAATAAATATGATATATTAGATTTATTAAATAAAGATTAAACGTGGTACAATAAACTTACTCGGTATGAATTGAATATCATATGCTAGACTTGTTCTACTAAGGTTAAATATGCTAGTTTAGAACACATTAATGTAATTATAATCTTAGAGAATGAAGAATTAAAATTTATTTTTAAAAATATTTTATAAATTACTTAGTAAAAGTATTTGTATACAAATAATCTATTTTAAGAAAATGACCAATATATTTCTTTTTGGAAATATATGTGAATTATTGGTCTACAAAATTTTTAATTTTATTAACTAAATTATTTTATTTTATGCATGCATAATTTATCATTTTTTTTATCATGCCTGCATGATCTCTATAGGTTATGATTTTAATTATTTATTGATCTTTGAGCTCATTATTTTTATCTCTCTCTCTCTCTCTCTTTCTCTCTTTAAAGCTTGGGACTATTGGGAGACAATGCTTTGCGATGCGTTCAGAACAAAGCTTAGGTCTTACATGGATCCAAGCTTGTTGCTCTAATTTTTGCTATTAAATTTTTAAAATATTATTTTATAAAACTTATTAACTTTAAAATAAATTAGAGAAGTTTTTTTATTAATTAGTATATAAAATTATTTTATTATTTAGCTTGTGGTTATTTTTGGTATTGACGTATGACAAATTTAATTTATTAGAGATATGATTTTTTTTTTTTTTAAGTAACTTTATTTGGATTTGTTGTGTAATTATTAAAATTGATTTATGATTCTTGTTTGACTGCCCTTGCTGCCTTCCCGGTCTGGGGAAAGAGAACAGAACAATAATAATAATAATAATAATAATCCGAGGATCGGTCGAGAGAGATCCCATTCTCCGTTTTTCCCCTTCCCTCCCAGATGGCCTCCCAACTCCCTCCCTCCTTCCTCCCCGAGATCGGCCCCGACGGGATCGCCAGAGAAAACCCCGTCATCGCCTACACCGAGAAGGTCTCTCACTCTCCCCTTCTCCGCCTCCTCTCTTCCTTCTTTAATCTAAATTTCGCTCCCTTCTCACCAATTTCCTTCACTTTTCCAGGTCATCGAGGAAGAGCAGCTCCAGCTAAAGAGGTACCCCTCGAATGCCCATCCGTTCCCTTCTTACTCCCCTCTCTTTCGCATCAGATCTGCCTCATTATTTCCTTTTGTTTTGCCCTATACGTTTTTACCCGAATGCGGGGCGCGAATTGCGTGCCGATTTCTGTCCAATTCTTCGTTTCTTGTACTACCTTCAGGTCTGTCGTGAAATAATGCTACTGTTTCTCTTAATCCTCTTGGGTTCGCAAGTTAAATTAAGTTCACACTAACTTTGCGAAAACGCTTGTTGCTCGAAGGAACGGACAAATTGTACTGGATTTTTTATTATTTTTTTCTTTGATCTTCTCGTGAAGAGTAGTGCCGGTCTTGTGACAGTTTGGAGTATTTGATTCCCATTTCCTAATTCTGTTTATTTGGCAGATCTCAAATTAATGAAATGGGTCATTCGTTACATTGCATTTTTAATTCGTACATCCATCTTCACCATGGTTAATTTTAATCAGCATGAAAAGGAGAAAGAAAAGAAAGGGCAGAAGTACGTACGTAGAAGCACTGGCATTTTATATGAATTTGTGATAGTGACTCGAAGCTAGGCTATAGATAAAAGCCTAGAAAATCAGATTTTATGTTGAATCTTTTGGAGCAGACAATGTCTTATTGTCATAGAACAGCCAATTCCTTGAAAGGCAGATGCATAAGGTTCTAAATTCTCAATGGAGCAAGCATAAGCTTTAATGCTTGCAATGTATTGTCTCTTAAATTAAGAAATGTTAAAGAAATAACAAAAGAGTCATGTAAATAAGCAGATGGCATGGGTGTTTTGCTTGAACTTGATTATTGCAACAAATATTGACAGAATCTGAAGTTGCAAACTTTAAATGTACAAACTTTGAAAAATTGTCATAGAATCTTGCGGTAAGACTGTAAGAGTTTTATCATAGTTGGAAAGATTGATGTAGATAGTAAAATCCTAGCTTAGGTTCCAATCTTCATTTCGTATTTTGGTAGGATTCTATAAATTAGAAGGGGACACGTTACCCTATTTTGCAGTAATGCAGCAAAGAACAAGTATCACATTTATGTGTTTTTTCCTTTACTGTTGTGAACTAGATAGCGAGACCAATGGCCTATTACGATGTCTTTAAATTACATCAAGTTTTGAGCTGAGATTAGTTATATTACTAAAGCTAAGGAAGAATGAAGGTCCAATCTCCTAATTGTTCTTGAAAACATGTTTTTTCTCAACTGGCTGTCAATGTTTAAAAGGCAAAGGTAAAAAAAAAAAAAAAAATTGGATTTTTATTGAGGCCAGGCTTCATCAACATTCCATTTTGTCAAGGTAATTTAAGAAATTAAAGGGAATGTAAAGTAAATAAATACATAAATATTGAAATTGGATTTAGCTATACCAAATATTAGTACTGACAGAAATTTGCATAGCCAGTTACAAGTTTTTAGGATTCCCCTTGCATCTTTATGTCAAAAGAGAGTAAATCATTATGCTGAAGTCTCTTTACCAAGTTTGAAATGTTTGCATGCTTAATGTGCTTATCATTATTCAGTCCATCTATACCAAAGAGATGTCAATGATGCTCCTTCTTTCCACCTCTTTCATATTCTCATCTTTTATACCAGAGAGATGTCAATGATGCTCCTTCTTTCCACCTCTTTCATATTCTCATCTTTTTTACTTACAAGTTACTTTGATTAATTTGTATGGTAAAACAGGGCAATGTTTTTATTCCTTTATAATTAACTTCATATTCTACAAAAATCTGTCACTGATAAGCTGACCCAATATATGTACTAACGTTTGATTGGGGTTTGACCCTATAAAATTCATTGGCTGATAAAATTGCTTTAATACACTTTTAACAAAGATTTATAAATGATTCAGATATATTCAGGAAAATTATTCTAAGATTCGTGATGTTGAACGTGAATTGGAGAATCTTACATTGGAGTTGAAACTTACAGCTGGTCCAAAGAAAGCAGGTAGGTTCACCATCTAGTGTTTCTTCATCTGTGGATACTTCACTCATTGTTGTAGTATGCATCTTCCTTCTTACATTGTGGTGTATGTTAAGCACTCGAGCACTTGCGAAAGAAGATTGAACTACAAACTGAAAGGATACGTGTGGGTAAGGTCAAGGAAGACCAAGCAAAGAAGGTTTTGTTCTGCTACATTAGTTTTTTGTGAACTTTATCGGACTTTTTTTTCCGTTGTGGCACTAATATTTGTTGTATTTGTTCATAGGTGTTTGATTCACCTTTGTATGATTTATGTGTTATTGTTATATGCCTTTCACCTATCAACTTCCAACTTGCAATGTGTTTTATATACGCCACTATACTTTAGATCGAAGGGCGGTATGTTTGGAAAGTATTGAGCATTGATTAAGAGAATGCCTTATGGGAGAAAACTAAGATCATCATTTTGTGATTGCATCATTTTTGAAACCCCTCACTAAGAGACCACTCTTAAACCTAAAATACTGCAACCCATAAGTGATATTTACTTATTGCATATTGTCTATTCATTTTAATATGCTCTTTTGGTGAGCATTTCTGAATTAGAAGAGTGAGATCTCTGTAAGTTGAGATAAAACATAGAAAAATTCCATCCCTTGTCGACAGCACCATTATTTCATCATCTCTATGTATCATTTGCCCATCACAAGTTCATTCAAACTTCCTCATGCATCACTAAATCAAATGTTGTTTGTGATTTCTTACAAAGGAATACCTCGAGATTGATTGTTTCACTCTCATTAAAGCCAAGTTCAGTTATATTAACAATAAAAAAATATGTCTTTTATGATGTACACAATTTTGTAAACTACAGGGTTTATAAAGAAAATGGCAAGCCTAAGAATTAACGCTCCGCTTTCTGCACCCATTCTGGTCAGAGGTTGGTGTTTAAAGTACTGTAACAAAACATGTTGTGCCATGCAATAGTTTTGTTAGTCACATGATTGGCCATGTGCTAGCTTTTATAACAATAAAATTGATTTTGTCATAGGATAGAATTGAGCTCATTACTGATCCATATCAGTCATTGCTGTTGTGTGCATGCACTGACGCAAACAAAAACTGATACACACGATACCATGTAACCAGCACAACATGCTACTCTATCCATATGTTTGAGAAACAGTAATGTTTGGATTGTCAATGTGCTATAGATGATGACTGCTAGCTAATTAGGAATAGATTTCAGTTTCACTATTTGCTTAAAGAATGTAGTGGATTACTGATATATTTTGATGAGCATCTGGCTATAATGCTAGTTTTCCATAAATGTTGGAATGAAAACTACTCATATGGCTTAATGCAAAATTTTGTATACTCATGATCTACTTTGAAAGTGTTCAAGGTCTGGCTGTAACTAGGATAATTTATTGTTTGTGGGTTGTCACATCACTAGTTCATTTGACTGTCACATTCCTTATTTGCTGACCTTCACTCCAAACTTGTGTTACCTACATACTTGTGTCTAGATCCTTGAAGTTGTCTCAGATACATACCAGAATCGGATTTGCGTTGGTTACTTGGCTACCTATAAATTAGTTGCAGCTTTTTAAAAGTTAGCAAAGGGTTGGATTACTCTTAATTGAGTTCAACCCACTATGATAGTATTAAAATGAGTTTTTTGTTCTTTTTAGATATTGATCAAGAATGTAGGTATTAAAATAACTTAATAAAATATCTTATTTTTTAATAAAATTCTTAAGCTAATCAGGAGGTTTGGATGAGAAACATGCATATTGGAAGACCTAATAAACATTGTCTTTTTATGTTTTCTTTCCATATTTTTAGTTAAAATTATTTGTTCTATACATACCCTATACCTCCTTTTTTAACCTTGACCAAGTCATATGCTTAGACATGTCTAAAGCTGATTCTTGTGTCCATATGCATGAAACACTACACCAACTTAAACTTCTTGACTTTCTTTTATGCAATATTGCAATAGTCTCAATCCTTATTCTCTTGATAGTTAAGTACTGGCCAGATTGTTTTGCCGTCATAGATCATAATCTAATAATAACCTACCTTAGGTAAGAAGTTATTTAGGTGTGTTACTTACATAATATATAAATTATGTAAGTTATTTAGGTGTGTTACTTACATAATATATAAATTATGTAAGTTATAATATCTTTGGCAAAACAAGAAAAACAAATCAAAATAAGTCACTCTGTCTCCATATTCTGATATCTTGGTAAGGTGGCCCAAAGTGGGCATTGCTAGCTTTAGTCATTCCCCACTGCTTCAACCTCCATGGGCCAAATAGCTGTTGGAAAAGGACCAAAGTTAAAAGAAAAAATCATAACACAGATGACCCACTAAGGATTCCTATGAGTCATTAATGCCTACTTTTACCAAAGCTTCACTTTATCTACTATTAAATTGAAAACCCCCCGTGTCTCCATTTATGAAACTTCAGTTGGTTAGGTTCCAAATGTTATTTTCCTATAATGCCTCCAAAGGCTGCTTCTGTTGAGCTTTCTTCCCCTTGCTAACCTCTAGTTATGTGCAAACACAGCCATCTATCTTTATCTTATGTGCATCACATGTCTACCAAGTTATATTAATGTGAAATTAAGATTGGACAATGAATCACAACATATGATAACAGGATAATTGAGGATTTGCTAAGCCTAGGACGTCACCATTTAGCATATTGCCAATTTTTTTGTGAATCTCACCACCCAATGCATCAGTGTTGTACTCAATTTGTTGGTTCTTGTAGATATGAGAGTATTAGGAATCAAGGATGACCAAACCATACCGAACTAGACGGTTCAGGCAAACCATACCAAACGGGCCCGAATATGGTATGGTTCAGTGGTTCGGTTCGGTATAAGGGCCGAACTGCCGACTCCGAATCATATCAAACCATCCTGTATTTAACTCGGTATAGAGTGGTCCATGAGTTGGGGCCTCCCGATCCCTCTGATCAGGATGCCGCTTGTTCGGGATGGTATGCCCCATATTGAACCATATCAGTTTCCGATATGATGAACCTTGTTAGGAATGATATTGTTGGCTTATCCTGAAACATGATATTCTTCTTTTGGGTGTTAATTCTGCCTTCATCGTCTACAGCCTCTTTAAGATCTCTGAAGCATATATCTTGCTTTTCATGCCCATCATGTTAGATACATGGAACGTTACTTTCTAGTCAAGTTTCTGATGACTCAATTAACAAGTTGATTGTTTTAGAGATGAGTTTCAAAACTATTTGTCTAAACATGGGCGGAAGGAAATTTTGTGAGTACCTCATTCTGATACTTGAATTTCATCTCAATATCAAGATGTTCAAACAAAATAAATTATTTCAGTGTTATCGATGTGCAAAATCCTTCGATTCATCTTTTCAAAGGTTAGTTGCAATAGTTGGATCAAATTCATACGATAATCCACTTGTCAATCAATGCAAAATAAAAACTAAACCTTCATTATTGAATAATCAACTCCCTGATGCAATGAACCTATATCAGTGCCAAAATGAAGCTGGGATAATCTCAAATCTGATTCGAAATTGTCAATGAACTTTTAGATTTGCTGGGAATTCAGCTCGGTGTTTTTATTACATCCGAGCTATCGAGTAGTTGATTTAATGCCCCATAGCAATCTAAATTTGATTATTCAAAGGGGCTCTGACATCTGCATATATCAAAGTGTACCTTTGCATTTTTAATTTTTTTTTTCCTTTTATTTGAATTTCAGATCAAGGAAATTGAAAGAGCAGTGGAATTATTCAATGTGTTGAAAAGGTGCAAATTTAGGGAATTCCATTCTGATCTCAAATAAAGTGGAAAGATATGAGTCATCAATGGAAAATGGCATTATTTTCTTTGAAAAGAAAGAAAGAAATAAAATCTCTATACATCTCTGCATATGCCTCCCTTCCCAACCCCCCTTTTAAGACATTCATTCATAAGGAAATACTTAATGTGATATTTTCTGTAACTAGAGGAAAATTTTTAGTTTCAAACTTCTAATTGTTGAGGAGTCTGGTATCATGTCAATTATATCATGTCAATGACTCTGGAACACCAAAATACTCTATAACTTCCTTGACTCATCCTGGAAATACAATGACACCAAAACAACTTTTGTTCAAAACTGGATTCGGCAACATGACAAAAAAGTTGCATAGGGAAGCCCTAGACTTCCTGGTAGAATAATATCAATACCACTCAAAATACTTTTGAAGATAAAAAGGCAGTAAATTCCCATAGTGGACTCCCATCTAGACTTCATTATGTGCACCAATAAAAAGGATTCCAAAGTGGGGAAAAGAGTCTGTACATTCTACTGAAGTGGTCAAATATTTCTTTCTGCAATTTTCAGCCACCATCAATTAGATGAGTTTGGAGGTCTCTTACACACGCACCTTACAAGCTAACTGGAAACTTGGTTCCTTATGAAAATCTTTATAAATCAGATTAAGTTTATTCTGAAATTCAAAGAAAAAAGAGATCTGAGGATCTAATTTTGCACTCCTGCATACTCTTGTCCATCTCTCTGTTTATTTCACTTATGGTTTACCTTATGTTCTACCTTTTTTATGATTTGCTTGCTAACTTTGTATTTCTGATGATCCATCATTTGTTTTCTGCAAGTCCTGACACTTTGCATGTCTACCAGAAATTGTTGATTTTTATATGCTGAGTTATGAAATAATCAACAACAGGTAACTTATATATAAAATTAGATATGTGGAACAGACACCCCCTCCCCCCCTCCCCAACCCCCCCCCCCCACCAACCAAAAAAAAAAACCCAAAAAAAAATCATTGGGTTTCATTTCAACCATTATAACTGCATTCAATCATTTATAGGAAGTTGAGTTGTTGGATGTCTTTGGTTGATTTTTGCATCTTTTCAACATTCTGTTGCTTCATCGTTACCAGCTTTGGATGATCTTGGGGATTAAACTAGTTTTGGCATTTTAGGTGTGGGAAGCTGCAGCTCAAGCTGTTAGGGATGAGGAGGAAACCAAGAAGAAGCTCTGTGATGATCTAAATCAGTTGGTATATTTATTTTCTTTTTGTTTTTTAATTTTTCTCCTCCTTACTTAGTTTGATGCTAATTCAGAATACTTTGCTTACTAAATATTGAATAGGTTCAAGAAAGCACAGCCACTCAACTTACAAGATTGGAGGAGTTAAAAAGACGACTTGCAGCTCTCAACCCTAGCAGGGGTTCCTCTGTTGTTTATGTAAGTACTCTTTCGTGTCTTCCACTCTAAGATCCTCTGTCCTGCATAGGCTTCATTATGTCAACCTATTTGGTTGATGCCTCTCAGTTTTTCTGTTTTTCAACTCTATTTTTCTGCTTATGTTGTGTCACTCTGTATTTGATATCTTTGGCCATTATTTATGGTGGAGAACTTGGAATATAAGGACTGTGCTTCTCAGATCATCTGCCAACAAATTACAAAAAATTATTGCAGTTAATGTGGCATATAGCTTCTTCTGCCACATGCTAGGTTATCAGTTGGACATGACTGGTCTGTGAACTGACACATGCATCTCAGCTCTTAAATATGTTATAAGTACTCTGGTATGAGTGTTAAGTGTGGATATGTGTCTCAATGTCTTCTAATCTCGAAATTTTTCATTTTGTGGACCTGTATCTTAGTGTCGTCCTATACCACTGGCGGAGCCAAGGGGTTGAGGGAGGTAACTGCACCCCATGAAATTCTAGGATTTCCTTGACTTCCGTTTTGTTACCCAAAAAATGCCATTGAAACTGCCTGCGGTTGGTCTTCCTAAAAGTAGTTTGTTAACTATGTATAGTAATTATGGAATACATTCCTGACCTGCCATCCGTGTTTTCTCACTTATATTTTCTCAACATCTAGAGAATCCCAAGATATCTGCAAACTGATTTCGTAGTAGAGAATCCCAAGTCCCTTCAGTTTAAAAAGCCAACACAGGCTCTTTCTTATGTCAAAATCATCTTTAAAAATAGATCTCTTAAATTTTTATTTGAGATTTCTGGTGAAATATCTGTCAAACCGGTAAAGAACATTGCAAGATGATAAACCTGTAAAGCACATTGCAAGATGATCAAAGCATGGCTAGAGTACCATACTTTTTCTTCTCCTCCTTTTCTTTTTTTCTTTTTCTTTTTTTCTTTTTTTTTTTTTTCACTACTTCCAGAATGCAGCATGCTACTTTTTTCTCTCTTAATATCATTGCCATCAATGTAGATGTGCCCATGCTTCTATTTTTATTTCCATACAACCTATGATACTGGCTTTATCATTCCTCTCAAGCTCTTGGTTAGAACTCTGACAATTATGAAATTTATAATAGAATAACAATGTTTGATTAGTTCAAATGACTAACTTATGTTAAAATAATTACAATAGCTTTTTGCCAATAATGATTTTAATATTCTATTGAAAAAATAAAGTAAAAGTTTATAGATTTCCATCATGGCCCCCTTTGGATGAAATTTCTGGCTCCACCATATACCCTTGTTCAAGTGCCAGGTGAATATTTTGAAAATCTGTCTCCACTGTATACCCATGTTCAAGTTTCAGGCGTGAATATTTTGAGTAAACCAAAGGGTCTGGTAACACATCCCTTAAATCATATAGGTATCTTTTGGGTTGATAGGGCTGTTTTGGTTATCATGTCCAAAAGCCCAATCAGCAGCTGAAATAGCCTACAGATGAGCCTTTTTTGGGCCAGGGAACTGCTAATAACTATGAAAGCACTTGGTTTTTGCAAAACATAGAAGAACGTTAAAGCCCAAACTTGCCACGTTCTAGAGTTTGCCTTCTCAGTATCTGTTTTGTCTATAATCCCAGAACTGTCTCACTTGTTGGATTTTCTGATTCGTGGGTGACTCTAACTGGCTGAATTTTTTTGTTGAAGTAACACATTGGAAAAGAATTGTATAGTATTCTATGGTATCTACATTTGCTTTGCTTTTTTTGAGACTTGATTAAAACCATGTTTAATTTTGTTTAGTTTACAAATAGCAAATGTCCTGTGGTACAATGAGCAATTGCATTATGCACATAGGGTAGCATGAAATTCAAAATTTTACAACTAGTTTTAAGTAAATGGGTAATTTGCCTGTTATTGTATCCAAGCTACATCATTGTAGTGGACATGGAAGTATATGACGTTTGTGCATGCATGTATAGAATATTAGAAGTTTTCTTTATTATGTCAGGATGGTAATCCTGTGCAACCGAGTGACAGCAATGTCACAGCTTCACAACCTGCCCAGCTTCAGCCAGTAGAATCGGCTGGTAAAGTGCCTGGAGGTACGCTTACAGAAGGAAAAAATAGTGGCGAGGCAGCGTCGGATGGGCGCAACCAACGACCTGTTGAAGTGAGAGAAAAGAAAAGAACCCCAAATTTGGGAAGAGGAAGGAACAACATGATCATGCTTAAGGGAAGAGGACCTCCGGGGTCTGGCTGGACTGGAGCTGGATTTGATGTTGATAATGGTACATGATGGTGGGTTAATTTCAGGTTTCCCCAAATGCCATTGCAGCATCTAATGGGTGGCTAGAGGATGGGACTACTATACTATATTTCCAGAGGCACCCGAATGGGTGGCTCATGGCTACAGAATGGCAAATGAGGATTTCAAGAGACATCCTCCTCTATTGTTATTTTCTGTAATCAGTGTCATAAGATGTATGTTCTTTTCTCATCTTTTCGCAGCTCATTTGCTGTTTTAAGGGAAGATGATTCCAAAATTTGTTACTTTAGCTTTCCTGGAAGATCTTGGACTTTGCTGTAGCAATATATTGCGACTCCACCGTAGTTGATTCTCAACGTATACAAAGAGAAGAAAGGATCTTCCATGAAAGTTTTGGGTGTGGTGGACTCTAGTTGCATCCATGCGGGTAATTTCGCATGGCGATGTCGAATGGAGCATTTTATAAGTCTCATTTTGAAGCCCAAGGGATGAAGCAATTCCATGGATCAACTTTTAACCATTCTTTAACAAAATTATTAATAATAATTAATCATTTAATTGAAAAAAAATAAGTAAGCTTGACATCAAGGAATAATGAAAAAAAATAACTCTTTTATTGATTTTTATTGATGAAATATAATGTTTACAAAATTATAAATAATAAAATAAAATCAAATTAGACTTTATTTGAGAAACGGTTATATCTCATATTATATCTCAAATTTTACATGATTACAAATTATATTTAAAAATTATAATTTACAAACTCTAATCAACTTGAAAAGTATTTATGAAAAAATAAGAAATAATTACAATTAATTTGAATAAAATTATTTTTCATTCTCTAGGACTTTGGCTTCTTTTAGTCTTTGGTTTATAGTCTTTCTTCTTCAACATTTAGCCGATTTTTCAAACTTATAGACATCCCTACTTTCCTGGAGCATCCTATTTTCTACAAAAAAAGTAGACTCTAATGCTAATATAGACATCGGAGGTGTTGGAAGATTATGTGCCATAGTATTAGTTAATTATTTTCATATGCTTTTTGTCAAATAAAAATATTAAAATTTTCTAAATTCTTAGAGGTGATGAAGTTAATGAAGCCATTCTGTTAAAAAAGAAAAAAAGTTCATTAGAAAAAGAAAAAATTTTATATATTTGTTTCTTTTTATTTAATAATGAATATATAAGAACTTTGTTACTACTATTTTGAGATGGTCCATTAGAAGTAGACCTTCTACTTTCCAATTTTGATTCATATATATAATATTTTCATGTAATAATTTATTAATTTATACTTTTAAAAAGTTTAAATGTACATTACTTCACATAGTTTTATGATGTGAATTAAGTACAGTTTCTTAACTACTTAATTTAATCCTAAGGTCCATTATTATAGCTAAGATTCAAAATATCTTAAAAATTTTGTTTCCATTATTGAAATTATATTTTGAAATTTAGGTTCAAATATATAAGTTGAAAAATGGCTACTAATATTATATAATTGAAAAGTAATTAAAAGAGAGATGGGATAATAAGCATTAGATAATTCATTAGTTGAATTATAAATTTTTTCTTAAAAAATTTATTATAATATGATAAACAAATAAATGCAAATCATTAATTTGATTATCATTAGGCATTCAATCATTATAAAATATTGTAATTATATTTTTGAAATCAAGAGAACTTTTCAGTGTTAAATACATAGAATTCCACCTCTATTTTACATCTAACATGATTTTTTTTTTCTTTTTAACCATATTAATGGCATAGTTTCTTAAATTCTTGTAATCAAAATAGAGAAGATTGAATAGACAATAAAACATTCTTAATTTTTATAGTATGTTCATTCATAATGATTAAATCATCTTGAACACACAAATTTATTATATAACTTGCACATCCAATATGAAAGAATCTACTATCTAAAATAAAATTTAATTATATTTTTAACATTTCTACAGTAATAGTATTATTACTAACAATATAAAAAGTAATAGAAAAAGTTTTATTTTAAATATCATAATCAGTTTTTAAAATAGTTATGCAGATTATAAAATCATTCTATGATTATAATCATAATCATTTATAGTTACTCAAGTTGAAAACAGTCAATAATTCTTTTTTTATAAAATCCAATCAAAATTAATAAAATATGCAATCATACATAAAAAATAATACTATTATTTGTGGTCCAAATATTATAAGTAAGTGCAACTTTAGACATAATATGATTAAAAGTATGCATTAATTTTACTTTATATTCTGAAAACATTTTTAATGCATCACTTTGTAGTACTTTTTGAAACTTTTTTGAAAGCTTGATTTAAAATAATTTTTACATATTTTTAAAATTTTGCATCTTTAGAAACATATAAAGTTATTTGGCATGTATAATATATTTTATAAGTTCTCTTCTATTACCATTTTGATTATAAGTAAAAGTGCTTAATGAAAAGGAAGCATAAGATAATTGCATTTGCATGTAATCAAATTATTGTTTATGTTTAGAATCGCTGCAATAAGCAGCCAATCCCACCTCTAGTATCACAGTTAAAATTCTTTTTACATTTATTTCATATAGCGCATATGCCTTTATCTTTAATTTTTTGAATAATAAATTTATTATAAATACTAGATGTTCCACTATTTAAATACTAGATGTTCTACTATTTAATTTCATATAGCTTATATAGCTCATATTATAAATACTATTTCGTTCAAAGTTGATAGTACACAACAGAAAGTATTTGACTACTACTATTTAATTATAAGTAAAAAGTATTAAATTTAAAAAAATCATCAAAGTAAGTTTGATCAAATTTAGAGAAAAAGTGTAGGATGAACTAGCAATTTGATTAAAAAAATTAAATATTTAATAATATTTTTATTTTGCATAAAATAAATTATATTCAATAATAAGTAGTAACTAATATTTAATAATTAAATACCAAGTAATTAAATAAAATTAAAGAACTAAATTTAACATATCTTAACACTCAAGTTCAATTTTTTCTTTAGTAGATGAAGCCTTTCAAATTATTAAATTGAATGAGCCTCCTTCTTTAAAGAAAATTCATTATAGAAAAAGTAAGAACTTTTAGAAAGTGGGAGGTTACGTAGAGAGAGCAAAATTATTTACAAAATTGAGTGTAAAGAAAATGAGAGAACTAAAGAGTTGAGAATATTTATTGTTATGAATTTGAAAAAGGTAGAAAATATTTATCAGAGTTAGAAAATTTTCACTTCATCAGAATATCCTCTAAAATTAGTTGTTTATAGTTGTTGAGAGAGATATTTTGATCTTTACCATCAATTTAATGAGAAAAAAAATTATATACTAAATTGATCAAAATATCCTCAGAATATAGCTGTTTATAGCCGTTGGAGAAGGTATTTTGGTAAAAAAAAAAAAAAACCTCCCAATTTATTACCGAGGCGTGCGAGCTCATGGATTAACCTAAAGGTCATCTCATGCTAAGCCACAAGCTAGCTCGCAGGCTACCATGCTATGCTAGCCTGCAACATGGCTTGCATGCCTTAAACCTTGGCCTAACAAGGCCCAGTACTATTTATTGTGGGCTGTGTTGAGCCATGCCAGTCCACGGGCAATATGACTAGTTACACCCCTACAATGAGTCACACGTATAGGGCTTAGTCCCTGCACTAAGCTGTCAAACAACAAAAACAAATAAATTTAACAATAATCTAATAACACTGTCCGAGAAGGCTTCAAAATTCTCTAACATTATATCATCTGAATTGATCACGTGCAATCTCGAAACCACAAAAATATCCGAACATTAAAGCAATTTTCAAGAGAACCTAGAAAAACTCAAATCCTCAAAGTTTCAATAATTTGACGAAACCATAATAAAGAAGAACGTAAGATCATTCCCGATGTTCTCACGTACCAACCACAACTTGTCGTCTTCCATGCATCAAGACCTTAAAAAAGAGCGAAGAGGGGTCAGCTAGGTGCTCACCAACCAAGTAATCAAAAACCATAGCTAGAGAGATGTATAAGTACAATAACAAAAAGCTTTTATCAAATTATTAATGCAAAAATAAGTTAATATTGTTAACATATATTAAATTTTCATAATCAAGGTCCGGCATGGCTCCTGTTATGAACCATATTGGCATAGCCGGCAACACCAAAGGGGCCCAACACAGCCCTGGTTAGGCCTACAACCCGGTCATGCCATCCCATGCGGCCTTGGTTAGGCTTTTTTAAATTCTTTTAACTAATTTAAGCAATAGACTAAAATACTCTTAAAAGTTAGAATGAGTAAAAGTGCTTTTTCTAAGAAAATGGATAAAAATACCCCTAAACTTAGTAGTCTATAGATGTTGTAGTTGTAAAAATGTAAAAACATGCAAACGGCTATAAGTAGCCCATCGCGTGCTAGGTTGGGTTGGCTCACCATGGGCCATGTGGGGCCGAGTCATGTGCTTGGCTCATGTCAGCCCACAAGCTATACTAGGTTAGCACACCATGGGCTGTTTGCTAGCATGACTCAATATAGCTCAAAAGGTTATGTCATGCCTAGCGTGTCATGATTATAGTAGCAATACACAAGCTATGCCATAGGTCGTTCGGCTTGTTGGACATCACTTCCAAAACTAGTATAATACTTATATAAATATTTCTAATAAATAATAAATCATTTTATAAATTAATAATTTATATGAAATTATAATAAGCATATTATAAATTAATTTTTAAAACCAATATTCTACAACTCATCATTCCATCAGACTACACCATGTTATCCCTATGATAAACTTGGTATACTATATTTAACTATGAGAATTATCAGTATATCATATTTAAGACTGCAAATGGATTGAATTGACTTATGATTTGATCCGATTCCAGTCCAATTAGACTCGATCTAATCTATATTTAAAAATCTAGAGGTTGGGCTAGCTTTAAAAATTAGATCTAATCTAAATTTTGAATTGGATCCTTAATCTTATATTTTTTTGACTTGATCTGTATATCATTCAGATCTAATTTGGATCAATAGAAAATGAACCCGACCTAAACTCAATTCAACTTGATCCATAAGCTTTAATTATATAAATTATCATTCAAATTTAATTTCCTCCACTCCAGTTACCTTTACCGATTCATTGAATAAATTGTCATTTAAACTAATTCTCCTTTTCATATTAATAAATAGATCTCCTCTCATATATTTTTACTTAATTATATCTAAATATTAATATTTCATTCTTTATTTTATTAGATTCTTATTTATAATTTCTTTAAGTTTATCAATAAATATTTAAAAATTATAATTTGTAAACTTAAGAATAATCATTTATTTGGATAGAAATAAAAGTTTTTTGAATAAAAATTTAAGTTTAAGTAGGCTTTTTTTAATCTTATTTAAATATTTAATAGATATTATATTTTAGTTATAAAATAATAGATGTTTGACTCAAATGCAAATATAACCCAACTCAATCTCATCCCGAACTCAAATATTTTGGGTTAAACACAAGACATACTTGACTCTAAATTGACTCAACATGTTTACCACCTTAACTCCATTAATGAAATCCAAAATGTCACCAAATTCAAAGTTTAAAACAAATACACAAATATAATTGTTTGTGAAACATAGTTTTATTTATTATCTAAATTACTATGATGTATCAAACAACTTATTAAATCTCGAATCATATATAAGCATCCAAAGAGTTTTAAATATTTGTCAAATATGATAATATTTCAAAAGAGTGTTATAAAAGAGTCATACTTAAAAGGAAGAATCCAAAGCAATTATGCATATGATATTTTAATATTTCATACAAAAATTTCAAATAATTTTAGAATAAAGTACATATCTAACCCCTATACTTTAGAAGTTGTTTTATTTTTGTTCCTTTACTACAGAAAGTTTTTAAGATGTCTTTATACTTTATTTTTTGTTTTAGTTTAGTTCGGCATGACTGTTGGGCTGATGTGGTAAGGTTGGATGCTATGTTAGATGGTAGGATGCACAGGGTAATCAAGTCAACAATTAAGAGAGATTAAAATCCTATTCAGTTAATTTCTCTCATCCCATCCAAATACCTCCTCCAGTTAGTAGGTCCTAACTCCTCCGATCTATTAGCAACCTCTACCCCCTCCTCCAGCCAGCAACCTCCACCCTTTCCTCTAGCTAGCAACCTCCACCTCCTTCTACGGCCAGCATTGTGCCTTTGCTCTTTGGCCAGCACTTACCCTCACCTCTTACTTCAGTCTCCGAGCAACATTCATCCCCCCAGCTCGATAACCAGGTTGGCCAGCCTCACCGGTGAGTACCCTAGTTTCTGGCCATCCCCTCCTTCGGCTAGCATTGAGCCTCTGATTCCTTCTCTAGTGAGTGCCCTAGCGTCAGTCTTTTCGCTGGCGAGTGCCCTAATATCTAGCAAGCGCACTTAGTATCCACTCAATTTTAGGTCAAGTAATGCCCTAATGCTACATTACCAAATCCTTCGGAATAGTTGAAGTTTTAATATGTTAATATTTTTTTGGTAATAATTAATTAACTAATTAATTATGTGAATGTTTTCTCTAGAAAATCTCTGCCCTTTTTTAGCCTAAACTAAAAGATGCTAGTCTCAATTGTGGATTGAAATCTGAAAGTTAGTCAATAAATATGCATCATTACTGATAACATTTTACTATAGTTGCATGTATTTATTTTATGGTTTCTTCCATAGGATCCTCATCCTTGCATGTCCCTAGCACAAGGACACAGTATCACTGTGGCCAAGATGCAAAGATGCTTATTTCATGGATGATAATAAACACAGGCAAAAGATTTTTCAGCTGTAGACAATATGAAGCTAGTGGAGCTTATGGGTTTTTTGCTTGACATGATCCTCCTATTACTCTCAAGGGGATAAAATTGATATCAACATTTTTGAAGAAATCCTCAAGGCTTGAGAATGAATTGGCTATATATCAAACAAGGGAGAAATTCTATTGATATAGCATAATCATTTTAGGACTAGTCATAGTTATAATACTAGTGGGTATATACTCGGAGAGGAGTGAGAAAGCGAGGAACCTATACCTCCCATGATATATAAAATGTAATGTTTGTTTTGTGTCAAGGAACTTACAAGCAATAAAATCAATTATAACCAGCACATGCTAAGTTGTATACAACTTCGTCTAAAGGCACTAATGTGATTATCATCAGGGGCACCAATGCTATCGTACATGAACCCAAACAAGGATGAGTTAATGCTTCTACCCTATACTACTAGATAATGAGATGGTTCCTGTTATCATGGCAAGCATAAATAGATTCCTAAAAACAAGCTTAATAAGATTCTATTATTTTTGCATAAATAGCCCCACCATTATTTCACAAAAAATGTGTTCAACTCTTATATGCCATTACCTACTAGCCCCTGTATAATGTACCACAAAATAAATTGATAAAAAAATAGTGAATAGATTGTAAACTGATAAAACAAAATAACCATAGACACTCAACATTATAACCATAAAAAAATGCCGACATACATTACATTGCATTACTTATAATAGTTTAGCAATGCCAAACTCCAGCTACATTATCAGTAGTCCACATACTCCATGCTTACTCCATATTGGCATGGTATTATATGGGCTACTAGAGTTCAAAACTCTTGGACATTTATTTCATTCCAAAGAAGCATTTCTCAATTTAAAATTCACAAGTTTCAACATAACTGCGAGCTAATTGGCATAAATATATTTTAATGGAATTAATATATAATTTCAAAGTGAGGTTTTGCATGATAATGATTTTGAAATTGATGAAACATCTTAAATCATCTAACATTGATATATTCTATGAGAAAACAAAATAGAATGCTTAGAAATAAGATCACATGCATTTAACAATTGTTTCATTTTAAATACTTAATGAAGTATTTGGCAAAGATAAATTTTAGAAAAATATAGAATAAAAACCCTGGTTTAGGTGGAAGATTACATACTAAATATGCTGAGTCCACCAAAGATTATCTTGATTCAAAGCAAATAATTATAAATAATTTACATATCAAACTATAGCCTCTTAAACCCTCTAATATGCCTAAGTACCTTATCAGAATCTCCATTAACCCTTAATCCAGTTAACCCCCAAAATTTTGCAAGCTATAAAATTCTTCAATTAGCAAAATAAAACTCTAAAATCATAAAAAATATTTGCATTTGGCCAAATTAAATATCTCAGCGGGCTCCATCAATTTTAGTCTGAGGCTTTTCCATAACAATGGTAGCTCTCAACTATCAAAATACATCATAAAAATTATGATATTGATATTGGAGTCGTTACAAAATAAAGGTTCCAAAAGTACAGGCTATATGACTAAAAACTCATCAAAGCAAGCCATCGACATAAATCTAGACATAGGTTTTATCCTAAAGCTACATCAAAACTATATTAATCCGCCAAATAATATTATAATATATCTAGACATTATCTCAGTCACGCCAGTGGCCACTAGCCAAGACCTCGAATCTAATCTCTAGACAATCTATGCGAGAGCGACCATTGAAGGGGTGAAACAAAACATGATCTCCATCTGCTTGTATTCTCAATTTTCATCTCATTTCAAACCCAGTAGAATCACTGATACCTTCATCATATCTCGCAGGGGAATTGGAGAGTGATAACGAAAATCCATGGTTCAGGTGATTACACCATTCTTCCTCCCCAAGTTCTCATGCCTGGGCCCATAAAGAGTAATTAGTCAAAGATATGGGAGCATCTTTCCTTTCATTAGCGCAAGATATTTGCTATTTGTTGTTGGCTTCATGCCGGATAAGTGTGCACGAGCGATTATATTAACGCAGTGACAAGAGAGGTGGCACGAAGCTGGGCGATATTTGCATCCATCCTTGAAATATATGACCAAGTGCATCAATTCCCAATGATTGTAATAAACAAGCTCTAGAATAAAATCAGTAGATTCCAGCAATTAGTTGGGTGACAGAGATTGTGATACAAATTTAATTCTCCAGCCATCTTGCCACCCCTTTGGTCTAAAGGCGCATCTCACGTTCGTCTTGTTCAATCTCCATGACTGCAGCTGGCACGATATCGTCCCTTAACGTAAACTCAGCTGTTATTTTATCAGCTAATAGTTTTTTAATGGTAGCAGAGCCCTCAAGAACAACTTTAGAACCATTTTTTTAAAAACCAATCGCAAAACCAGTGCAACTTTTATTCCCTTGCGCTTCACTTTCTAATGCAAAAGCAGCGAGTCTCCCTGTGGGGGTTTGCCTTGCATGATCTGCCCATCTCTAACCTCTCATGTGAGGCCCACTTATTTTTCAGCTACAGCCATGGGAGGATGGTTTCAGGTGACATGCAGGTGATGGAATCGTACATGCCTCTTTTTCCTTAATGCGGAACCATGTGAAATAAAGATGAGTTCGTATTCTTGGTGGGGCTGATATATGGAGTAATGCAAAGAGATATCAATCTTTAGTGATGCACTATGTTGCATGGATGGAGCACATTCTGCGTTACATCACCATCCACCCCATAGAGATTGGTTGTTAGAAATCGAGTAGCTTAGCATTATCTCATGCACTAATCGGATTGGTGTCCCTTCGCACCCAAGTGAGCTGCATAGAACTCAAAAAACATTCCTCCATGTGGATGGGTCATCCCATAATTCCTATATTTTTGGAATGTCACTGTACCCTAATATGTGATCTCCAGCAGTGTCCATAATGTCAGGGATATGCCGGATTAAGAGGCACCACCTTGCCACCTTTTAAGTCTTCAAGCGGTTGTTCATGGAGTTTTTAGTAGGAAACTCGGTGTCACATGCCCCCACTAAATTACGTGCGAGGGCTCATGGGTTGATGGGTCACGCATGATTGGCCATGCACCTCATATAACTCGCACAAAAAAGGCTTCGCGTGTGGATAGTTGCATCCTACAATGGAGGCACATGAGCTCGTGCAAGTAAATGGTTGCTCCTCATGGGCATAAGATTTATCTGCCAATAATTGAGAAGCATATACTCTTCTTCCAACCAATCAAACCTACTACATTTAGTAGAGGATAAAATTTAGATGAAGTTCATTGGATGTTTGCTGTCTAGTTTTCCATTTAAAAAGTGAGCGTGTAACAATTCAGCTTAATAAGCAACACTTGTTGTCATCATTAAGTGGAAACGAATATGGTTGTACTCATGCCGTTTGTTAATTAGGGAATCAAATGGCAAACACCCACCGAGCTATACTTAAGTTTGATCCTTTAATAATGTTTGTTATTGGTTCCTCACTTGAAAAGCGACACGTATGTAACAATCCTAATTAACAAGCAACATGTGTTGTCATCATTAAGTGTAAAGGAAAATGATTATACAAATGTCATTTGTTAATTAGGAAAACAGATGATGAACACCTAAAGAGCTACACTTAAATTTCATCTTTTAATAAACCTAGACCCTATTTGAGGTGATTATTGACTCTAGCTATTGAAAAAAAGTTGCCTCAAGTAGTTGATGGTGAAGAGTTCCTATTGGCCCCTCTTAACAGCTGCCTCAAATAGGATCTCAATTGGCAGAAAATAGCCAACTCATAAACTTGCAACAGTAACTTTATTTCCATTATCTAGTAAATATCAAGATTTGGATTTGGCTAAGCAGCCTTTAAGTATCATCAAACAATCTTAACTACATTATACATATCATAACCTAAGATCTCACCCAAAAAGCTAGTTAAAAAAGTATTATTTGGACTCATTGATCCTTTATAAGTATTCAAAATCTTCTGAGTATATAATCGATGTGAGGCTAAACACTTACCGGAATGGACTCTCATGTTTCAGCCTTTGCGTCATTATCAAGCTAAGAATTCGTATTCAAATCCAATTGCAAACACACAGAGCTTATTTACAGTGTTCTCTGCATGAGTCGTAGATGGATTCGTTCTAATACTATTTATAACAACACAAAATTTTACTAAAAAAACTAATTAATATTTAAATTTTTTAAATTATATATAAATATTTATTTTTTTAAAAAAAATATAACTAATATGAAACTAAAATATATTCATATTCAGCGTCTCTTTCGACAATACATTAAGATGCCAATCTTTTATTTGCTGTGATTGCGTTTTGTGTCACGTGAGAGTTGGGCCACTCAGGCAACTGGAAAATGTAGTGGTGTTCCAAAGTGCTCTTCGCCCCCCCCCCCCCCAAAAAAAAAAAAAAGAAAAAAAAAGAAAAAGAGAAAGGGTTAGAGGAAACGAAAACCAGCATCAAATATGCATCCTTCTTGTTCTCATGCATTCAATTTATCCTCCTCCTCCCTGACGCAGGCAGTAGGTGGCGAACTCAGCTTTCATCTCAACCCTCACTTCGCTTGCCCACTTGTGCTTCTTTCCCGTACTGGCTTCCCAAAGTGGCCACTTCACCCGAACCCAGTAAGTCCCCGAGTTGGGCACCCCACAACCAATCCTGATCGCCTTTCAAGTACAGCCATCTTACTCCTGAAGTCCATACGCTAGCTACTGTACGGACGAGTTCATTCTGATGGCATAGCACTTCACTTCCTTCTCTTCTCTTCTGAAATGAAAAGAATAGGATGGGGGTGCAGCCCCACCACCCAACATCAACAGCAGCAACAGCAACAAAAGTGAGCAGATTTGCCAGTTTCCCTCTCTCTCTCTCTCTCTCTCTCTCAATAGCTCCATTCCCCTCGCCACCCGTGGGCCACCGGACTTTTTATCCTGTCCTCCTCCGCCTCCCCCACGAGTGCGACGCGCCCCTCTCTTGGCCTCGGCCCTGATCTGATTCGATCCCCACCAACTTGTCGTCTCTTCTGGACAGAAAAGGCCCCGCATCTTTTGGCAGCCCCTGTGCTCTCTCGACCGAGAAATCCCCTGGGATTTAGTTATGCTCGCCACTGCCCCTCTCCCTTTGCCTTGCTTAGCCAACTTAACGACCCGACGTTAGGCTTGACAATTTCAACTTAAAAAGAGGGGGAGGGAGAGGGGGGGTTCATTTTGTTTGTCCCCACACGCAATGAAGAGTTCCAGATGAAATTAGATATATATTCCTACCCGGCTCTATCCCCATCCCATTAGCCTTGTATTTCAATATTATAATACATTATATACTTTCATATATATATATATATATATAATTCTTAATCTTTGTCTCTCTTTTTTATCAGAGAGAGGGTGGAAAAATATTAAGGCTGGGCTCGTTGGGAAGGGAGCTCAAGACAAGGAAAGGGAGAAGGCCTTGTGGACTGGCCAGAGGCAGTGATTGCGTTGCGCCGGATGAGTTTTTGCCTTGCACGATTGATGGACGTCTAGGTTATAATTTTAAGAGAAAGGCCTTGAGATCAAATTACAAGAGGCTTAGTCGGAGAAAGTTTAGAATATTAAAGGAAAAGTATAATATGGTACGATTTCTTTGTCCGAATTCTCGCTGCTTCGAATCTCTAAAGAGGAGCAATCCGCATATATTACATGATGATTATAATTTCGAGGATCCCATGCTGTACATGTTATGTTATTACAGCACGAGTCAGATGTAGTTATACTCATTGCATGATATGTGGAGAATATTGATTGCAAAATCGAATACATTATTATTTGGTCAAAGATCTCAGCTCACATCCAATTAGATTCAAATTAGATGGTAAAAATTTCATAACAATACTACTAATTTGAGACCATTATCATCCAACATATTGTATATACATAAATAATATTATATATATATATATAATACTTTTATATTTTTAATTGTTATTACAAATTAGTTAGGTGAAAAATATAAGCACCTGGTTCATTATTAACAATTCGTCAAATGTACAGGAGTGTTGAAGAAAATCAAAAAAACTGTAACATTAATTTGAATTTTTATCTTTCAATTTAATTTTATTTAAAAACTTTTAAAATTATATGGATTATTATTTGACCATATAAAGTTTGCTATGAAAATTAATTTTTTTTGTATCTAAATAAACTGAATTAAAATTATTATTATTATTAGCTTTAATTTGGTTCGATTTATTATAACAATCAATTTGATTTGATTTTGATTACAATTTTGATTTTAAAAAATTAATTCAAATCGGTGCACACCCTCAATTCCATTCCCACGTAATGAAACAGACACATTTGACCCAAAGGGCAAAGGATGAGCAAAATTTTAAGTAACCAAATGGTACAAGTCAACATCTCATCTAAGACTAGCATCATCATGATCTTCCGAATAGTTTTATGAATCAACCCTTTAGCTATGCAACCATTCAAGTGCCACCATGGCGGTTAGAAATCTTTACACAAATCTAACACACGAGCATATCAGTAGGTTTGCTGACAATCAGATCCTCACCCTCGTTTGTCACACGTCATGGGGAGTCGGTCTTTTGGCAAAAGGATGTGAAAATGAAGTGGTTTTATTAAAGTAGATGCTTAGAGTAAAGAGAACATCACCATCTCTCTTTCGCAAAGAGAGAAGCTCTAATCCTCAACTTAAAAAATAAATAAATAAATATAACTTAGCAAAGCTAAATGAAAAAAAAGAATTTATATTCTTGATCCTAATTAATTTAGAATTAGAATTTTATTGTTGTAAAAGCTTTAACCCCTCAGGATTCTTCAAATCTTAAGAAAAGTTAAAAGAATTTTTAGAGAAGCAAACTTTGTCCCACAAAAAGATTTCATGAAATGTACTTGTCCCTTACTATTTATTCTATAGACATCAAAATCTTTCAAAGCCTAACTTACCTAATCTAAGTCATTTCCTTTTAATGGTTGAATTTGTTTTTGAGTAATAGCATCAACTACAAAAAAAAAACTAAACACAGGAAAAGTGCTTCATGGTTGAAGCTATTAAAGCAATGTTTCATCTTCAAAATAGATAGAAAAAAGTTACCCAGTTGAGTAGATAAATTACAGTGGATGTGAAGACCTATTGTTTTCCTAGGAAATTTGAATTAATTGAATAGGTAAACCAAAAGTCGTTCTTTTAGTTAATTGCATTTAGATTAAAAGATCAATACAATTTTTTAAAAATAAAGACTAGACATGAAAATAGATAGGCATACCTTAGCCTAAAGCTGAGGAGGAAAATTACTGCAAGTCTGATGATTTATTGTTCTGTAAGAAATTTTGATCAAAATGAATATTAAAACTAAAAGAGGAGTTGTATAATCAAAAGATCATTACCCAGCCTACCTCAACAGATTTTAGCTAAAGCCATTCTTTTGGTTAATATTGCCAAAGTAGAGAAATTTACTCATATATAAAGCAGGAATAATTAGTATTTTTTTAATTATTTTCCTAACTTCATCTCTTGCATGAACCCTAATTCAAATGTGACAATCTGCAAATATGATACCCAATACATGGATCCTGTAAAATTTGAATGTAACCCAATTTAGATTTATTTTATTGCTTAGTTTGTGAATTTTTCTCATTTAGCTCATTTTATTTTAATGAAATTGTACATGATCTCTATATAGTATGGAATCCCAAACCTTTATATTGAGAAGGAGAAAGTATTCTTTTTATTATATATTTTGTGAATAATAACATTTTAGCATGACATTCTTTATCAAGAGCAATGAAATCCTTCTATTATAAAGGAGAAACAATTAACAAATTTTTATAACTAAAAAAGGAGGCAGTTTTATATTTGCATGTCCAATATGGGAGCTACTTCCTAAAATTCTAAAATATAAAGAAGACAAATCATTCAATAGAATCTAAAAATACAACTACCATATTTTTCTTATTGGCATAATAACACCTTATGAAAATAAATTAAATTCATACCAGAAAAATCATTAAATTTGGTCATTTGGTTGATAAAATAAAAAACATTTTAAGATGTTAGGGAAAGGAATTCTCCATTATTGTATTTGGCTGGGGAATAAAAATTTGAGAATGATAAAAGTTATGCTTATAGGGATAATTATGCTATATATGAATATTCCAATTTTTGTTTTGTCTGCAACTTTTGGAGTAACTTTTGAATGAGATTGTTCTTTGTTCATTAAAAAATAAAAATTAGGTACACATGGTATCTTTGTAGCAAGATTAATTGATAATAGCTTATCTTTGCAATAGTTATGCTTGGCACAAACAAGATTGGGTAACATAATTATTCCTTGCTTGAGCTTGTTTCCTAAAATCTTGTTTTGGCAAAGCATAAGACCTATATCAGGCCTTCTGCTTGCTTCATTTTTTTTTATTTATACTTCCTGATTAAATAATATCTAAAGAACATTAGGCAAAAATAAGACTTATTCCAAGGCTTTAGCTTGCTTATTGCCCAATTAACCTTTGCCTATGAGAAATTAGAAGGCAGGACTCATGCAAGAACTTAATGAGATTGATTATCATAAGATGGATCCAATAGAAAGAAAAGAACACTTTTCGTTAAGTATCATAAGCTTCTTTTTTGCCATTTTCTATTATCATTTCATAACATTTTACAACTAAAGTATATATAACTAAGTATTGTTGAATTATGGTCATGTATTTGCTTTTTCTTTAAAATTAATATGCAAAACTCTATCTTAGAGTCCTAAAACATAAAAATTATTTTTGTTAGTTAAGAAATATCATAATAATTTTATATAATTATTTTTGGATTTAAATGTGCATCTTAGATTATAATATAAGAGTAAATTGTATAAGGCTTCCGATTATATATGGATGGTGCCATAAATAAAGGGAAGTCTAATGACATAAAAGGGTAATACAAGAGGCTGAAGGTATTGAATGGAGCTTTTGAATATATGGTATTAAAATTTGATTTCTCAAAAAAAAAAAAGCTATAAAACAACCTAGCTGACCTCTAAAATAAGATTTGAGCCAACATTTTTTTTGGGAAGAAAAAGGAAAATGTACACGCTATTAACCTCATTGGTTGCTATGTAATCTGCTACAAGGTGAGGCTACCACTTGCTCACCGAATGCGGCCAGGTTTAGGTTGGCTAGTGAGAATGGACATGTAATCATGGAAATATTTGAATTTTCTCGCCATTGAAATTTTCGAATTCTCAAAGTATTAGAATAATTTAGTCCAACATTCAAAAAGTTATATCTTCATTACTCTTTGTTAAGAAGATAATAACAGAAATATAATAATGCAATTACTTCTCGCTGAAAAATTAGCACAGTTGTTTGCCTGCCTGGTTGAATAGGAAAGAGGTTCCTCCCAACGGTTGGCAATGGTTGGCGTGCGAAAAGTGCTACGAGATTTAGGAATAGAAGTCGGGGTCAAGTTTTGCCCCATCAAAAACTATGGCCTCTATTCCCAACTTGTGCATAACGGATATCTCTAGCCCGCTTCGGATTGGATGGGGCTATATATATATATAGAGAGAGAGAGAGAGAGAGAGAGAATGAGAGAGAGAGTTTGGATTTAGATCTCGAATTAGGTCTGTTAAGTTTTTCTCAAAATTCATTTCAAATCCAATCAAAATTTGAAAATCTTATTCCGATCAAATATTGCACACCGTTTTAAGATTAAAGCCATCGAATCAATAATAGTTAAGTTGCCTTATGGTTGAAGTTGTTAATGATGTCTTTTGAGTCTACCTTCTAATTTATTTAAATAGGTTTTTGATATGCAGTTATTGAGGTGAGGCTGTAACTTTTAATTCTTATTAACTAGTTTTATAACTCTATATTCCTATACAAACTTATTCATTTAGTGTATATACTTATCCATTCAGTGTACACATTTATATTCTTAGTGTACACATTTATTTACCAACTGTGCACACTTATTTGTTCATTGTATACATTTATCAGGAGCTCCTTATTAAAAAAAATAGTATAAGAATCTTTTATTAAAGCACGGTATGGAGGGACTCTTTGTTAGGTATCCTTTGTTTAAATAGAGTATAGTTTTATTTAAGATTATGATAAATATATCTAAATGGTATATGCATGGGCAAAACTTAAATATAATTTCTAAAAATATCATCATCCGTATGATTATTTACTTAACAAGTAATATACGCATCATTATCTTACCTAAAAGATAACGCATGGCTCTGAAAACTACTGACAAACCCATTAAAAAATAATGATGGACATAAGTTAATTTTTTAAAAATAAAATGATCGCACATGTGTCATTTATTAAATGGGGACTACACACATTATCCGAAAGTTTCATCCTGCGCATGCAATGAGCTGTGATTCGCTGGCTCCATAAACTCTTGCATTCTAAACGAGGGAACTTCTGTGCGAAAACAATTTAAACTCCAATGGAAGGCTTCCAGCGTCAGAAGGTGGACGGTTCATGCATACCCAAAGCAAGCAAGTAATGTGGGTGTGTAAGCCTTGCACTCCGATGCATCGCCGATGCCCTCATTATATATTCTAACATGTATGTGGATATTCTGCATGAAATCGATCACTTTCCAAGCGTATCTTGACGTATTCTAAGGCTAAAAGTAAAAAATTTGAATGAGGGAAGATCATCCATTGTTGAACATGGCGACATTTGTCACTTATTGTTCTCTGTCATTATTGCATCTTAATAGTTATCCTTTAATGTCCTTTTCCCAAGCATTCAAACGCTTGACATCATGTACCACCAATAGTGTGATCTATCCAGTGAACCAATCATTTCATATGCATCTCTGCTAGGATAATAGTGGGGTCTCATGTCTTGGTGCGGATAAATTTAAATAAATAAATAAAATAAAAATAAATAAAAATAAATAAATTAAAAAAATATAGAGATAGAGAAATTGATTCGAAACATATTTTTTTTCAAATTAGATGAGATATATTTTTTATTGGTAATTTAAGATATGGATATTATCTATCATCTTTAAACTTTTTTTAAATTCAAAATTATGTGATTTTAAAATCACTAGTTTATGCATCAACCAATCAAAAAAATATATTTTTTGGTTCATATTATTGAAATTATTTAATTTTTAACTATTTAATGCATATGGTAGGAATCACAAAATCAAATAATTTGAAATGTATGGTTCAAGGAGATTATATTATCCTTCTTTTTTAATAGGATAATTAAAATCCTACATCAATGTTTCGACCTGATGTGAGTTGCAATCTGATATGAGTTGATCTAATCTGAATCACTAATGCGACAAAAGATGTGGCTAAATAGTTTACAGATAATAAAACATAGCATGATCGATCTTTTCTAAATGATCAGCTCGAATCTATATTTAGAAGATTTGTTCAATCCCGTAGGATTTAATCTTAATCACACAACGCCGAGTTGATACTTTGCGAATATCAGGCCGATCCATTGGATAAGAACTTCTCTCCTTCATAATTCGTCATATTTAAAGGAGAGTTTAACTTCAACATCTTTTCATTGAATTATTTATAAAAGCATCCCTATTAAAAAGACTTTAATGCAATTTTTAAAACTTTAGAGTTTTCATCTTAAAAATTACGAGGACCCTTCTTTGAGTGCAAGAAGTTAAGTTGACAGTAGGAGTTCGTTGTTTGAACGAAGTGTCTGAAAGATCAAATTTCATCGTCAATGCATGCAAACTAATGATTATAATAAAAATTTATTATATATATATATATATAAGATAATAAATGTATAACGTTCAAATCAAACTCGACGGTGGTGGATTAGGCTGAGAGCAAAACGGGGGAACGTGGGGCTCCACTGGCCCCGGCTGGGAGGAGGACGGGAACAGGACTGTCTTGTCGTTTGAGCCTCTTCTCCTCGTGCACTGCGGGCAGAGGAGATCGAAAACAGATGCTGCCATGTGATGCGGGGCTCTTTGGACGGGGGCACCGGGAGGCAGCCCTTGTCGTTAGCCTTGGCGGCTGACGGGGGCCGAGAGAGATAGAGTGAGACTAGGACTACAATAACAGAGTATTGTTCTTGAGTCCGTTCCACCCCTCCCGGCCCCATCCCACACCCCCCACCCTTTTTTATATTTACGTCTATCGAAGAATGTTGCCTCAGTAGAAGACAAACGTTAGGACAAACAAGCAATTATTCCCACCTCCCACCTCTCACCGCTCTCTCTGTTTTTTTACCCCCCCCCCCTCTCTCTCTCTCTCTCTCTCTCTCTCTCTCTTCAGTGTTGATGTTAGTGTCTTGTAGTTGTACATGCTTCAGGTCTAGTATAGAGAATACAAGAGTGAGGGAAGTAAAATCCAAAGCCAAAGCAGGAGTTCAAAGCAGAAGAATCGTCCTCCTCGCCACCTGTCCAATTAGAAAGGTTCTCGCAGCGAGGCGCAAGGCGACAAATGAGAAACAGAAGATCGAATAGTAAAATAGGACAAGCCAGTTCTGAGTGGATATCGATCCGTTCGCCTGTTTGGTATGTCGTCCTTCCATCATCATCACCACCTCACTTTCTCATAAAACAATATACCATCGAAGCTCGTTCTTTTGGATTCTCCCACCTCTCTCTCACTCTCTCTCACTCTCTCTCTTCCTCTGTGCCCTGTGCTACTTTTGCTCAATTACGGAATAAAAATAAAAAGATGAAAAAGGAAAAACAGAGAGAGCGACTGCAAGAGATGTGAAGGGCTTAATGGGTTATATATTTATTTCAAGGTGGTATTCACAGTGTCTGGCTTCAGTGAAAATTGGAAACAAGTTTACTTGTCTTATTCCCTACCCTTGTTAATTATTCCTTCACATCATACCATCCTCTCTCCCTTCAGCGATCCACACCACACACACACACACACACACACACACACCCCAAAAGCCAAGCGAGCCAATTAGATAAGAAAAGTATTAACGACTTGGGGAAGAAAAAAAAACAAAAAAAAAAAAATCCCCCGGCCATGTCAACACTGTGGCACGGTCCCCTCGGCCTGGAGGATCCACTTGGCGAAGGCGTCGAGGGTCTTCATGTCGGCGCGGTAGTGCTTCTGGGTGAACTCGAGCAGCGCCGACCACGTGAAGTCCGGGTAGGCCCTCGGGTGCTCGGCATCCACCAGCCCCGCCGGCGGCCGCACTATTTTGTTCATATCCGGGCACAGAAAGAAGGCAGAAGACTTCCTCGCCACCTTGCTGTTCACCACCGCCCGGTGCAGGCAGCTCTTGTACCGCCCATTCGACAACGCCTGCAAGTCCAACACAAACGATACCAACTCTTCTCGCACAAACTTCAGGAAGATTGGATAGATATTGCATACCATGAAGGTGTCGCCGATGTTGACGACAAAGGCATCGGGTTTGGGGCTGATGGAGCGCCACCTGCCGTCGGTGAACACCTGGAGGCCGCCGACGTCGTCCTGGTGGAGGATGGTCAGGGAGGTGGGGTCGCAATGGGGGCCGGTGCCGAGGGTCAGGTCCGGCTTCTGGCACGGCGGGTAGTAGTTGAGCCTCATTATCGAATCATTCCTTTCGAAGAACTCCCGGTAATGTGCTCGCCCCACCCCAAGACTCATCCCGAGGACCTCCATTATGTCCAACGACAGCTTGCTCATCGCCTTGCAGTAGTCCTCGTAGACCGTGCTGCAAAACCATGGCAGTAATGAGAGGAAGTTCGTAAGAATTTTTTTTTTTTTTTTTCCTTTCTCTTTTTTTCATGCCAACCCTACCCGAAGCACCGGAAATCTTCGCCGAGAGTGTGGACGAAGTAGTCCTGAACGATATTTGGGGAGAGAGGAGAGGAGGAGAAGCGGAAAGAGAGAGTCTCCTTCCACGGGAGCCGATTGGCGAACCTCCCGATGAAGCTGCTGGCATAGCCGCAGCTCTCACCGGGCTTTCGCTGGGCCCTCTGCTTCTCGGCGAGCGGCATCGAGAAGAAGGCCTCGACGCAGCGGTGGGAGTCGGCGAGGAGCGCCGAGGGGATGCCGTGGTTGACGACCTGGAAGAACCCGTGCCGACTGCACGCCTCACCGACGAGGCGGGAGACCTCGGCGACGGCGGTGGAGTCGCCGGAGAGGAAGCCGCCGAGGTCGATCAGGGGGACGGAGAGCTCCTCGACGGAGTCCGCGGTGGGCTTGTCCTCCTCCGGCCAGACGAACTGGGCTGGAATGTCCGGCCGCTGGCTGAGGACGGCAGCGTCGAAGACCAGCGGCGCCGACTCCTGGGCGGCGGCCATAGGCCGCGGGGCCGGCGCGTCCGGTTTGGCCTCCGTCGGAGCAAGAGAGCAGAGTACCATGTCTCGTTGGGGACCTACGGCTTTTTATCTTTTTTTTAAAAAAATTGGGTTTGGGATAGAGAGAGAAGACGGGGACAAAATGGGTGGGGTTAAACAACGAAAGGGAGCGTGGGTGAGGAAAAGCCAAGGCCGCCCACCGGCGAGGACGGCGTAAAAAATTACGGAAGCTCAATGGATTCGATCTCGTCGCCCCGCTGGCCTCGCTGCTGCTCTTCTCCCACACCCCTTATATAGTGGGAGGAGGGACACGGCTCCACAGTGGTTATCTCTGGTGCAGCAAATCAGAGCCATTCGTCAATATTTTATTCTAAACGATACCATTTAAAACTTTTAAGAGTATAATAATGATTTTATGGACGGATGGATGTTTGGCAACGCCAAAGCAAATCTATTCGCAAAGGCAATATCTTGCCCATGAATGGATGTCAGTGAATTCCGTAAAAAAAAAATAAAAAAAAAAAAGGAAAGGATGTCAGTGAATAGCAACAAAAGAATATGATATCTTAGTAGATGTTAAGTGGATGCGTGGTTGCTTGATAGAAGGGCGGACATATTCAATTTTGTACTGTGTTTTCTCTTGCGAATTAGATTGATGTCGAGATTTTAATGACACCCCCAAATAATGGATTCATGCCACGAGCCTTATTAGTTGACAGTACCAACATTCTTGTACATCTAACTACGCATCCTGACAAAAGAGAAAAGAATTATACTAATCACTAAAATATTTTTATATAATATATGGAATTAAAATAAATAATTTTGTATATTTATATGGGATGAGAGTTTGATGAATTTAATAATTAAAAAGTGAAGCTAAAACGTTAACACCATATTTTGACCTCCTATGCATAATATAAAAAAAAAATATATTAGATTGAAAACTTATTATTGATTAGTAATTTATCTTTCACTATAAGTAATTAAACTTTCGTTCTATTCTATTGAGAGAAGATTGAAAAAAATTTAAACTGCAGGATCCGCAAGAAGTTATTATAAAATGAAGGTTTTTGTAAGTAAAAATGAATTATTGCAAGTTCCAACCCATAGGCACCTATAGTTACCTTTGGATCATTATCAACACAAAGGCAAACTTATAATGAATCTATCTCCAACTTCAAGACCAAACAAGGTATTTAAGATATCCTAAGAAATAGCTACAACTTATATTAGAAGTAGTTTTTGTAAACTAACTTTCCTTATTTCCTCTATTTTCTTTATCTTTTTTATCTTTTATCTCTTGTATCTGGCTCCTATATCAAGCATGAGTGAAAACCAAGCCAATTCAGTTACCTGATTATGCTGATTTGACTTATATTTTACTGTTATACAAATAATAAAGATTCATTCATCAACATAAATATATATAGGAATGGTTATTATCATTGGATATTGATAAGGCCAAATCCTTTTAGCCTCTAGCTAGGCTACATGTAGTAACTTGCTCCATGCTAGCACCACTTACGATGCAAAAACCAACATAACGACTTAGAAGCACATGACCAATAGATCGGTCAGCAACATACAACCGATAAGATAAGACGCACACACTAATAGTTAATTGATAGAGCCAACAAATCATCTGCAGTAAGTGTATCCCACGATAACCAGCACTTTTCTATCCAAAAAGGCGAATCTATCATAATGAAGCATATGGCTTATAATTCAAGCAAGCAATCTAATTTCATCATCAGATTTGGAAACCACATACAAAAGAAAGTCCATTTAAAGGCAACGACACACCTCTTCTACCACTCTTCATCCTTAACTTTCGATAAGATCGAAGTTTTTTTCTTCTATTTTTAAAATCCCTCTTCTCTCTTAAATTAAAAAGAAGCTAGAAGGTTCGTTTTTGGCTGCCATTACTATTTCTTTGTATTGATTTGAGCATTGGAAATTTTTTGTTAGAAAGCTTTCGGTATTCCTCCAAATCATCATAGCTCTGTCTAGTGACAATACTGCCTTCATTTTCAAATCATCGCTTACATCATCATCTCGTTGGCATTGGGTCCCATTGACATGATCTAGACTCAATCTCTTATATATATATATATATATAGAAAGAGAGTTGAGCTTGACTATATTTGCATATAATTAAGTCTTAGATTTGATTATCCTTTCTATCTTTGGATCCATACAAGTCTTGAAATCATTCCATCTTTTCTATTCTAAGGATTCATAATTCAGACGGATGTATAAGTGGAAAGGATGATAATATCTGAATTTAATTATATATAAGTATAGTTAAATTTAACTATATATATATATATATATATGGCTACATGAAAATTATGATTCCCTGCACAAAGTGCTGTTAGGGTAATGCCTGACAAGTTCTTCATAAATTTGAGACATGGAGTATAAACCCTGTTAAGCATCCGCTCTTGACGGCTTGGGTACGACCGCACGAATGATGGTTGGGCGTGGAATGGGTGCGGGGGCGACGGCTTTCCGTGGTTATCGCACGCCCAACCAAAGCGTGTAACAAAGCGTTGTTACGGTGGAAAGTGGGTCTCACCCGTCTTTGGCGTCAGGCGCAGATCGGAAACCTTGCCCCTTTTGATTGGTAGCCTAACCTGTGGAAAGTGGGAATAAAACGTTCGAAGCATTTTTTTTTTTTTTTTTTTCCCTATCGGAGCGTAACAAAGCTTTGTTACGGTGGTCGTTGCCTCCCTCCTCTTTGCGGCCTCCAGATAAAGACGATTATGGCAAGGGCCTTCGCTTGTTATCCTTAGAGCCAAGCAAGATCGAGAGATGAATAAAGCCTACGCGCCACTGCTGCTGTAGCCTAGGTCCCATCATTTTGGTCAGTCGATCCGAGGTTACTCTACTAACTATAAACATCCCATCATCATCGCATGAGCAGATCCTATTCTAAGAAAAGAAGATACAAAAAGAGAGAACAGCCATGGATTGAGAACGCCAAAGCTGGCAGTGATTGTTTTAAATTAGCCCTTTTGTGTCGGCACTGCTAGATCATAATTGAGCTGTGGGGACTCAAAAAGTCCAATCGCCATCCTTAGCTGTAGATTCCTGGATGCATCGGTGACACACTGATACCATATTCTAAGGAAGGAGGACCAGCAGGGTCTATTAACCTTGTTCTCCACACGGTGGCACTGACGAAATTGGTGGTCTATGGGGGAACTGGTGAGGCCAATGTGGGCCGAGGCCTGGAGACCTCCGACCCAATAGCCGGCACTAGAAGATGGGCCGAATCGATTTCCTGGATCGAATGCTGCGGCTCCGCCCTCAAAATCTTTTTTCATCGGTTCCATGCCTCAACATCACTCTGCTATTGTCTGTCGTGATTCAATTGCTCCCCTGGTGAATGAAACCAGCCCTTATAACCGTGGCATTCCCCTTGTATCGTCGCATTGGTGCAAGGAAATGGGGTTGGCGCGTAACAAGAGGGGTCACTGTTAAGGGGCACCACAGCGCTGCGAAACCCACCGGGTTTGTCTTTTTGTGCTATGGAAAACAGCGCTCACGCCCGTTCAGCGGGCCGCGAGACGCAGGATTTGATTGGCCGGGACTCGAGGCCAAACAAGCGTCCTGTGCTTGTGCGCTAAAGACCCGCTAGCGAAAGTAGCGTTTGTCATGAGCGTCGAGTAGTGAACTTTGCTCAAAAGAAAAGAAAAAGATTAAAAAAAAAAAAAGGAAAGAAAAAAGAAAAGAAAGTACACTTGCTGCCCGGAGAAACAGGGAATGGAGTGATCTGGAATCATTTCGGTCGTCAAAATAACATGCACATGTGCAAATGAGCCAGGCCAGGACAACAAAAACAATTCGATCGTCAAGCACTGGATAAGAGATGAAAGGCTGGACCACTTATAATCTTAAGAGCCATCAGTCGATTTGGCCACCATCAGACACTATTCTTTAGTTTCCAGCTCTCATCCTGTTCCGTGGCTGCTGAAGAATTGTCCTAATTAAAGATATCCAAGTTCCATGGCCTATCAAATTTGAGGGAGGTCAGCTAATCTTTTCGGTTGGTGTGGAGTGTGTCACATCACTTGTTTTATTGGGTTACATTATTCTATTCATAATTATTATATAGTTTGTCATCTTATTGTTGACGGCATCCAACTCAATGGTACTTCAACCACAGCCCGTATGCGAGCTGCCAAGTAGCCCAAAATTGATTTGAAGGCCACGTGCCTCGGTGGCAGGACCTAACATTGGTTAAAATTTTCATCAGGAGTCCATTAACGAGAGGGTCTTTTAACTTATGCATTGTCATTGCATTGGTTCTGAGATAACAACATGACCGAACGTGGCAATTTTAGTTTGAACTTATCTATTCAAGCAGACCAAGCATAGATCCAATATATTTTTATAAACCAAACAAACAAACAACAACATCAGTCCAGTCTGTCTAACCCAAATTATTGGATGTGTGGCATTACTAATGGGTACCACCATTGACATCGAAATTCTAACTAATGTGAAGGTACTAGTTCGAACAGTAGAGCACTCCTATTTAACCTATGAATGATCTTCTTTAAAAGAAAGAAAAAAAAAAAAAGAGTGGAAGAGGTTAGAGAATTTCTCTGAATGAAATCCTTCAATGCTCAATCCAGCTGAGGCAGCAAAAACAAGACCTATCTATTCTTTAGATATGGAGTTATAGAGTTTTAGAGCTTAGGCTTTAGCTTATTATTACTTAAGGGGTTTAGAACTACTTTTGTAGATACTTGAAAGAGTCCTCCTAATGAGTCCAATCAATACTTGATAATTGAATAAGTTTAAATTTTGAATGTGGCGATGACATTGGTGATTAAAATTAAGACTTTCTTCTTTCGTAGAACACGTGTCGCCATTAGATTGACCACTACGTATGATCGTCTGATCGTTCACCTTATGATACTATCGGGTTAGCTTGCCAGCTCATACCATATAAGCGAGGTTGGTTTTGGATCAGGGCCATTTAAGTCAATGGATCAAGATTCCTTATTTAATTAAATATATCACTTAACAAGCTATGAGAACGTAAGCAATTGAACCAACATCCAACCGGTGTAATTGGTATTCTGACAAATAGGAAAAGACGAAAGTGGCCCTGTGGTAGGTTTACGGCTGCCAGCATGAAATAAAAGTTTGTAATTTGTTCCCCAGGATGCATTCATTCTAAAACAATTCAAGACAACCCAAAAACAAAGAGCCCAAACGGATGTTGCTGATACTCTGGAAAGTGGGAAGTTTACTCGGGCTTGGACCAAGGGAAGGTAATTGGGTCGAGCCTTACTCAGTTGGGCCTCTACAATTTACGAGCGTAGCTCTTATTTCCTGGTTATCAAATGGCACAGGTAGGTTCCACTCCCATCATATATGATCATCGAAACAAGCCAATAATACTGACATGGTGAATGAGACCAAGTTTTTGTCCCAATGTTTCCCCTTGACGATTGGAACCATTACGTTGCATCCTACTTTTTTAACTTGAGATCCAGGAGTTGCCCATCATGCGAGATCTAACAAGCAAGACCAAGTCCAAATCTTGAAGCCCAGGAAACAACATGGAGGTATCGAACTTGAGCGAGTACCAGTGAGGCTTTTGTCCATTGCTGCCAACCTGCATGCTGGTGACAACCAACCAATCAATCTCTTTTGCTTCGGTGATAAAATCTGAACTCCCATAAGAAAAAAAGCTTCTTAAAGATTTAAGAGCAGCCTCATTTGAGGTTCTCCTACTTTTCGAATCTTTTTTCCTATGTCTTCACCATGAAGCTTGACAACGAATTTGATGGTACCGTGCTTATTTTAAATAAGAAAGAGAGAAATATAAATGCTAGAAGAGATTCATGCTCTCAGCTAATTATCTTTTTTTCAAACCACTAATTCATCCATGTCTTGCGCCAACTTCCTTTAAAATTTGTATTAGCAAAGCACGAATTGTAGGTCTGCAGCTATCGATATTATGAAATAAAGTTGTGGCTAATTTATATTAAGAAATATAAGATATTGTAGAAAATTTAGGTTGGTGGGCTTCTTTATAACAAGTTGATCTTCAGGAAGTATTTGGCATGAAATGATCTAAAACGGTGGAACTATAATATTTGGTTAGACCCCGATGATCCTTTATGATGATGATCCCAAATCACTTCCACTTTTAAAATTATCATCTAACTCGATGATCCTATACGCATCCTTGAAGATGAATACTCTATTTCACCCCAAAGATATGATCTTAAACTAAGATTTCAAGACCAAAATTCCCCTCATTTATAAGGAAAAAAAATGCTTAATATTATTTTTATATTAATATAATATAATATAATTTAATATTATAATAATATAATGTAATATTATATTATATTACTATACTATATATATTATAATTATATTATAATATTATACAAAAAAATAATATTCTGGTTTAATCTTATTATTATAATAATAAATAATATAAAAATAATGATAAATTATTATAATATTTATAAAATATATCGAGGATAGTTTTGATATCACATAGTTAATGATTTAAAATTTTCATGATATACCGATCAACTTTAATTTCTAAGATACGGTATGCTAGATGTAGTAATTTTATATCAATTGAAAAATGATCACCATAAGGCAAATCACAATGAGATGATTTCATTTAGATTAGCAAATGCCTCCTAACGAGATGCAGACTCACCATTTAAGATAATGAGGAGACACTTACAGAGAATGTTCCAGCGGTATTCATTATAAATAAAGACCAAAGACAAAACTCAATCTGCAACAACTACATTATTAACTTAGGCCTTGTCTAGGGCCGCTGTTTTTTTGGGGAAGCCAAGTGCCAGAAGTTCAGCTATAATTTTATTTGGGGACTTCATCTCATTTTGGGACCTGACTTCTATTTGCTTCAATTGGACACCACACTGACCACGGTCATAGAAGGAGATGAAAGGGGAATGAGATGAGAAATGGATCCTATGCAAACCAAGCCATGGAATTTCTCTTCCATTTCTTATAATATGAGTATTTCAATGCATCTGATAGATCAAAAGAAATAGATGAAATTTCCTTTCAATTTATGATAATTTTCACTAAAGTATTATAAATGATGACTTATCCTGAAAAGAACTCCTAGCATGTTACCATGGGAAGTCTCTTGTGGTTATCCCGTCATCCTACGTGACAGCCAATAGCTCCATTGATTGGCATCTTTCTCCTGCAGGGTTGTGTTCAGAGAAGGTCTTGGACAACCCAACGTACTTTGCTTTGAGCTAGCCTAACCCGAGCCTTAACCTAATTCAGTGTGGCTTAATGAAGCTCGAGCTATCCTTGCATGATCTAACCTAACCTAACCCAAGAAATGTTTGGGGTTAAAAGTGAGTTGAAGGACTTGAATTGCATCACTTTGACTTGAGCATGAGCATAAGTGAGGGTGGAAGATGTGACCACTCCCCACTTAGGGTTGGCTTGGATGGAGGTTGAGGTTGGAATAAGAGCGGGAAAAGAAGGAGAGATGTATTAAAAACCATGTTTATAATGGAGAGGAAAAGAGAAGGGAGAGGAGAACCCATTTCCTACGGTCCCAAGGTTAAATTTCTTTGTCCCTTGGGAGATAAATACAAGAAGAGAATAAGCTTATAATTTTTATTCTATCTTTTCAATTTTATCTATATAAATGGATTTATATTTCTCTTATGGTAAAGAATATATTTATGATTTTATTAACATAATTTTTCTTTTCTTCTTTTTTTTCTTTATGCAAATAAAATGAATATTAAATTTTAGACACGACCCATAAACATAATTTGAACCTAACACAAGGCTAGTGAGTTTGATTTGAGCACGGGTTTAGCTCAAAATCGGATTGATTCATTAGATACAATTAATAAACAAGTCAGGTTACAAGTTAACCTACTATTCTGAAATTGACCCATAATTAATCTGATTATTAACCCATCAATTTTGATACAACCCGTCATATCTATTTATCTAAGTTAATATCAACTTTTAATTAATTATTATTTTATAATGATGATTTTATGCTTATCTATATTTTTTTCTTAAATAAAAAATTTTTTATTTATGCTTTAGTTATAATTTTTAATATTACTTTATAAATGAATTGGTATTAAACATGTGACACCGGTTATATAAGTTACATGAGTTTTATATAGGTTATATAGGTTATAAAGGTTATACAGATTATATAGGTTATACAGATCATATAGGTTACATAAATTTTATAGGTTAAACAAGTTACATAGGTTGTATCATATAATTCATGTAATACATAAATTAGATTCAAATTGATCTATTTATCATTATACTTAAAAACTAATTCGACCCATTTTTGAGCTGTTGACATGATTTGCCACCCTTAGTGAATATATATTATGCTATGATTCTTTCTTTCTTTAGAAATAAGTAGAGGATAACAACTATTTTTTCTCCTATTCTTTTCTATCCCTACTTTTTATCATCCATTTCCATCCCTTCAAATATTCGAACAAATCCTTTGTATCACGATCTTCGATCTAGAACTCGGTTCAAGGACATCGCAATACGATTGCATATTCTTAAAGTGAACCTTAAGAGCATGCTTATTAAATCTCAACATATGTAATGGCAAGAAATTATCTACAGAAGCTAAACTCGAATATCCCGAGATGTTATTGCAAAATCATCTTATAGTGATATAAAAATTCAAAAAAAAAATATCAATCTCATAGTACTTATCAGATATCTACAATATCAAAAGATAAAGAAAACTCTATACTAATCTCTCTCCTGATGCCTAACTATCAAATCTGAATCCATCAAGTATGAGTTAAAAGCCCGAATCCATTAAGTATGCATCATTATCATACTTTGAAATACAATAATGGAGAATAATGAGCTAAAATCTTAGCAGAAATTCTATACATATTATCATAAATATACTGAAAAAACTAGAATGTATGATATATCAAAATATATTTTTACAGAAAATAACATAATATATCTATAAATCAGCTATAAAACCTTAAAACCAACCATTTTCATATACCAATAAAAATTAAAATAAATATTAAAATTATCAATATAATCATATATCCATATCTCAAGCTTTTAAATACTACTGATGTATACTGATAAATTTTATATCATAATTTATATATAATAATATAATCTAATGATATACGCATAAGTTAGTTCTCATTAATAGTGTCCAACAAAATAAATTTAATCGCGTTATATTTATAGAATATGGTTAATTTTATATTAGTCTCTCATGGTTATTAAGTCATTCCTCGGTGCTAGTGCTGCTGGTTTATGTAAGCGAGAAATCACATCAATATCGTACGTTAGAGGCGAAGCCGGTAAAGCTTTTCATGGTGAAAAAGGAGTGGTTGCCGCAGGCACCACGTCACACTCACTGCTTGCACGGCCAGCCAGCAGGATCGCTCGCTTCTGCGCCCCCTGCCGCACTCCCCATGACCTCGTCGGAGAAGCCACCGGAGCCGCGGCCGCCGGTCCTCCTCCTCCAGCCGGTGGCCCCTGCCTACGACGCCGCCGTGTCGGAGAAGTTCCACCTCCTGCGGCCGTGGGAGTCCCCACTGCCCCGCGACCAGTTCCTCGCCGCCCACGCCGGCTCCGTCCGCGCCCTCCTCATCAGCGGCAACGTCACCCTCGACGCTGCCACCATCGACGTCCTCCCCCACCTCGGCTGCGTCGCCACCACCAGCGCCGGCGTCAACCACATCGACCTCGCCGCCTGCGCCCGCCGCGGCGTCGTCGTCGCCAACGCCGGCACCGTCTTCTCGGCGGACGCCTCGGACTACGCGGTCGGCCTCCTGATCGACGTCCTCCGCCGGGTGTCCGCCTCCGACAGCTACGTCCGCCGGGGTCTGTGGCCGGTCAAGGGAGACTATCCTCTTGGTTTCAAGGTCATTTGGAAGCTACTCTCTCGGCATCCTCTCTTCTAATTCTTGCGCTAGTTTTCTACTGTTAATGAAATTAGTGGGCACCAGTAGAAAATTTTCTAATTGCCATCTCTAGGATTTTACTTTTGTGGTTGTATCTTTTGTCAAATAGACCTTGTGAATTGACACTGTATAGATTACACACCTCTTTACATAGTCTGCCCCTCTTTCTTAGTTATTTGGGTAATCATATATCGGTTTGACTACCATAGCATAATTTATTAGAGTCAGCTTAAAGCATGATCTATAAAGTTGAAACGCTGAACTTGTCATAAGATAAGGGGCAGAACTTTTATGTCATGTGTCATGCTTCAGTGGAACTTGCCTATGAACGGTGGCATATTCTAGTTTGTTTGTTTGTTTTATTAAAACAAAAGCATGGCACAGATTTGGTCTCCTTTTTCTTGGTAATTCCTTGCCAGTGTAAGGTCCACATGCATGTTGGATCTTGTAAAGTGCTGTGCTTGTTGTCTTTTTTAATCTGGGCTTGGTGAATCCAAGCCAAAAGTGTTTGAACTTTTTTAGGAAAGTTGACTTTCAAGGAAAGTAGTGTGAAGTTCATGGCTCAGGTTTTATTTTGTCCACTCTTTTCCTTCACTCCTTTATTGAGATTTTAAAGACGGCGTTCTGGTTTAGAGTCTCTGATGGGTTAAAAAAGAATGATTTGAATCAGTTTTCCCAGAAATGTAAATCATCTTTCATGTCCATTTCCATCCAGAGTAGAGACCATTACAGTCCTCTTAAGAAAATAATTGCTCTAGCCTTGTCTGTCTTGAGGGATTCATTTTTTTCCCTTCTGAATTTTGTGCTTTTATACAGTTCTCTGATTTCCTCATCAGCTTTTCATTTAGCAATCGGCAGTTTCACCCTAAGGCCGGTGTTTCATACCATGCTTGTCAGATGTTTGTTCTTTTGTCCTATCGGTTTTGAGTCATGCAATTGAACTTAATAAGGCCCCATGATGCTAGTTCTGAAGATGTCAATCTAGACCATTCCAAGAACTAGCTAAGTCCTGTCATTCTTGGCTTAGCTATCCTGATTGGACTAAAATGTTATTTGACAAATATGTATAAATTCATGTTTATAAATATGATTATAGTTTTACATTAGCTACCACAACTCTCTTTCTTTATTCGGACTTGGGACTGACTATGTATAAAACCCATATTTTATGCATCGGTAGAGTTATTGTCATTATTTGGTGAGACTTTGTTATTGTTGTTATTGATGATGATAATGATGATGACAAACATGTATAGGTGGGGTGTTGCTAGGAACTATTTTTTGGATGATAATTGTTATACAGTGAAAGTATAGGCTGTTTGCTAGGTATAGCCCTTAGTGGAACCTATCAAGTAAAGCTGACCTCAGATGGATGGGAGAAATCTGGATGGTTATGGTTCTGGCTATAGTTTTATATGGCCGTTCATCAAGTCTTCAATATGGCTTCAATGAGAGACATACTAGACAAACAGACAAATAAGACCACCAATTTAAAGTATTCACATTGATGCCAAATCATGCAAGTTGACACACTGCAGATTTACATGTAGCATCATAAGAGCATGAGGTAATTGAGAGAGGAAAATTGGAGAGAAAGAAACCGTTGCATCAATTCTACTAGCTGTGATAAATCTAAATTCATAACCTGCATTCCAATATTAAAATTCATTACTCTACATATATTAAACTCTAAATCAATAATATGGCTTGTAAACACTACATTAACTGATGCTGGAGTATCATCATATGAAGGGATATCCATGTGTCTGGTTTTGCTGGAAAATTGATGACCGCCAGTAGCATGATTTTCCTTTCCCCTGGAATTTATATTAGTGGTTGGTGTCAAAAAGACGGTTAAAAAAAAAAAAAAAAAAGCTATGGTTATTGCAGTTAATATGGAATTTAATTTTTGTTGCCTTACTCAGGACTCAAAAGGTTGACCAGTGGACTTATGTTCGCCATGTAAGCCTTTAGATTTCTGTAGTTAGCTAAGTTTTATAGTTTCAGTTTTTCAATTTGTGGAAATTATATCTAATTCAGGGGAGTAGTTAAAGATTCTGTTTGTGCCACTTAATATTCAAAATAGACTTCAAAATCCATTAAGAGTTGTTACTGCAATATGTGAGAGTAAATCCCAGTTTTGCAAGGAATACATGTAATGCTGATGACTTCTTTTGTTGGAGAAATAATAGTGGTGGCATATTTCTACTTTTTGGTTATAGAAAGCTATTTCTCTTTCTTTTTTTCTTTCCTTTTTTGCTTGGGAGGAAGCTTCCTCATTTGTTTTGCTGCCTGGTAGACAAATTGTAAGGTACATATGCCAGACTAGTATGTTCAGTACTTACAACATGCTTTCATGACTGATCTTTTTCCAAGACAAGCATGGTGTATTGTCTGCAAAGATATGTCATTCAACATCGAAGCCACTAAGCATGTTCGACTAGGTACCTGCTTATACTTGTCCACCTTGCTTGGCTGCTGCATCTAGCCAGGCTTCCTATGACTGCTTTGTGATCAGACGGTCTGGTGGCCTCTTTACATGCACTGGTGGCTACGTATCTGCCTGTGCTGCCTCTTGAAACTCTGTTGGGCTTGCAAAATCATAACAATTAGTTATCAATGTCAAATGCAAGCATTACAAATGAAGTAACTGTGAAAAATTATTTTGTAAATGTTAATTTATGATCATTGTCTTGCTAGTTACTCGTAGAAAAGTTAAAGATAAATTTTGATAGTTCAGATATTTTAAGAGATAAATTGTAGATGAAATATCTTATCCCCAATTAAGAGATTTTTGTCCACCAACAAGACCTAGTTACTTATTGCTCATGCAACTAGCCACAAAAAATTGAGGTGCAGGCCATGAATTATGTGTGGGTTAATAGAATTATGAGCCCTAATCATTATTTTAAAGCATCTATTTGGATGTTGTAGCGCACCATTTTCACATGACAACTAATGCCTTACAGCCTACCCATAGAATCCTATGTCTGCTAAGTGACTAGTCCAAATTCTCTACTACATTTGCATGTCTCATTGGATGCTATTACGTTTTCATATTTCTTACACTGTAGAATTTCTTCTGGGCAATGGAGTTAGTAGCTGTGTGATTTGGAATATAGGGAGAGGATGCATAGTTCTGTAACTAAACGATGTCATCAACAGACTTAGTACAACTCTCTCACTTTCTAAATTAATAGGATTCTTTTATTTCTTGTCAACTATTGCTAGAACTCAGACAATCAATGTACCTTGCTTTTCTGTAAGCAACGCATTATTGTGATTCCAGTTAGGTGGCAAGAGAGTTGGGATTGTTGGCCTCGGAAGCATTGGATCTGAAACAGCGAAAAGGCTTGAAGCTTTCGGCTGCACTATATTGTATTATTCAAGGAAAAGGAAGCCATCCGTGCCATATGAATACTTTCCAAATGTTTGTGATCTTGCAGCTGCAAGTGACGTTCTAGTTGTGTGTTGTGCACTGACCAGTGAAACACATCATATCATCAACAAGGATGTCATGGCAGCATTAGGAAAGGAGGGGATCATTATAAATGTAGGGCGGGGGCCTCTAGTTGACGAGGATGAACTAGTCAGGCGCTTGATGCAAGGTGAGCTTGGAGGCGCTGGTCTTGATGTGTTTGAAAATGAACCTGCCGTGCCCAAAGAGCTGTTCCTCATGGACATTGTAGTTTTGTCACCTCACCGATCTGTTTTCACGCCAGAATCCTTCGTCGAACTGGGTCAACTGCTTGTTGCCAATCTAGAGGCTTTCTTCTCAAAAAGACCATTACTCACACCAGTTTCAGGATGATTTATAACCAAACAAAAGCATTTGATTGAATGTTCATTACTGTATCGAGTGAAGTGCTATGCTGTTTGGTGGTAGGGGCTTTCATATTGTGTAAATTTCATAAAGTGAGATTTGCTTCTCTTGCGCCAATCAAGACAGACTGTCCACTCGGCCGCAAGGTTGCTTCTTGTCCCTTCTCTTCTTCCTGTTGTCTTCATTCAACCGAGTTGATTCTTGACTGCATTTGATGATTGTAGCACTATTTTAATGTCTATTCAGTTCAGAACTGCTTTTGATAGCCTGCTGCATTGGTCTCTAATAGTTGAGGTGGCACACATATAACAGTTACCAAATTGACATGATTTGGTAACTTCATTTTTTACATGAGACATGTGATCATGTTGGCCTCTAGAGAATTGAATGTTCCTTTACATGATACCTGTTTTATAAGATGAATGCATGCTTTGTTTCTCCAAAAGGCATCCCTACAATATATTGAAACTCGATATGCTTCTATTAGAGAGACTGAACTTCTGTCGATAATAACTAGCATAAATTATGCCCCTTTTCTGTTTCTGATATTTTCCAAGTCTGTGCTATGGCCTTGCTGCCTTCCTTTATAAGCACAAATTTGGCACATCCCTGCTGAAAGACATAATAGTGGAAGATGCTTTTCCTTGTTCGTCAAGTTCTAATTAGATATTTAATGCAGAGCCCACAGCGTGACCCAAGCTAGAATTCAATTTCCTTTACATTTGAAAGAACATTGATCTGGCATGAAACTAAAAGAACAGACTGCTTGGGCCTATCATGTTAAGAGACCTTGACTAAGACCTTGACTAAGACTTTGCATGTATTCATCCTTCCTGACAACTTTGTATGTATATATGTATGTATGTATGTATTCATTCTTCCTTTACATTGAGCATCTTTGTCAAAACTTTGCCAAAATGCAATTCCCTGACTACTTGAGGACTCTTCTTGGTGGTATTTAAACCTTCTTCGAGTCATCTCACTTATAAGGCATTACTGCCAGAAAGTTTCTTGATGTGCTGCAATTACTTCCGAAGAACTTCTCTACAGAATTGGATATTGCTAGGTCAGATGGTTGGCTCCTTTATCCTTGGGAGAAATACCTATGGCTTTTTATGTCAGTGCTTTTTAGGACATTTGATATCTTTCTCTCTATATTATCGATCTTCCAGCTGAAAGCAACGTTCTGGTTATAACTTGTGCGTTGAACAATGAAACACAATATCATCGAGAAGGAAGTCATGGTAGCATTAGGGAAAGGTGGCATCATCATGCATGTTGGACGTAGGACTCTAATTGATGAGAAGGAATTAGTCAGGTGTTTGATGGGACGGGAGATTGGAGGTGCCAGCCTTGATGTGTCTGAGAACAAACCAGCTGTGCCTCAAGAGCTTTTTCACATGGACAACGTGGTATTGCCACGTCATAGAGCTGTGCTTGCACCGAAGTCGTTTCATGGAGCGCTCGAGGTGGCCATGGGCGATTTAGAGGCTTTCTTCTCGATTAAGCCATTTGCTCCGATTACAGTATAAAAATAACTCAAATCAAATTATATATATATATATATATATATATATATATATATATAGAGGTTTGGTTACAATCAAATATAACTAAACTAAATTCAATTTTTTTTTTAATTCTTGGATTCATATAATTCATAAAACTCAAAGATAAAAATATTGAAAAAAATGAGATGGCTTTAAAATTCGTAAATCTAAAGGTATAGAAGATATCCGAATCGTCTCTATATTCGAATGTAACTAAGTTAAAGATCTGATCACCTTCCTCACTTTTAGATCCACACGGATTTAGAAGCCATCTCATCTTTTTTATTTTTTTCATTTTTAGGATCTGTGAACTGTGGGAATTTAAGAATGAAAAGGTCTATATATATATATATATATATGCGTGCACGCCCCCCTTGCATACATATATGCACATGTGCATACTATTTTTTCATGTCATTGCTAAAACAAAATCTGTTTGTTGGGATTTGCTATTCTGCCACCTTTCATATAGGGCCGCAAATGAAACCTAATCAAATCTTAACCAAATTACATCTGATCTGATATGTTTTTAAAGGCATGTAGATTGGAACGGATTTAAAAATTGGACTTGATCTAAAATTTAGGTCAGGTATTGATTTTATATTTTTTAACTTGATCCAATTTAGTTTTATTTAGGTTTAAAAAAAAAAAAAAGTCCAACTTGATCCAACTCAATCTAAATATTCAAATCGTATAAACTTTATCATAAATACCTTTTGGAATTCATCGAAGGGACACTAATTTAAACTTTTTTTATCTTAAAAACTATATTTCCTTCCATTTATTTTTATTTTATTATATTTAAACCTTCATATTTCATAATTTATTTAAATGAATCCACTTTTGCTCTGCTAATAAGATAAGAATTTCATTTAATGTATCCAAGAGTTACGGTTTTCATAAAATTACTGTAAATTAAGCTTTGAACAACTACAAGATGAAATCGAGATTAGTCAAATTAAGCTCTTAATATTTTTTTAAACTTATAATAGAGTTCTTAAAAGAAAACTAGTGATTGCACATTTTTGTGAAGAGATACAAAGATTATCTATGAGTACTTCGTTGCCTAGTGACAACACTCGCACATAATTTTAAAAATTGACGATCTTGATCAGCAAGAAACTCCATTCTTTTTTTAGTTGTCCTTGTAGCCACCTTTCTAGATTGCTACTATGCATACCTTTGATGAGGCATAACTTAGATGTTGTTTGGTAAGTATTTGCCATTTTGATTCCTCATTTAATAAGTTACATGCGTACAACCCATTTGCTTAACAGGTGACACATATTTGCCATCATTTTTCAAATATATCAACCAAGTATAAATAATTGCTCCATAACAAATAACTTTCAGACTCTGATATCTCTCCAACTTTGCCACATCAAAAGTGGTGGCATCACGATGGCCTTGAAAAATCTTTTCGGCATGCTCGAACCTTCCTGTATTAATGAAATGGAGAATGTACATATTAGGATAGAAATCTTAACCATGATTAAGAAGGCTAATACTGTCAAATTTGGTTAGACATCATAATTTCCATCGCTATGTTTTGAGGCAATGGATCTACTCAGATGATTCCAATTCTTTTTTTTATTATTTTAAATATTTTTTGGGATGTAGATGTTTTTAGAGATATGCCATCATGCATTTGTAAATTTTTAAACCCTCTTGTTTGCCCTTTCCAAATGGACTTGTTATGGAAGTTTGCCTCACTGTTCCATCTCTTCTAAGATTATGTGCTACAGTATCTAGTAATAGATTCACAGTAGAGGGTTTTAATAGAGCATAATTGTAGAGAATCTTTCTTCCACATGAATGGTTCATATTTGTTGAACATAAAAAGCGAGGCTACTTCATACATTTGCTATGTGATCTCTTTCCTGGAACATTGATAAATGACTTAAGGCGAGACTAGGAACCTTTCATTACATCCCACCTTGGTATATTATTTTAATGTATTAATGTGACTATCATATATCATTCTTTTGATCCTAGGTAACGTTTGAATTTAGTTATTGAGAAATACTGTACCAAGACATAAGTTCTCATTTTTCTTTTAATATTCTAATGCATCTAATTGAGTCGATCTCAAATAATAATCAATACTAAAGTCATTTTAATGCACCTAATTGACTCAATCTCAAATAATAATCAACACTAAAGTCTTACCACATGTTCAAAAATAATAATCAACACTAAAGTCTTACCACACGTCCAAGTTAAACAGGTCCCACAAAATGATACTATAGAACAGAGTGCGGTACAAGTTGAAGAGCCATATCATAGCATAAAAGTCCAAATTGAAGCAATTAAATATGTTTGTAATTGAACAGAATTTGACTTCATCCGGGCTAAGAAAAAAATTTAGATGCAATTTTTTCAGTGAAATTTTATATGTTCAATAACCACACCTAATAAATAGAACATATTTGCCATAAAATTTAAGCATTTAAAATGTAAAATTATATATGTGCCACTTGTTAAACAAAATCAATGATAAATACCTAGTTTTGTTAGAGGTCTTCAATGGCTATTTATGCAAGGAATGATATAACCCTAACTCTTAAAATTAAGCTTGAAAGATGGGGGGAAAAAAAAAATCCTAAAAATATCCTCCTATGACAGATAAAAGAAATAAAATGGAGGGGAGGAGGGATAAAAAAATAATAAAAAAAAGGGCAATTCCATAGTAAAATTGGACACATCATGTGGTCACATAACTGAGTAACTTAACAAGCATCATTTGAGCGGAGAACAAATGAAGAACCAAATTGGAAGGCTGAAGACCGACGGATTCCTTTATTTGAGACGGTCATTTCATTGCTCGTTCACTCATTTGTATCACTGGCGGTAAGATTGAGAAATCCTCGGATATCCGCCACCAGCTTGTCGCCGTGCTCGGCTTCAAACACCTCGATTCCGTGGCGGCCTCCCTCCTCAATCCGCGCCACCACCCCGACACCGCCGCTCTCCAGCATCCCCACCACCTCCTTCTGCCGATCCACAAGCGGGTCCCCCGTGTACAGCTTCACCAGACACCGCGGCAGCCCCGCCGCCGTCCCCTCCTTCCCCGCCGCCGGATGACAGTACTCGTGGTCCCTATCCGCCCCTTCCGGCAGCGACAGCTCCCACATCAAATCGTTCACGGGCAGAGGCAGGACCTCGTCCTCCGCCATCCTCACCTCCGACTCCGTCCTCTCTCTCCCACCAAAGTAGGGTTGGTTCAAGATCAGCCCCTGGATCTTCAGCGGATCCAGATCCATGGCCGTCGCGCGGAGGCCGGCGTGGTAGGCGATGTTGCCGCCAGCGCTGCTGCCCATCAGAAAGCACCGGGAGAAGTCGGCGCGGGCGCGCAGGCAAGGGTCGACCGCGGAGGCGGGGCCCAGGGCCTGGGCGCGGGCCCAAAGGAGGGCGTCGACGGCGTCGTCGTAGGCGGCGGGGAGGCGGTGCTCCGGGGCGAGGCGGTACTCGATGGAGAGGACCACGGCGGGGAGGTCGGCGGATAATTTGACGCAGAAGTCGTGGAAGATGGAGGTGCCAGCGCTGAGGAGGATGAAGCCGCCGCCGTGAATGTAGATGACGACGGGGAGCTTCTTGTCGGAGGGAGGGGATGTTTGGTTGGGGAGGAAGATCCGAATCCAGGTATTGTGGATGGGATTCAGGGGGACGTCTTTGGAGAGGACGGGGGTGGCTTCGGGGTCGGCTGGGGTGAAGGGAATGAGGGCATGGCGGGTGATGGAGGCGTCCGAGTTGCGGGAGATCTTGAGGTATTCCCAGGGATCCATCGGCGGGGAGAGAAGGAGATGGCCGGTGGAATGGAGTCGATGAGGCAAGAGAGTGCGAGTCAACGGAGAGGGAAGTAATTGGTGGGTAGGGGGACCTTATCACGTGGAGGGGTTTTCAGATTTGGAAGCCTCTTGATTTTTTTTTTTTTTTAAATACGCCTCTGGAGCAGTTGAGGAGCCTTAAAGTACTTCTTACTAGGTAAGCACTGATGTCATTTAAATTTTATGATGAGATAAAAATATATAAATCTATTTTTTAATTGAATGTTTTTAAACATAAGATATATATATATATATATAAAAGATTTTTTATATTTTAAAGAGTTTAATTAATTCGCAACTATAGTTTAAAAAAATAAATGAAATTTTTTACAAGATTTTTATAAAAAAAAAATTATTTTGAAATTTCTCACATTCATTTCTTAAATGACAGATAATTATATTTTAAAAATTTATCTACTAAGTATATAACTTTATTGTCCAACGGTAGTAAACTTTTAACAACAGCTGAGATTCATCGTTTAAGAATCTATTTAAGAATCATAATGTTTCTAGGATGATACCATTGCTTATTTTTAGCAGACGAAATTTTTGTTTTTAAAAAATTAAGAAGGAAAATTGAAAATAGATATTCTCAAGCTAGACTCTTGAAAAAAAAATTAAAAAGAAATTCTACTTAAAGCAGCAAAGCCATACATCTGGGTAGATGGATATATGATCAAAATTGGAGGATAGAGAATGATTCATAGAAAGAAGAAAATGATTAAATGATTTTAATAATCTTGTAGGAGAGTGAGAGAGCGCTTCCATTGAGAGGTTAATGATAGAAGTAGAACGTAGAAGAGCTAAAATTTAAGAAAAAAAAAATTAAATGCTATTTAATACATCTATTTTTTAAAAAATTAAATGTTATTTAATATACCTATCCATGAGGCATAAAATAAGAGCATTTGATGAATTATTTCAGCTTTGCTAATATATATCAGAGGAAAAAAATTTAAATCAATGTCCTTTAATTAGACTTTTCAAAAATTCAAAAAAAAACATTTAAAGAGGCAAAGTCTTACTTTCGGGGGTGGACGGAGGTGTGGCCAAAATTAGAGGACCAACACTAGGAAACGAATCAGATAAAGGAAGGGAATGATTTTGATAGCTCGATAGTTTTGCAGAAGAGAGAGAGAGCCGATCCGAATATGTGGAAGTTGGTAGGCATACGGAAAGAACTATCCATATGACGATCGCAGAGTCTCGCCATGGCGTGGAGACACCATGGCAGCATCAATTCGAGGATAAATTCTGGCTAGCTTGTAGCATGCAATTCATTAACTTTCACTCAAGTTTTTGGGATGCGTAATTTTGGTCCGCTAATAGACTTAAGGCTAGTAGAAGGGGTTGACGCGTTACAGAGAGAGACACTTATATGAATGATCATGAATTGGGGGTAATCCAAGAGAGGCTGATGCGAATGATTACGAATGAGGGGTAATCCAGCAACTCAACCAACTAATTAAACGTTGAGGAGGCGGATGAGGCTCTATATTAGTAGTTACGTCTCATGCATGCTCATGTTCAGAGTCGATTCAGCTTGGGATCTATATTTTTTGTTCAAGATTCGACCCAGTCTCAGTAACTCAATCCCAACCCATCCACCAAACCTAAAACCCTTTATTTCCTTATCATTTCAGATCCTTTTTTTTGTTCTCATTTTTTTATCCAAGACCAAAAAATTTCAAGCTGAACTAAAGTGTGGAAGGTCAGTCATCTAACCTGCGATTAACTCTATTATATACGTGTGTATATATTATTAGGTTGGATCAAATTATTCTTAATCTTTTAACTTTGATCTGATTTTTTTGGATCAAAATATTTTTTAATCCAAATTAATTTTAGGAGTCTACTTTTAATATTCTTATGATTGAAATTTTTTTTTTTTCAACTTCGGACTGGATTGATTGGTTTGAATGGACCACTCGATCTATAAACAACTCTAAACCTATAATAACAATAATAATAATAAAATTTTAATTTTAAATTAATTAAGTTGGACTATATAAATTTTTTTTCTTCATTCAGTTCAGTTTTGAATCATTTTTTTCTTCTATATACATCATATTGCTCCTTCATAAATGCATCTCTTGCTTCTTGTTGCACGTCTTGCTTCTTGTTGCACGTGTCTGAGCCATCTAAATTTAATATAACTGATTCAAATTTAGTTTAGCTAAGTTTTATAATATATTTTAACCAAACAAAGTTGAGCCAAACTCTAAAATATATTTGAACTTATGAGACTGTAACGCATCACATCTGTTCTTGTTTTATTTGTATTCAAAGCCATAAATTCAGCGGTGAATGATAATAGTAAAAACATCAAAATTAGGGCCTGAATAACAAGTGAAGAGCGACATGACCAATAATCTTTTTGAGCCAAAGTTTCTTAGCACTAATCATTATTTTTATCGTCATCATCAATTTAGCTTTGCTTAGCTTGAGGGAGGATGACTATATACTTGTTTTTAAAGGTATTTGATGAGCGGCTCTAAAGAAAATGGGATTAATTCCTGACTTTTGATCCCTATACACGTTTATCTAATAACTTTACACACTTATTTTCTTAGTATACGTACATATTCTATCAATATATGTACTTAATCATTCAATATATATATATCTATATTCTTAGCATACATAATTATTCTTTCACTTTATATACTTATTATATTAGTGCATTCATTTATCGCACAAATTTATTCTATTAGTGCATGCATTTTTTTCATTCATTTTATTCATTCAACAGAAATTGTTCATTAAATGTCACGCCCTAAACCCGATAATGGATCCAGGGGTAGAAACCTGCTGCATGCTAGGCATGCAAGGCGTCCAGAACATAACAAATAACACAAGGAAGGATAATAAACTACATATCATTTAAGGTCCAAAACATTCATAATACAAGCTATAAAATATTTAGGTAACATTTCAAAATCACAAGATCATAATTAGGGGTTACATGAATATAATGTGATTTATTTATAGAAGCTCCAAACTATCCCAATATTGCCTCCTCAGTTTTGTGGCTCTGAAAAATAATATGAGATTTAAATGAGCTCACACTCAGTAAGTAAGCCTACCGTAACATAACATAGTCATTTCAAGATTTAACAAATCAAGTTTTCATATCTCCAAAAATATGCCAAACTTCCATAATTTAAATACATTTCATCATGTTATCAAAGTATGCATAATATATGTTTAATGCAATTTGGAAGCCAATGCTACATAGTATTTCAAAAAATACATATCATCTTATTATCCAAGATATTCATTCCTTTATAAATATGCTGAAATCATATTCACTTGCTTGAAATCAATTGAAGACAGATATCGTTTTCAAATCAAAATCCACTGTCATTAACATTAATGTTCTGTCATGTTACAAATACGCCACGGTCATACACTATGCCCACATATACCCTATAACAGGGCCAGAACACAATATAGGTGTATCCTTCATATATCTCGAAAGAAGGGTCCTGCTACCAGAATCATATCAAAAGTCATGACATATCACAGAGCACCATATAGGTGTATCCTCCATATATATACCCTGTGAAGGTGGGTCCCAGAGTTAAAAATTATATCATATCATATCATCATGTCATCATGTTATTATGTCATAACATAGCGGACCATGAGTGACATATTTTATATTCATAAAACCTCATTTTCATGTCATATTTGCATGCTCACAGTTATTGTTGTAAAAACATACTCCATATGTTTTCCATATTTGCAATGGTTTGAACATTCCAAAACACATGAACACTTGCAAATAAATTTAATATACCCAATATTTTGCATAAATTAGCAATATCAAAATAATCATGTCAAATAATCATTTGCATGCATGGGGTGCCATATACTTTACAAAAATTAGCAATTTCAATAGCTATGTCACATAATTAATTGCATATATGGTGTACTAAATATTTTTCAAAAATTAGTAATTTCAAGAATCATATAGAATAGTCATTTGTATATATAGGGCATCAAATTCATTTTTTTCATTTCTCAAATAATGTACAATGTAAATCAATGTAACATTTAAATCCATAATTTGCATTATATGGGGCATCAAATTCATTTTTTCATTTCTCAAATAATGCACAATGTAAATCAATGTAACATTTAAATCAATGATTTGCATACTTTAATAATTCATAAAAATCATGATAAATAGCTTATTTACCTCCTAACGTTATTCCAAGCATGCAAATCAACTATATGGGCTCTTGGGTACGTACAATATATTTTTTTAAATTTTTAATCTTTAAAATTAGGATGGACATCTATACTTTCCCAATCTAATCCTAGGCTCAATTTGCGGCTTGAATATCTCCAAATATATTAGTACAAATAAGAAAATAAAATTTTTTTAATAAATTAGGATCTAAGTTGATCCAAACCCTATTTTTTTTATTGGGCTCGGTCCAATTTGAGGCCCAAAAATTAGATTCAATTGGGCTCGCTGAACTGGGCCGACCCAAGCCCAGTCCACAACCTCTCTCCATGCCCCTTGTTCACCCGAACAAGGGAATTTGTCGGCGGCCTACGGCCGCCGCCGGCCCTTCCCTGGGCCGACCGACCGGCCGCCGACGACCGGCGGAATGCCGGCCGCTGCTGGCGGCCTTCCCCTTCTCCCTCTTTCCTTCTTCCTCTTCTCCTTCTCTTCTCTTTCTTCCTCCTCTTTTCTCTCCTCCCTGCGCGGTGGCACCGCCGGCCTCCCCGGCCGGCCGGACCCCACCGAACGCCTCCCCGCGCCGGTGAGGGCCTCCACCCGCAGTCCGAGCCCGACGGCCTCTCCCTCCCCTCCAGCCGCCCCGAGCGGCCGGCTTCCTCCCCAACAGGAGCAGCCGGTTCGGGGGCCGCACGACGCCGTCGGCCCCTTGGCACGACCGCGGCATGGTCAAGGTGCGGCCGCCTCCCTCTCTCTCTCTCTCTCCCCTCTTCTCGCCTGCGGTGGAAGCTTACCGGAATGGCGGCAGCGCCGGTGGAGAGGGGGAGGAGGAGGGGATCGGCACAGCCCCTTTTAACGGTGAGAGAAGGGCAGGTGCGCGCAGGCACGGACACCGCGAGCTTTTTTTTAAAGTGGGTATTACATTAAAAGAAAAATAAATTTTATGATATTTTTTATTATTTATAAAATGATGCTGTGAATAACAGTAACAATATGGTGGCGTTGGAAGCGTTTGGATTTAAGCTTTGTTTTTAAAATGATGATGATGATGATGATGATGATGATGGAACCGAAAGAGAAATTAATGCAAGTCGCTGTTTGTCGAAGAACGGTCCACGGTGCGACCGTCGGTCAAGTCCTCCTCCTTTTGCCTGAGCGTCTTTCCGGCTAGCTTTCTTTTTTTCTTTTTTTTTTTTTATTGGTTGAAGGTGGTGGCTCTGTGGGCCCAAATGAGTCAAAGAAAATGGCTGCAACGTGGGACAAGTTGGGTGAACCGAGAAAAATATTAAAGAAATAGTCATTTCACTTTGAATACAGCCATTTCACTTCTTTTGTTTTGAATGGAAAATTCATGTGGTCCATATACTGTGTGCTATTTTAATGATCAATATTTCCATAATCTTAATAAGAGATAAATGGCTAAGAAATTGATTAATTTGATTATATTACTGCAAAGAGTACCTGGTTATCACTGATAACTCTTTCCCTGATAACTCCATCAACTAACTGCATCCCTGTTTAATGAAAGAACACTAATATATCTAATCAAAGAAAAGATTTAATAATTTTTGATGATCAAAATTGAATGCTGAAGATATTTATAGAGATGTGTTGTTAAGACCCATAGAAATCTTATTCCCATATAGGTTTATTTTTTAAATAGAAAAATAAAAGATAATGATAAAATTAATTTTATAGGTCATGTGGGACTTATGAATAGGTCAATTGATGTTTCTAGAAGAGAAAAATAAAAAAATAATAAAAATATAAAAAATTATCCTTTGTTTGGAAAGGCATGGAATTGATCGATGTGAATAAAAATTCTAGTGAGTTTCTTTTAAAAATTAGTTTAACATAGTTTAAATCATGACATATGAGTACATTATTTAATCATAGTTGTATATCTAAATTCCATCTCATTGAAACCATAGCATTTTTAGTGTATAGATGTATTGATAGTTGTGAATTGTGATTGGAAATTAGGCTTTTATGAAGATAATATAAGCATTTCTTATTGCATTTCCTCAAGAAATTTCTTAAAAAAATATTTTTCCTTTGAGCAATAGATTAAAATTTTATATTTTTTTAAAAAAATATTGTATGGTTAGTTTTAAAGATTAGTTTTAAAATATGCGAGAATTTAAATACAAACCACATATTCTTCTTTTTAATTATTTAATATTATTCTTCTTGTTGACAGTGGCAATAAATTTAATGTTGATATTGAACATATTTTTCAAGTTATACTATTACACTAAACTTGCAGTTAAAAAAAAAAACTACAAGTTTATTGATTCGTTATAAAATAGTGAAAGAGCATTGGAAAATCTCTTTTATTTATATTTTTTGTATCACTTATTGTCATTAACTTTTTATATGTCAAGAAGTTTTTAAAATATTTTAAATTTTATTTCATTCATTTAAGACATAGGAAATTTAAGGAAGAATGCACATATCATTTTGGATGTCTCACCATGCATTATGATTATAAGTATGGTACGTTGAATGATACAAATATTTTGCTAACATACTTAGACATGCAAATAAAGGTAGTATTTATTTCTTTTTAAGCACTTAATATAGTTCCTTTTTGGACAATGATGATAAGTTTAATATTTGTATCACAAAATATTTCTTTTCAAAATATACTATTAAATTAAAACTTATAGCATAAAGTTAAACGTTTATGGATTCATTATAAAATAGTAAAAGGGATTCCTTTTATGCCATTATCCTTATTATTAACAAAAATGTTAAACATTATATTATCCTGACCTCTTCTTTTATGTAAAGTTATTATTTCTCTCAATTTATCAAGTCCCTTTGTTTCATCTTATCTATCATAAAAAGAAAGAAAAATGTTACAATTATTTTCTTTTCATATTACCTAAATTATTATTGGTTAGGCTATTTCCTTAAAGGTTTCTTAATTAAGATAAGATACTATTCCTCGTTATATCACAAGGAGATCGCGATCTTATTAGGAATTATGATGAGAGTTCATAATATTATAAATATAGGACTCAATTATTCTCTTCGCTCAAAAAAAGTAATCCCAGAAAATGACATCAATTCTTTTATAATAGTTGATAAGTGAGAAAAAGGATCTAATCTCTCCATAATCTTTAGTAGATCCTCTATATCTTCAACTACATATCATGAGCACATAGAATATAATAAAAGTTGTACATTGACATAACAAGTTAAAACTCTACATGATTACATGAGCATTTCTTCGGCATATATTGTTTATACTAGTAATAAATTTTTTTTTTAAAATTTCTTTATATTTGCGGTATCTATTTCTTAGTTATAAATCGATTTATGCATTACTAACCACACCTTCTTTTATGAATTACATGAGACATTGAATCTATCTTAGAATTGTATTCCTAAAATTTGAATATCATTTTATTTTAGCTTGTTTATGAAAATTAAAATTTTATTATTTTTACTATCTTAAAAATAAATTAAGATTTAGAACCATTGGTGCTCATATATCGAGTGAGAGATGAACTTTGAAATAAACATCTTAGATATTGTTATAATTATAACCGATAGGAGAGAATTACCAATATGGCACTCCTTAATTTTAGGATAAATTGCAAAGTATATGAAATTACAGTGATATAGCGTTACTTCGTAATTTTTCATCATATATAAAATATCAAGCCATGTCAACGATAAAACTAATAATTTTGTATAATAGATTAATGGTTGCTAGCCTAGCTGATTAATATTCCCCCTATGGGTCCATTTATGAGAAGGAGAAAGCTCAAGGGTTTAAATTTTGGTGAGCTGAAACGAGAACAAAATAAGAGTAAAAGAGTGGGAGTACACAAAATAACAGCCTCTTCTTCCAAACAATCTAAACAAATCACAATCCTAAAGCTAAAAAAACATCATCTATGCCGCTAATTACAACCCTATGATATTTCGCGTCATCGATGAACGTTGCCACCGTCGAGGCTTTCACCTTTAGGTCTCCCCTTGGATATAAGAAAGAATCCACCGCCGCCGACTCGCCGAGCCTTTTCGACCTCGTTGGGAAGCCCATTCGCTCCGCCGGCAAAGGGAATGGCCGACGGTGGCGGCGGAGGCTCCTCCTTTTCCTCTGCCAGAGACCATGCCACAGGAGTCACCGCCGGTAAAGATAAGCTCCCCTCCTCGTCCTCCTCCTCCTCCCCCTCCTTGGACGGCGCCTTCCTCCTCCGCCTCCTCCAAAACCCCCCTCAACCGCAACCCTCCATCTTCCCTTCTCCTCTTCTCCCCAACTCCGCTCCCAACTACCACCCCGACCCCGCCGTCGCTGCCTTCGGCCCCAGCCGCCCCCTCCTTCCCCCCGATTTCCGACCTCCACCGCCCTCCCACCATCCTCCTCCGCCGCCGTCGGCGGGCCACTTCCCCGGACCCCTCCTCTTTCCCCCCCCCCCCTTCTCCGTGCCCCCGGGCCTCTGGCCACCGCCCCCCGGCTTCCCTCCCCTCGGCGCCGATGCCGCGAGCTCCCACGGCCCCGGCAACCACCCCTTCTTCCGGATGGACCACCCAAGATTAGGGTTTTCGGCTCCCGGCGTCGTCCCTCTTGCTGCCGCCCGTCCAAGCAGCAATCTTTACGGAATTCCAGGGCACCCGCATCCAGATAGGGTTCTCGTGGATACAATTGAATCGAGTAGGACGTTTTCTGCTTCTCGGGGGCCAGAAGTGAGGAATGATTTGAGACCCCCACCGGGTTTTCAGTTTCTGGCTGGTGGTGCTGCTGAATTGGACAGAGGATTGGCTGGCCAGAGCATTCCCAAAGTTGGCTCGGCACAACGGAAGGCACAGGTTGAGAGGTCACATGGGCACTTTGAGCGGAACAACTTCCATGGAGAGAGAGGAAAGGGTGCCCCATTTCAGAAGCCAGGTAGAATGGTGGAGCAAGAGACGCCATTGGGTCCTGCACACAAGCCACAGGGATTGAGGCAATGGGCCGCTACACATGAGAGGCAAGATGGGGATCTGAAGGTGGTGGAGAGGAGGGAGAGGAGTTGGAATGATGAAAATCAGCAGTCTCGGTCTTACCAAGAAGATGTATTATTAAATGGAGAATTTCGGCAAGATTATCACAGGAGGCATCATGATATTCCCGTCAATTTGCAAATTAGAAGTCAGCCTGTTAGCTCTAGTCAACCTATCAACAGCAATCGGCATCCTGTTGGAGAAAATGATGTGGGACAATCAGAGAAGGATGCAGATCATGAGGTTGTTGATGGAGGGAAGAAAGCTAGAGAGCACAGGCTGGAAAGTTCAGACCAGAGTGAAATTGATGATATATCCTTTAGAAGGGATGCTTGTAGGGAAGAGGATGTGTTAAGGGAACAATTTATGATTTCTTTAGATCTTATGCTCAATCAAGAGGTTAGGAATGCTTTGACACATGTGAGTACTTCACGGGGTAAGGTAAATGAATATTTCCTTGATATCCTCTGCACTTTGTTTTATGTAATAAGGCTGTGAATATTTTATGAGCTTATTTGCTTATTTGTTTTATTTGCTAGATATTAAGATACATTTCCGTTCATTAACTAAGCACAATTGAGTATATGCTAGACAACCTATATTAAGGTGACGACTTAACACCATTTACCTAATCAAAATATTTGTCTTCATATGTAGATATGATAAATCAATCTACCAGATGTTGCCACATGATTGTTTAATTAACAAGAGGCATGCCTAGGAATTGAGCATGGTAAGCGTGTTTTGACTTGAGGCTAGGTGAAAACATGCTCTGAGGCCAAATACTTCATTTCAGTTCTCATAAATACTGGTTCTCAAAAGGTTAATAAGACCAAGATTTAGATATTCAACTATTCGTGACCTAAAAAACACTTTGCCTTTAAAGAGTTGGGGAGCATTAGATTTTAAATAATAGCTCTCCTGGAAATGATGCTTAAGAAGTAAATAGAAAGTCATGAGTTGCAATTATGAAGAATGTCCATCATTGAGAAATCTACAACTGTTTTTTATGTTGGAAAAACATGAGTTAAACTAAAGTTTATGAAGGCATTTTGATAAGATAGATAAAATGGATTTCTTTTATTCTAGCCTGTGGTCCAATATAAATAATGACTGTGCATCATTTGTGCATCTAACTTGTAGGTAGAGCCTTTAAATTCTCAAGAAAGGGAAAACTCAATTTGAAGAAGAGCTTTAGACCATCCCAAATGGAAACAAGACCGTGAGGGATTATTAGACATGGTTTAAAATTGGATACCACAGTATAAGACCATACTTATAAACCCGTCTCATCTGTATTACAAATAAAATGCATTGGCAGAGATTGGCAAGTGCTGGTGGGGACAAGCCTGCAATATAGCATCACATACCCCTGTATAGTGCCAAATCACCTACCCATCCGATCTGTATCGTAATGCTAATATGATATGGGCTTTAAGACTTGACCAAGTTAATGGGTTTTAAGACTCACTTGGCCCAAATTACTGTTCAGGCCATGTCCTAGCTCCTCTTTTCAAAATTTTTGATTTGCTAGGTCATTTGCCTAATGATGCTGCTAGATAGGCATTTCTGTCATGATGCGACTGCTACAGTTGATGCTTTATATATATATATATATATATATATATATATATATATATATAGAGAGAGAGAGAGAGAGAGAGAGAGAGAGAGAGAGGTTTGGCTACATTCGAATGTAGTTGAGTTTAGGATCCGGTCATCTTTTCCATCGTTGGATCTACATGGATCCCCAAGTCATCCCAATTTTTTTACTTTTTTCATCTTTGAGATTCGTAAACTGTGTGGATTTAAGGGTGGGGGAGGTGACTGGATTTACACTTACTTACATTTGAATGTAGCCAAGTCTACCTCATATCTATATAAAATGTGCATATGCTACACTGTTTGAGCCAGACAACATGGTGCAGTCCTTGCACAGCAACAAGCCACATTTGCTGTTTACAAAATAGGCAACAGGCTTGCTTGCTGATTGATTCACCCTCTATTGGTATAAAGCACTCTGAGTTGTACGTGTCCCTCGCGTACTTGAACCCGCAACCCCATGCAAATGGGTGGCTTCTCTAAGCTATCTAAAATTATGAGCTGATATGCATGTTTATTAATTATCAAATCTTTCTGACAACGTAAATAGATCTCTTTTCCTGTTGTAACTGTATTTCTAAAATCTGGTAATCCATGCCAAATATGATTTCAGGATGTTAGGTCAGATATTTTTAGAGGACATTGCGTATCAAGCCAGCGAGTGAGGATCCGAAGGAGAACACTGGAATGCCGCTGGGACATAGATGCACTGACACCTAGTTTCCTCTCAATTTTTGAATCTTTAGTACCTGCAGAGGAGGAAATAGCCAAGCAAAAGCAGTTGTTACTGTCACTGGGGAAATTGGTAAACAAAGAATGGCCCAATGCTCAGCTTTACCTTTATGGATCATGTGCCAATTCATTTGGGGTCTCAAATAGTGACATTGATGTCTGTCTTGCTATCGATGATAATGACATAAGCAAGCCTGATATTTTGTTAAAATTGGCAGATATCTTACAATCTGGCAGTCTTCAAAATGTGCAGGTAAATAACAATCACTTGTCCTTATCATTTCTATAATAACTTTATCTGTTAAATGACAGTGTTCAGCCTTTTATGCTTAAAACATGATGACTGCTAAGAGTCCAAGTGCTTTTTTTCAATGAGATGCTAACTTGTATAATAATTTTTTGTATTTATTATTATTCTCTTTCTAATAGCTAAACATTTGTGATAATAAGGTGCATGCAATTATATTGCTTGTGTATAGTTTTGTCAAGCATCATTTATTGTTAAGATGAATCACGGTTAGGGATGCAAGGGAACTGAATTGATATTTCTGATTCAAAACTGAAGTGGAAATCACCAGGTCCTATCTGAACCAAAGTAATCTAGTCAGGCTTGGATCAAAAATTTGACTTGTTTCAAATTGGATAAGATGTGGATCATATATGACCTAAACTGAAACCAAACCAGACTGACTCTGATACAATATGATTTTGCACCTACCCTGACCCTCCTTAAATTTAGGAAAGTAAATATCTGATGGTAAGAACTTTTCTTTAGTTGATCATCTACTTCTGTTGTTAGGATATTTTACATGTGTTTGTTAATTAATCTTATGCCGACAGGTTGCTGATAATGCCTACATCTTGTTATATGTATCAGTATATGTATGTATGCACATGTGTGTGTGTAATACAATACTATAAAACTATAATGACACAAATAAATTTCTGTCAACAAGCTTCGTGACTCTTGGATCCAATTAAACTTAACCATTCATCTCAATCACGAAAACTCTAGTATCTAACCATGCCGATACGCAGCTAATGCCATTCCCAATCTTTGTGAGTTCCCTTGTCTGCCTTCAATCCTACCTTCTTTATCAGACCCATCCAGGTTACTTCTCCATCAAAATCATCCACTCAATATTATCCAAACATATATGGGGACTTGCTTTCCCTGCTCTCCTTATGAATCCTCATTCTATTTCTGTTGGACTACTGGTTCTGCTCTGTTAAATTCCCTTCCATGCCTGCCAGTTTGATCTTTCTTTCTTTTTCCAATGCAGTACCCATGATTTGAACTTGGACATCTTATCCATGGTTTGAAGAGGCTATATCAGTGATAGCAATCTATAACTACTGTGAATGAAAACCCTAATGCCACTGCAAAACCAAGGTCCATGATATTGGTACTGGGGGGTATTGGTGGGGTACTGGTACAATACTGAGCCGAACCTTACTGACACTTTGTATGTAGATGCATACCAGCTCGATGCTAGTTCATTGTTTTTCGTCTTTTTTTTTCCTTTTTTTTGGTTTTTAAGATTATTTTAAGATTTATGGATCTTTAAATTATGATTTTAAGAGTATTTTAATATTATTTTATTTCAAACCGGTCTTGAGAGATCGCATGATTGGTTAGTGGATGTAATTGTAATGATTAAATATAGATTTACAATAACTAAATATAGGCAATGCATATTTTTGGGTATATATATATATATATATATGCATGCATGCATGCATGTAGAAACATATTGGTATCTATGCTGCTTGTAGACATTAAGGTTTGATTCATGGTCAGGACATAAAGGTTGATAGCAGCAAAGATAAGGAACTAAGGTGAATGCAAGGTAAAGATTGGATGGATGGTTTAATTTTGAGGATAGAAAAATCACTCTGAAAGTTGCGCTAAAAAAGGATAAAATTCTAGAATATAAATTGAGATGCTTTGGTCATGTACACTAAAGAGAGGAGGCCTTTATAATATAGAGTTTAGCAATGAGTAAAGGGTTTAAGAGGAGGCCTCCATAGTTTATTGGGCACTTTATCTATAAGGTTTTCAAGTATGGTTGTAGGGGCATATATTAAGTTATGTATTCCTATACTTTCTTCTCTTGGTGCGGTTTTTTACAACTCTATTGCCCTAATATACATTGATAGAATAGTTTGTGTGCAGTCACCTATCATATGCTCAATTTTTCCTGCTATCTCCTTTGATCCTACATTTCTGCGTTGCTAAAGAAAGACACGACTTTTAACTTTTGAAGTTCACCTAATTTATCAAACTACTTATGGTTTTTATAGGTGTTTCACAACTTAGTTAGCAGTCATCCTCCCATTTCTAATCTATATATTCATTTTTTTCCTCCTAACATTCATTGCCTTCTTATTTTACAATTTCAAGTATGCAAGAAATCAAAATATGATCCTTGGTTAGACTAACTATAAAATCTCTTGTGGTGTCACTCTACTCTAAGCAAATTTGCTATCCACCCTTGATACATTGTTGAGCATTTGGATATCAAAAATATGATACAGTTTAGACAATTTTAAACCTTTTATGGTTTTACTGTTTTTTGAACATATTTCCTATTTTACCTCTGCATATCATTGTATGTCCTAGTTTTCATCATTTACGTTGTTTTTTCAAATGTTTCCTTCTTTGCTATTGACTTTATCATCCTCCCCTTGCTTTAAACTCTATTGTTTTTTCCTTTCATTTCGTAGATTTACATAGGCTACATTATCTTGATATATAGGTGCATGTGACACTCAAAGGTCTAGATATTATCTTGCTCCTATGTTTATGGTTGCACCTCTCTGTCTCTATCTAATTTTCGTTGTCTGATTAATAATCAGCATTTTCTAGAGAGGCATTGGTCTAACAAAATGGTCTTAGGGATTTCTTAAGCTTTTGTTTTGTTTATGCAATCATTGTTCCCATCATGTACACAAGAGGATTCTAAGGTTCCTAAATGACTGATGGTCATGGTTAAGATACAGTTTATTCTTTCACATACTAAGCGTAAGAGCTTTCCTTCTCCCGTCACTATTTATGGAAATTAAGCAACACAATGCTCCGGTGGTGGTGAATTATTTTACTTTAGGAATGGCATAGGTCATTAAAAAGGTTATTAGTAATAGGAAAGATTTTTATTCAAATATTAAATGTTGTGGTTGTATGTATTCAATAGTCCCTTTTCTAGATGAATTAAAGAGAGCCACTTTCGTGGGAATCTATTTAATGTCTACATATCTCAGCTTTTGTCATTCTTCACTGATTTGAAAACTGATAACATTTAGGACTATTTTCCTTTTACTGCATTTTAATTAGGACAAGGATTTTAAATTTTTATTACAAATCTAATCTTATGGTAGAATATACGAGTTTTTCCTTACAAAACTCACCTTTGTCTTAACAATTTTGAAGAAAAGAGAGGAGAATGACATTCATAGCCTTCCCTTCTCTTTTTGGTCATGGGATGGCCCGAATCAATCAACCTACTCCGAACCAAGAAAAATTGGGCGGTTTTGCTTTGTTTTGAGTATTTTGGGCTGGCTCTCCCTAATTCTTGAACTAAGAGGCTAAACCACTTGGTTTCACACTGATTTGGGTTGGTACACCTCGACCTAGTTGGTTAAGGTTGGTTTGGTAGATGCTATGACAAATTGTTGAATTTAAGTAGTGGAATACCTGGACATAATGAATTTTTATGCTTTGATTGATGAGAAATCAGGTAACAAGCCATTGAGTAGTAGATGACTTGGACCTAATCAATAATCAATATTGATGTGCATGTGAGATAACCATGGATAATTGAATCTGGAGGATGGGTTATTAGTTTTCTTGAGTATAGAAATATTGCGTATTCCCATAGAATTAGGATATATGAGGTAAAAGAGGCTATGAAAAAGATGAAAATAGAAAGAGTGGTGAGACCCGATGAAATCTTTATCGAGGTTTGAAAATGTATAGGTGATGTAGAAATAACTTAATCAATCAATTTATTTAATAAAGATTTTATAGATCAAGAAGATGTCTGATACATGGAGGAAGAGCATTATACTATAGATTTATAAGAATGGAGGTGATGTTCAAAACTGTTCTAGCTATCATGATATTAAACTTATGAGTTATACTATGAAACTTTAAGAGAAGGTAATTGAGTATAGGTTGAGATGTAATACAATATTAGAGAATTAATTAATAAGATCTAACCATTCCTACACTTGGTTTTTCTTCTTAGGATTATAATGGAAATGTATAGAGAAAAAAAAAAAAGTTCTTCATATGATTCTTATTGATTTAGAAAATGTATATGATGGAGTCCCTGAAAAAGTCTCATGATGGGTATTAGAAAAAAAAGAAATGCTCGTCATATATGTTAACATAATAAAGAGCATCTACGATGAAGCGATTACTGGTATAAGAACTATTGGTAGTAATACCGATGACTTTTCAATTATGGTATGTTTACATCAAGGATTTACTCTTACTTTTTACATCTTTATGTTAGTCATGTATGAACTTACCGGGCATATTCAGAATGATATTTTATAATGCATGTTATTTGTAAATGATATAGTAGTGGTAGATAAAACTATAGTTGGGGTTAATTATAAGTTAGAATTATGAAGAAGTGCATACGAATTTAGAGGTTTTAGGTTAAATAAGACAAAGATAGAATGTAGAGAATGTTGTTTTAGTACAATGAAAAATAGAAATGAAGATAGAGTAGAAATTTAGGATCAAGAGGTTTTTAGAAGTTATTATTTTTGATATTTAGGATCATTTATTCACAAGGAATGAGAGATTAGGGGATGATGTTATTAAAGTATGTTGGATATAATAGAGAAGTGCAAATAGAATATTATATGATTGTAGAATATCTGTTAAGTTGAAGAAAAAATTTTATAAGATAATTATAAGGATTGGTTATGCTTTGTGGTACGGAGTGTTGGGTAGTTAGAAAATTATATGTATATAAGAAGAATGTGATTGAAATACGAATGTTGAGATGGATATATGGTCATACAAAACAAGATAGAATAAGAAATGGAGTTATTTATAAAAAGGTAGAGGTAGTTTCAATTGAGGATAATTTGTGAGGATAACTTAAATGGTTTGAATATTTGCAAAGTATATTTACGGATGCACTAGTGTGAAGGGCTGATTTGATACATATAAAAAGAAAAAGAGATAGAGGTAGTTCAAAAATTACATATGAGAAAGTAATAAAGAAAAAATAACTTACAAAAGTATGATGCTGAATCGAGCAAAATGGAGAAAGTAGTTTAGGATTCAGGTTTTATAGTTGTTGTTGTTGACAATGCTATATTAGGAATGACTTAAGTTTTATTCTACTTAAATTATGTTTTATCCCTAAAAATATACACATCATAGCATGCTAACTAATCTTTCTTTTCCCAAGGACTTCATTATTGAAGTTTGTATTTTCTGGCCAATCATGTTCCTTTCAATCTTTTGTTTATAAATTTCTGTTATAGAAGCATTATACAATTGTGAGAGAAAATGTGAACAAGCAAAAGTAATATGTGCCTAGGAGTAATGTGATTGTGTCATTTGTAGTTAATATAAGCCAGTGCAAATATTTTCTTTCATACTGAATATAAGTGTACAAACATTGTCTGGAATATTTTTTGCTGATTTCTCACTTGAAATTATTCAATTGATGCAGGCACTAACTCGTGCTAGGGTTCCTATAGTAAAGTTGATGGATCCAGTCACTGGACTTTCCTGTGATATATGCATCAATAATCTCTTAGCAGTTGTTAACACAAAGCTACTGAAGGATTATGCACAAATAGATGACAGATTGAGGCAGTTGGCTTTTATTGTGAAACATTGGGCCAGATCTCGTCGCGTCAATGAAACATATCAAGGGACACTTTCTAGTTATGCGTGAGTTACATTATAGATCATTCTTATGCATGATCTGCGTTAGTAACATGCACAGATTTAAGACTAGTGTTGATTCTGATTTGAAATTTCTTTCCAGTTATGTGCTAATGTGCATTCACTTCTTGCAACTGAGCAAGCCTGCAATTCTTCCTTGTCTACAGGTATGTAGGCTCAATGTTCATTATGGCTGCTGACAATCTTATGGAAGTAATTTTAAAATTTAAATTTTGCTATTTGTTGCTGATATAATGCTTTCCATGATCAGATATTAATACCTTCATTCAAGCATATAATAATTTTGTCATGCCATTCGTTCAACCTCCAACCATAGATCTGTATGGTATTTATTATGGTCCATCGCCTAATTGACCTCTTCAATGATAATATATTTGAATATCCTTTGTGCCTAGGGAATTAATCAATATGCTTTGGCACAACAATACCCTGATAGTATGAAAGAAATGTGTTCCAATATTGTCCTGCTGGGGGTCTTATTTGGCCACAAGTTGTTGAACTTGTTGACAAGAGATGGAAAGAAAAAGCATGCGCATATTGGCTGCTATGGCCTTGTATTTTGAATGTCAACAAGTTATATTGCTGTCAGATTAAAAAAGTTATATTTCCCAAAGATTGTAATATTTTAGAATTGCTACATTAAATGGCTAGAATTACTGCAATCTTAATAGCTTAGAGGAGAGTTTGTTTGGTCATAGTCTAACATAATTTGATGTCATTATAAAAAATTCGAGTTCTTAGTAAGGATTTGTTATATTAAATGTGGGTGAACTATTTCCTGTGTTTCAAATGAAACCAGTGTCAGTTATATTCTTCAACAAGAAAGACTGCTATCATATAATGAGCATGTACAATTGCATAAGTAAAAAAATGATGTATAAGAGCCATGCTTTTTTTTTCTTTTTTTTTTTTGAAATGATATCATGTACATACAATAGAAAATGTAGATATGCACTGGATGTAGGCATGATGATGATATTGGTTTAGAAAGTTGGTGTCATTTGGACTTTTATTATCATGGGCCAAAAGACACAATCTCAGCTTGGCAAAGTATAGTTTCAGGAGGTCTACCTTTTTTTTCTTGGCAAAGTGGGAAAAGTTTCATCAAGGAAGGATCTCTACTTGACATTGTGAAAAATACTTAGCAGGATGGGATCACGACTTGAACAGATGAACCATGACTTGAAGGAGCCACACCATGGCCTGACGTAGTGGGTTACAAGGTAAGTAGGCCAGACTTGGCAAGGTGATGAATTTTGTGCTGATAGTGAGGCAAGATGCAATCTCAACATGCAGAAAGTCATGGCTTGTATATGCAATGCCAACCAGGTGAAGATGAATCTTGACTCAGCCATTTGGCAATCTCAACCAAGCAGGACTGGTTCACAGCTCAGCAAGATTTGCCATTATTGGTAGGATTAGATGAAGCATCTTAATGTAATCATAGTTCATTGGCACGTGAGACTCCCAGGCTAGTGGCACGATATGAGGTGGAGGCAAGAAATCATGATTAATATGGTGATATCATCATAAGGCCCCTTTGTTAGAGGCCTGGGGCAACAATTTTGGGGGCTTCATCTGTTGAAATTGTGTCCTGATATTTGAGATGCCAATCAAACCTGTCCTTGGTGCATATTAGAGACATCTCGGACCAATAAAACCCTTAACCGTTGCTCCAAATCAACTTCACAAGCAAACTCAAGTTTTACCTTCATTTGACATTTAGTGTCAAACCTGTAGGGCATTAAAAGAGTATCAACTATAATTATCCATCTATGGAGGCACATTGGTCTTGCAACAAAAGTTATATCAACTAAGGGTTTTTCATCCACCCAACCATGCAATTACAGTTTTGTCCTCATCCAATTCTCTTTTATTAATTTTCTAATCATATCCCAAAATTATCTACTTCAAGCATCCATTTTATCTTTTGGCTGTACAGATTGCTGGAAATATTCATGATACCTCACAAAACTCTCTTAGTTCCTCATATTTCACTCCAATTAATCTACATTGTTCCACTGCTACTTTAATTTGCCTTTGCATGAAGAAATGTTCATTAGCTCTGTTTTGATTCTGGGGATGGAATCTTGTTAACCTTGTATGATAAATTTCACATTCTATCAAATTGTTTCATATTATAGATACCGCATATTTCATTTGAGGGGACAAATCAAAACACCAGAAGCTTGCTGATCTTAGTTTCTATTCTACTTTGGACACATTTTGAGGATATCTTCAAGTGGGTTTCCCTTCTAATATATGCTGCCATCTATATTCCAGGCAATGGAGGTGACGTATGCCGTAACCGTGGATAACATTGAATGTGCTTACTTTGATCAAGTTGAAAAACTGCATGATTTTGGTGCCCGAAACAAGGAAAGTATTGCACGGTTGCTCTGGGCATTCTTTCAGTACTGGGCTTATCATCATGATTACACAAATGATGTTATATCTGTTCGAACAGGAAGCATCATTAGGTAAGTATCCTCAGTTATTCAAAAAGAATATGTTTTTTCTAGGTAAGTGTGTTATGTCCAGATATTGTTTGCATCAGCTTTTGAATATAGCAAGTTTATGCTACATTTTAGTAACTTTCATGGAACCTTACCATTTATTTTTTGCTTCAACTTGTATTGATGAAGTTCTGATGATTTCATTTTAGGGATTTTGATGCAAAGGTCTCTTATTTTGTTATGAATACCAAGTTAGTCCTTGTTTCATCATTTAATACAACCAGTCCTTACTGTTTAGTTAAGTGGACAGATAAGTCCTGAATGCTTAGTTCTAACAAACTTTGTTGGCCATAACATTCTGAAATATGTAAAATACCTCTAATAGATTTATAAAGCTTCATTGGTCAGCCAATGCTACTCTAAAACTTCAAGAACTATCTTGCCTATCTTAGCTTGATACCTTTGTAAGTTAATATTTCAACCGCATGGAAGACGGCAACACACCCAGATTGTCCTTGACTCCTTTTATGGTTTGAATTTATTGGCTTACCCTCCTCACCTAGTGCTCTCATCTTGGATCCCTGTTTCCTACTTACTGCCAGCCATTAAACTAAAAAGCAAGCAGTTAGAAAGATGATGTCTCTGAAAAATGAGCAAGTACAAGAAGCCTAAGTTAGGTGCATCTGGAAAGCAAGTTGGTGCCATCACAAGGCATGGTGGGTTGGAAGCAAGTTAGTGGGTATGATCACTAGACAAAAGCTTCTCAGACCTCCAACCCAAGTCAAACTTTATGAAACAAAATATCTCAAGAGCAAGGATACAAGAAAATCCCTTGATACATAACAGAAATGCTCACAGTAGAGAGTTGATAAGCTGTGGAAAGGAGAACAGAGACCAAATCCTGCATCGGCAAAACATCATCCAGTACAAAAGTTTACCTGAGAAATGCCTATTATAACTTTACCATCTTAGCATTATCTTCCTCTACATCTCTTTGGATAAGATCAAGTCAATTATTTTCAAGTTGTGAAAATGTAGTTGTGATCTGCCTACTTGAATTATCTGTGGTAGTGAGGTCTTTGTCTTATGATAATCTCTAGAAGAGGAGACCCATGTTTGGAGGAGCGTCTCATCAAGTTAATTCCTGGATACTTACCCACCACCAGTTTGTCACAGCCTTTATGCTAGTCAAATGGATGAGGGCGTGGGTGGGATGGGCAAAGCGGGAAGGAGGTGGACTGTGGGTCACCAAAAGGGGTTGAGATCATGATAAGATGAGTAATAGAGTGGGAGATGTTCCACTGTTTAAAACTCTCACAGGGGTATAATTGGAAATTTAATGCCTACTCCTAACAGAGTTATTTGTTAAATGATGATTGGGATTTTTCTGTCCATAGAACAAAAAGGTGGGGGCTAGCTGTATTTATACATAGAAGAGGGTCTATTTTGGTATTCATATGGAAAAAGAGAATCATTGTGCCAAAATCCCTTAATTTTGTTCTGATGCTTGTTCAAATCTGTTCTTTTGTGAAACATCATATGCTTTTTTTTCCATAAAAGTTACAAAATGAGGTCATAGATGAGTCTTGCTGTATCTGCTGGCACAAAAGAACGAGGCAGCAAAATAGAAGGTGGCCACAAGAGAAGTTCCTGTGACAATATTTCGTGGATTAGGATTCCCCTCTTGGACCTATACCTTCTTCAAGTGATATTCTTGCTGCCTGATTTTATAAGTCAAGATAATAAATGTATCATTTGTTGCTGTTTGGATTATATTTGTCATTAGATCTGCTTATGGACTAAGAGTTCACTAGCCTGGATTTCTATACTACCTTTAATAATTCTGTGGATGTTTCTTTGTTCAGTATCTCATTTGTCTAGGTTGCTTTAGGGTTGTCCTGTTCCACCTGGAGTTGGGGATGAGCTTTACTTAGACAAGATTTTATCTCGTGGTGCTCTTCAACTCCTCCCCTTTTCCTCTATCAACACTCTTTTTTCAATAAATACACTCCATACAAACACTAGGACAGAGAGAGAAAGAAAACACATCATAATAAATTGGGAGATGTTTATCAAACTAACTCTAAACAAATTGATTGTTGAAATCACAACATCCATTATGTCCATTTTCTTGAATAAAACATGGGCACCACATGGCCCAAATACTAGTATTTTTCTAATGATTACCCTTTTGTTTTCTTCGTAATTGGGGTGCTAAATTTTTTTTTGTATGAGTGATTAAAAAATAGTCATTCTCTTCCCTAGTCAAATTCTCCTTTGTGTGCTGGGATCAATTCTTGCTGTTGTGTTCATGAAACAATCTTTAGTAGGGAAAAGTGTATTCTGGATCTAATCATGCTTGGATTTTTTTTTTTTTTACTTCATGTGATAATTTTTAGGTTGATTTGTTGTTGTTATCTTTTGAGAATATGCATTATTGTACCAAGGTCTCTTTCAAAAGATAATATAATTTTTTTTGTAAATCTATTACCTGATTCATAGATTTTGCATGCAATCATACATCTAATGGCAAGCACAACCTCAAAGAGGTTAGAGGATTTATATTATTCTCGTAAGGTTTTTTTTTTGTTTTCCCAAATGTTTCCTTAATCTTTCTGAACTCTTATGTTTCTAATTCATTATTTAGTGTTTTGTTTGGTCACTAGTCAAATCTGGTTCATGATGTACTTTGGTGTGCTATCATTATCATCGTACATATCTTGACACTCAATTATCATTACACAGCAATTTTTAATTGACCATTGAACGTTTATTAGAATTCTTGTGAAATTTCTTTTCTAACCCCAAACGATTTTTTCCTACAGCAAGCAGTCTAAGGATTGGACACGGCGGATTGGAAATGATCGTCACCTAATATGCATAGAGGATCCCTTTGAGATTACCCATGATCTTGGCCGTGTGGTTGACAAATTCAGCATTAAAATTCTGAGGGAAGAATTTGAGCGAGCTGCAAATATTCTGCAATATGATCCCAACCCCAGTGTCACCCTTTTTGAGCCTTATGTACCACCGTCATCACCAAGTTCAAACCAATAGGGTATCATGAATAGGTTTTTTAGCTGTAAACCCTTGCTTGTATATCCTTGTTTCTTTTGGGAGGGGCGGTTTTCCTATTCCTCCTTTGTGGATAACATATGTTATAATGGTAAAACTGTTTTCTCCTGTAAAGAAGCTTCTGGGTCTGAAGTCATGTAACTTAAATATTTTCAAACCATGTCTGGTTTCACATCTGAACATAACTGGTTTATGCCTTGTTTTTAGGACTTCATTTTTTTTCATCCTGCTCAATTTTGGTCCATTTTTATTAAAGTCTCCCTAGTCATTATAAGCTTCCTCGGTAAGAATGGAATCCTGGAGCCTTGGAGGAGGAGACGGATTGAATGAAACAGAAACAAAAGACTATGATCTTGTCAAAACATTTCATGCAGATCATGGCAATTTTTTATACAGGTTCTAAGGATCGAAAAAGGAGCGAGGCTGGGCTCGTTGGCAGGGTTTTTGCCCTAAAGAAAGTTATTTTTTGTTACAAGATATTCGTTGTTGCAAGATATTTTCTAGTGCATGTTCTACATGTACATGGCATCTACACTCAGGTGATATTATTATATGATGTTTGAACTATGTTTGATTTCACTAAATTAGGATATTTTTCTCCTTAACATGCATGTAATCTTGCTATGCATACTCGACATGTATAGGTTAGACATAATCTTGTTATCATTCTTGCTTTATATGCTTCCCATGCCTACTTTCTTGTTCATTCATTGGATCTCTTTGGTTGTGCTTCTAAAATGAGATGTTGATGTGCCATACAATGGAAATGGGAATAGAAGTGAATCATCTGCACAAAATCAGCTGACCTAATGGTTTCAGTGGTGTGCATGTGGCTATGGCTATGTATATCCACATAGATGGACACAATACCAAAAATCAGGAAATTCATTTTGAATTTTCACTACTCCAATCAAGTATTGAATGCCATTTGTTTCATTTGAGACCTTTATATTCAAAAACCTACTAACTTGGTGCATCTAGAGACCAAGTCAACCCCTACTTGCTATTCATGCTAAAAGGTAACCGAGTATTTAGTTAGATTTGCTCTTTGTTTTTTTCATGTGATTATTCTTTCCTTTACCATATATAATCTTTCATGTTATGGACTAAAAATTGTTGTAGACTACTGGACTGGTACTATGTGGAAATCATGAAGCTTACTGTGATGATTGGATGGTTCTGTGGAAGGAAGAGTCCAACTAAAATGTCCTTGTGGCTTTCAATCCCGATTATAGGTTTTCTTACATCTCTGCTACATGGGAGGGTTCTATGAGTGAATTCACTGTATTGAAGGATGCATTATTACTAGATTAGCTATATCTTCTTGTTCCCTCAGGTAAAACCCTAACATACGCTCTATTACTAGATTAGCAATACACTGTATTTTAGACCTGGTCAATGTGGGAAAGTATTTCCTGGTTGATGTTGGATATACTACAATGCTTGGGTTCATCACCCCATATTGAGATACTTGCTATCACTTGAACAGAAACAAAGGTTGAGGCCAAAAATGAATGGGAGTCATTTAGCCTTCACCATCCCTTGCTATGTATGTTGGTTGAACATGCATTTGCTATCACTTGAACAGAAACAAAGGTTGAGGCCAAAAATGAATGGGAGTCATTTAGCCTTCACCATCCCTTGCTATGTTCGTTGATCGAACATGCATTTGAAATCCTAAAGAACCAGTTTGAGATTTTGAGACATCTTCTTTTCTCCTCCATTGAAAATGATGTTGTGCATATTTGTTGCATTTTGCACAATTTCATCCTTACCATGGTGCTTGATGATCCTTCTTTCTCAATGATTGATGTTGAGCTGTTATATAATGGCAAAGAAGTTGACTAGGATTACCATTCCCAATCCAAGATCCAGAGACAATAGGTGTTTGAGTAGGCTGTGGAGAGCTATTAGGAATCATATTGCAAAGCACATGTGGTGTCTTTACATAAACTCAGCTAGTAATGTTCACAGAAGTTGATGTTGTGTTGATCTTTATGTGGATTATAACAATTTATGCTTATGATGGTTTAACATTTCTTGATTGTCCTTGCTAATATTTTATTTGTGGACTGTGCTTATTCGATAATATTTATTTGTTCATGATATATGTGGAGGATGAATGTGTGATCTAGGAGATGTAACCCCCTAAAAACTAGTGCCCCTTGGAGTCCATAGCATCTTCCAGCAAGGAAAAAAAAAGATCTGAAAAGTTTTTAAAAAGAGCACCCAAAATCAATAATGGAAAAAAGGAGCAGACCCGTTATCTTATTGAGGCTCTTGTGGAGATGGCACATCGATAATGGCTTACCGCTAATGCCATTGTGTAGGGATGGAGGAATAGCGAGAACAAAAGAAGTCCGATCTCATATTTTCATCTCTTAGCCTACCAATTGTTTGACTCGGAATTTAATTGAGGACTTGGTAAGCACCAACACGATCTGACCTCATGTTCATGCCAGCATAGATTCTGCAGCTGCTATTAAAGCTCAAAAACCAGTTAATAGCACTATTCAGAACCTTAATTAGTTCAGTAACGATTGTTCCAATTCTTCAGTCCTCACTTGTGTTCTTGGGTGGAGGCAATAACTGCGGCTTCTTGTCCATTTGAACAAGAATGATAATATAACATTTTCAGTGTAAGGGGACAGAGAAGAAATTTGGTGTGACTTATACTCCACATGATGAGAACAATCTCCTTCAATTTCAATATTATTGAAAAGAGAACAGATTCAGCTCCATGTTCAATCAATGGTTCATCAGTGAAACGCATGGTTTCATGCAACGTCCCTTTTCACATGGATGTTGTCTATTGGAAAGGTTTGCTAACTTGAGAGGTTAACTCATGATGGATCCACAATCCCGTGGGTTCATTCTAAATAGGGTTAGGCATATGTTGGCCGGACAGGGTGGAGCCCAAACTTAAGCCAAGTATGACCGATCTGATAGGAAAAACTTTCAAGGCCTAGGCCCAACCTTATAAATAATATACATAGATAGAGTTGATTACATTGGAATGTAATCAAGCTTAGATTTACTCATCTCTCTCGTTCTTGGATTCAAACAGGAATTTCAAAGGAAGAAATTTAAAGATGAGAAAGAAGATTGAATCATGAGCCTGACTACATTTGAATGTAATCAAATATATATATATATATATATAATCTATAAATTATAGCATCACCGAAATTGGCTGGATTGTTACGGTGCTTGCTTTTGTCCTCACATCTCATATATATATATATATATATATATATAAAATTTAGGCTAGGTTGGGTCTATCTTTCGTAAGCTTGGGTCTAATCCGAAAAGTGAGCTTAAAAACTTAAGCCTGATCTGGTCCTGTGATTGAAAAAACTTGACTCGAACACTAAAATTTTTACGGTCAAGCTCGGGCAAACTCATGTCCCTTCCTAATTTTAAAGCATGCCAAACCGTTCTGAACTAAACTGGTGAGGAATTAAAATGGTTTGTCATTTCAAAATGGTATAGGGTACGGAGATGCCTACTTCTAATTCTAAAGTACACCTCATACCTTCCCCTAAATTCTAAAGTATGTCAAATTGTCTTGAATAAAACTGATGAGAAATCTAAAGTATGTCAAATTGTCTTGAATAAAATTGATGAGAAATCAAGACGATGCATCATTTTGAAATGGTATGGAGTCAGTACCATCTCTTAGTTCGTCATTTCAAAATGGTATGAGATTCGGATATGCCCATCCCTAATTCTAAGGCACACCGAACCATCCCAAACTAGAGTGGTGAGAAATTGAGATGGTTTGTTACTTTGAAACGGTAATAAATCCATACCATCTGTACCACTCATGTGTCATTCTCATACTATTTTGAAATATTATTAAAACGATATGATATGCCGCTCATAAGTCATTCTCATGCTATTTCGAAATATTATTGAAACGACATGATATGCTCATTACACTATATCGGACTGGTATTGAAATAGTATCGGCTCTTAGTACAGTAAATTTTGACTCATTCTGAGATGATCTTCTCCCTTTGCCGACTCTCTTGTAGTTGTTGGATGAGGTTTCATAGCCATTAGATTTCAAATTAACTTAGCATCGAACATATCAATGTCAAAGTCAATTCTTCAGCACCTCAATTTAGTAAGGTAAAACTTTATTTTAACAAACACGCCCGCATACTCTTAGCGGTTCAGCCGGTCGCAACACAGCATCCCACTGACTCATCCTACTTGTACTGTCCTATCTCATCTTAACCATACGAGCGCCACAACTCCACCTCTGATCTCAGTAGCCTCTTCTACTCGCAGTTCCCAAACTGAAGGACCCGGACTATCGCTGACTTTTTGCTCTGAACCATTACTGTTTTACAACCAACATCGGTTTTAGAATCTCAGCCAAAACCAACTTTTGTCAACAAAATTATCATATACATGGCCAACTTGTTAGTTTTACCATTTCTGCATTTATTTGAATTTTTGAAAGCATTTTTGAAAGCATTTTCTCAATATTAAAATTTCATGTAGAAGCATTTTCTGAACATTGGACATGCAGGTATTTTGAGGACAGACAATATTTTGTCATGGATTTGGTTCACCAGAGAGCAGATCTCAAAAACGTAAAATGACTGATTATATTCTTAAAAATAAACATTTTATTTAAGTTTTTATTTTTTTAACAATGATAATCTTTTGCTTGTTTCTAAGTGACTGCCTAGATGATACACCAATGTCCAATTCTATACAAATAATAAAATGATTTCTAACTTCTAATTTGACTTGCTATTCTTCAATTATTTGATTTTATCTTTTGATATTTTAGGATTTTCCGGTTTTCATCCAAAACTGCAGGATGGAGTTAAAACTGCTAGAAGTGTCAGACAAAAACTCATTAGACTCAGCTGAAATCAAAGCCAAATTGTTGAACCTTGACAACAGAGGAACAACCCTTCTTTGTAATCCTTGAATGATTTCTATCTCAGCTTTATTGCCTATTAATAAGATTGTTAAATCACTTACCCATTAAGGCCAATTTCATCACATAAATCAGGCAATCCTGTGTGTTCCAGTTTTGCAAATTTACCCATAGTCAAGTGAAAAGACAAACTCTCATTATGTCTCACCCCAAAGGAATGTACAGCTCAATCCTTTAGTTTTGTATAGCAAGAATCATGAAATTAAGATATAATGCAGTTCCAATGTTCATAATAACTATTTAGGATATCATAATTAGGCAACTAAATGAAAGCACTTCCCTTTAATACAAGCAAGTTTTTGTCTAGATTCACGCATGCTTATTTGTAAGAGTTATCGGTCTAAGGCATGACAAAGCAGGCCTGCAGAGAAGTGAAACCTTTTAAGCAAATCTAGAGATTCAGCAAAATGCCAAAGTCATTACAACATAATATGAATGATTTTTCTGGAAGTCTGAACTAGTTTATCCACAACTCATTTTTGCAGACATACATACAATAAAATCCCTGAAGCACTCAGTTAATGAGGCATGCGTAAATGTTATGGCAAGAACCTCAGGTACCAATAAAAAGAAGGGAAAATATCCAAGGATATAATTCTTTCCTCTTATTAAAGTTCAATCTTGGAGCAAACTTATCAACCAATTTCATCTGCCCTATGACTTCTCACCAAATTATAAAGCAACTAATTCAGATCCTCGTCAAATCTTCTAATTCATGCTCATTTATAACCAAAAGTTCTTATGCTTCAATTACTATAACTTTCATGTCTTCTTCAAAGGGGTAAATTAGAGTTGCTTCACGATGGATCTTTTCCTAGTTCATCTAAATTATCACATGACAAGTCAAATATCCATTTATTTATTATGTATTCCCTCTGTATACATAGCAAGCTTTTTTTTAGCAAGCATTTTTTTTTTCTTTTTCAATCAGAATCTCCAGCCCATGAATAGGCTTCTTCACCTCTTTTTTCTGTCACATTGCTGACCAGGGGCAATCATATTTCCTCATCAGTCTGCTCCAAAATACAACAAAGGTTCTGACTATCCTGAAGGTGATGCCTAATTTTCCATATGGTATCGAGAACCTTCATTCTGCTGTCAAACCAGAATTTAATAGATAACCAGGGTGCATATTTTCTTCCTAACAGCATGAATCTAGTATGCCAGACCTAGTGTATATATATATATATATATATATATATATATATATATATATATATTTAAAAAAATAGCAACACCATTGACTCAACTGGTTGCTGCAATCACTGAAACCCATTGTCTGCTGCTAAGTTCCTTGCTAATCCATATCACCATAATAACCTGCCACCGTGGTTAACCAGCCAAGCTCCTTATCATCAATTTTGTCAATGAGAGAGTAGAGGTACGAAAGATGTGGAATGAAAAGGAAAATTAGATGAGACCCTCCTCAAAAGGCGAGGACAAAAAGCAGGAAGGAAACCTGTATTTGGAAGATTGCCGCTAGACTCAGTGAGTCTTTCTCAAAGTATTTGATATTTGATGATATCACTGCAAAATGTTGCTCCTTTACCTATAATCAGATAAGTTTGCGAGTCAATGGCCTAAAAGTCATACCAAGACCATGGAATGTTGCCGTTGACATGTCACCAGGAGATCATCATTCCTAATTTGCACGAAATAGGACAACCAAACAGGCTTAAGCACAAGTTTGCAATTTACATATAGAAAATGCATTCAAAGGACTGTGATTTATGGATGATTTGAGAATGTTTCTTTAAAAGTTATACTTGAATTCAAAGGTGCAAGTCAATTAAGTCGTTAACTGAAGTTTTCAAGTGAAAGTTAATCACACTAGCTTAATTATAATAATCCAGCCTTTTACCAACTACTTGACCTTCATGGATTCTTATTTGCCAAGGACAGCAGAAAAAGAGGGAACGGGGAGGGGGGGTGCGATAAATCCAATGGACTAAAGAAAATGTACAGACAAACCAATAAAAAAATATCAGAAATAATATATATAAGAATGATGTAATTATAGTGAACAATTTTTTTTTGCAGAATCAATTTTAAAACATCATCTTTGGTTCTCTTTTGTGGTAAGAACAAAACACTGAAGTCACCACGTCTATTAAAAGCTCTGAGAAAAGCAACAGGTTATTGAAATGGAATGCTTTATATATGGCCCAAGAAACTGGACTAACATATACAATGTTTTAAATAATCTTGTGGATGGGTCACCAATAATATCATCTTTTTTGAAGATTCCATGTGTTTAGAGAATAGTTGACAGAATCTAATCAACTAAGTCATATAGATCGGTCTTTAATGCACATGCCCAAGAAGAGGACCATCATTTTGGTCAGATGGGGGTACGGACAATTTATAAAAATCATACCACCAGCAACCAAGTGGAGTTGAAAGGTACTTTGTTGCAGCAGCCAATGTTGAAGAATTTTAAATTTCCAGACTTTCTGAGCATACTATTATAGTACATCTTATGATAGACTTATTCATTAGCCTAGGTAGTCAAATACATGACAAGGTTTCAAGGTTCTCCTTGACCATTTCTGATTGCATGGCCCTACCTAACAATGAGGACTGCACTCCAAACCCAGAGTCTTCCACCTAGGTGGGATTTTGTGACCAGGAATGCCAACAGCAGGCCCATAGCAGGCCAAATCTGAAGACCATGCCATACTAGCATGGTAGTGCATCCCCACTAGACAAGCAAACCGTATGACAGAAAGTAGAAGCCTCTTGAAAAGCATAGATGTTAGGAAGTGAGATTACATATGAACAGCACCAGGGGGAAAAATATTCAGAAAAACCGATTACATAAACTCATAGGGATTTGATCATGGCTTACACACTGCTAAAAGGAAGTGGCAGAATCTTTGATATCTTTTTTCTTTAAACAGCATTAAGTTTGGAAAAAAAGACATGGTAGAACTGGGGTCGGGGCCTGACTTACTTTTAAGAAAAGTTGCATGAAATGAAGGATGAAGAGACAGTATGTTTGCATGGCCCATCAAGCACTACCTACATGCACATGAAAAGGCAAGATCCCTTTCAGTCTAGCAGGACAAAAGGAACTTCATGGATTTGAGATGCCTCTCTACCAATAGGGTGAAGAATTCAAAGCTCCCTCAAACTAAAAATTGGAATTGAAGGCTAATCTTCTCAAATTTGAAAAGAACTTAGAATTTTATACATTCAACAACTCCAAAGAGATGCAAAATTTAAAATGATGTACAACAAACGCTAGAACTAATGCTCATAAGAATTGATCAACTCACCGAGCCTTTTTCCGGGACTTGAATGAAAAGCCACCAGGTGGTGATGGCGAGAACTCCAATGGCAGGTGCGGAGGCTCAGACTGGCCGGTTAGCATTCCAATTATCACCTTGATGGATGGTCGGCGAGTTGGAGACCGCTGAAGGCAGAGGAGGGCGACCGTAATGCAAAGAAGCGCCTGCTCCCTGTCCACAGCTCGAAGGGAAGGGTCGAGGAGATCAAGAAGCCTTCCCAAGTGGGCAAGGTGCCGCGCCCACGAGATGAGGTTGGCCCTCTCGAACTCAGACATGGGCGACGCCGTCACCTGCAGCGGGCGCCGGCCGGATATGAGAACCAAGAGAAGGACACCAAAGCTATAGATGTCGCACTTTTCTGAGAGCAGCCCGCCGCCGCCGCACTCAGGGGCGGCGTAACAGACGGTGCCCCTCATGCTCGGGGTGCTGCTCACCGTGCCGCTCTTGGGGATATCCCCGCTCGCCCAGTCCTGGCTGCTCCTCCTTCCGGCGGTCCTCGTCTCCCCGCTGATGCCTTCCATCCACCGGTCCATGCTGGTCCGGCTTCCCAAGCTCCAGCTCTTCTTCCTCCTGCTCTTCCTACCGTCCAAAGGCGACGCAAAGTCCTCATCTTTCTGCCACCAGGGCATCTCGGACTTCCCCATTGCACGCCTTTTTTGCTTGTTGGTGAGCTCCTCGCAGAACTCCTCCCGCCACCACTCCCTCGCCGGCCGGCTCTTCACCTTCTTCTTTTTCGACTTCTCCTCGTCCAACGAAACCCACCACTCCATTCGCCTCCGCCGCTTCCTCCGCTCCGACCTCCCACCTCCCGATGGTTTCGGCAAACAATCCTCTACGGAATCCGTCGAAGCTGTCATCCAATCGCTCTTAGGCCGCTCCTTCTTGATCTCGGATCGAATCCATTCCATCACAAAGTCTTTGACGCTGCCCCCCGACTCGGAGTTTGCTCCACCGCCAGCATCCTGCCGCCACCACCAGTCTTTGCCCATTCCGCTCTTCTTCCGGCCTCCTCTCCGGCTGCCGGTGGCTGCAGTGTCTTTCCCACTATCCACACTCATCTTATCGAATCCCACTCCAGTTTCCGAAGTCGATGCCACATCCAAGACCGCTGCGGTCTCCACCGGGGATGCCGTGGTAAAGACCTCGTCTTCCTCTGGGGATTTCTCAGGAGCTATAACACCGTTTCCACAACCATTAATCGACTCATCGAAACCGGTTGTCGTCGTGGTGCTCTCGGTCGTCTCCTCCGTGATTGAAGCATCATCCTCTCCACCGCCCACCACTGGCTCCTTCTGCTTATCCTTCGAAAAGGATTTGAAATCACTAGCCACCGACTTATCCAACTCGATCTCGATGACTACCTCATCAACGCCCAAATTGGAGGCGGGGTTGGCGGCGGCGATTGGGGGCTCGTCGGCGACGGGAGTCTTGTAGCGAGCGAGACCGAAGTCGGCTATTTTGGCGGAGAGCCGGGCGTCGAGGAGGATGTTGCTTGGCTTGATGTCGCCGTGGATGACTGGGGGATCGCACACGACGTGGAGGAACTGGAGGCCGCGGGCGATGTCGAGCGCCACCGAGAACCGGCGGCTCCAGTCCATGAGCTCCGGGCACCGCCGGTCGAGCAGAGCGTCCTGGAGGCTCCCGTTGTGCATCAGCTCGTACACCAGCAGCAGCCTCCGCCCCGTCCCCCTGCCGGCTGCGGAGGCCTCCACCACTTCTTCCTCCTCCTCCTTCTCCTCCTCCTCCGCCTCCCGCCACCATCGCCGGCTGCGGCGCTTCTCCTCGGAGCTACAGTACCCGAGGGGAGCGACCACCCACTTCCGGTCCGGCGACGACCCCATGGCGAGCATCTTCCTCGCAAGGGCGAGCTCGTTCTGGAACTCGCGCTCCCCTTGGAGGGAGCCAGAATTCATGAGCTTGACGGCGATCTCCTGGCCGGATGGGAGGGCGCCGCGGAAGACGGGGCCGAACCCGCCCTGGCCGAGCTTGTGCGAGGGGGAGAACGAGGCGGTGGCGCGCCGGAGCCGGGAGTAGGAGAACCGGCGGAGTTGGCTCGCCGGAGGTATTTGCAGATCGGCGGGGGCGCTGGAGGGCGCGCCGCCGCGGGCGAGGCGGCGGTACAGAAGCACGACCAGCACGGCAGCGGTGAGGGCGAGGAAGGTAAGCGCGGTCACCGCGGCAGCCGCGGCGAGCAGAATGGGGTGGTGGCGGTGGTGGTGGTGGTGGTGGTGATGGGGGATAAGGGGGGCGGGAGGGTCCGGCGGGTCCGCCGGCCCCGCCGGCGGCGGCTGGGATGACATCGTTCCAGATACCTACCTGGGGTAGCAACAAACCATATAGCTCAGAGGTCCAAGGGAAAAGGCTGAGGCAAAAAAGTTTAATATCTTTTTCATCACTGCTATCTTTCTTCCGTCCTTTTGGTGGTCTTTGAGATAGAGAAGGGGGATATGGGGGCGCCTTCACAAAGTACTATTTGCCTCTATTTTTTAATAAAAAGTTACAATATTAATGAGTACTAATAATCCGATCGATAAATGTAAACTTATTTTCGTGGGAGATATAAGTACTGTAAGAGATTGTTTAAATAATTATGCTCTTATTATTTATAATTGATTTAAATTAACGTGTCCTATACCATGATCTTAGGTGAAAGTAGTTAGATTTGCGCTATGTCATTTGATAAGCACATACTATTTTTTTAATTAAAAATATGGATTATATTAAACGATGTTAGGTGGTAGTTTCTGTAAGATTGAGTGTATTTAAATCAAAATTTTTTAAGAAATTTATATCGCATTTAGTACTTCATCTTTTAATATGTAATTACTTATTAAATTTTTTCTTAATTCTTTCTATTTACTTCTATTCTTGATGCTATCAAAAAGGAAACAGAGAGGTGGGCAGGTAAAAGAGAGCTGGCTTTTGCTTGCCTTTTCATCACGTAGAGACCTCGTAACGTAAGCAAGCGGCTGCGGGCGAGGTGGAGTCTAATTTAAAAATACTGCTTGCGACCGGGCAAAACGTAGCGAGCTGTTCGCGTTATCGTCTCCGGCAAAACCCTTCTCCTTGGCGCATGCTACAGGAACGTGAAGCCTGCGAGCTGTGACGAGTTTAAATAGAAACGGACAAAACTCGGCAGCTCGTTTGGTATTTGTCATCAACTGTTGTTCCACTCAATAATAAAATTTTACAGCTTGTCAGTAATGCCATCAAAATGCTTGTTAAATGGTGTTAGCAAATCCAAGGGCTTGGGTTTAGACAGGAGGTGTTGTGATAGAATTTAATATGATTACTTCTTTAAACATTGATTGTAATCAATGCGTCTACTGTGAGGTTTTCATGGCAATCTTGATATATATATATATATATATATAATTTTTAATATGGACTATTTTATGAAATGTGTACTGTGATTGCACTCTATAGTTTTGTACGATGGTTATCAAAAAAAAAAAAAAAAAAAAAAAAACCAACATGATTGTTGTATCATTGCAGGTGACATTAAAAATCATAACGGAGGCAAAGCGTTTCATCCACTAAGAAGTTAATTTAATCATTTTCTCTATTATACTTCTAATTATACATAGTTGATGCCGTAAATCATAAGAATAAAAAAAATAAGAACATTAAGTAAGTAAGAATCTAAATGCACTAAAATTAAAGTTTAATTTTTTTAAAAAATATTAAAAAAAACATGATTACTGAACCTCATTTTAGTTTCACATTCAAAATTATTCTGATAATTTTAAGTTAAAAGTGAAAAAAAGAGACCCGCGTTCTAGTATTTTGGGATTAGCGACCTCAGTTCTTTATTAACTAAAAGTTTTTAGCTAAGTTTATTAATTAAAAATAAAAAAATATTATTTAAAATAAATTTTTTTAATAAATATTTAAGTTTGAATCTAATAACTCTTACTTGAAGAGATAGAAGTTGTCTTAATATTTTTTTTCTCCTCTTCTCTAGCTTGTTTTCTGTCACCGTTTTAGTTATAAACCTTTTTTTTATAACTATTTTTCTCTCTTGCCTGATTCTTATAGCCTGTTTTTGAACTTAGAAGCTCAGCAGACTTTGATTCAAATATTATGACAACTCACTTAAGTCACAAATCATATAGTTATATATAAAATATATTAGTAGAAAATAAAAATAGGAAAAACATAATAGAAGACAAATAAAGTTCTCAGAAAAATAATCATGATTCAAAGGTTCTCTTTTGATAATCGTTACTCATGCATTCATATTATTTTTCTCTTTTAATTTTTACAAATGCAGTTAAGTTTTTCAATATCTCACCAAATCCTCCTCCTGAAATTTCTCATTATGTTTTCCCATCAAAATATAATAAATTCAGTCCAATTTGTTCTACCCTTTGGTCAGCCAATTAAGTTCTAAATGGTGCGTTAGATATCGGTAGAATCTTTTCATTTGATGCCTAATATTAAAGCATAGGGTTTTTATAATTTATAAATTTGGTTTAGCAAACTTTAAAGTATGTTTGGTTTTCAAGAATGATTTGTTTTTTAATTTTATTTTCATATAAAATAAAAAACACTTATAAAAACATGCTTGATAAATAAAAATAAAAATAGTTCTCTCAAAAATATAATCTTAAAATAGTAGAAAACTGAGAATATTTTAAAGGTATTTTCAATATTTTCTATAAAAAAAGGAAGTAAAAAAACAAAGACCATAGAACTTAAAAAAATGCAGGAGTTGATGATATTTTTTATTTGTTTAATTTAATTTTTTTAAATATATCATTTATAAAAAAAATAAAAAATAAATAATAATAATATTTTGTATTTATGAAATACATCTTTTAGAAACCAGAAAACAGAAAATCAAAACAGTTTTTAGAAAATGAAAATAAAAAATAAAAACAATTGGAAATCAAATACAGCCTTAATTTCTCATGTCCTTGATGAAAGAAAATATCAGATAAATCAATGCAATGTGTGCTTAAAATAATGGGAGAATTTAGGATATCAACTTTTAAATAATGTCTAGATTGTTTCCAGAATATTTCTTTTTCTAATGTGAAAATAATAGCACATGCGGCCTATTAATCAGGAATGGACAATTAAGAACTCATACAAAAGAATGATCTAACCTTCTCCACCTATGATAGAGAATCAAATGCATGCTATATTTTTATCTGATATCCGCTTCATGACTACCATTCATTTTTTGTTTATGAAAGAAAAAGAAAACCTCACCACTCTTTGGAACTGAGACAGCAACAATGTAAACAATTTTAGCATTTTCCCATGGCAAGAAAAAAACACCATTAGTGTTAGCATTGCTGTAAGCAGTGAAGGCAGTAAACATAAAACTTCTAAAGGTCTTACATCTTAATTCTTTCTTGTTTATTAATTAGTCTCTGTATTGATTTTACCTATTGGTTTGTTCTCTTAGTACTCTTTGTGGGAAAGCATTCTTGAGATAAATATATTAATCATGTATCTAACAAGTACAAATTACATTGTGACTAATCAAGCTAAATGAAATTTAATCTTCTTATCATAAATCACATTATATTTCAGAAAAGGGAATCATTCATCAGGAGCTCTAGAAAATTGGATGAGGCTAAGGTCCACTTTAACAGTGTGCCATCCTAACATGTCTTGCCTTGTCATGAGGCCTACCACCTAACATGCGAATGGGAGCAAGGTCATGACTTCCAAGATGGACAAAATTTTAGTACCTAAAACCGGTCCACATGTTTTTGATCTGGACGAGGACAAATCAATTTTGGTGCATGCAATTAAAATGAACAAGTGCAAATCACTTGAATTGCTTAAGAAATTCAAAATGATTCTTACTATATTCCATCCTCTCACATCCAATATAATTCATTATAAATTGTTATGCATAAGGCTTCTCATGGGTACCTTATTGGAAGGTTTAGATCTATCAATATCGCTATTAGCTCGAAGCGCTCATAAAAAATAAAAATAAAAAGAAAGAAAGAAAGAAAGAAAGAGTTCCTCGAAAAAACCAAAACAATACACAATATGCATTCAGCGGACATTTCTCTTCATATTTTAGATTACAAAAGCTTTAACCATTTCAACATCAAGATTTCAAATCAAGCCATGGCAATTACACCAATTTAGCACCCACTTGAAGGGTGCTTTACCTTGATGCAGCTCAATGTCCGGTCATAATGTTAACAAGCATCTACGTCATGATTCATGTACCAATAAAATTAGAGCATTGTGTCAAGGTACCTAGTATATCTTCATATCGAGTGTTGATATACATCTTTATATTGATACCGTAAATATCTTATGGTATCGATGCAATATAATATGTCTAATACAGTAGCGTATTGATCGATAGAGCATATGTTAATCATAAAATCCTTAAAAAGATATGTTCGTGAGACATGCCAAGATCGTCGAGGATTAATTGTCTTATCCTAAATAGCAAATAATCACACACTTCTCGGCATACATTAAGCCAGAGATATATGACCATCATGCCGCGCCCACATGCACTATGCTAGGATAGAAGGGCTTCATGGCGAAGTAGTATTCCCATCTCGTGATTCATGTGAGTCCAACCTTGCCTGCCAACTACGCCCTCATGCGTTAACTTCGATCGTTGTTTGTTGCTACGATAAGACAACAACCACATGCTGACATGCCTCATCAGGCCATGTCACAGAACATGGATCCACCAACCCATAACATGGACACAATGTCCTCACATGATTTGATTCGAGTAAAACAAAATCCCCCACTTTGCAGTGAAACCCAATGCAATGTCAGCTGGCCAAACATCCAATGAGGTTTAGTTGAGCATCTAGTAAAGGGTTTTTTGTATGCACTACTCCAATGACACGTATATTATTGCACATGAATACTCTTTTACTTATTATTATCCTTTTCTCTATGTTTTAAACGCAAATCGCATAAGCAATTTCATTCAACAATGGAGCTTTGCAACTCATGTGTCTTCTCTCAAACTCCATATGCCTTGCCCAATGAATTGGGGAGCATAAATGAGCAAAATGTTTTCGCTAAGCAAGTAACTAAACAGCCAATCAACCATAAAATACGTTCTTGATGGTATGAAGAGAGATTATACCGTGCTCTTGTTAGATAATAGATCTACTTATGGATGCATATACATGAAGATTTTTAAAGAAGGTAAGCAAAATCGATATCGAGATCTGTATTTGTACATTATTAATTCGGTATAGTATGGATCAATATGGTATGGTACGCATCTCGTATCGAAGATATAGTACCATTTTCTTCTCTTTGAAAAACTCGGTACTGAATGGTATGGGTTAGTATTAGATGGTCCGGATTAGTACCGGATGTTACAGATTGATTCGGTCTATACCGAATCAAAACTTGATATTATATCAGTTAGATATTGATATGATGTAGTACAGCATGTATCGGTACAAAAGACTTTACTTTGAAGGAATCAATGGAGCTATAGCTTTTTTTAATAGAGGTAATTCTATCGCCAAACCATTATTAATAATATTTAACAAAGATCAAATCAAACTTACTAAGAGTTATCGATTTTAACCACCAAGCTAGGGTTTGATTTCAAATTTTGTGCAAGATGTTTTCCTCCTACCATGTGACTTGTCCTCCTTGCATGCTTGGCCTTTTTTTTTTTTTTTTTTTTGAAAGGACCTTGCATGCTTTGCCTTTCTGAATTCTAATAGATATTATTGCAACTTGTGCATCAATTAGAAGTAGGCCTGCAAACATATTGGGTCAGGTTGAATCATACTTGATCTTGATCCAATCTAATTTTACATTCAAATTTTAATTTTGAACTTAAACTCAACCTATTTGCTAATTACATTGGAATGGATTGAATTTATGGAAGAAATTTTAGATCTAATGAGTTATTCGAGTCTATTCAGATCCTATTCGGATCCAATCCAAAATATTACATTTAAGTATCTAACTATTATTTTATTATTAAAATCTAATAATTAATAATCAAATATAAATCTATTAAAAAATTTAATTAAAATTAAAAAAATCAATTTAAACTTAAATTTTTTTCAAAAACCCTTAATTTTATAAAGTAAATGATTATCCTTAAGTTTATAAATTATAATATTTAAAATATTTATCGTTATACTTAAAAACACTAAAAATAAGAATTCATTAAAATAAATAATAAAATATAAATATTTTCATATAATTATAGAAAAAAAGATGAGAGAAAATCTAATTATTAAAAAGAAAAAGAGAATTAGTTTAAATTAAAATTTATATAATAAATTTATAAAAATAATTAGAGTAAAAAAAAATAGGAGTTATAAAATTAAAATTTATGAATCAAAATAAATAAAATTCAAACAGAATCGAATAAAAAAAATATAAAATTTAAATCTGATCAAAATTTAGATTAAATTTAACTTTTAAATTTAATTTAACTCGTAAGTTTCTAAATACGAACGGACGGATCGAATATATTTGCTTGCAGCCTCGGAGAGGCGACTTCGACGAAGCCAAGGGCATAAACTTCCCTTTGCCTTCTCTTGTCCTCTGTATACTTTATCTTCCTTTTTCTCGTTTCCTTCGCTGTTTTAGACTGTGGGAAGTCGTGCATAAACTCTAAACAAGTCTCCTCCGTATTTTGCCCCGGAATATTATGTACGCTTTAGAGTCAAACTTTGATGACCAGTTTTTCCTTTTTCTTCTAAAATAAAATCTATCTGCACCAAGGGAGAAGGGAAAAAAAAATATTGTGTCATTGTCCCAAAAATCTGCCCAACCTAATCTAGATACTCTAGTTGAACCACTAAGTTGGAAAATAATAATCATTATTTATTGCTCTTATTACAAATACTCTTCCTTTGGCTTAATCTCTTGGTAGTACATCAACTTGAAGACATTGGTTCCGTTCCGTTTCTAGCATTATTATTGAATGATGGGAATTGGACATGGTTAATGACACTAAAGGCATGAATTTTTCTGGCTTTTAAGGAAAAAAAAAAAAAAGTTGGAATCTGTTTAATGTATACGACACTATGATTATTTTTTCTCCAAAAAAACATTATAATGATCTCTTTTTGAATAACTATGATTTTTGAGTAATCTTGTTTAATCATAAGGCAACAAAACATGCAATTCTTTCACTAAAATCAACATGCTTGAATTATCTAATTTTATATAACCTTTTGAATACCAGGGGATCAATCATGCTACCATAAGAATATTTATAATGCTTGATTTAGCTTGTCTACAAATTAAAATATGGCTAAAATATATTTTTGATCCTCAAACTTTCACTTAAAATTCATTTTAATTCTTAAATTTTTAACTATTATAGTTTAGTATCTTTTGTTTTAAGAATACTGTGTTCCTAACGTTTCGTTATATAAGATCAATTAAAATTAATGAAAAAACTATAAATATAGAATCTTTTACTTACGATAAAATATTATCACATAAATACTATAAATTATATGATTCTAAGGTCCATGAGCAATCTTATATATCTTCTTTCAAAATCCAAATTTATAAATCAAAATTTTTCTTCATGAGAAACACCAAATCACTTGGTGCAAGATCATTTTTATATGAGAATCAATCTACTAAATCACAATTCTATTACTATTCTTTACAACATATGTTAAAGATAAGTTTTAAAAGAAATCTCAGCCATTTTTATATGAAAATCAATCTACTGTATTGCAATTCTATTATCATTTTTTACAACATATGTTAGAGATAAGTTTTAAAAGAAAATCTTAGGGAAAAAGCCATTAGGTGTTCCTTTTCATCGCTATAATCGTACAGGTGAGAGAGAAAGAGAGAGAGAGAGAGTTAAAAGACGTGCCCCTTCTTATTGCTAATCCTTCATAAAACGCATCAAATATGTCATATTTTAATGTGAAAATTTTGTAGGAGCCTACTCTTCTCTTAATAAAAATTTTAACCTTTAGACCCTATTTAAAAGAACATACCGCATCATCCTACTTATTTGCTGTGAAAACTCTCAGCCTTGTGTGATGCTATCATCATGTTCCTTATCAAACACTTAGTACTAGTACACTATTTTTAGTTAATATACTATAGGCTTTTTAGACTTGCCTTATGTTTAATATAATTACTTTCATTATCTTTCATAGATCTTATGGTGCCCAACCATTATCAAATTTAATTATAATAAATCAAAAATAAGAATCTAAAATATTTTATGAGATTTATAATTTTAATAGAAAAGCACGTTTCCTAAAAAGTTTAAAAATTTTTCATCCACAAATCAAGCCACCTAAAACGTACTCCACTCAGTTATACTATTATGGCAGTTTCTTTTGAACCTTCATAAAAAATTAATACAAAAAAATAGATATAAATATTATTTTTAAAAATAAAATATTATACTTAAAACATTCACATTTTATTTTATTTTTTACTCTGATATTTCGTGGAGGATATAAATTTTTTTTCTTTTAATTTTACATTTGATTTGTATATATTTATGTTAAGAAATTTGACATTGGATATTCCAAGGCTTTGGGAGGTGAAGCGTAGACCACGTGGAACTCCGAGTTCCGCTGCCCCACGCCACGCCTCGTCGCTGTCTCGTGACCTCCTCTTTCCTTTTTTTTATTTTACTCGGTTGTCCATCGAGATTCGAGAGACCGAATCCGTCCACCGGTCTCTAGAAGCTGCAGTACGGTAGCAGTGGAAGTCGACGCAGAGAATATTATTATATCGCTGCGATGTCTGAACCCGTGGAGGTGGGTTACAAGTTGTCCACTCTTTGCTAAGGTCTTCCTCTTTGACGTGCGTTCAACGATGAGGACGTCTCGACTTTAAAAATATAAGCAAGAATTAGAATCAAGCCATCTCCCCCCACCAAGATAATGGCGCCTATCTGTTTAGCTTTCAATCTTAAATCAATTTTATAATATTATGGTCTTGGGCATTCCAACGTACCGATGACTAAGAGGGAGGGATAGGAATGAGGTAGGAATAATAAATCATCATCTTCGTTCCGTCCCTTTTCCATCAACATCTTTCTCTTAATAATATATATAAATTTTTAATAAAAATTATAAAAATAATTTTATAAATAAAAAATATTTAATATATTAAAATATTTAAATTATCTTAATTGATAGAGAATAAAAAGTAATTCTATCTTTATTTTTATTTTATTATTTCAAATAAAATAGTATAGATTTTATTTTATGAATTAAAATTATCATTTTTATGATAGCTTTTACTGTACCTTCAAAACTAAAAAGATCCATTTTCAATCGAGCCGTGCATGAATTTCATTGTACAGTCAAATAAAGATATTTAAACCCTAGATATAAATTAAGAAGTTCTAAGCTTAGAGTGAACGTAGAAAGAAAGCCAATCCCATCCAAGCAGAGGATCCGGATTCATATGAGTTGAGTTGAAGACAGGTCAAGTTAGATACAATGCTGGCCAGCTTGCAATCCTAAATACAAATATATATATATATTATATCTATACAATGTGGCTGACAACTCCTTGAATGCTGATGCCATCTTGCGACCGTTCTTGAAACACCTTTGCAACCACTTCAATCTATATAAGTGCATCCCGTCTAATTTATTATTTCACTTAAGATAGAAAAAAATAAAACAGAGGAGGGAAGCCGTTCGTCCCAAGTGCAGGTAGAATACGGAAAGTCACAACTTGCGTTGTTTTCCAAGAAATCCACTAAATCGAGGCTGCTTTGACCCGTGATGATAAAATGTTCAGACGTCAACGCTGTTTTATTTTATAGTCAAGGATCTGTAACCTTCATTAAAAGCTTAACGCCGACGAATTTGAACTTGAGAAAAGACAAGTTTGACATAACATGTGAAATGACAAGAGATTTAAAGCTTTGTAGTTTGTATTCTTTGCCACCGTTTCCCAGAATTGGTTCAAACTGAAATAAATAAATAAATAGAGAACGGAATAAATTGGATAACAAGAAAAAAGTTTCTATTAAGAGGTACTTTCGTGCACTTTTGTACATGGATTATTATAAAAATTATCCTAATTCGATGGATGAAACACAAATAAAGTGGTATGGTTATGAAAAAAATATCACAATTATGCATTTGGAAATTTTAAACTGAAGAGGAGATGATTGATAAAAATGGTGAATCGTGACTTTGGGCCGATGATCAAACACCAAAATTATCTTAGTTTGATGGATGAAACACAACAACAGCGGCATGGTCAGAAAAATATTAATTATTCAATTAGCATGTGAGATGAATCTATTAGGGCATCAATGGTACGGTACTGGCAATGAAATTAGAAATGTCAATTTGTGGCTTTGCCCCGATGATCAGACATGCTCACACTAATGCGCACAAAAAAGAGCCCCATGTTGGATCAAATAGAGAATTAATTCTGAGCTACAAGCATCACCAATATTTAACCAGATTGAGAATCAACTCTCAGATATAATCAAGACTTGCATTGGCTAAAATTGAGAACTAACCTTGAACATTATTTTTGCTTCACATCTCTAAAATACAGAGATCCGTCTCTCCTTGGAATCAAATACCTTAAAAGCCTGGCTACAAAAGCGTAAGCCATGACTCGGATGGTAAAATTCAATCCCCCAAGTTCTAATTTTAGAAAACAAGGTTGAAGCACGGGAGCATTTTCGGATCCACTAAACTTGCAGTCATGCTCTGTAACTGTCTAATCAAAGAAATTTGATAAAACGGCACAACCTCCTACGTCTCTACATCGATCAACAATGGGTGCAGCCAGTCAAAATCATAGAAATCAATCATTTGATCAAGGGTTCCTTTTTCTTCCTCTTTCCACATCGTCTATGCATATAACAAGGTTGATAAAAACTAGGTATCTGATGTGCCATACATCATTATCAAATGGATTTGTTGTAACTGACAAGAGAAACGCATCACATCTGCAGAGTGACTACGGTGAAAAGTTGAAATCAACCAATTTCTTCTCCATTGAATATTCTTCAAAGCAGAACTCACTGGTCAGCGGATGCAAGGTTCTCGAGGAGAAAGATTTGTCATCTGGGAGCATATCTTGGATCACATGAACTTACTGGAAGCAAAAAAAAAATAAATCTTATGCAGTATCCACTTCCTCGGTGGATTTCTTGTATTCTGGCTTAAGCTCATGGGTTCCTTGATTTGGCCCTCTCTTGTTGTAAACGCAGAGATCATTTAGTATCTCTTTCAAGAATTGCTGCAGAAAGGAACAACAGTCACAAAACCGAAGTCAAAATGGAAACACACAAATAAACAAGATCATTTTTAAGCTTTAAAAAAATTACATATCATTAATCGAGCATGTGAGAGGGTATCGTCTTCCTAACGGTAGTTTTGTCGTAGGACAAAATGACACTTCTCCAGTGTGGGAATTGGACATGAGGGTTCGTGATGGGTAAGCCGGGAGGGATGAGCGGCTCCCCCAATGATTCTCCATATCTCTACAAGATAAAGCTTCCCTATTTAACCATTTTCCAACAAATACCTAGAGGGGGTAATTTTATCCAAATTGAAATTTGCAATCTCGATATTGAAGCTTATAATGGTACCATGTTGGTATATTGTTGATAAGCTTGGTACAGGAATCGATTTAGTGTACTTGTCATGGTATGGATATTGATATGGTGCAAGACACTGGTACAGGATGAACAAACAAGTACGGCAAATCTTGGTTTAAATTGTATAAAATTCCACTTATACCTTCAACTTATTCTGACACAAAAAACATCATGACATGGTATCTCCTCCCACTTATTTCTCCAACCAAATGCCATGAATTCCGTATCCTACAAAACACTTCCTACAGTACTTGAATAGCCATGTCTTATTCTCTCAAAATTTATTCCGCAATCAAATGCTACCTAAAAAATAGTCAGTCAATTGTTTCTAAACCAAGGTTGCAATCGCTCGGTACAGTACCATCTGGGTAATGGTTGGGTCAGCATGGCGCACCCCCATATTACACGGTACACTGTTCAAGTTGAGACAATAGCCACACCATATGTCAGTTTAGGGGTCTGCCAAGCCTCCGTGCTATACCAAGCAAGTGAAGTACAACCCATAACAACCGTCATGGATCAATACAAAAAGCCCTGTTTCCAACAATATGGGAATGTCTTCATTGGTGTAAACTATATGAAAGTTATTCATGTTTTTTCTTAAAATTCAAAACGAATAGACCAAATAGGCCAAAATAGTGATGCCAAACGTTATGACAAATAATATTAAAAAAATCAAAGGGTTTGACCATCAGTTACTCAAATTAATGATCCTATGTGTGAAGGTCCTAACTCAGCTAAAGGAAATAATGGCATTCTTCTAGATCCACTTTGGGGGGTGGGTGGTAAGTCTTGAGTTACATCAAAGAAAGCTAAAACAGATGGTCTGAAATATTTTTTCAGGCTCATCATAGAGTAAATCCAAATACTGTCCCGGTTATAATTATATAAAGGCAAGGGATTCAACTGGTAAACTTTCATCTACATTACATAAAAGAGTTGCATGTAGAGTTTCATAATATACCTCAGGCTGATCTGTCTCTTGTACCAACTGTTTCAATGCCCAATTTGGCTGCCTTTCAAAGAGTTTAAAGATAATATTCTCTAGTTCCCGACGGTCTCTACGTGTTCGTTTCACTTCAGATCCTTTTGCTGGTGTTACCTTTTTCTTGTCCTGGTACAAACATTACAAATAAATAAACAAACAAATAAAACATAGCATACTTTTTATGGAAGTGAACATAATTAGCATTATTGAGATCCAAGTTTACAAGATGCAAGAAGGAGTTTTGCAATGAAATCAGAGTTGCAAGCACAAAATACTGAGGCAACCACATATGAGCTTACATATAAATACACAAATACTTGTGATATGTAAGTTTGCTTTTCTGGTAAGACTGGAAACAAAAATTCTGCCCCTGAGACAAATCACTGAGTGAGAGTCCAGAATAAATATCATATGACAGACTAGAAAACAGGTAAGCTGCCAAGATCTTGAAAAACTAACGACAGCTGCAATTGACCAGATTACTACAGAACAGCTGTGCATATCACATCTGGCCTGACAACCCGAGTAATGCTCACCTCAAAGTTAATGTGCCAGATGTATTGGCAGTTTAGGTCTGCTCCAGTGCGTTTAACATATAAAACCAATTATAATGAGATTCACATCATGCCACACCAAAGAACATCATGAGTTTCCCTCATCAATCAATTATTAATATATAAACAAGAGGTAACATTTTCAAAAGTATTATTGTACCTTTGAACCAGATGGAACCAGGCCAACCATACCAGGCATAGGCCTCATAAGTACTCCACGATCATTGTCAATTACCTAAAACAGTAAATTTTATATAAATCAAGTCAGTTTAAGAAAATGAAAATTTTGAAAGGGAACCCATAAAAGGATACAATATTAAGATACAAACCTGCACTTGTCTAGTTTTAATCATTGCTTTGTTGGTCCTTTCACGGCACAATTTGCCATACTCCCCAAAATTTTCACTATGAGGTTCCATGTCAAATTTATGTTCCACCTTTCCTTCCAACGAAATTTTCCCTACAGCAAATAATGGTTTACTTTCAAAAGGATTAAATCACAGAGGCCTCAAAGGAACAAACGTATAAAAGTGAAATCATACAATAGGTATAATTTTTGTTGGTATTGTTAGAGTTGTGTCTACAACATTAATATACATTTCCATCCAAAGTTTTACAATCTGGAACACCAGCAATAGAAAGAAACTGCATGACACCATCTCATGTAAAATCAAAAATGAACTGATATATTTAAGTAACAAAAGGACAAGAACATTCAAATGTTCCAATAATTAGAAACAATCACTTTTAAAATGTCTAACATTAACAATAGTATAATTAGTCTTAATTTACCTTTTGTTTCAACAAGAAAGTGAGAAATAGAGGAACTAAAAAATAACGTAGTCAGTTACTTTCTATAGTTGGGTTGAAATATAGAAATAGCTTTTTAACATGAGGGGCTAGGGCTGCGTACATCTAACCCACACAGATCCTGTAGTGGCAAGAGCCTCCTACAATAAACTATCCTTTTACTTTCCATATATCATTTTGCAGTGATGACCTAAACCAAAAGTAAAACTCTTATCTCAACCCAACCGCAATACTCTAGCCCCCCACCACCTCATCCCTCCCAACTCCCTTTCTATATCCTCTCCCCTCTTCTTTATCACTACTTACACAGCACCTCCCTACCACTTGACTCCATATACCAATCATGGTTAGGTCTGCTCACCTTGTTTCCAACCCCGGGGCTAGCAGTAGGCTCAAGCTGACCTAAGGCCTGTCGGGCAAGGATGGCTTTGGCTCATGCCATGGGCTAGGTTTGGAGATTGGACCTAAAAGTTGGGCTAGGTCCAAAGGAATTTCAGGCTAGGCTCTAGTCAACGCTTAGCCCAACTTGGGCTTGGCTTAAAGCCTAAGCCCAAGCCCAAGCCAGGTCCAAAGATTGAGCTGCAATAAATTATGAAGCTGGTCCTGAAAAAAGCCTAAACCCAGCCTAAGGCTTGACTTGAATTATCAAAGCCCACAATATCAACTCCTAGGATAATTTGTCATCAACACCACCAACGAACGATAATGATGATGAATGGATTGTTACCTCCCCTTCAAATTCTTTTACCTTACCTACTTGACCTACACCCTGGACATCCAATTCTTGCTACCATGGATCACCATTATCACCATCGACTACTTTAGTAACCTGCACTTGGACACCATTGTCGACCGACCACACCTTCTCCATGGCTCACCATCGACTATTTTAGCAACTTGCACTTGGACACCATTGTTGACCGACCACGCCTTCTCCTGGCTAGCTGCCTCCTTGTCGTCATCGGAAGGGTGCATGAGTCCAGCACCGCCTTTACATCAATGCCAACTTTGCTCTCTTTGTCCTCAATTTTGCCTACATGAAGTAGGCCTGAAGCCTGTATGTCACCTTCGATATCACAATAACAATCATCATGCTTTACAGAATTGCCTAACACATTGGCTCAGATTGAAGTCATTACGATTGCCAGGGAGCTCCCTGAGTGGTATATGCAGGTTGTCTTTGCTAGGATTATTGCTTCTTGTATAGATTTCCTTGTCTCAGCATTTGGGTGGACCATGGCCTGATATTTTAGCCCAAACAAGCTAATTTGGGTCAGCCCAATTGGGTTTCAGGCTAGGTTTTTGAAAGTGTTCATGCTTGAGCTTGAGCTGAGATCCAAAAAATAAACATACAGGCCAGGCTTAGGTAGGGTGTGGCCTAGCCCAACCCAATTCCAGTCCTACCACCTTGCAACCCCCCTCCCCTTTTTTACTCCACATCTGCCCCCATGTCTACTAACACTTCCCCTACTTGAATCCACCAATGTCTATGCATGTGGTTCCCTTGACATCACTTCTCATCCAATGCCTACAACTATTGATACCTACCCACACTGGCCCACCATTAGCCCTCCCTCTCCACCATGGACAGCCTTAACACCTTACCAATACCTTAGTCCCCAGCGAACCTCCTTACCTCCCAGTGCCCATTTCCACTCACCCATCTCTCCCTTCCTGTCGTAAGTCATTATCATTGCCAGTAACAATACACTGCTACTGTTCCTTATCGATGCACAACCATCCTCTTTTGATTAGGGCTAACAAAATGTGAAAAAGATGACCTTGAGCTTACATGTTACTTTTGGATTCAAGCCAAACATAAGCTTAGGGATGCAAGTTCACTTGTTGAACCTTGATGCTTTGCCTATGCATGCGGTACCCTTGACATCTCTCCTCATCTCAAGCCAACCCACCATTGACACCCACCCACACTAGCCCACCTTCAGGCCTTCCTCTCCACTAGTTGTAGACCCAACCTCCCTCCTACACCTTAACCCTTGGTGAACCCCACTTCTCTCCTAGTGCTCAATTCCACACCCATCTCTTCGTTCGCCACCTAAGTTATCATCACTACTATCAGCATTACTTTGCCACTCTTCCTCACCCATATGCAGCTATCCTCTTCCAATTAGGGTTGGTACAATGTGGACCAAAGATGGCCTTAAGCATTATTTTTGGATTCAAGCAGAGCATAAGCTTTGTGAGGCAAGTTTGCTAGCTGAACAAACCTACGCACTCTCTGATGTGTGACATACATGCATATAAACAAGCATGCATGCATATAGACATACATATGGATATGTAATATACATACATTAACACATGCATAAATACATATGTGTGTACACATACTATCTGCACCCTTCTATCACTAAAAGTTTATTCCTTAGCAAAACAAGCATCTTGATGTGAATACACCTCAACAACTATGCATTTGAAGGGCCTAAAATTGTATATCAATAATATTAATAAAACTGAATCACAAAATTTATCTACAATGGGTTCGCACAAGTTTAACATTTATTGGGTCATTGGTATCCGCCATATATACATACATATATGCATACACGTATGGATATATGTGCATACGTGTGTGCGCGCGCGCGCGTTTATACAAGTTTTCTCTGAACCTCCTATCACGAAAAGTTTATTTCCTTACAATTTTTTGTAAACAAAAATCCTAAGTTCAATAGATAAGCATCTTGATGTGAATATACCTTATCAAATAATCATTTGAAATGAGGATCTAAAGTCATATCACATTAATAAAACTGAATAACAAAATTTGTCCACAGTGGGTTTATACAAGTTCAACATTTGTAAGGTTATTAATCTCACTTCTATTCCACCTAAAGAAAGTGAAGTAAAATAGAGAAGCGAAATACTGAAGATTTGCAGATTTTTACATGATTGTGGAACAAGTTGAAGCCACACATCCAAAGTAGGCAATTTCTGATTTTTCTCCAAAATCTAGCTCTACATCTAGGAGATTAGTCACAAACTATCATGTCCCTCTGATAAGATATTTGCATCCTACACATGATACAAAAATACCATAGAAGGTTAGAGGACCTTTGCTGATAAACTTGGTTCCAGGATTGATGATGCAAGCACTCATACTCCTCCCCCATTTTCAGGTCCAAGCCCTCATACTTACTAACAAAGATCTTTTTCATATGGAATGCATGCTCAAGTATTATGATTGACGACTTTGTTCATACCATTCTTGTTCCTAGGATAAGTAACCAACAACCGTGAGTAGTGGTCTTGATGTCATGGTCTCACAGCTCTACTAAACTTGTTTGACAGCCCACCTGATAAAATGGTAACCTATATATCTGGCCATATATCTTGAAGGCCAATTCACTTGAGTAGTTATATTAGCATCACACATTTTGTAACCTAAAATAAACTATAACTATTTAGCCTTTCTTTATCTTGAGCTAAATCAAGCTGGAGAAGAGCGAGCTGATCTAGATTGTGTTTAAATATGAAGAGACTATATCAACTGGCATGAACTTTGATAAACAACTAGGTTTGGTGAAAGAATACAATTCATCAACCAGAAAGCATTGTTGGTGGCATATCTGAAATTGTGTTATCAGATTAACACCACATGAAATGTTGTAACCTCAAACAGAACAGCCGAGTGAACTACGTGACCTGTGTCAAATGTTTAGTATAATATAAAAGTTGTTGGCTAAATATGACCCAATATGGTCTTGAGCTGAAGAGAAAAAAATAAAGCACAATGATTGTTTGTTGTCATAACAAACACCTCTGAAAGGAGAAACTTTCAATTATTCAAAGAACCCTTGGTCATAAGACAACAAACTGATATTTATCATAAGTTAGATATATAGTCAACAATAGCATAGTCGGCAATGCATCCTTACCTTGGTTAGATTCAGAAAATACACACATTGGAACAAAGTCTTTGAACATATTTAGGGAGTAGCTCTTGGGTGTATTGCTTGAGTCATTTGGAGCCATTTCCATCTTAAACTGTCAACAAATAAGATAAAAAGACCAATTAGAAAAGAATGATGCCAAGTGACTGAGTTGTGGAATATCCACTAAGCTTCACAAAGCCAACTAAAAATCATTGAGCAGTAACAGATAGGCATGGTGCAAAGAATTATTAAGAGTCCATATGCTTTGATACAAATAACTATGAAAAATGATTATTAAGTACAAATAATATCTATATATCTTTTTAAAGATTCAATATATCAAATTTAGGATCAAATAGAAGGCGACTTAGACCAAGGTTTTATAACTTGATATCAAGAACCATGCTGGTACAGCACGGCGCAACATGGCCCATTACTGATACATGGTCAAGGTGCTAAGTCGGAACAACACCTATAACATATGTCGATACCTTATCGCATCAAACCCTATAACACACGATTCCCCTATGGGTATATGATGCCTGGTATAGTTCAGTATGGCCCAATATATAAAACCTTGACTTAGACAACTTAAAAAGTAATGTCTAGCAAGTATTGAGATTATAATATACAAGTATAGAAAAGTGAACTAAACAATCTCAAGAAACCAATAAAACTTCAAATTTTGATCAAATAATTGATAAGAAAAGACTGCCATAACACAACATATAACAGCATAGTGGCAAGGAAGATAAATTAGCTCAGTTCTCCATCCTAAAGATTAAAGCATAACAGATTTTTATTGACTGTATATATGTAGAAGCACACAGTCTGCTGGATAAGTTATAATATCATGAATGTGCAAGTCAATTTTTATGCAATATGCATCAACATCTCTAGTACGTTAGCTTCGGACTCCATCAATCCTCAATAAAGCAGCAACGTATGTATCCAATAATATAATAAAAATTCCATAATAGTCCATGTCATGTTCTAAAGTGTAATGATTGTCATTAACTAGGAGAATTCTAGAACAGATACAACTTGGTCAATTTACAATAGAAATCACTGCATGTTGCAGCAGTAAGACTTCTTGTGCAGATTCACAAATCACAACATTTTTCCTCATATATTTATGTTTCATTTTATAGGCAGAGTGTTTAGAGAATTGCTCCATAGCTACTAAATTGTATCAAAAATATGTTTAATTAATATTTTGAATATAATATTAATTATATTATATTATGTTCAGACTGATTCGGGCTGGGAACCGAAAAAAATGGCTAAATCGAATCGGTTTCGGTTAGTTTGGATCAATTAGATTCATGCCAAACCAGCTGGTTCAATTCAGTTTGGAAAACAATGCCTTGAACATTTATTAATTCCTTTCTTTTTTTTACACTTAGAACACAAATTTAAGACCGGTAACCATCTCTTAGTATCACCTCACAATCCTTACATCTTGATCTTTCTCTTCATTTTGAGAAAAAGCAATATATTTGTGACAAATTTAATCCACTGTTAAAGTTACTAATGTGTTTGCAATCACTCGGCCATAAGAAATTGCAAACTCAAGAATTGAATCTCTCTTCTTAAAATGTGCTTACTTTCAAAGTCAAAAATTGAATCTCCCATTAAATTTCACCAAATTTTCAAGACTCTCTCATATCCCACATTGCTCTTCCCCACAGACCCATTTCTTTCCAAAATTGTTGCATAAGCACTAACTAAATTAATAATCTCTTCATCTAAAACTAACTTAATAGCTATTTACCTCATTATCTACATATTCCTATGTATATCTTGAAAATTTTAAGAAAGATAAGAGCTCATAAACTGCTATTCAGCATGAAGTCATAAATATACCACAAATTATGATTAAATGTCATGTTTGACTATGATAGGCATAGTTTACATCCCACAAAATATGATAGGTATGGCAAAATATCATCACTGAAATAATTTGTCAAACAATCACTATGCATCCAGCCTCTTCTTTAATAAATGGGGCTTGCAAAATTAAGGACTCTTTGTTATGCTAGGCAACTTAAGTATATCTTTGGTAAAGATAGAAAAGCAAGCACATGCTTGATTGGTAGGAAGCTCCCCCTTAAAAGGTTTTTAATTTTTCCCCTTTGTGGTCATTTTTCCAAATATTTGCTCACAATTTTCAAGTAGCCAAGCACAAAATAGTTACACATTTACATGGCCCTAAAGTAACATCATTCACCTTCATATGATAAGTATAAAAAAAAAATACTCCATTAAACTACTCCAATCCATGTCCGAGTTTAATATTTCATATCACAACAGTCTAAATTTGGTGACTAATAAACCATCTCATACATAAGGCCCTCTATTATCCTACCAGCCTTATCTTAGAGTAGAATAGTGAGAGAAGCATACTAAGTGTTCCAATGATTTGTCTGAGACAAGTTTCGTTGTATCGATCCCGAGTCCTATAGCAGCACCTTATCGATGCATTACAATGAACCCAGTACAGTACAGTACAGTATAGCTTGCATACCAACGTAGGGTCGAGAGATCCTTTTCCATGCCTAGCCATGGTATTGAACATAACCAAATAGATGGATCTATACAATACAAAACTGGGTGGAACCAATAGGATCGGTATGACACAAGTCAATTCAACCTCTGTGCTTTGTTGACCCTCATTACCATATTGGTAACTTACTGGTACAGTATAGTACACCACTAGGGGGAGGTATAATTTGTACAGCAAACCTTAGTCTAAGATAGGCGATTCCACAATTGATGATCCTCTCAATGATTTATTTGACCACCAATGTGCTCCTATAATAGTTCTATTTGTTTTATCTATTGTTAACACAACTAGATCTCAAAATCTCCAGAATCCAATCCATTCAGATGGCTCATGACATGTGGTGCATTTGAGGGACATCATTGAGATTGAAGCTCACCCTGTTACCAATGTGTTAACAACACTCCAACCAACAATCTAGATTAACAAAATTCGAGGAGTCAAACAAGGATAAAGGAGCCACAAAGGAGAAGAGCATTCCACTTAGAAATATTGTTAGGCAAATATCCAAGTTTGCCTTCAGAATTTGCCTACTGGCCGCTCATCTAAAGGCTCCGGAAAATAAGTTATATGGTATATCATATTTTTGTGTCCTATGATCATAAGAAATCAAAATTAACTCAAAAAAAAGGAGACCAAATAAAAAAGCCATGTCTTGATAAGAACATGGAAACAGCTTCTCCACATGGGGACAATGCTGCGTACACCTTAGCCTCCCTATACCTGGCAGCAAGAGCCTCATGCACAATTTTGAAACACTAGTTATGGAATCAAAGGCAAACTCATAAATTTGAATAGGAACTGTTAAGAATCAATGGCCAAAAATTATGTTTTCTAGTCCATGGCATGAGCTATTGTAGAACATGACATCCCCTTGGTCCAGCATATTATTGGCAACAAACTTGAAGGCAGAGACATATGATTCCTCCATGAACTCAGCATCTACAGCGACTTCCAAATTAGAACACAACTAACTGCACCAACATCTATTGCAGCACCTACCGACGAAGCCCCTCCTCTCAACCTCCTTTCTTTTCATCTTCACTTTCATTGGCCACCTTGAGCTCTAAACTCCTCCTTCACCATCCCCCGACCAAACAACATCTTCATGATTCTAATGAGTCCTGCAAGGTCACGTGGGCAACCTTCCAATAATAAATTCTTCACTGCTTTAAAAAAAAATAAAATAAAGTCAAATTTTGAGCATCAAAACGATCAAACTCGCAACAGTACTAAAATCATGCAGGAGAACCTCATCATCAGGACCTCAGAAAGCAATCCTCTGCATTTCAAGCATATGTAACAGCATCCTTTCCTTGGTGAGAGTAACAGCAATTTGGTTCAACCATTATACCAATCAGTTTCCTCATTTGAATTCCTTCAATTATCACCGCCGATAATGGTAACACAACTAACCTATTTTTTCAAATCAAATCTGCCACAATTTCTTTATCGGAATGCAGTTAATCAAATTGCAAGCAAGGAAGAAAAAAGAAAACAACAATTACTTAGAAGAAAGAGGAGTGCCCTAGATGACTCGAAAAAAAAAAAGAAAAAAAAAAAAAAAGAAAAAACAAGGAGAAGGGCTTGCCTGCAGGGAAGAGGGCTCGTCGGGGTGGAGAGGGTCTAGGGAGAGGACGACCTTGGCGACGACGGGGGGAGGGAGGCTGGCGTCGGACGACGAGGCCGTGGCGGCGGTGGACTGCCACGACCTCGACACAACCGGGGGGCACTTCATCAGCCACACCGACCGATCCGCCCTCCCAGTCTCCAGCACGTTCCTCCCATCGTCGCCCAGCGACATCCCGTCTCCTCGGCCTCCTCCTTTCTTCCTCCTTTTAGTCTTTCTCGCTCCTCTCTTTCCGTCTTCCTGTTGCTGCTCTTCTCTCCTCGTGGAGAGCCTTAGATTTGATGCTCTCTCTAACCGAACTGAACCGAATCTTGAAGGATTTTTAGGGTTTTTCCTTTTCGCTGTGGACTCGCCGGAGCTGTCGTTCGCGCAGGGGAGCCCCAGAGGCGGAAGGTGGTCGGAGGGAAGGGCAGGGAAACGCTAGCCACGGCCAGTCATGCTGCCCGGAAGGCGGAAGCCGTTTATAAATAGCACAAAATGATCGGTGGCTGCCATAAAAATTCGGGAGAGGATGCGCCGGCTTCGGATAATTGACAAAGAAAAATGCTGCAAAGCATCTGCCGTGTTATGACGGACTTCTTGGTTCGCCCACCCTAATTACCCCATATGGAATCAATGAACTAACACTGCCCATCTCTTACGTGCTACCAATTTCCAGTTACCCCATATGGAATCAATGAACTGAATAGTGATGACACAGGTGATTGGTAAGTTCAAGGTTTTAAATAGACGCTCATTTTCGTTCAAGGGAATCTGATTCTAGCCAATTGAAAGGATCTTGTGGTCAATCCATAGATCATTTCGATTTCGATTCTATTAGAAATGAGGATTCGAAATATCATATATTGATCGATTAAACAGAGATTCAGCAATCAAAAGAAAGATCGATTCTTTTGAATCCTTCTTTTCTTTAAATGGAAGGAACAAAGATAGAATCAGATTGATTCTCGAAATGCCTTTTTGGGTCTTCCTCAATGTCTCAGCTATTTGCAGAACATGAGGAGCAGATGATTATTCATTTACTTTCGGAAGAAATCAAAGAATTTCTTAGGAATCCTACAAGATCAATTCGCTCTTTTTTCTTTGACAGATGGTCAGAACTTCATCTAGGTTCGAATCCTACTGAGAGATCCAATAGATATCAGAAATTTTTGAAGAAAAAATAAGATGTTTCTTTTGTCCCTTCCATGCAATCAAAAAATAAAGAGGTTTCATTTTGTCTTGATCTCTGATCGATCAAGTATCTCAGTACTTATTTAGATGCCTTTTTCTTAAAAAAATATTTATGAAACTTTAGTATTTTATTTAATTTTTAAATATATTTAAATTTTAAAAATTATATCTTTATGATAAATTATATTTATTTAAAATTGGTACTATAATGTATTATGATCAAAATAAAATGGAATAGAATGATCGAGATTAATCATGAAATCTTATTAGAACGAGAAGCCTCAACCTTGATTTTATCGAGACTTAATCAATGGAATCTTATTGGAATAAGACGCCTCAACCCTGATTTTGCCGAGACTTAATCAATGGAATCTTATTGGAATGAGACGGCTCAATCCTAATTTTGCCAAGACTTAAATCACTGAGCAACACAACTTACGCCCTTGTACCACATCAACTCCTGACTAGCGAGCTAAATGATGATGTGGCAGGTGATGGCAATATGCTTTTATAAATCCATTAAAAATTACTAGAGAATGCTTTTTTATAATATATCAAAATTTTCTTGAGCCCATTTAATGCTGAAAATGGCATCTCCTATGAGATGTATTGTAGTTGTCTCCACAACTTACACCAATGCCTTCCTTCCATATGGCAAGAGGAACATTTGATATATACATATTGGCTTCTTCAACATTACTCAAAATTCAAATACATAATCTCTTGTGAGTGGTTTTCTAGTCTTGTTTCTCTATATCCCTATAGTTGTAAATGCATGTAATTAATATATAAAAACATATTTGATGGATAGCTTTAATCATGATCATTAATTAGATATTAAGTCCCACCATGCTCTTTAATATTTTTAGAGCAACTCTAAAAATCTACTAATCATCACTCGATTCCTTAGCAAAAAGAGGTTAGTGGCCACCATCTTTAGCTCATTTTTAGTCTCATGGCTAGGTTTTTGGATTGATTTAGCCTTGTATATATGATGAACTAGCTTCATTCTTTATTGTTGTCATCTTCTTCAATACCATCCATTCACTCCTTCTAAGGTCTCATTTATAGATATCTCACTTTTGGTATACAATGTGTTAGTAGGAATGTTATTTTATATAATGCCTAAAACCTAACTTGATCATATTTTGCACCCTCAAAATTGAATCCACACACATATTATATCTTCTTTCGTACCCAACAATTTATACAAGATGGACTGCTTTCAAGAGGTCAATTTTAAAACCAGTAATAAATATCAAAATCAAAAATTTATGTTATTGATCATGATCTATACAACTAAAAATACCTACAAACTAAAGATTTTATATTTTGACTCTAACCTATCCATGATGTCAATACAAAAATGAATGGTTTTTATCATGCTACTATGTTAGAATGTATTATAAAATATTTAAATTGAGAATCTATATTATTGATTATGATTTGTGTGCATTAAAACATGATCAATAATATGAAATTTCAATTTGAATGCCCAATTATTGATTTTAAAGTTTAGATGAATAGATACTCCTTTCAAAGAAATATGGTTTATCTATATAGGTATATACGCATATATATATTGATACATATTACCTACATGTATACATATGCACTTTGAAGGCAAGGTATAAATGAGTTTCTATATAAAAATATAGTCATTATAATAGTTTGATATAATCATGGCCATTCAATCAAGAGTTTTGACATGCAGTTAGGGCTTTTGGCCTATCTAGAACTCTTTCGTGTTAGTCTTCTTGGTTGTAGCTACTTGATTAAACTAAACAAAACTCATACAACACCGTAAAATAGTCACATATCGATTGGAAAAGAAAAGTTTAAAAAATTTATAATATAAATTCACCTACCACCAATTAATTTGCACTCGAGTTTTTAAGGCCTTATAGTTTCAGTCTACTAACTAAAGTTAATTGGACCAGCAGATGGGCTTAGGGCATTACAAATGGTATTAGAGCCAATCTGAATGTATAAAAGTTGATAGGCAGCTATTATTTATATAATATAAATAATATATAATATACACATACATACTTACTTTTATATTTAATATAAAGTTATTAAACACTCATCTAGCCTAATTAAGTTAAGTTGATTTTTACTTTAACTTGAAATTAATTTCAAACCTATTTTACTAATTCAAACTTTCTTTAGTTAGCTTCAAATTGAGACTAAATAAATCTTTTCTCAAGTTGTTTATTTGATTTGATAACCCTACCTAAGCCCAACTTAGTGGAACACACACTAATATATATATCCCAAAAATGTGGGTTGCCACATTAATGAGGACTTGAGTCTCAAACTGGTCTCTATCATCACGCTTGAATTTTCAGAACTAATTTAAGACTTCTACCAGTAAACCCTATTTTATATGAGAAGGTTGGTCTTCTACATGCAACAAAAGATCATGAGATATAATGTACATTAAAAAACTACACAAATTTTAAGAAAATTGGTGAGAAATTAGTGACTTTTTATGTGTGCTTGACTTAATAACTTCTAATTATATGATACTTGAATGTTATAGAATTCATACTCTTAAACTTGCATTCTTTTAGTTCTTGTTTTTGTTTTCATAAAAGAAAATATAAATTTTCTTTTTATTTTTTAAAAAAATTCTTACCATAGATCATCATTGTTGTTTTTAAATAAAAATAATAAAATATTTGGTAAGCAAAACTCTACTTCTACTAAGCAAGATAATGCCTTTATAGCCGGTATAAGAGGCTTTTCTTAAAAGATATGAAGCATTTTCTTCTCATTGGTGATTTTTTTTAAATCAATTAGAATCCACTAAGATGATTTTGATAAGGAATAATCAAAAATTGGAGACATCAAGAAGGGTCAATGTCTTTGATGAGATTGCCAATAGTGCTAAGGAGAGAGGACCATCGGAAAATAATAGAAAAGAATAGAAAATAAATCATACGAATTGGGATAGCATTGATTTCATAACTAAAAAAATATGTTCAAAAATAAAGGAAATATAAATATTTTATTTTCACTTTTTTTTCAAAAATTTTAAGAAATATTTTTAAAATTAAAATATAAAAATAAAAGAATCAATTTTTTTTTTCAATTTTTATATCTTTATTTTAAAAAATAAGAAATTAAAAAATTAATATCAAATGAGGTCTGTATAGTTATTTATTTGTTTGATAGAGAGGAGGCCCCAGCAACACCTCACAGCTTAAAGTGCAGAACATCAAGACTGCGTGAAAATATAAAACTGCACCATGTCGCAGTTTCGATCCATGCGTTGCATCCCGACCATCCGTGAACTAAAAAACGCATTAACGCCCAACCGTCATTACCCGTGAGGGAAAGCGGCCTGGCCGCACCTTTCCGGACTCTGGACCACAATCTGTCGGCTTTCGTACCGCGACGCCCATGAAAGCGATGGGAAGGCTTCTTTTTTAGCTCGGAAAGCGGGGCCTGGCCGTGCAAACACGCTGCCCGTGGGCCACGAACGAAATTTCCAAGCGCTGCCGCGGGATGCGCCGCGAGAATAAGATAACCGTTGCAATCGTTCACGCATCGGGCGCTGGCAACCGCAATGCTGCGAGCGGCCATCAAGTTTGGAGGAACTGCCATCCTACGCCCAGTCCCAAGGAGACGCCTTAGACCAGTTGCCAGGCAGCAAAAAGATATTATTATCCTCACCGTTTTCATTTATGACGTAGAACGCAATTATACCACCCACGAGAATAAAAAAAAAAAAAAAAACCGCCCGCAATACCTTCTCAAACCAATATTTATTCCACCTCTCCGGCCCCACTTCCTCTTTGGCCTTATCGAACCGTCGTCACGGTCGCCTTCCGATCTTGATTTCCGAGCGGTGGGATCGAGAAAAAGAAAAGGAAAAGATCGAGAGAAGAGAGGGGGGGGGGGATTGATCTCGTTGTTTCGGAGAGGAAAATAGCTTGGGGAATTAAGGGAAAGAAGGAAAGATGGGGCTGATCTCGGGGATGGTGTTGGGGACGCTGGTGGGGATCGCGCTGATGGCCGGGTGGAGCCGCATGATGAGGTACCGCCGCACCAAACGCGTCGCCAAGGTCGGCATCCGGACTCCCCCTCTCGCTTTCCCCCTGTTCTTCGATTCTTTCTTTCTATTTTTGGCTGCCGTCTTTTTCATCTCTCGTCTTTGATGGCGATGGCATTGTGAGGATAGCTTGGATAAGAATTTTTTTCCTCTTATTATAGGCAGGATAAAAGCTTTTTCTATGCGTGTACCGCCGCTGAGTCTATTTTTGGGAGTCGAGAATTGGATGATTAGAAAGATTGGTAATTGCGACGAGATCGAAATAGCTGTTCTCGTTTTGGATGAAAGCTTAGTTGGATTTCGTTATGTTGTTTTGGATAAAACAGAGCTCCCGGCTATGACTCCTACTTTGTCAATCTAGGCCTTACTAAGGAGCTTGTGTCGTTCTGGTGGAATACAAATTATTTCACGCGTGTTTTACTTGGAATAACCATAGATTGTCTCATCTGAAATTCTCTTTCAATGTAACAGTTTTTTTTCCCCTCCTTTTCCCCCTCCATTTGTCATCCATTGATCCAAGAGCTTTCTTTTAATCTCCCTTTGGACCCCACTGCTTGTATACTGGTTATGTTTAGATTCTAAACAATGACCTCTTTGGCACACGTTTTCACGAGTTGCCATATGATCCAAAACCATGTATGATGTGGTATTCTAATTTCATTATCTTCTACATCGATGGTCTGTCTCTAAAGGTCTTTGCACTATTACTTATGTCCTCTGTGTTCGTTTTACTCTTAGTGTACCTATAATAAATTTTAGCATGTATGTTGCGGCTGGAGGTTTTACTAATATAACTTTGCAGCCTCTGCATATATATCTTTCCTTTCTTCTTTAGATAAACTGGCCTATTAGATGCACATTTGATCCACTCTTGAATAGTACTACTGCTTTCCAGTATCTTTAGATATTGAATTTGCCTTAGGCCAGTGTAAAATCAAGTTTTTGACTTATTATATTGTATAATTTTCTCTGATTCTTCTTCTGGAGTACAGCTGCTGATAATGATGAGCATCTTCTTTGATAACTTTGATCAGCAGTGTCCTGTAATCATCCAATTCACATCTAGAATTTCGCCATCGATATTTCTATGCACCATAGTCTTTCCTACATATATAGGATGCAGTTGCCCCACTCTCATTTTTCTTGAGGAAAAAAAAAAAGAGAAATTTTTATTTTGTCCTTTATAACTATGCAATACAAAGTCTTCTTTTCATCCTCGTGTCCTCGATCTCATTTATCATTAATTTTAGAACTAGACCATTCCAGCTTTCATTCAATTTCATGAAGAATCCTTGTTTCCTTGTTGCAAACATTGAGGGCTAATGCAATGTGCTACTTTCGAGATCCCTGATGGTCTTACACCCCTTCATCATAATGAGGTTATGTTGTGATCAATTGCCCATGAGGTATGCTTTATCTCACCTTTGCCTATTTGTCATTATAATGAAGTCAAGCCATCTGACATTGCTTTTATGAGGGATTCCTTGGGCAACTCTTGTCTATTTTCCACCATCACAAAGTTTAATTGTAATGTTTTGATGGAGTCTGGCATTAATGAGAAGTGGATTGCAGTTCCTTTCATAGTTTATTCTGTTCATTAAAGATACTGCTAAATCTCTTGATTACATTTTCTGTAAACCTAATGTGATCACTAAGCAATTTCCATTTGGGTTGGGATTGATGACTGATGTTGATGCTATGAACTGCATTGTTCTGTGGCCATAAACAAGGTCCAGGAACTTTGGGTGAGTGCCATAGAGGTAAGAGTGTTTGAAGTGGATGCACGTTTGAATCAAGCAGGCATGTTCAGATATTAGAAACATTAGATGAAGTATTCGAGTTGCACTAATCAGGGATAAGTTTTTGGGAAGCATCTAAGATAACATTAATAGGAAAGGTTTGGATTTTGGTCAAAGTGCTGTAAAAGAAGCCTAGGATAACTTGGCCAATTTGAAAGACAAAAGCTAGTGTTTATACTTCATAGAAGATGTAACCATTAGGGGGAACCAATGGCGAGAAATACTGGTGGCATTGTTGAACCTAGCATGATTTGATTTGAGCTGGGCAAGGGTTATGCAACTTCAGTTTGTGTCCAGTTTAGTTCATCATCTTGTTCATTTTTTTTTTGCTAAATAAGATGGTTCCAAGTCAGATTCCATGTCTCTTTCAAGTCATGAACATTGTTAAACAGCTCTTTTGAGGTCGGCTTGGATCTGATTCATTGTTTGTAGTATTGGTTCAGGTACCTGTTTTGGTACCATGTTGGTACAGTGTTGCTATGGGTCGATTCGTAGTATTGACATTTGATATGCCGATATGCCCCCTATGTCAAGTATCGTTTCACTACCAGCACAGTGCACCTGATACTGGGCAGTACAGTCTGGCACACTGAACCATGATCTGTTTTGGGTGGTTCTGGTCATTCAAATCATGATGTGGTTCAAGTTTGGAATTGAACTGTTTAGATCAGTTTGGACTATCTTGTCACTTATCTGCCTAGTAGATGTTCAACTGTCCTTAAAAGGTTAGCATGGGATTGTGTCAAGCCTAATTAAACATAGATCCCAAATAAATGAACCAATTTCCATTTCTAACAAAGGATTCATAACATGGATGCCTCTCTTTAGTCAAGGCATATTGGTTATTATTATGATCTGACCAACAAAATACATCTTGTTTAGAAGCAAAGTTCATGCTTCATGGCAATGACTCAAGTCTTGGTGGGACAGAAGCCAAGACAACCGAGACATCTCCTCCCAAGAGAGATTGCAAGACTTATCTCGGCTAGCCCTATCCATCCTATCTTAGCCATAATATATTATAGCGTCAATTTTTAATATATCTAAATTATCATAAAGATATAACTTTTGAAGTCAAATATGTTTAAAAATTAAATAAAATATTAAAGTTTTATAAATAATTTTTTTTAAAAAAAGCATCCTAAGCAAGTATTGGGACGTCTGATCGGGTCGAGGATCGAGATCCGATGGGACGCAGGGCGTCTCGTTCCGTAGAAAAACCGAAACACCTCTATCCCATGAGATTTAAAACCTTGCTTCATGGTATGACCTATCAACATTTGAGATATTTTTTTGATTGACTCAGTTTAACATCGACCTTTTAACATGTAGGAAATTCTGGTGAGCTACCCTTAAACTTGTTAGTATGATTTTCTGAAACACAAAAAGAATGGACTTGTTGTGACTAAAATTTGTTGTTTACACCAATTCTTGTTACTAGATTTGTCATGCTCAGAAGCTAGATATTGATATGTTGATAATCATGTTAGTTCTCTCGATCAGGTTACACAGATGCATAATGTTAAAGGGTGTTATGGTTTCTGTTTCAAGACATTATTGTGCTCCTTAATATATAGGTAGCTTGCTGATTTCGGTTGAACAAGATTGTAGGTACACCTGCTTATACTTTTTTCTTTTACAGGCTGCTGATATAAAACTTCTAGGATCCCTCAACAGAGATGATTTGAGGAAACTCTGTGGTGACAATTACCCTGAATGGATATCTTTTCCTGCATTTGAACAGGTTAGTGCAACTTGACTTGCACATTTTGCAGAAATCCTACAAATTAATATTTCATATGCATGTTGGCTGCATCTTTTGGGTCTTCTATATTTTCTAAGCGTGTATTTTGTTCATCAATGTGTGTGTTCAAATATTAGTGTTGGGACTTTCCACAAGCATGCAAAAATGTAATTGTGCCAGTTTGGGTTGGACTGAAATTTCTGAGATGGATAATTTAAAAGAGCAGGAAGCTATAAAATAAATAAAAACATGTAGAATGAACTTGAAAGAGGATAATTTAGGCAATATTTAGAAGCGACTTATGAATTTTTCTCTATAAATCAGAAATTATTTTCAAATTTGCTAAATTAGGATTGCTTATTTCTGATGTTGCATCACATGTGAAAATAGTTTAGGTTCAGAATTTTCGTGTAGCTTGAATAACTTATAAACTGTGATTATACATTTATAGATGTGGTCAGGGAATAGTTTCAGGCACTAGTGTTCAGAATTAAGACTATTGAACTTTTCTATGACTGCCCTGCAGAATTAGGTGGAGATGGTAAGATTGCAATGGAGATATTCATATTGGTGATAACTAAAGCAAAGATCAAATACAAGGATTCCAATCATGTAATAAGTCTCCATGTTTCTTTGTGGAAATCTTGGGCAACAATCTCAGTGCTTTTTCAGGAAAATAAACCTGTTTGAATATTAAACTGGGACTAAGGTGACTACGTTCAGATTTCCTGCATTTCCAAGAAAATTGCAACATTTGTTTAGAATGCAAATTTAACAAATGAGATGTAGCCTGACAACTTAGCAGATCCAACCAAAGTTTTGAATCGAATAAGCATAGCCAGCCAGGACGTCATCCATATGTCACTCTTCCCCTAGAGAGAGAGCTACTCACAATGGTATGCGATAAGAAAATTATTGGGTTGAATTTTCTGTTAAGTGGAATTATGACGATGGAATAATTGGTCAGGAGCATTCTTTTCCTTGCACTCAATGTTGGATGAGCCTCATTTGATGTATTCTTGATTCATGGTCACTTGGAGACTGAAACTTGAGGAGTAAAGCTAGATGAGTTAGTCTCCTTGTGGAAGGCTACATATGCATTGTAACAGGTTGCGATCCCTCATATGATGAGCTGCACTTCTGAAGCAAAACAGTGTAAACTAAATATCTCCAACCTGTGCGTTTAAACTTTAAAGACAATAAGACGTTTGTAAATCCATTTTTTAATTGATTCTTATGATTTAATCATGTCACTGATTTGTTCATGTGCTTGGCTTTATATATATATTGTCATTGTCTATGTTTTACTTTTTTTGGGTCTGTGCAGGTGAAATGGCTCAATAAGCAATTGAGTAAACTATGGCCTTTCATTGCAGATGTAAGATTCTTCTCCTTTATTGCATGTTTTTCATTTTAACTGCTCATCATTTGCCAAAATGTTTCTATAATCTATTTCCTCTATTAGGAGAAGCTATACTTAATTTAGCAGGCCTTTATCTACAAGTTTTATGAGAGTTCATTCTCTCCAAAATGTCTACACAGATCAGTCCTTTTTTCTCTAATTAACCTCCTTGTAAGGCATTGAGTTCCTAATTGTATTTTTGCAAGCACACCCCTTCTTTAGTTAATGACAAGCTCTATGCTCCCTTTATGTTAAAACATTGCTTCTACATGTTTTTCTACCATTTTATGTGACTCTTAATTGTGCTTAGGATAAGATGTACTAAACTAAACCGGTCTGTTTGGCCCGAAAGGACCGAACTAACTGAAGAATAGTTTGTTTTTTCTTGTCAATTCAATGTAAGCCTCAAACTGGTCTGAACTATGCCGAACCACTTGATTCGGTCTAGCTCGGATGGTTTTTGGGTGCAAGGTTGTGGTGGATGTCATGTGAGCTCACATCCTTTCTTTTCTTACTTTCATTCAAAATTATTTAAGTAAAATCATCCTCTCTCCTCTTTCCTCTTTTCTTTTTCATTTACTTAAAATTTTTCATAGAAATAAGGGAATAAGGGAATACCCTTTATTTGAATTTAATAAAAATATCAGAAAAATCAAATTTTTTAAGAATAAAAAAATCAATATTCTCTCTTAAGAAAAAATTTAAAGAATTTTAGAAAATCATGATTTAACAAATATTAAGTTAGGATACTTTTACTCTGAATAAAAATCTCATAAAATCAATTTAACTTAGAAATATTAAGAAAATAAAATATATAAAAAAATTTATCTTAAAAATATAATTTGTAAAGCTTTGGTCAATACTTGTTATAAGGTTTTCAGACTTAGACAGAATCACAGTAATAGTGTACTTCACATGGATCTATGCTGACTTGATCCATAGCTTATTAAAATAATAAAATTAAATTTGTCAAAAATTCTAAAGTTAAAACATATTTTTTGATTCAGACTATAATGCATCACTAAACCGAAGGGACTAATCTTTTGTTTTTTTATATTTTAAGAAAATTGACTTAAATTGCTTTCCTTTAAGAAATATTAACTAGCAGATGAGTGGAGAGCCTTTTTTTAGGGATCTTTTTGATAAATGAGATCAAAAGAATAAGAAAGTGATCTTCACTTATTCTTTTGTACTTACTTTAAAAATAAAATTGAAGAAATTTGTTCCATACATGCATTCAAAATTGTTTGGTCAGTTGTCAAGCATATAAATAGGCCCTAGCGTGGGTATTTAGGGTGCCTCATGTTGATAAAATCTGATCAGGAAGCTTATAATTTAGATAAGTTCTTAAAACTCCAAGATTTACCACAATTTTATTTAGATAGGCTTTTTAAAATCCAGTAGATGGTATCTGCCTTTTGTTTGTTATAATTTTCAATCTGCCATATCTTTTCAGGATGCTTCCACATTCTTTGGGTATCTGTATCATGCTCTAATAACTGGTTCCTGGTATTGGACATTGCGCAGCAGCTTGGTAAAATATAAGTTAGATTGGATAAATAGTACACTCTTTTGGCTCACACATAGGCCCATCTTGGACATGCAATCAACAAATTGACACACATGTTGATGAAAAATGCCCTACTGTGGTTCATCTGCTCATTATGTTCCCTCCTTGTGAATTGGATAACATTGTCTTTTCTGTATTGGAACTCCTAGAGTTTCCAAATCATTCAGGAACTTGACATCATATTCCATGCCTGTATTCATATAGTTGCATTGAACTTTATTAATAGAAATTTAGAAAATCTATTCTTTTGTGCAATTTTTTATTTTAGAAAATCTCAGAATTTTATATATTTAGTTATCTCCTTGCAAGGATGTACATACTTGGAGCTGAATTATTAAAATTTCCTAATTGTTGCTTGTGTAAAATATTTGCATCAATCTCTCCTTATTGCTGATCGATAAATCCTTTGTTTTTCAATTCTGTCACTTCCGTCTGTAGGCTGATTTCTAGATTTTTTTTTTTTTTTGTCTTAGGCAGCAACAATGGTCATTAAGGATTCTGTAGAGCCACTACTTGAAGATTATCGGCCTCCAGGAATATCCTCACTTAAGTTTACCAAACTCTCTTTGGGAAATGTTGCACCCAAGATTGAAGGTTTGTATATAACATAAAATATGTGTGCGTGTGTGTTTGTGTGTAAGGTTAAGTTTTCTATCATTATGTTTGTTTGCTGAACATGGTTAACTCCCTGGAAAAATACTGTTGATAAGTTTGAGGGAAGGCAGAGTGTTTTACCTGCTTGGTTTCCAAAGGGGTATGAATATGCACATTGTCATTATAATCATTTGTCTGATGACTCAAATCTTATGATCAACTTAATCTTTTTTTTTTTTTTTTGACATCATACATTATTTGGCCTATATTATCAAAATGAGGTAACTTTAGATTAACATGTAAAAGCATACATGTATGACTTATAGTTCAACAGTATGGTTTACTACTACATAGAAATATTGTTTAACAGTATGGTTTACTACTACATAAAAAAAATGTGGCATTCTCCACAAATTTTAGTTGGAAAGGTAGAATTTCCAAACATTTTTCTTACACCTTTTCTGACTCAATTGATTTTATGGACATATAGATTCTTTTATATCATTTGCACTATTTTTCTGATTTGATTAAGGATAGCCCTTTTATGATTGGAGAAATATTTTGTCTTCCAAAATATTGGTATAATCAAGGTCTATAAAACTAATACTGAGAACTGTATTAATACATTATCAGTTCAATACGTTATGGTATGATTTGCACCCGGTTTTAAAATAAAGTATCAATATTTTTTCTTACTCTCAATCATTGTACCACTCGAAACCGGATGGTATTGGTTGGTGTTGGGTGGTATAAAATGATTCCACTCAGTTTAGATCAGTTTGATTATTACCAATTTGAACCTTGATACCATACTGGTATCTTTCCCATTCGCTACAATACGACTGGTATATGTCGGTATGAGTTGGTATGGCAAACGTTGTATATAATTAGTATGGTTATGAATTATGACATTACTTTCAACTAAAATTTTTGAGTCATCAAAACATGATGACGTGGATATAATACAGCATGCAACTCTTGAGTTTTCAATTGAATTCGGAAATATGAGTCATGCCTTGATTAATATCTCCCACTGGTTTTATGGTACTCTTTCCTCCCATCTTAACATATCTTGTTACTCTGTTAAATTTCCATCAAGCAGAGAATCTATATATGTTGGTCGTTAGGCTGTCCTTGGGCTGCTTTTGTTGTTGCTTCTTTTAGCCTTCATATTGAAAATATATCTTCTGAAATTCTCCAAACTTTAGTAGTGCACTTTTTTCTACTTCTTTTCATGATAGAATGAGACAAAGATCAAGTCAAATGTGATCATGTCTTTTAACATGTTGTTAGACTGTATACTACGTATATTTTGTGATACACATATTTTCTTTATGAAGGTATCCGAGTTCAGAGCCTTAAGAAAGGTCAGATTACAATGGATATTGACTTTCGATGGGGTGGAGATCCAAGCATAATTCTTGCAGTTGAAGCACTTGTTGCTTCCCTGCCCATCCAGGTTTGCATGTTTGTTTGTAAGTTAAAAATCCGTATGTTGTATAGGGGTACCATGGTCATGGTTTGTTGAAATGTTACTACTTGATTTTTATTGTTCAAATTAGATATGCATCCATAGAATAAATGCATGCCTTTTGATTTATATAATATTTTGGTAAGTATAAAATTTACTTTTCTTTTATCTTGCTCTGGTTGCAGTTGAAAGATCTTCAAGTCTTCACTGTTGTGCGTGTTATTTTCCAACTTTCTGAAGAGATCCCCTGCATTTCTGCTGTTGTTGTTGCTCTCCTTGCTGAGGTATGCCTAGTTTCCTCTTTTCTGCAACTTCACGGAACTTAGACATGGGATAGGTTCATTATTTTTTTCTTTCCTTACAATTCCATAAATGAGTTGTAACATGAAATTTAGGTGTTAGAAAAATTGTCAGTAATTCGATACCGAATCATTTGTTACGTCATAGTCATAAGTGCTGATCTTCATGGCACGAATCAGAGGGTTACTTTCAGGAAAATATAGGTGGGGGTTTTTGATAGATTTTGAAATGCTTGTATTGGTCATGGATTTAACCTTTGATTGAAATAAATAGAAAAGAGGATACAAATGTCATTTTAAAATGAATGAGATAATTCTTGTTGGTTATGGTTATAATACACACCTATCCTCCTCATGGTGGAGAAATTGGGAAAAAGATCTCTCAGTTGTTATATTGTCAGATTTGTTCTTGGTAACATTATATAAAGTCACACTGCATGATATGCTAAAAGATTATAGTCATTGTAATCAGCAGATGATGCTTGGTTGACTTGATATTTAGCCATTGTTTTAATCTTTTGTTGATTTTATTTGCTTTCTGAATAAAATAGCCAGATAACGTCTTGGATTTTCATGAATACAATTGTAGTGTGTTTTAGCCAGCTAGGATGGACGTTGCTAGTATGATAAATGAGCCTTGTTAACATATAATCTTCTTTCTCCACTGGGAAATTTGCTATTTTCCAAGGCTTATTCTAAATCTTGATAATTTCTGTGCTATTTTCCACTAGGATTTATAGTCTAATGTTCAAAGCATGTTGGCCATGACACTGTAGGATAAGTTTGTTGCAGTGGGATGATGGACTTCATTCCCTTGACTCGTTGTGAAGTTGATTTGAAATAATTGGCCATTTTATATCCAATTTTTCATTAAAAATTAGAACAAAAAACAGGAACACTCAAAATGTTGATTTTAGTGTTAGGTTGGCAACTGGTTGCATGAAGACAGGCTCAAGCTATGAAATGATTCTGATTTGACTGTGGTGAAGAACTTTCATAAAGCTTTACCTAAGCGGCTGCAATTGGTATTGTTGGTCATAATGTTTGATAATGCATTGGCATCCAATTCTTTTGAAATAGCTGTTGCATTAACTTCTAGCATGACATTTTTTTAACATTGACTTATTTTTAGTTTTGAAGTTTCTGCTAATTATTAGTAGAAAAGGTGCCTACATCAAATTGAAGTATGAGTTGATTGCACTAAGCTTCAAAATTGGAGTAATTGCTGTGCTTCAAAATTGGAGTACTTGATGTGAAACCATTCCCAACATGGAAGCCATCTCAGCAAATTTGTTTAGAACCCATTCTGATCCAACCCCACGTATTTATATTTAAAATTTGATATTGCATGAAACTATTGATGGACAGGTTATAGCTGTGGAAATTCTGGCTACAATGCCAATCTAGGTCAGATGTAGATCACTCACTTGAGTCATTTAAAGCCCTAACTGCTTTATAATCACAAAAAGTTCCAAGAGTATCACCTTTTGTGTTTGTATCCATCCAACTAGAAAGCTTTCATCTAGAAGAATCTTTTTAATTTATGCATTACTCATCTATTATTTGGATGTGTGAGAATAAGGACTGCAAAACCAACCTGAACTACCCGGTTCAGGGCGTACCATATTGATCTGGTATGGAATTGAGCCGATTTATTAGTTCGGTATAGGAAGTGAACCGTACTAGTCCTATTAGTCCGAACCGAGTAGAATTGCCTGATTTTGCTCTATACTGACTGGCACCTTCTTGGTTCCAACTTATACCACCTAATTTCAATCACTACTGTCATATAAAGTACTTGAGAGCTGTATTAATACAAGGTGTGGATTGTACAATAATGGTTGATACCGAACCAGTAATATACTGGTATGGTGCCCGATATTGAGATTGCAAACTTTGGGTGAGAATGCTATTATCATGTGGTTGGTATTTTTTTTAATGAAGGAAAACATAGCTTTTAGAACACATTTTTCATACTAGAATATTTGAAACTTGACTATGTGAGGTGTGTCACTAATTCTAGATGGCTTCTTGCATAAAATTAAGGTGTACCCTTTTAGTGCTCGGCCTGACATCTCAAGGAAATGCACTTGGATAATTCCTTCAAGTTCATAAAGTAATTGCCTGGAAAAGCATAAAAGCTGCATGGTGAGGTCATGTGATGCAAAGGAGCACCCTTTACACCTTATTTAGACTTCTGCTGAACATGCATGTCAGGCTTCAATTTTTGCCCCAACTAATAGAAGGATATAGAACATTATGAAATAACAAGGGTTTTTGAGAATCAATGTTGAAAGGACCGTATCAACTTGGAGAGGAATGGCAAATTATTTTAGGTAGGGAGTACAGATTTGAAATGAAAAGAAAGTTCAAAGTTCAAACAATAAGTTTATGGCATTATGTTCTTCAAATCATGGTATGATATAGGCTTACAAGAGAGGAAAATGGTGTATTGAAGTCAAGTAGAAAGGAAAATGCGGAGCCTCCTCACTAGTGCAACAAACAGGCAAATGTCTGGTTATATGGGTTGCAGTAGTATATGGGTTGCAGTAGTCCCATCAGCTGCTTCCTTATATCCTTATAATCTTCTCTCTCTCTCTCTCTCTCTCTCTCTCTCTCTCTCTCCAGGTTGTAGGTCAAAATATCATAATATAATGGGTAATAGAATTCTTTTGAATGAAATTCCAATTGATTATTGACTTGTGAAAGATGACAGTAAAATGAAGGAATTGATTGTATTGACATTCCATTATTCAAATCCTTGTGAATTAGAATAAATCAACCATTTAATTACAGCTGCATGTGTGTGGGTGTGTGTGTGTTACTTTATCAAAAAAACAATTCAGAAAAAATCTGTATAACACAAGAAAAAATCAATTCTATGATTGTTCTACTATGGCTAGATGCTTCAAGAATTTTATGTTAAATATTAAATATCAGAAAGTTTTGATTCCATCTATTTTATGTAACTATGAACCACTGAGATCATCATGAACCTACTTGTCTGTTTCAGCCAAAGCCTAGAATAGATTATGTACTAAAAGCTGTGGGTGGAAGCTTAACTGCTGTTCCTGGGCTTGCGGACATGATTGACGTAAGTTTGAACATTTACTACTGAGCAATGGTCTGCTTCTTAGGCAGCAACTAATCTAAAGCTCGATATACCATTCTCCACAATGTAGGATACTGTGAATTCAATTGTCACAGACATGCTCCAGTGGCCTCATAGAATTGTAGTTCCACTTGGTGGAGTAGATGTGGACACAAGGTAATTTTTTATCTCCCTCTCTTTTCTTTCTACTTCTGTGCATGTTACTTTGGTATGAATGTAAATGTTGGTTCATATGTTTAAATGACATATTCTGGGTTGGGACAAAGTGAATGGAGCAAGTATCCTAAGTCCAACTTCCCCTTTAAAAATTTTTAAGTTCTTTCCTATAAATTTCACATTCTGCCTTTTGCTTCCAAAGGCAGCATTAACCTCATCTTCTGTTCTGACATTGACACCATATTATTTATTCTCTTGAATACTGTACTTTGTAATGGCATCATCTCTCCTTATATAAAATAGATCAATGATATTCTGCCTCGTTTCTCATTATATTCTATATTTCTTATGTGTTCCTCTTTATAGTTGCTCCCCTTTGTACTTTAAGAAAACTAATTTTTTTTGTCTTTACAATTTAGATTTGCCTTTTCTATTTTCATATCAGATTGAGGCTATTCCTCAATTTTATTTATTCAATACTGTCATCTAGAAATAAATTTCATCAAGCTCATTTGACTTATGTCGCCTTGTCACTAGCATTGTCAAGCTGAACTTCCGGCACCATTTCAAGTGCTAAGTCAAGAAACATGTAGAACCTAATTATCACAAAATCTTGACCATCTCTTTATGCTTTGCAGAGGAAAGATAAAATACTGATGACTGAGCTTTTTAAATAATTTATGATTTTCTTTGCAAAGTCATCGTTCGCTTGTTCATTTTTTCTATATTTTATTAGTTATGTTATTGCCAATGCCATTTCCTTGAGGAAAAAGCTTCATCTCCCCACTTCCCTACCCACTCATGATCCAGTGTGTAGATTGGGCGAGATGCACGTGGGCCCCACCCGATATCTATCGGCACCATGTGTATTGCGCCAATCCTCAATTGTCACATAGGACCAGGTTAATGAGCATATAGGGGAGTGGGTAGATGTTGCAATACGTTTTTAAAAGAGGTGGCCAAGTGCACAAGGCTCCCACCATTATGAGGTTTAGGGATAGTCAGATGTACGTCCTTTATTATTTAGGTTTATAGGTTCAATGTTATGAAACTAGAGATGTATCTATTATATGGTCTTCAAATGTTATGCTCTTATGTTGCTATTGTTTGCTATCATTTAACATATATGTGTACATGCACACACGCATACATGCATACAACATTTATGTATGTACGTATGTACGTACGCACATATGTAGGTGTACTAGATGAATGTTTGCATCAGCATTGTTGTTTCAGCCTTGACAAACCAGTTACATCTAGTTTTTCATTAACATCACCAGTTATCATGCTAATGATTTGTTCATTTTGAGGAATCTCTTTTGAGAGACTTTGCTGTTGTGATGCTCACAGTGGGGATGATGATATAATATGTTGAATGTTTTTGTGCAGCGAACTAGAACTTAAACCACAGGGAAAGCTTTCATTGACTGTTGTGAAAGCAAATGGTTTGAAAAATATGGAAATGGTTGGTAAATCTGATCCTTACGTGGTTCTGTATGTGCGCCCCATGTTCAAAGTTAAAACAAAAGTGATCGACAACAATCTCAACCCTATGTGGAATGAAACATTTGAGCTTATTGCTGAGGACAAGGAAACACAATCTGTTATTCTTGAGGTACAGTCCACTTCTAGCAGTAATCCTTTTCTTAATAACCCAGTCTTTCCTTAGTCATTAATTTTGTAATTTTTATTTTATTTTCTGCAAGAAGGGTCTTTTCATATTTCCATTGTTTTCTGATAAATTTGTATATGTATCTACTAGAGCCTTCTAAATAAGAACTTCATTGCAATTGTTAGAAATTTCAGTGGAAGTGCTTATTGGTATCTTCTGTTCATTCTAGATAGGAACTTGGTTCCAAACATAGCATAAGATGTCTCAAATACTTTCATATAAGAGCCCAGGATCTTGTTTAATTTACATTTTACAATCAATAGAATATTCCTGCATGGGGTGTGACTGGTTATTGGGGCTTTCAAAAGCAAAAATGAATGGATCCATGGGAGCTGGTCAGCCATTGAGCAAAATATTTTTGTGGATGCCCGGAGAAAGGTGGCAGGCTTGGATTGGAAGAGGGAGGGAAGTTCTAGGTTCATAGCTTTCCAATTATTGTTGTGGAAAGAGGTGGTTATTTGTGTTTATTGAATTTTATTGTGGAAGGCATATGGGTTCAAAAATCAAAAGGATGTCCTTAATGAATGAATTTTCATGAGACTTATCTAGTAAGGTTTTAGTAAGGTCAAAAATGAAGTAGCAGGGAGGGTATGATAATAGCGTTAGGTGGAAGCTTGATAAACATGGGTGGTGGCTACATTAGATGACTGATTTTGCCCCATCTAGATAAACTTTTATCATACAAATTGTTAATGTTAAAAGTATGTAAAATGAAAGGCTAAAGTATCACATACCATCCATGTGCAAGTAAACAGTCCAACATGGTTGATTTGCTATGCATATCATGCTGTTGGTAGCCATATTGTAGCAGACTCATAAAAATTTGTAATTTGCATTGTTAGGTACATTACTTTATTCATTGCTTTAGTCAAGGCTTAAAAACCAGTACCAGAGGCATACCCCTTTTTTTTTGAAAACTGGTATGGTACTGGGTATGCACACACAACACACAATACAAGGCTACATTCCATGTCGACACAGTGTACTAGTGCTTGTTTTCTACTAGGAATGGTATGGTACCATCCATGTCATCATGCTTCGGCTGTTTTTAACAGCTTGGTTCAAATGATGAATTTTAGATATTTCATAATTATGTATACACATGTTTTAAACAAATGAATGCATTTTTTTTAATTAAGCTGTAGAAAAGTAAAATTAAATATTATCCTATATGTACATGTTGATCATTGTTTAACATGTGTATTGCATTAACTTGTCACATGAACCTAGTATTACACTTAAATTTACATTATAAAACACATAAGCTCAAAATTCAGGATAAAAGCCATAGGGGAGCATGTAACTATGTTTGCATCTTATAAACATGGTAATCTGCTATTACACATGGTTGATCCTCTGGGAAGCTCATATTCTGTTAGTGTATTAGAAACTTTGAAATCATTAAGGGAGTGTGAGGGACCTTTCAATTGATTTAGAAGAACAAAATAAACTGCAAAAGCAGCATCATCTATGGTCATGAAGCAAATATTTGAACTATCATCCTATTAGATGGTCATCAAAAAGCATTTGATCATCTGGTACAAACTACAAAATAGCTAAACAAAGGCCCTGCATGGTATGCATGGTAGAATGGATCCATCAAACCGACAAGAGGCAAACGGCATAAGCCTTGTTAGTTATGCTACGATATCTTAGTTTTCAGCTCAAACTGGTTGTCCTTAACTATTTAAAACCTTATTATATCTTTTAGACTATAACTTCTCCATGCAATGAATTAAATTACTCTTCATTTCATTGTTAAATCTAAAATCAGCTCAAAGCTCCCCTCTCTGTGTTACAGGTTTTTGATGAAGACAAACTTGGACAAGATAAGAGATTGGGTATAGCCAAGTTAGCTTTGATTGATTTGGAACCTGAGACTAATAAGGAATTTGATATGGGGTTGCTATCCTCACTAGATACACTAAAGTTTAAGGACAAGAAAGACAGAGGGACTCTTACAATAAAGGTCAGTGATTTCTAATTGCCTGATTATTGTTTGCCTCTTTGCATTTTTTTAGTTGAAAACACCAATTTCAAGAAATCACAATATTTCCATGATTCATGTGTTTGCTTAAAAATGTGTCAATTATTTTTCATTCTCTAGCAAATATGTTGCTAACCTAAGGATCTAGAGTCTGATAGAAAGGCAACATAAATAGTTGTAATTATTACACGCAAGGATCAAAGTCCCAGTATTGGCACCCAGGTTGGTATTATACTAGGACTGGTTGGGGCAGACTGGGATGGACCAGAATAACCATTAACAACAAGAATGAAGAGGAAAATTTTCAAAAAATAGTGTCCCAAAATGCCAGGCCATCCAAGTTTTGAGATTCAACCGACAAAGTCCGTCTCAGCCTCCATCAATCAGAACAGTCTAGATGTGCTAGACTATGTCGTGGTGTTGTTTTCTCATTGGAACAGTATGGTGCCAGCGGGATGCATGGGAAAGAACCAATGAGAATGAACCAATATACGATAGTGAGGGCTGATGGTGATATCTTGCAAACACTCCTTGTAGTATTATTGCCTCACAATGGAATACATCAGATGCACCAACATAAGATAGCGAGGCTTGATAGTGATATCTAACAAACAGTTCCTGCGGCATTATTGCCTCACAAAACCACCTTCATGCAAACCAATTCTCATACTTACCAATTATGCCATTTCTTTTATTGAAATAATAGAAGTTTATTCTTAAAAACTTCTAGCTCCAACAATGGCACTCTGAGGGCACTAGAGATATGGCATATTAGATTATGCAATGCATAAAATTATCCCTTAGTTATTTTCTAAAGAATCATTCAAGCAACGAGAACTCTGGAGTCATGACTGTGATGTTTTAACTAATAAGAGTTATTAATAATTTACCTTCCACATCAGCATAGTCATCCCTGATTTAGCATCTGTATTTACCCTGCTGAAAGAATATAAGGCTACAGTAGAAGATTGATGCCAGTTTGATCATGTCATTGCATTTTTTTCCTAGAACAGAACTTGATCTAATGCAAAATAGTTGGGTTTTGGGGTCTAGGATACTGTGAACAAGATTCTAGAACTTGGAATCATTTTCAGGTTCAGTCTTACCTATGCAATATCTCTTGGAGTTTTAGATTCCAATCAAAAAATTCAGGTAAAAGGAAAATTTGGAAAACAATAGAGAAAGAAAGCAACAGGATTACATATATCACAAAATTTTAGAATATTTTCTATTGTTTGGTGCAGTTGGATGTATGATTTTCATGCTTTGGACTTTGAATATGAAATAATGAAATATAACACAACTAATGAAAAATGCTAAAAAGTCATGCTACACATATATTTAAGGTATGGTATAATTTTCAATTGTTTGATGGATCTACTTATCCAGAACTGCCTCCATAAATACCCAGAAGAGTAAAAGTGTGCAACACTATGAATGGATGACAACCTGATGTAACAATTACCATCATATCAAGCAATAACAGAGTTTTGGAGAGTATGTAAAATGACAAAACATTAGGGCCAGATGAAATAACTATTGATGTTTGGAAAAATCATAAAAGATATTTTGAAAAATGACTTACTAACTTATCTATTGAAATTTTACAAACTAAGAGAATACTAGGTGAATATAGATCTTTCTATAAGATAAAGGTGATGTACAAAGTTATTCTAAATATCAGGGAATTAAACTTATCAGTCACTTTAAGAATTGTGAGAAAGGGTAATTGAACAAAATTTAAGAAAAATGACAATTGTTTCATATAATCAATTTGGATTAAGCTTTTGTAAGGTAATGTAATTCCAGATAATTGATAAATAGGTCTACTGTTTTAATTCTTAATGTTAAACCGTACATTATATGCCTGCTGTTATAAAAAAAAATGTAATACTTATTTCCTTGGTACTCTTTTCTTCTTTTTCCCTCTGGTTTTGGCTAGCTGTCTTTCATGGATATCTTCCAGATCTGGTTGAAAGCCAGTTGGAAAATCTTGCTTCCTACTTTTAGAGCCTTCCTCTAGAGTTGTGTTCACAGCTGACCCCACAGGAAAAGCCTCGGTACTGTTGTTGAACTAACAAAAGGTGGATTCTTTCGATGGCATCTGATGACTGTATAGCATTTCCACTGAATTTTCTGACATTGTAGATGGACTCCGAAGCATTGGTAACGGTTGGATAAAATGAAAGATTTAATGCTTAGAGCAGTTCCTTGCTTTCCATAAAATGAAACAGGACAAGAAAATAATCTTAAAAGAAGTGTGCACAAGGGAATGCAGTATGGATATTGACCAGCTTGTCTTTTCTCTGATAGTGAATGCATCCTCTCGAGAGAACTTAATTAACAGGCCGTGCTTATGCTATCATTTTTATAGTCTGATAAAACTTTCATAGAACTCAAGTTATAACTATTTATTGGATTCTCAATAACTGGACTTAATTATTAACTTGATCTATTCATTGAGCTAAGACTACCCATCCAGAAACTGGCCAAATCTAGTATTTTGGGATCGTGAACTATGCTGGGACCAACTACTCTTATTAAGCCAGTTAAATTTTGGTATTCAACTACTCTTGATTACATTTGTATTTGTGAAAGACTGCCACTGAAAAGATAAGCAAGAGACGCTTCCTGGTTCAAATAGGAAGAAAGAATGAACTCTTGGAGCTGTTTCTTGCATTAAGGAAGCAGTTCGTATGCCACCTATATCAGTACTTTAGCAAGTCATGAAATGGATGGACCCTCCTAATGGTTTGATGAATATCACTTGTACTATAATTCCTGAATCTAAAGAAGTTTGCAGTCTATTTGTGGTCCTCATCACTACTCATGATAAAGCATTTATGTTTTCACTCTGTGGTAGTCATTGTCATGTCAACTCCACCTCTTCTTTTTCCCTGTGATACTAGGATCATCATCAAATGATTAGATTCCAATGCATCATCAGTGACTAAATCATTTTGCTTGTTATTTAGTGGAGTGGCATTTACTTAGTTGAAGAAGCTTTCAGTGATCTGCCAGTCCGTAGGATATTAATCCTGTATTATTTAGAAGATTTATGAAAGAATTATGCAGGCTTGATGCTGCTTGAAGATGCACGCACTAATCCTGCGGTACATCATAAAGTTGAACAAGCTATAAAATTTTGAGTTCAAATAATACAGTATACTGTGGAGCCTACCAAGTCAGATTTATTGGAAGAAAGTCCAAATATGCTTGATTAAATTAGAAAAAACTCTTTTTCTTGTAGAGGTTTTTGTTGATGCTATGCTAGGAAACTTGACCACTTGGAGATACAGTATATTTCAAGTTGAACAAGCTATCAAATTTCGAGTTCAAATAATACAGTATGCTGTGGAGCTTACCAAGTCAGGTTTACTACAAGAATGTCCCAGTATACTTGATTAAAATAGAAAACGCTCCTTTTCTTGTAGAGGTTTTTGTTGATGTTATGCTAGGAAACATCACTGCTTGGGGTACAGTATATTTTGTGCTATTGACACTCCAGCCAACTTGTGGCGTGACTTATATTAAATTATTCTGATGCTATTTCTCAACAGGTTTGAGTGTGCCTTCATCTTGATACCATTTTCCCGTGAGCATCCATGCGACACTTTCTATCTTGGCTACAGAATTTGTCATAGTAATTTAGTAATCATAGCAAAAATGAGAGCCTAAATGGAAATCTGAACAGGTTTATATTGAATGGTTATTTCAATAGACATCAGTGTGGATTCCCATGTGGCAGTATTTTCTGTAACCCATACCGTTAACTTTCTTCTGTTCGAAGGTTCCAGTCAGATCAATAGTTGCTGGGGTAAAGAACAAGGAAACACCCAACCTAACGTGCGTGCATGAACACGCCTGCACATACACACAGAGCCTTATTATATACAGTTTCCTATCATAGCATGCATAAGTAGTCGTTTGATTTAGTATCTTTGTCTGTCTTCAATCATTTGCTAGATACTATGCTATTTTGCTCTGTTAAATTTTGTATTCTTATTTTCAAGGAGGATAAGGTCATATTTCAAGTGATTTTCAATGAATTAAATGGAATTCAATGCCATACAAAAAACAACTGGCATTCTCTTCAGTTTATCAGTTTTATCTGTCTGTTTCTCTTGGAATACTTTTTGATGTAAAATTATCATTAACCTTGGCAGGTCAAGTATCATCCATTCACAAAGGAGGAACAGCTCGAGGCTCTGGAACAAGAGAAGAAGACGTTGGAGGAGAGGAGGAAAATGAAGGAAGCGGGACTGATTGGGAGCACGATGGATGCACTTGGTGGGGCAGCATCCTTGGTTGGGTCAGGGGTCGGGCTGGTGGGTACGGGGCTTGGAGCTGGTGTTGGTCTAGTAGGTTCGGGCATTGGAGCTGGTGCAGGGCTGGTCGGAAGTGGATTTGGTGCTGTGAGCAGTGGTCTGAGCAAAGCTGGAAAGTTCATGGGTAAAACGGTGTCAAACCAGTTCAGCGGTGCTAGGAGGAACGGTAGCAGCTCTCAAGCAAGTCAGGGAGGGTGAAATGGAAGCTAAGCTGGGCAGCTGCCACTTTTTGACTAGTTCATTGTGTATCTTTCTCAATTTGTATGTTTCATATGGTGACATATGCAAGTAGGTTGATGGGGCAGTAAGAATGCTCCAGTGGTTTTTTTTTTTTTTTTTTTATCTCTATTGGGTTACAGTCACAAGAGACTCATGTCAGCTAGAGCCATCCTTCAAGACAGGCTCTGATAGAAATGAAAGGTTTCGAAATAAAAGAAAATTGCATGATAGAATGGGCAAGCATGCAAGCGCCTTTGTTGCTTTAGGGTTCAGATCCAGTGCCAAAAAATGAAAAATCTTCTGCACTTCCAATAGATATATGTTCTATTCATCAAGCATGAAACATTCTAGCGTGCAGGATGCTACCGTCAGGGGCATACAGAGAACAGGTGGATTGCAAAGGAAGAGGAAAAGGGTGGAGAGACGCTTTGCAGCTGCAAAGATGTGATAAGTTACCCTTTCTCGGGGAGTACATATCAACATGCTAGACGATGAGAACCATCCATCTTTTTGTTACATTCAATGCCTTGGATCATTATTGTGATATCTTCATCTGATTCAAAAAAAAAAAAAAAAAAAAAAAAAAAAAAAAAAAAATAGAAAAAAAAAATCTCATGCTACTTAGTCCTAACAGCATTCAAAACATAAATATATCAGTCTTGATTGAATTATATATAGTGTCACTTAAAAAGTCTTTTCTTTATGTCGAATGGATGATGAGAGTTTTATACCAATAATTAAAGCCCATGGATATTTTGATCACTTCATGGATAGCCAAGCAGTATTCAACTTAATACTTAGATGTTTTCATAGTAAATCACATTCAATAATTAATATATGAATATGAAATTCGCATCATCCAAATAAAAAATAAAAAAATAAAAACCAAATGTATAAATAAATGTATAAATATATAAATAAAATGCATAAAATAAAAAAAATAGAATGTATAAATATTAATTAATGTAATTAATATGATAGAATGAAAATTCTACTAATTAGTCATATACTAATTAGTCATATATTTTTATTAGAGAAATATCTATTAGAAAAATAGAATTCTATTAATTCCATTTAGTCATATCTAGTTCTATATCATTAGTTATATTAGATATAACCAATATAACTAATGATATATATATAATGATATAGATATAACTATAGAACTATGAATTATATAGTTCATATTAAATTAATAGCTAATAGCTAAGCTAAGATCCAGCAGTTTCCTGAATTCCTATACACTATTTCTATTTGTTATACTATTTCACCTTGGAACCTAACGTGCGTGCATTTAGAGAGAGATGTTTGTGCATTTGGGAATTAAAGATGCTATTTAGATCTCACTTGGAAATAATGGAGGAAAAAAAGATGACGTTATATGAAATTAAACAAATTTGCCCATCCAATCCTTATTATTTTATAATATAATAATAAATTATACAATAACAATATGATAATAATATATTAGAATATTGTACTACGATATTACATCATGTGTTTTAATAAAATATTATAATTAATAATATTACATCATACTATTCTATTGTATAATTAATATTCCATTAATATTACAAGGTCTAAGATAAATTGGTCGTTCTCTATTAATATAATAGAAGAGAAGGGATGATTGGAATCAAGTCAAACAGGATTTGAACTTGACACCAGATATAAGCGTACACATAAGACCTTGTGACCAGAAAATAGTTGCAAACCAACAAGACATTTTGGCTATCATCCGGCCTGGTTCCGAACGAGGCCCAAGGCATGGACCACCTTTACATCACGTCGTTACGATTTGTCTCATATGTCACAAATATTTTGGCAAAATTATGGAGTTGAGCCATGGTTTCCCTGCATTACTTTATATGTCTTAAATTCTGGCACGATCACAGTCAAAACAATAATCTGTAAGCAACCTAAGATGTCCTTATCTTTAAAACATTTGGCTATAAGCGCTGAACCACTACAGCAAACCCATTAGCATGATACATAGAAGACTACAGAAATATTTGAGCTGATTCAATGACTAAAATGTGAAACACATTGAGAACTAAAGAGAACCAGCAGATAAAATAGCTGATGGAAGAACAAAAACTTGACTTATTATAGAAGGCATAAGTAAAATAAGGTCATGTCCTACAGCATTTATTGTCACCCATTTGAATTGCCTTCGAGACCTCAATCAAGAATAAAAATCATACCAGGCAACACAAAAGAGCCAGCTGTCTATACAAAACAATCATTTTGCTTGGCCATATGTTCACCTGGACTTCCTCTAATAAAAAAGAACAAGAATGGTACAGTATCTTTTCCAATCGATAAAAGCTAGCAGTCCATTCAGGCTGCCAGAGCCCATGGAACTGCGACATGTAAATCAAGATCAAGAACACCATCCTTAGTCATCATCCTCAGCAAGCAATGCAAATGAAAATGGTGAGAACTTATATCCATCTCCCTCGTAGAACTTGTTTTGAAACTCCACCCAGTGAAGCCTCAAGGCATGCAAGAATGCACTCAGAGTTTCCATCACAAGCAGGACACCGACAGTGGCACAGATGAACACAATGATGCCAACAATAAGAATGATGATATTGTTGAACCTGATGCACAAAACAGTCATTTGTCTTCAGAATCTAGAAAAATTCCTTGTCTGACAAATAAATTGCAGAGGACAGACTACTTACCCCCAAGCAAGAAGAAGGACCTTCTCATAAAACACAGTTGACAACTCTGAATGAGCAAGACTGCAGAAATGGACCCGAACAGAGTGTCAATCAGTAGCTAACAGAGGATCAGGGTGAAACAATGTGAAGAGTAGCGCATAAGATATGAAACACTCCTATACATTTAATTTGGGATAGACAGTCAATATGATTAAACCAACACAAAAATAAGCAATTATGTGGACTTGCAAAAGAAATATGGACTTCAAGGATCAGAGTTCATGAACAGCTCCTTCCATAAGCAGACAGCAGAGCACATTGGTCACATTCTTCGTCTTATAATATATGAGCATAATCCATTATCAATGACTCATTTACCAAGATGGTAAGTGTACCTGAGAGCCCATAGACGAAGATAGGAAGCAGTATTGGAGACTGCTCCAAGGACAAATTCTATAGTATGTATGAGTTGGTGAACAAAAACTTCACTAAATTCAAACTCCCCATGGCCATGCGAACCATGATCTTGCTCAAGCTCAAGCGATTCTTCAGTGCTCTGTATCATGATGTATGATTGACCTTGGTGTCTCTGAAGCAACAGGTATGCAGATATTTAGCACAGGTTACAAATGAGCCTATGAGAAAAGCAAGCAATTAAGATAGACACATACTTGTTCGTGTTGCCTCTTCAAGAGAAGGGGCTTTGGTAATAGCATCCAGGGAACAGAGATAAGGGCCAGCAAAAGTAACACAAGCTGATAAAATGATGACAGAGTGAGTGACATTCATGTTGTACCAGTAAAGAACAATATGGTCAGGGTGTGCACGCACAAACCTGAACTGTTTTCTGGCCAGGAAATAGCTGATTTTCACCAAGGTCATCTGTTGGACCAAGGAACATATAAATCATTACGTGGTACAGATCTGCTTGTGATCCAGTGCACCATTTCACAATGATGAGAAGTGACAGGTAACCAAACAAACTGTTTAAAAAGATCAACTGTGGAATAAATTGGAACCTGCAACAGAAAACATATGCACAATCACCAAAATTTCAAGTTGTCAGTAACCAGAAAATATATACTTATGCACGGATCCAAGTGAGCAACGATGCATGCTAATGGTTTTTGTGATCAGGATCAACCATAACTAGATATTCATGAGCAGGACCCTTCTATAATGCCCTAAATTTTTGGGAATAGGGGAGTATTTAGAGCTCTACATATTATGCTAGACAAATTCTTGACAGAACAAATTGGCAAAATGCCTCACAGATCCTAGTAATTATAAACTTTATCTTAGTAACGGGAGTAGCAAGAACACAAACAAAAGCATGCCATCATATCCTTGACCTAGAGATGACACTCATACTATGTAAAATGAACACTGTGCATGCATGGAAGAGGTGATGAGCACAGAGATAGATGGACTAAGCACATTATAGTGCAGAAAAATTTTATATGGCCATGATTATGCATCAAGGCTGTAGCCCAGGGTGCTTTTCTTGTTGATGGATGGGGCAAGAGTCATCACATTGTTGGCTCTAGTCAACAAGTTAGTTAAATTAGGGAACATTCTTGATGCGTCACCAGGGCTAAATTTGTTAGCTCTTCACTGTCTAAAGATTTAACATTAACTGTAGTCTAAATTTAGCAATACATGACTGGGTGTATGCCGAGAATATATGTATCCTCCTTCACACATGCAGTCAAACGCATGCATGCCACATAAACTCTGCACACAGTATCTACCAGTTCAGGTGGTCCTGAGAGGCACTGAAGTTCAGGCGTAATACTTGCACATAGAGGACCATGCCAAGTTTGAGGTACAACGGGATGTCATTGTCCAACAATATTAAGTGCAAAGTCTCCAAGAAAATAGAAGGTTGACAAGGATAAAAATTTCCATATTGGCAAGAATTAAATTTGCTGACTGTTGTATGTTCAATTTAGCTTAAGATATACTAACCTCTAGCAAGTTCCATATCACCTTTTTGGTCCACAAGATAGCATGTTAAAATTAGCATAAAAATGACTAAATGGGCATAGGATGAGAGGCTCTAAATGCGTTATATGATCACCAAAACATGGCTACCACTATAAGGAGCATATGTAAGCAGGAAACCACAATTTCACTAGTACTTCTGCATGCAAATCAGTATCTGTGTAAGCAAGATCAAATTACCAGATATTCAAGCCATTCCGAAAGAACAGTGCATTGAAGAAACTCAAAATGATGCCAAGATTCATTTGTGCTACCCCAAGAAGGATAGACATCTTCATCTTCAATGAGTTTAGAAATGGCAACTCACTTCGGGTACCACGCCACTTTGGATCCACACCAAACGGATAGGTCGGTCTCACCTTAATCAAGCCCACTGTAGTAGCATCACTAGAATAAAGAAAAATAAATAAATGTCTTGTAATAAACAGTGGAAAACTTTCTAGATGCAAACTCTCTACCTGCAGGAAGAATCACGGCATGCATAGGCAGATTTACCAAAAAGCTCAAATGGAACAGAAAAGAACTCATTATAGATTAATCCTGTGTAAATTGAAAATATTGCCATCATCATAATCACATAGCGACCACCAAAAGTCATTTCCGTTATATCTCCGAGCTTCTGTTAAACAACAAAACAATTCAATGATATTAAACTGTTTGCAAAAGTAAGAAATCATGGTAAAGCAAAAGTGAACCCGAAGCAAAGGAGAATTACAAAAATATGCTACGTTTAAGGGCATGACAGGAATTTTCATGACCCATAAAAGATAATGGCTCTAGGTCAAACATGCAAACAAGCTTCCAAAATTCATTTTCTATCTAACAGAAGTAGTGATGTGTGCTCTTAACAGCTAGATAAGCTAGAATTTTACTCACTGGAAACGATCACCTTAAACAATACTAATGGTCATCCATTACAGATGGCTACTGTTACTTGCCTCCCATTCTCAAGGTAGTACTTTAAAAATTGAAGTTCAACATTCCAAAGGACACTGCAGTTGCATTGAGATGCAGAATCTAAAGAGAGCCAGCAATGTTGATATAGCTAGTTTCCTTTCTTATGTGAAAACTGAGATGTTCAGATGAATGTTTAGGTAAATTACACCACAAAGTGGTGCACACTGCACATACACCCAGTTGTTGCATCAGACAACAAAGGATAAATGAAGCTCATATAACACAATGCAGAAGGCAGGCTGTTTGTGACCTGGGCGTGAATGTGCCATTCACTTGCCACATAATCCAACATGCCCAGGGAAGTGATGTAACAAACATTATGTGCAAGCCATTTTCAAGGCATCTATGGGACAAAATACGATCATGCATGGAGAACTGAGTTGATTTCAAAGCAGGAAGGTTGGATAGCATATCCCTTTGTCCTTTTCCATCCTTGCACTAAAGGTTTCTTTAAATCCTTCTTGTTTAATCATTTTCCTTCACTCATGTAAAGAACAAAGAGGTTTATTGAAGAGCAAAGACCATGCCCCTTGGTTTACAGAAGAGCATAAGGGGTTTAAGTCAAGATGAACAGCAAAGGTGGATTGTAATTTGGAATATCTAAAACTAATTGTTTGCAGCCCAAGATACATTAATACATTATTGACATCAAATCAAGTTCTTTTAGGTTATTTGTTGATTCTTTTTATATGCGCTTCTCTGAGTTTCTTGTGAAGGTACACCATTTCCAGCTGTGTTTTGGTTCACTTCAGGGCTTCTATGTAATGATTACATATCCACAAGAGCGTTATAAAATGTGGTTCAGGCAGCCACATTTGCACTCACATATGCAGATGCAGCATGGTGACTACATTTTATCGGTAACTTGGTATTACGCCACATATTGAGAGACCAAGCACCCATGCAGGTCCAAGAAAGTTGCATATGCAGCTCAAGCGCATATGAATTTGGAGGATGATTGCTTGTTGTCCGATAACTCTTATCAAGAAAGGTGATTGACTTTTGAGTGTCTTTTCAAGGATTGGTAACTTAAATACTACATATCTGGTTTGACAAATATGTAGTTTAAACTTAGTTATCAGTCATGCATCCATGCTGCTTGTTTCTTCTTGTTCATCATTTCATAACTTGTAGATTTCTCTATTGCATTAGCACACCTGAAATTTGAGCAATACTTCACAAAGAAATATTGCTATATTTTGAGGGTAGCATGTCCTTCTAAACTAAAATAAGATTTGAAATGAGTATAAGTGTATATTCATTTTTTTATGAATTTTCAATATTTCTCTTTTCTTTTTACCTATTTTATGAATTTTATTTTTCCATAGTATTTTTTAGGATACCAACTGAATAGGAACATGCTTACGCAGCTGCTTAATACATGCGTTAAGATATATATCAACTGACCGCACACCACAGCTGCCTTATAAAACCTGGATCCACAATGTGCATCCTGGGTGCCATGGACAGGTCTAATTGAGCAGGGGTTGACCGGTCAAGCTAAGCTTGGAACTTTGAGCCTGAAATTCTAAATCAAGTTTGGCGTACTTCTATTCCAAGGAGCTTGATTAAGCCCAATTTTGAGTCAAGCTGAATGTGACCTTTCTAAACAGCTTGATACTGTTAAATGAGCCAAGCTCAAATCAAACTTGAAACTCAAGGTCTTGTTGAAGCACCTGTAATTAAGGCAAAGGTTGGCGACAAGGGGTATGGAATTGAATAGAGTACAAGACAGAACATTTCAACCATTGTCCTTCCATTTCACTCATCTCCTTTGCCTCTTTCTTTATACTAGGGACATGCACCAGAATTTTTCTAACGAAGAGATTTCTTCACTCATTCTGCCACTTTCTTGTTCTTCTACCACATCCACCCATCCTCCCCTTTGTTTTCCTCATTTCAGCAATCAGATCTAATCTGTCTTATATCTGTTAGTCATTGCACAAATGAAACATCTCAGAACCTATCCACAAGCATGGTGATTCTAACGAGTCCTTAGCAACATGGCGGTGCTAAAAAGAGGAGAAATGGAACCATTCTGAGGATCAACAGTATAGGGAGAATGATTTTGCCTTCAGGTATTTATCCTTCAAGAGTTGCTGATAAGCCTTTGTGGAAACATACAAAGGGTAACTCCTACATGGTTTTCTCCAGCTTCTTAAATCAGGAGTGATTACCTTGTCCCTTCCTTAAAGCCTTATGGAAGATGGCAGAGCCATAGAAGTTGAAGGTTTTCATGTGGTTGGCACTCAGAAGTAGATCGCACACAAAAGATCTTCTGGTAGGGAAAGGATATCAACTACATCAGGGTTGTGTCCTTGGTGCTATGAATCTGATGACCATATTTTCCTTCACCACCATTGTGTGAGACTGAAGAGAATCGGGAGTCTCCTCAGAGCTGCATTACAGATAAGGGGCTGTCCTACAACTCTTACAAGCTGGAGAGAGAAAGTTCCTAGGGGTATTAGAAAGGCAGGGGATCAACTCAGCCTCACTGTGCATTGGGAGATTTGGAGGGAAAGAAATAGTAGAGGTCTTCTCAGAAGAAAGACCTCATGGCCTTCTGTCATCTCGACAGCATTTAGAATTTTCAGTTCGTGGGGCAATCTTTGCACAAGAAAGAATGCCGAGCCCCATGCTCTCATCCTGAATAGGCTCAAGTCTCTTCACGTTCCCTAGGTTTTTGCTGTATTAGTCACTTCATGGTATTTCAGCCTCTGGCCTCTTGCATTTCAATTAATTATTTTAATAATATCTGGTGGGTCACATGTAGTCTTTCCCCTCACATTTTAGTTTTAGAAGATTCTGACAAATCCTAACCCCAAGGTGGAATAGTGAAGCTTTGTTGCTAACATCACTGTAGATAAAATTTATATCTAGCCCTTAAAGTCCAATAACTCTTCTAAAACTAAACCAAGCCTTGACTTCTGTCATAGATCTTTAAATATGCAGGATTTTTAGGTAAATAGACATCAATTTCTGACCATCATTTTACTAGATCTGTGATTCCTAAAACCAGGGTTCATCATATCAACAAATCAGAATTATGATGTTTATTACCAAAAAAAATCCTCGGGGGCAGATTATCATGGGTAAGGCCTATACATTCTAGTAGGAGTTTTAATCTTTTGATGTTAACCAGCCATGTAACCAACTTCTCCAACTAACACTCATGGCAGCATCTGTCCATATCAGCTTTTACTTAACAAAATTGCCTAAACGTTTCCTCAATGAAAGGAATAAGCTGTCTCCCTGATTTGTTTTGCTCAACAAACCAAAAGGGCTCAACTTAAATGGGCATGTTAGAGGACCAAGAGACCACAAATTTGATTTTGCACTTGAGCAAGATCTATCCAAAATCATAAAGAATCACTGTAAACAGATTTAAGATATATCAAACAACAAATCTTCTCACAATTGTATTGTGTTCCTTACAGGATTAGGCATGACCCATAAAGTGTGAGATGCTCTATGGCCAGCTTCCTACATAACATTGACACTAATAAGCAAATCTTGGTTAACACATCCTGCAAAGCAAGAGGCTTGCCTTGAATGCTAGAAGGCAGGTTGGTAGGTAAAGAGTATTGCCCTCTAGTTTACATAGTTGAAGCTCGTGCAACTAAGGAACAACCCTTCAAGGTACCTCTAAATTGATCAGAGTCAAACTTAAAAGGAAAGAAGGGAAGGTTTGACATAAAAAACTGCATGAATTTCTTAAACACTAATTATAGGATAAAGAGGCTTCCAAAAAAAAGATTTTACTTCCTTAGTAAGTCCTAAACACCAATCTGACACTAATAAATAATAATGGAAAAAAAAAAGTTGGTTCGAACATCTAGACCTCATAATTCCCTTAGGCTAAAGAAATCCACACTCAAGTAACTGCTTTATATCCCTCAATAGATCTTCATCATTGTTTTTCTCATAATCTCTAGGATCTGATGACAAAGACCCTACAGCAAATTTAACTGTACCTCTAAGCTTAAAGGTGTAGGTGTAAGATTGCACTTCTCATTTGCATTTACAGCTCCATAGCAGTTGCATGTTTGTACCAACGTTCAATTTGTCATATACAGGTTTAAGCATCTTTTTCTGTGACAGAATCTCGAGAATGTTTTTTCCTAGATGTAGAATAGTTTGGATTTCTTTTTCAAACATGAACCAAAGTTTTCATTACTCTTTTCAGTAATGTAATTTATTCTTCACATATGTCTAATATATTAACCTAAGACATCATCTGGTTACCATATGCAATACGGCAACATGATGGGTAGAATAAACATGGATTGTTTTTGGTAATCTAGAAGAGCGTCGAGCAACAATATAACAGCATTAATAATTTTTCGCTATGATTTTATTCATGTGTTTATTTATCACAACGAGAATCCAAATTCACAGTGGTCAATATTCAGGTTGCTTTTGTCTCCATGTTATTGAGGTGTTTCTTCAAGGCATTAACTATTAAGAGTTATGGCATGCAACAACTCAGAAATTTGTCTCATAACATCATAAAGTATTTAAATGGCCATGAAGAATAACCCTGCCCAGCATTTAATATAGAAAAATCTATGTTATTTAGAGTACCATCTTCAAGAAGAAACAAAATCTACGGGAAAAAGTTAAAATATATAAACTTCATTGTCAGTGATCCACTAAGAATGATCAGCATTTCACAACCATATAGAATTGGAGCATACATAGCAAAAGAAAGATGCCTTCCAGAACTGACCTGAGAAGATAGTTTCTTTTCCCGAATGATGAAATACAAAGTTACCAGTAACAAGCAAATACCATGACCCCAATCACCAAACATGACTGCAAACAAGAACGGAAATGTAACAATAGTGTATACACCAGGATTTGCTTCCTGATATTTGGCGATCCTGCACAAAGCATAAACCATAATATTAGGTGTATTCTCCTGGAAACAGACAGAACAAGTCCATATCTATAAGGTGATTGATGTTCATCAGATATCAGGGGAAAAAATGAAGAAAAGATGAGACAAACGATTCTTTTACTATTGTACATTAGTGTGCCTATTTACTGGTATCTTATGATTAACTACAGAATCTAAATTAACCAAAAAGATGCAGTAGATGGTCACTGTTTAGTATTCACTGTCATCCCTGCAGAAACAGAAGATTCACAAGAATGGATGCTTCAGGAAACCTTGTAGTCATTCAGCAGCCACTAAATGTTTGCTTTATATGTGTTTGCATGCATGTTTTAGCCATAAAGATTCAAAGAAGACTTTCCTTTTTACAAAGAACAGATAATTCGGTAACAAAAACTTTTCCAAGAAATAATCCCTACAAATCATGTTGAAAAAACTGTAGCAAGCATCTTATAAAAATAGGCAAGATCAACCAAAAAAAATAAAATAAGCATATTTCTAGATCACAACTTCAGTTACATGCCAATATTAGGATATCTAGCTTTAACACGTAACGCAATTTGGAGTAAATTATATGTATAATTATAATATAAACAAATACACTTTTAAAACAATATGAATAAACTTGTCTAACAAAAGAAGTAAATTATAGATTATGAGTGAAAAATAACAAGAAAGCAAGACGTTGTGGCAGTGTTACAGAATTTGAACAATGGTTGGGGATATTCATTAAAAAGAGCTTTTTATACCACTATATACAGAATACTAATCATGAGGTTTATTCAATTGTTACCTCTGCAGACATTCTAGCTGCATCAAGTGACATGAGAGACACAGATACAGAAAAAAAGTTCTAAAATGATGCCAATAGGGGGGAACAAATGTTTGCTGTCACCCAAAAGGCACTGTCAATGCAAGAAATCTAGTAAGAGAGGTTTTGAGATGATTAACATAAGGATAAAAAATTTTGAGTTTGATCATTCACATGCTAAGAACATTTTTATAAGTAGCTTGGATTAGCCTATAACTAGAACCATACAGTGGATGCAAACCATGTGAGCCACCGCTAAACCAATAGGCATTGCAATATTAGTGGTGGTTATATGTTGTTCACAAGGGGCAAGTCTATATCATCACTTACCCTGGTTTCCAAAACCACTGAAATGGGACGATACAATTGGTATCATACCATTCCAACATGAAACCAGCAACCATATGGGTGTTGGGACACCAAAACAGTTGTACCACTGTATACCAGTCCATAACAATGCATACTAGCAGTATCGTATGAGCTGTCTCAGTTGAAACTGGTGGTTTTTCTTTTAGAAAAAAATGACGGTTTCGGTATATACTGTCAGCATAAGTATCATACCAATACTGTACCATTCCAATAAAAAATCATATGGGATTCGATATCGATATTTAAACTTGCTTATATATATAAAACAATCATCAGTACACCACAACCAATTTTTGAGCTCAATTTGCTGTATCCAACACACTTTTGCACCATGCGCATGATCTTCTTCATAATTTTATATGTAAAACCATGAATTCATCCATGATTTTACTTTGTATACAAATTTTGTTAAATGTCATAAGTCATGCCTTGCTAAATACTTCTCATATATAGGTATTTTAAAATCATTATTTGGTTCAAATCAAGGACTACCGCACTAACCTGTACCAACCATACTGTATTGCAGCAGTAAGGTATCGGTATAGTATCAAGTTTCGATTCAGTAGAGACCGAACTCCGAACCAAGCTAAACCACCTTATAACCCCTAGTACCAACCCGTGTCAACTAATACCGAGTAGTATTATAGTTAAGAGTGAGAAAAAAAAGGAGCACCCAATCTCAATACAAGGTGCATACCGTGCGTACCAACCTATACCATGCCATACTAGTAATGTACCAATATAGGTCTCAGTACTGATTTTGCGAACCTTGGTTCAGATAGAGAGCAAAGTATAAACATTCATAATTCAAGAAATCATTTTCTAGCTGCATCTCTCGATGTCACAATTATAAATCATGAAGCTATTCCATAAAAAGTTGCATCATCATTTTTTTCCCTTCTTTGGGTCAGGAAGTTCAATTTTGGTGAAAATCAAGCAGACATCAATGTAGCATAACTGTTAATTGCAATGTTCTCTTCATCATTTATGGCTATATATGTAAGATATTTATACTAGTACTTACTCTCCTTTGGATCATCACCTTTTTTCGTAAAGTGGGCAAAATATTCAAAACACATTAAAATTTAAGTACACAAGCACCAAAACAGGAGCCAATTTAAACCTTTGCAGCTTAATCTAGGTTTCCAAATGGATGACCTTATGTATACTGCCAAACATTTTATTACCTTTACATAGCACAGGTGTACATTAATAGCACAATTGTCATACACGACCATAATATATATATATATATATATATATAGAGAGAGAGAGAGAGAGAGAGAGAACTAGACTTGGCTACATTCGAATGTAGCCAAGTGTAGATCCGATCACCTTCCCCACCCTTGGATCCACACGGTTCACGGATCCCAAAAATGAAAAAAATAGAAAAGATACGATGGCTCCTGAATCCATATAGATTCAAGGATGGGAGAGGTGACCAAATCCTAAACTTAGCTCTATAGTCAAGTCCGGCTCTCTCTCTCTCTCTCTCTCTCTCTCTCTCTCTATATATATATATATATATATATATATATATATATATATATATATATATATATATATAACTTCCCATTAAACCCATTCAACTTACCCATAAGCATCAACAATTTCCTGGAAAGCTGAAGTAAATTTGTTTGTCTGGAAATATGTCGGTGGAGATTCCTTCGTATGGAGAACCTGCAAAATAGAACCAACCTGGGAGTTGCTATCAGAGGTAGCCCGCTGCAATGCATCTTGAACCTGAAAAGGTGAGACCAATAGAGTGTTTATGGGCCATTAATACACATCACTAAGATATCAGATAACTTGCACCAAATACGATCTCAGGACATTAAAATAATAGTTAGAGTGCTACCTGACTAGTTGCAGAAACAGGGCTCCAGCCCTCAGCAACTAGACATTTTTTTGTTACATCAAGGCTGAGCATGTTTAAAATGTGGTATATGGATTTCTCTCTCCTTGCCTGGAAAATTTATGCTATGTTGAAATTCAAGAAATCAAAGAACATGTCTATGCTGACATAGTACTAACCAAATGCTTTTGAGTAACAACAGAAAAATATAAACATAAATGAGTAAAAGCCCATGATAACTTCAGAAGAAACAGGAAATATGATTTCTTCCTGATTGATTTTAACACAAAAACAGCAAGTAAAAATTTCATACTTACCATGAGATTCCACTGCTCAAACTGATGGCCTATATTTTTAAGTATATTATCACGGTGATTTAATCCAACGTCTATTGTAGTCTTCAGCTCTGAGATTTTCCCTGATACCTAAAAATCAAGTAGCTCCAAAATTTAGATAAAACTGTACAAAGTTCTAACAGTTCAAAATTCAGAACCAAAAAAAAAAAGTCCCATCACACAAGGCAATCATTAAACAAAAGTCTAAAACCCATTTGTTATTTAATTAAGTAATACTATCCAGATATTTTAACTAATGCCAAAAAAAATTCTGCTATCCAAATGAGAATAGAAAGTAGAAGTAACAAGACAAATTTACTGATTAAGGAGAAAGGAAGAATACAATAGAAGCAAGCTGAAATATCTAACTGACTAAAGCTGAAAATAGAGCAACAACCAATATCTACAACTCAGCAATTACCTTTCATTATTGGAATGCCTAAGAAGATGCAAAATTGCAGGAACAACATCATGGCACATATGCTTTTTGAAACTGTCAAACAAAAATAATCATGTATGAAGTTGAAAACCATGCAACAAGTTGTACAGATCCATGTAGCACTGATATTACCCTGCTGGACTGCATAGCCTACATGCCTACCAATCCCAGTAACCAACCAAGAATCCTATAAAAATAGACAAATAGCATCCTTTTTCAATTTATTGCAGACTGAGGGAACAAAATGCAGCAGTATGAATAGAAAAATTGCTTTCATATTTACCAGTGTGGAGGATGCTTGCTTTTGGGCCTGAGTGGGTGAACATAGATGCCAGTAATCCTTTTGCAGATCATAGAATTGTTGTACACTAACAGTACAATTTTGTACTGCCACTAATCAATTTCTAAGGCAAACAAAGAAACAATCCTTCTCAACCATTGCTTAGTTACTTCAACAAATAGAAACTGGATTGACTTCTAAAGATTTGAAGAATACTTTTGTAACTTTATATAATCTGAGTCCAAATTAAAATCTAAGATCAACAAATTCTTCATCAACTCCACAAATGTAATATCAAATTTGAAATTTGAGAAGCAAGTGTTCAAAACCCTAAGGCCATAAACACAGCTTAAGCAACATGTTTTGGCCATGGATCAACTTTTATGAGAAATAGAGAACAATATCTCTAATTTACGCTTAGTTATTTTGACAAATAGAAACTTATAAACTTTTAAAAGTTAAGAGTATTTTTTGAACTTTATAAAATTTGAGTCCATATAAAAATCAAAATACATGGGTTCTTCATAATTCAACTCAACTTCATTAAGCCTTCATTCTAAACTAGGTGAGGTCCGCTATACGAATCCTTTTCCTTCATTCTGCTCACTTTAGGGCTATAGTTTCTAAAAGATGTTGAGATATTAACATCTTTCTTACTACTTCATCCTATATGATTTTCTATATATCTCTAACCCTCTTCATCTTTTCTATATAAATTAAATCACTCCTTCATACTAATGCATTCTTGGCCTACATTATATGTGTCCAAATCATATAAGTCATCCTTCTCTTAATTTATCATCAATTAGTGACATTTCCACGTTTATACAACTCACTTCAATTTTTACTCTATCTTTTCTCGTATTACTACATATCCATCTTAATATTCTCATTTAACCACACTCATCTTGTGCGCATATCTTCTAACTTTGCAACATTATATACCATAAAGTATATTTGGCCATATGTTTGTCCTATAAAATTTTCTTTTCAATTTGCCAAGTATCCTATAATTACATAATATTCGAATTACACTTCTCTATTTCATTCAATCTACTTTAACTTTATGAATAACATTCACTTCAATCTCTTCTTATAAATAATTGATCCTAAATATTAAAAACGATCGCTTTTAGAAACCTCATAATCCTCAATTTTTCACTCTACTTTCATCTTTGTTTTTAATTTTACTAAACTTGCATTCCATGTATTCCGTTTCTGTCCTAATTAATCTCAAACTTTTGGATTCTAATGCATTCCATAGTTCCAACTGACTATTCCCAACCTTAGTTTCATTCATTGAGGATATACCATTACAAATAGCAAGCACCATGTAATCTCATCCCGAATATGCTTAATAAACTTATCTATAACTCGAGCAAAAAGATTAAAACTTAGAGCAACTCTTTGGTACAAATCTATTCACTAGAATTATCACCAATACTAGTCATACGAGTAATCATTCCATCATGCATGTCCTTAGACCTTAATCACATTAATATATCTAATGAAAAGTCCTTTCTTTCCTAACACCAATCATAAATCTTCTTTATGGACTTTATTATTATTTTTTCTAAATCAATAAAAACCAAATAAAAATCTTATTTCTTTTCTCTATACATCCTCATTAAGTTTCAAAAAAGAAAAAAAGCTTCCATTATTAACCTTTCTGCTATAAAATCAAATTGATTTTCTAATACTTTTGTGCAACATCTCATTCTATACTCAATCACCCTATTCCAAAGCATCATGGTATGACTCATGAGTTTAATACTGCAATAGTTAGAACCAAGGTACAACGAACTGTACCGAACCGCCTTATACTATGCTGAATCACCCAATTCGACTTCATATGAGGTGGTTTATAGGTTGGAACCTTCTAGTTCACCTAATCGACACATCATTGATTCAATATAGGATGACCAATACACCATCGGTCCGGTTCAACATAGTATGCCTTATACTAAACTGTACCAATTCTTGATACGGTGAACGTTGGTTAGAACTATTTTGAATATCACCTTTGCTCTTACAAATTTTCTTCATTTATGAAATATCTTATTCATCTTTAAAATCTTTTTAAATAAATTAAACAATTATATCGCTCCCATGCCACCTCTCAAATCTTTTTTCCATCATTTTTGAATATCCCACATTTCTATTATCAATGAAACTATTAAGGCTTGAATGGCTTATTAAAATAACTTCCCCATCTTTCTTTGATCCCATCCTCCTTAACCAAAGCTTTTGATCTCTATCTTTAATACATTTGCCCTAAATCTAGTGATCATTTTCCTTAGTCTTGCAATGTCATAGATATCTTTCTCACCATCTTTAGTTTTTAACTTGCAATATAACTCTTCAAATGCCTTAAATCTAGCATCCTCTTTCTTCTTAGTCACATTATAGTTCTCATATACTTCTATAATTCCTACATTTAGATAATCCTCTACATCACACTCTTTAAGCCTTAACCACTAACTAAAGTGTCCCATTCCAACAACAAACTTCCTTTCGGATGGCTATTTTCGCTTTGATTCTCCCAATATCTCTACGGCCACTTTCTTGATATTGCTAGCCATCTCTTCACATATGGTGTTAATTTTTCAATTTTGATTGTATTTTCTTTCCTTCAACATTCTATTCTCAAAAGTCATTTCTTTTTTCCCTCATAAATTCCACGACCTTATCCCCATATTTTTATTTTCTCTAGTCCTCTTACATTTCCTAATATACACATCCCAAACTACCAAATCATGCTAGGCCCAATATACACAAAAGCCAATCAAACTTTTTACTAAAGAAAAAAATCTTTTTGACTAGTATTACACTACACCTTTAAAAGCTAATAGTCCTTTTTAAAGTACACATTATCTAACACTAGTCATATGCCATCAAACTCCATAATGGCATCTCCTTCCTTATTTCCCTCTCTGAAACCGCAACCTCAATGCACCCTTTCAAGACCTACACTATATTTCTCTATGAGCTCATTCAAAATTTATCCATAATAATTTTTTTCTCCATTAAGAATATCCTAAATTAGTCCATTCAAGTGCTCCCAAAAGCATTGTTTTGTAACATCATCAAATCCTACTTGAGAAGCTTAAGCACTAATGGTATTCACAAACTTTTTCCATAACATAAATTTTATCAAGATTATTCTATCAACTGCTCTCTTAATGCTCACAACTTCATCTTTAAAACTCTTATCTACAATAATTTCTTCCCCAATTTTACTCCTATTTTTTTTTGTATACCAAAGTTTATAACCTGAGTTGATGAGTAATAAGGATCCTTCATCAACTTCAAAAACATAGTATTAAATTTGAAAATTAAAGAATAGTCTAGAAAGTAAATTTTCTAAAACATTAGCCCCTACGCCTAGCTAAAGCAATGTGTCCTGACTCTTACAGGTTTATCCAGGAAGGGGCAAAAGTAAGGTCCGTAGTCTTGGCACTGAATTGCATTTTGGTGGCTGACTAGTACACTATGGTATGAGTACCATATTGCACCATACCAACTACCATCAGGCTGAACCGCCCTCAATTATAAGAGGGAGAGGTTAATCATGTTCGAACTAGACCCTTATCAGGTTGAACTACTCAAAGCCACTCGATTCTAAGCAGTTCAGTCTGGTATCATATACCAGTGGCAAAACATATTACATGAAATGATCAAACTGGAGGCAGAGCTTTGGTAACAAATTTTGAATTTTACAACCCCTTTTATACACTAAGATATTCAAAGGGAACAAAAGCCAAAATTATAAATATTTATTCAAATAGCACAAAAGTAAAAATTATAAAACTTAACTAAAAATAATGACCAAGACACAACACTACAAGAATGCAAGTGGGTCAGCCTGGCCTAACAAGGTAAGAGATCAACTGCAAGGTAGGTCAATTTCAGGCTAGGAGAATGGCTAAGAACCTGTTATATTTCCTAATGCCAGAACTAGTTTTGGTAAATTTGGTGCCCATCCCAATTCTCCACCAACCTAAAACTGATCTAGACTCATGGCTGGAAAATGCTATAGCTGGTAAACACACCCCCTTCATAGATTGTCATCATAATAGGTAAATCTGCAACACTACCTTAGAAGACTTGGAGAGGATGTAAACATGGAAACATAACTGTAGCAACAAATCTAAATGGCTGTGATGATTCTCAAATATAGAAAACATGAAATGGCCATGATTTCACACTACACATCGTCCTCTTGAAAAAGAATTTAACTCAGTAACTTTCACATCCACTAGACAACAGAAAAATCATACTTGAACCCTTTGAAAAACCAATTAATGCTTACAAAAATTTATCAATCCTCCAACAAGATGATAAATGAACGAAACAAGGCACCAACACACTATCCTACAGAGATTGTTGCCCTTAAATGATCAGGTCTTCTACAGTTCCCCAAGAAACCTTCACAATGGTCTCAAGTTTGCAATCTCCAGCTCTAATACCAGAACGCTTGGAACAAATGTTGTAGAAGAAAAGTGCAATTCAATACTAACAAACATGTGCAGATATAATGGTTCAAACCCCATGATCAAGACAAATACCAACAGGAGCACCAATTACATACCCGTAAAGCTAATCTAAGAGTTAAATGGTTGAACGGTCATTGCAGCACAAAGAGAAAAGAATTCCTCTGGTAGAGTTGCGCAAAGCATACCTCATCATAATGTTTGGGCAGGGAAATCCTCTCTGTATTCTTACATCTATGAGTATCTATTTCTAAGCCATCTCTCTCTCTCTCTCTCTCTCTCTCTCTCTCTTCTTTTTCTTTTTTTTTTTTTTTTTTGTTGGCGGTGGGGGGGGGGGGGGGGGGCATTGTGTGATGCATGTTATAAAATCTCAAATTAGAGTGCTTGTAGAGTGACAAGGTTTTAAGGACGTTTAAAAATTCTATAAGTTATGCAAATGTAATAAATTCATGCATTTTATGTATCTCTTCTATTTCTTCTCTCTTTCTCCCATCTTTTCTTTCCTTTTCTCTCTAAATGCTCCACAACAACACACAATACCATCCAACATGGTTGCAACAATAACATGTATGATACATCAGGCATCTCATAATTTTTCAAAGCCAGATGTAGTCATTGCTCAGAACATAAGTTCACCATCACTACATACACCACATACAAATATAAGAAAATGATAATACAAGAAGCAAACAGCAAAGAAGCAACACAAAGGGGAAACATAAATAATATCTCATCCAAGTTCCAGAGAGAAAAAGATTGGTTTTGGGCCATGTAAGATTCCAATTTGGACCCAAATGCACCATATTGAACCCCTACATATGTAACCTTTAACTGCTCTTATAGATTTCTGAAATCGTAACTGCATTCCAGCATGAATCATAACATAACCCTATGGTTGGCAACCAGCAATGAGATCAGAAGCAAGTACTAACACCAGAAAAACTTGCCAAGTAAGTTGCTAATTGAAATATCATTAAAAACCTGCATACATTCTGGCAAACCGGACTTTAGAAAAGGAAAATAATAGAAATGCAGACAGATCAAAGTCCGATAATATGTCAGGATAATTGAAAAGGGAAATCGGTTATGGTACCTAAACCATTCACATCAATAAAAGCTTTTATGGAAAAATATAGTACTTAGAAAATATGCTTATAACACTGAACTTCCTATGAAAGAAGAAATCTATAAAATTAGAATGCCATCGGGTCCAAGAATAGCATAAAAGAAAAACAAACACTAAATGGTTGGTGCATTATGATTGAGTTATATTATCAACAATGGGAGCATATACCTCATCAATCATCAGCTTTTGTTTGCCCACGTCCTCTGTAAATGGATAACGATTGGCACCAAAAGCTTCACATATCTTTAAAATCTTGGTCTTTGCTCTTTCCCCAGAGAAGAAGACTACAAACACATTTTTGGCAACCTGTAGATGGACAAATGTAAACATCAGGATAAGCATATGGAAGAAACCCAGCATCAGTTGACATTTATGTCACATCAATAAGCATGCTCAGAAGATTCTAGCAAAATTTGCATGAATTCATAACTAGTATTTGAATCAAAATGTTAGTCACCAATGAGCATTTATATCTAAAACATAATTAGAACTCCATCTTAGACCGAATAAATAACAGACTTTAGTTTCTTCTTGCTGCCAAATAAGTAGACTCTCATTGCTCAGGAGTACAATAAGAACCATGATAACAAGATGCCTACAACTTGTTACATAGACACATGCACCTCAGAATGAGGCATGTACATGTGTGGATTCAAATATTGGAAAATCATAAGCATAATGGGATGTAAATAATGTTTAATCAGAAAATCATGTGCAGACAAGCCACTTAGTTTGATGACATCCAGCACAATTTAACATGAAAGAAGAGTAAACCTTTTCTCCTGAAACTGGGTCAGTGACAGGATCATCAACTGCAACTTGTTTGAGGTACATGTTGCCTCTGGTAGCACGGAACAAAATTCTTTCAAAAGCTATTGCCTTTTCTTTGGGTACAAGGCCACTGACAAACCCAAGCTTTACTTGCTTTGATGGATCTCCCAAAAATTCCTGAACAAGAATATGTTAGAATTATTATTCAGAAGAAAATAAAAATAGAAAAAGCACAAAGTATGTCCATAATTATACTTGCTCTAACAACAATGGAGTGTCAAGAGAACCATCGCCAACATGCTGTGCTTCAATCTCTCTCTGTTGGGCTGTGGCACTACTTTGAGCTGAGTAGAAAAATTCACCAGCCTGAAAAGAAGGGAGAAAATGCATCCAATGGTTTAAAGACGAGTAAATTGCAGTTGATCAATATTTAAAACTTTCCAGATGCACTTTCACAACATAGAATTTTTAAGAACAAATGGTTAAGGCCACAAAAACAGGATTCCTTGCCACATAACAAAACCCTCTTTTCTTCAAAAACTCCTCATCCTACAGACCAAATTCCAGAAAGATAAAACGATTTAAGCAACATTATTTTATCATTTAATCAAACATAAATCATATGAGATTCTTCAATAACAACTTCTGAAGACGACCGCAGATCTATGTCTAGAATATCAAAATAATTTTGCATCCTTCGAATATTAAAATATAGCACATAGGTGCAATATCTTAATTTTACAAATCAAAGAGTTACATCAGTCTTGTAAACCAAAGGATAATGTTACCCAAAAAAAACAGAGAGAAACTCTCGAAACCATGAGACTAAATTCGCTTTAGCATTTATCCAAAAGGAATATGAATTTCAGTATCACATAGCTTCTGCCACCTGATGGACATGCATTTCTAAAATTAAGTGCGAAGGTATCAAATAATGGCTTGAGGTTCATCCATTTCCACCATATTGGACTTCAAATTCTGCATCCCACCATAACAAAGAATTTGAATCTCTCAAGGCACAAAAAGGAAACCCAAGTCACCAAATAAGATAGTTCTGCCACCTTGTCAAACATAACTACAACAAACAATAACAACAACAACAACGCCTTAATCCCAAACTGGTTGAGGTCAACTCCTTGTCAACCATAACTACATCCCATAATGTGTCGAACGCATTTTAAAATTCTTTGAACTTTTATATTTTGCGGCAGAAAAGGAACAGCACTAGTTGACAAATCATTAACTTCTTCAAGGAGTAAGATTTTGAATTAATATTGTTAAAAGCACTAAGCACACCTAAGCGCAAAGGGCTCTTAGGGCCTAAGCGTAAGACGTAAAGCACAGGCGCGCACCTGAGCAAAGTGAGGCGCATATTTTTAAAATAAATAAAATAATTTATATAAGCAAGATTTATAACACATAATAGAAAAAAGCAAAAAAAACCATAATAATAATATCTTTAGCCTATTAGCTCAATGGGAAGTCTCCTCTTTCTCAGCTGAAATTTGTAGTCCCTTAATATTTTTCCTTCTATTTCTCAAAGGATAGCATAATTTTTGATGTTCCACTTCTTTATCTTCCAATTTTTAGCTTTCTTATAGGGTAAAAAAAATAATTATATATGGGATAGTACATCATAAAATCAATATAGTTTAATAAATATAATAGATTTAAAAAAAATACTAGGAATATAACTTATAAAGAAAGGCGCATCTTTCTTACGTCTCAAATCAGATTAAAAGCATATATTGTTTTACCTTATATATCCCAATAAAGGTACCTCATTTAAAGTATAATAAGCATTTAACCTATCTTAAGCATGCCTTTCACTTTAGGCGCACCTTAGGATATAAAAAACATCTAACCCTTGGTGCCTTGTGCCTTCTAGTTTAGGCGTGCCTTTGACAATACTGCTTTGAACCTAAGAAAGATTAGTACTGAACAAAAGTGTGGTCCATAACTGCAATGCCAACTTATAAATGCAACAATGAAGGCCTTACCAAGTGATCCAAAAAAGAGTATGGCTACAAACCAATTCTTTAGCATATGTTCAGTATGTTCTTAAGAATAAATCAAGGATAAATGATAACAATAATTAAACCTAGCAGTAGATGTACCAGCACCATCAAGGACATTGCACTCAAACTTGTCCTTTCCTTTGGATTTGATCATTTCTCATTTAAAAGTAGAATAATATTGAAATGAGAATACAGAAATGGGATTGAAAAGGATATACAATAAAAGCTTGGTAGTAATCTGAGTCAAAATTGGAACTAAACATATTAGAAGGATACCGTCCATGGACTCAGTGATGTAAATCTATCAAGAGTTAAAAACACATGATCACACACACAAAGGACACAACGATAGGTAGACATGTTTGTATCCATATATATATCCATAAAACAGTTATAATTTGCATACATGGATTCAAAAACCATTGGAACAAGGCAATAGCATTGGTGCTATACTGTTCCGATCACCAGTACATGTGTTACGATGCTGAACAATCTCTACTAATATGTACTGACCATACCGGGACATACCGACAGCTGACAGTACAATACCCAACCATACCAGTAGGTACTGACAATTTTTATACCATACCATTCTGATGAAAAAAATGGTACAGGGTTTGTTATCAGTATTTAAAACCTTGTTTATATCTATGCATGGTAGCTAGTACAAGTAGTGATGATAAATTGATCTTAGTAAAAATCATGCATTCAGGTGAGGCTGAACCAGTTTCAATTGATACAAGCTGAAACATGTGGTGGCCCATTTAGGTTTAGAATTACAAATAACAGAAGCATTCTGGACTTATGTTCCATTTTGAGCAAAATAATGGGAAACATATAGTTAGCAACCATATGCGAATTCACATTATTTGTATTTTCAGGCTTGCATGCAAAAGAGAACAATGAATCAAGGATAAAATCAAAGACATAATATTGATTTAGATATGATAGGAAAGGCTTTTTGTCTTTTTTTTTTTTTACCCCATTTTTAGTAAATGATGAGCCACATACAAACTAGCAAGGGAATAAAATTACAAGATCAATATGCAAGTCAATATAAGCCACCATTAGCATCATAAGTTATCCCAAGGTAGCAAATCTAGTATCTGGACATGTAGAAGTATTAAACTCAACATGCAAATCACATATTGCCATGTTATAATAAATCTTTGAGCTTTGTTTGTTTTCTTTATAATATTCTACGAGTGAAAGAAAGCTATACCTTCTCAAGGACAAGTTTATATTCCAATAGCTCATTATAAGTGCGTTGCAACTTTTCACTATTTGTATTAACTTCAATCAGCTCAGCTTCAAGCTCTCCAAGTTTTATCTATGTGAACAGGTCATGGGTTAAAGTAAGCCTTAAATATTGTGCATCATTTAAATAGACATAGTTGCATGTCAGAGCTAGCAAAGGAACATACCTCCAAGTCATCAAGATCAATGTGAGCCCGTGTCAAGGGCATTGCTGAAGGTGATATACCTGCCTTTGTCATTTGTTCCCTAAAAAACCTTAACTTGCGTGCCATCTCTCCACATCTTTTTATCTGCAATTATTTTAAACTTAGTATTACAAAGTACACAATATTAACTAAGGTCATACTATTGCACATATACATATAAATTTCACCATGCAGAAGAAAAACCTTTATACAATGAACTTAATAATGTGACTAACTTGTAGGATGCCCAATCTCATCAATCAGGAAACTATGAAGCAGGGAAAAGCCCAAGCCATTGAATGGTAATGTAACCGAATAGAAATAATCAACTTCCTTTTGAAGATTGATAAGCACCCTACAAGATAGGTTAATGTCACTGTTGCCTATAACTATGACCAGAAAATTCTAAGTCATGGATCTAGCAATGTCTTAAATTTGAACAATGTCCAAACTTAAAAATCTTTTACAGGTAGGCAGCACATTTAACATAAAAGGTTGTTTTGTCTATAGGAAATACAAAAAGCACTACCTGAGCAAAAAATTTATCTTCTAAAGAAAATGAAATGAAAATTTCATCTACTATTATAACAAAATCCAGCAGCTGGGGCCCACACATCACCATCCCCTATTTTTTCATCACCATCTTTATGTATTTCACCCTCACAAGTTGTCTCCTTGAGCCTGCAAACCTCACTGACCTATAACACATACACCCCTTTATAATAAAAATACACCCCACGATGTTCACTCTAAGATGAGCGAACAAGTGAAAGGAGTAAATGAAGAATAAAAGGGAGTATATTCACCAAACATGCTCCAAATAATCTTAATCAGTGGAATCACGACCATCCATTAAATATTCTCTTCTCCTGAATAAACCACATGCATCACACATGCAAAATATAAAGGTGATCAAAGAACACCTTTTCGCTTTTCACTTTCTTTGACAAAACCAGTTGCTTCTTCATCTATTACCCATTTCATCCATTTGGCTTTAATTCGCCAATGGTCTAGGAGCTTTACTATTTATGTTAACACGACCTGTTGACAAGTCTATGTAAACTCAAAAGAGGAAAAGAAGTCCAAAAAAAAAAAATGCAATTATGTTGTTAAAAAAGATTCAACATGTATTCATGCATACATATATGTCTATGTATATACATACATATGTGTTTGTATGTATGTACGTACGTATGTATGTATATATGTATGCATATGTATGTGTGTATAAAGAGAGAGAGGTAGATTTGGCCACATTCGAATGTAACCAAATTCAAAATATAGCCAAATCCATCATTCCCACCCTTGGATCCACACGGATTCCCAAGCTACCCCATCTTTTATCACTTTTTTCATCTTTATGATTCATGAACTATGTGGATCCAATGGTAGGGGAGGTGATCGAATCTAAGCTCGGCTACATTCGAATGTAGTTAAGTTTACCTTTCTCTTTACATATATACACACATATATACATACATACATATGTATGTATGTATCTATATACATATACATACATATACATATATACATACATACACACACACACACACACACACACATATATATATATACACACATATATAAAAGGCACAAATTTATATATATGCTAAAGGAGGAAGTATCCCTTGAAAGGAATGAATCACCAACACAATCCAAAAGGCACAAATTTAATCATTATGAAACTTGTTCGTTATGGTTATGGTTAAGAACAAGCAGACCGTTTGATCTCACTACACCTGAGTTCTAGATGAACAGATCCTTTCTCGAATCAAAGCCTGCAGATAATCCAGTTATTTACTCAACCTCAGATCTAAGTTTATAAAGATAGATACAAAACCAACATACAATGAGAGTGAATTTTTTATGTAGACGCAATACCATAACACAGCTTTAATTCCAGCTATGATGAGCATACCAGTACTCAATAGATCACATCCCATGCATTTGTAACAATGATCTAAACAATAATTTGCAAAGACAAGGATTTGTTACACAGAATGAACCAAAAAGAGAACAAAAATCTCAAATAACACCAATGGAAGTTGTGATAAACTAAGTAATAATAGACTTCTCTAACAACGGGTGCTAAATTAATGAAATAAATGGCAAATGATTTTAAAACCTAACAAGGCCTGTTTGCTATGGTTTTCTTTTGCTTCTATGATTTTCTCTTGCTTCTTTACTTTCATTCCTTTTGAAAAATAGAAGATCTATAAACAAAACAGAAAACACAAGGCATACTTGTTATTTTTATAATTTCAAAGCCAAAAACAATTTACAGTCATACCAAAGTCTCAATCCATAGCCCAGAGACTTGGGAATAAAAAGCAAATAATATGCAACAGTGATTAACAGCCAATTGGATGTATGACTATTTTCTCATGGCCATGAATGTTGACACTTTAAAAAAAAGAAAGAAAGAAAGAAAATAAAGAAAACCGCTTCTAGGTTATATTGTTTTCCATTGCAAATATTAGCACAAGTTTAATAAGACACAGACTTCATATTATCAAAACACACATTATAGAGATAAGATCAAATTGATATATAGCAAAGGAGAAATGAGATGACTGAATTCTACAAGAATTTCAGATTCGTGCATAAGTACTAATTAGAAAGCACATCCAAGCTGGCCATGGTTAAGTGGCATTAATGTCCAGATGAGCAGCAGCTTGATGAAGATTCACAAGGAAGCATATTCTGATAAAACACAATACTGATTTAGTTAGGTAAATGCAAAGAAAGAAAATGAAAATACCTGGTTAGCATATGTCCGCTGGAAAGGACTCTTATCTGCATTAAGCTGAAATAATTGCTATATTAGATCAAAAGTATAATATTCTGCAATTGGTCAGCAAATAATTAAACTCAAAAACTAGTGAAGCATTAAAGACAAACTATGCCATGTCAGAAAAAGAAATAAAGTTTAAATCACAAAATTTAGATCCTATGCTCACTCCAGTGCTTTTTTAGTTAAGAACCAAAAAAAGAACCATGTTGACTATGCTTTAAAACTTAAGATTAGTATGATCTGTAACTTCCTTTAAAATGATAAAGCAAAAATTAATAATGTTTTCAAAAGAACCGCTAAAATCATATAGACAATCATATGAAGCACATAACTCATATTTCAAATTAAGCTAATAATTTACAATATTACTCAAAGGCTTGAACTTTTCAGAGTTTCTATATGTCCAACTCAGATATACAATTTTAATCCATTTCAAGCATTATGTTTCAACCAAACATGTTTCTTTGAGTCGGATTTTTGACATACTAAACCTGACATATGAGCTTCCTTTTATCACTAACAATACCCCTCCCAAAGGAATAAATGAAACAATTTGCCAGAAATAACAGAAAATGTGTTTATCACTTCATTAATGGAGGACATAAATGATAACCATAGAAAAAAGATAAAACACCAAAGATTAGTTGGCATTTTGGAGGAATCTATTTCAAAAATACTTGATCACATTTCAACAAAAAGAAATGCAAAAATTAAAATTATATAAAAAGAAACATGTTAATAAAAAACATGGTTGAAAATTTTAGCAGCCTTCTAGCTACTATTGATTCTTCATAGGGTCAACCTAGGTAGTAGTAGTGAAGTAGTGATGATAGCACAAGATGACAATATTAAGTTTAATTCAATACTACACAAAAGCACAACTATGTCATGGTTTTCTGATTAAATGTTTGATATAAATTGAAAACAATCCCCTTATGGAACAGACTATAGAGTTATGGGAACCTTGAGATGCCTATATCTGAGGCAGATATGGTGAGGCAAACAGAGAAAGAAGCTTAGAATGGTTTTATGGTGCTCAAGTAGCAAACTAGAAGAAGGTAATAAGGTTCATTTAAAGAAAAGGATGAGGCCCAACTCTCCTCTTCAGTACTAGTAGGGAAAGGGAACCTTGAGAGGGCAGAGATGAGGAGTATGTCCATGTTAGGGTTACATAAGGCGCAATTAATAACAAGTTAACAGAAACAGGGAAGTGCTTGATGGAGAGGGGGGAAAAGGGGGAACAGCTAAGAGACATGATACTGCACGATTTGTATTGCTGAACCCTACAGAGTACTAAATCAATCATACATCGCCAAGCCTCTTTCTTTACCTCTTAGTACCAAGGTATAACGTAGTGACACACTAGCGTAGGATCGCCTTCCTATCACCAATAATGAAGGGAAGCCACCAAGCACAACTATATTACAGCGAGAACAAGCCTCCATTGTTTATCCTACCACAAAGTGTGATGTCAGAAACAGTTGACCTAAGGTTACAAGCTTGTCATATGAATTTTCAAGACAAGATGGGTTTTACTTTTATCCACATACATGGGCTTTGTAAATGGAGGATTAGACTTGTTGGATAGGGTGAGATCAAACTCAGCAAGATACAGCAAAAGCAGATCATAAAAATGGGTTGCTCTTTCAAAGTTGAAACCCAAAATTACAAATGAAGTATTTAAGCAGATAGATTGTAGGGAGAAATTACTGAGATGAAGTTTTAGAGTGTTCAAAAGGCCAACACTATTACAGATTAAAATGATGAAGGTCGTTATGGTAAATAATTTTAACCCTCTACACATATGGGCAAGGTTTACCTGGGGAAAACAACCTTCCATACTTATGACCACTATCATAATAAAGGAAATATAATACATTTCTGTAGGGTGTCTTTCGTAACTGGCAAAAAATTATCAGCCTTTACCAATTATGAGGAAACACTTATCATGATGAAAAACCTTTTTTGGCATGAATATCAAATATTATGTTAGCAGCATTATCTTATTAGAACTTTTACACAAGAGATAAGTTACCTAAGCATTTCAAAAATATTTTAGGTTACAGGCATTGCCACAATCTTTCATATATGTGCATCCAAATCAGATTTATGACCATAATTTCTGCAGTCCAGCCAGTTTTTTTCCACTATCTTTTGCAGTACATTGCTTTTGCTAACTCAGTTTCCTAGATTCAAACCTCTGAAGTAAGTTGGCTGCTTATGATATGACACTATCGAAAGGAAACCACCATATGTAAAAGAAACAACACCAAGTTTATAAAAGAAAACAACGCCAAGTTAACATCAGTCCTCCATATGTTCTATACCAGGCCACATGCCATCAGAGGATTGACATCAGGTTCAGAGCTGGTTTTGAAAGTTCTCAAGACCTGATGGTCATGGATCAATCCACAAGTCAGTTGGCATAGACAGAAAGGTTTCTAAACAAGGTTGATTTGACGTTATGAGTGTAAATTGGGATCTCCAAAAGATGATCCACAAAAACAGACAACAACTTATAACTTGAAGACAAATCACAAAAGAAACTGCAGATGGATTCCTTAAAAGTAATCGTTCAGTTATTAAAAAAGACAAAAAGGAAAAAGAAAAGAAAAAACAAAGATAGAAACGGTAATGGTAAATAAGCGTTGAAAGTGCGCCTTGATAGGAAGCGTTCCTATTGAAATTATCCACACTCCATAAAATACATACAATTTCATAACAAATTCAGGTTTCCTATTATGATTATGTCATCAGCCATAAATGATTTTTTAATAGCAATCATCTGTAAACGTTCTATGATATCATGTAAATGGTTGATCAATTAGTGTCAGTAGAATCGATGATCAGACGGGTTAAAGAAAAACAAAAAAAGATTTCTGGCGGTCTTCATGTACAATGGTTTTAAGCAATCAGGGGCACAAAGAATGACATTAATGAACACCTCACAACCCTAAACCCTTACCCCGTTCAGAGAAAAAAATTGAAATTCCATCCTTGTCAAACCAATTCTCCAACAAAATCAGTCATAAAGTCTTACACCACCATCTGAGCAAAATCTGACATCCATCACGGAAACTCTAAGCTCTTATAATCAAACTCAGAATAATTTAAAATTAAAAATCACAAAAGGCTACTTGATGCTAGCCGTTGATGTACCCTTTTCCTTTTTTAATAACTTGGATTGGGCCTTTGGACACTTTTCCTTGGAGACAAAAGAGCGGCAATTTGAGCAGCAGAAAAGGTAAATAAAGTCCAACAATTTATCTTTCTTTAGCTCATCACCGACCCGAGGCACATGCTCCATGGCATGGTTATCGAATTAAGACTCTGCCAAACCTCACAATAATTAAGACAGCATAAAAGATGATCACGTACCATGTAATCGAGGCACATGATCCAGTATTAGAAAGAGGACACCTCACATATTCTGATCGATCAAGAAAAGGAAGCAGTACATAGAAATCCAACACCGCAAACGAGATGTAATCTCAAAAAAAGAAAACAATCTTACGAACAGATCCACTCATTCTAGGGTTTCGTCCCGGCAATGATGCCATCAATAATATAAATTCGCAAAAATCAACAAGAAATAGGAAGGAAAAAAAAGGGGGGGGCGGGAGGGGGGGGGGAGAATTGGGGGTGGGGGAAGAATAGGAAGGAACCATACGTCTTTGAATTGGAGAACGCCGAGGTCGCCGAGGTAGGAGACGGTGAGGTGAGCGGACTCGATGGGGATGATGATCTGGACCAGCTGCATCGCCTCCGAGCGCATCAGAGCCATCGGGGGGCAGCACCCACCCCCCCGAGCGCCGCCATGGCTGTGGTAATCCCCCATCCCCTCTCTTCTCTCTCTCTCTCTCACGATCTCTCTCTTTCAGGCAAAGCCCCGACGGACGTGGCGTATAAATATATCCTGATGGTGAGAAGCCCAGCCCTGGCACCGGCTCGATCCCAGGATCGATCGGTCGGTCGGTCGGGATCGCGCGATCGTCTCCGCTCTCCCTTTCCAAGGAGGGAAAAGGGGGTTCATAATTATCAGATGCGCGACACACAAATTAACAAATAATCGTTACTGCGACGCCGTCGGCAAGTGACGTTATATACGTTGCACCGCATGCGCACGTTGTGTCAGAAATTTTTTTTTTTTTTTTTGGGTAACTGATAAAGTTACAGCGTTTTTTTAATTTTTTTTTTGGCCTACGGCTCTCCTCTCACTCGTCCATCTATCTTCCCGACACCCTTGACACGTAAACGCGACGTACCGCGCGTCCGAAAGGAGGCCGCAAGAGCTTGCCTTGTTTTTTGTTTTGGGGGTTTTACAAAACGTCAGGTGAGATCGCGTGGCTTTATCCGCGGCACAATTGGCCGTGCGGATACTTTGCATGTACGACTCGGTTGAGAGAACGAATCCTTTTCAACGGACTTGAAAAATATAACAGCATGACTTTCAAACCGCCGTGCCTAAATTTAGCGTCCTGCCCCAACAAATCTTTCTTCCGTCTCTTCCCATTTATTATTAATTTCATGTCAGAATTTTTATGTATCGTTATGTTTTCATATTTTGTTATAACAAAACTAGACTCCATGTAAGATAAATCTGGTCAATTAAGTTGGAGTTACTTAGAGATGATGAAATTTAAATGCCATTTTGACTGGGCCGTAATGAGGTTAAGAAACACACACATACATGTGCAAACATATGCATACATACATTAAATTCTTGTTTTCTTAAAGAAAAAAAGAACTCACATGCAGGCAAGCCTATAGAGTTTCTTGTCAATTAGAAAAGTGGGGAGAAAGAAGATCAGTTCCCGTTGATCTCTCATATTTCGGAGCGCTACTAATATCACTGATAAATGGGAATCCTATGCATCATGGTGAATATGCTTACATATTATCAAAGCGTGATGATTTATATTCCATCATCATGCATAGCATGACAAGATCACAAATTCAAGATTAAAGTGTTTTACATTCAATTTTGATGAATTTTAGACTTAATATTTTTTCTAAAATTGAAATCAATATTTTTTCTGATTGATTTTCATATTAAAAGTAGAGGGAGTAAATTAGGAATTAATCCTGATAGATATCTATCAAAATTTTGATTAATTCCTTGAACTACTTGATTTAAATGAAAGATTATGGTAGAAAGGAAATTTAGATTTATGAATACGATGGACTTTATTTTTTGAGCATTGCCAAATTATTGTTTCCTCCACATCTTAGGTTCAATCGACATTAACATAGTGATCATCGCTAGATAGCATTATCTTAGAATGCAACCCAAACTATATATATAATAATATATATATATATATATTATTTTCTCATTGTCATCAATGATCACCAATTTTATCACGTTAATCACTAGCTAATATTTCAGCAATTGAGTACTCAATTGATCAATACTTGTCAATGGCTACCATCAGTGGGGCTTGGGGTGACCATGAAAAGTCTATGTTTAGTTCCTTATTTTTCCATCATCTATGAATTAGAAAGGATTATGAGAAGATGCAATGAATTGCATCTATAGTTTTGGTCAAGTTTAAGATTAATCCAATCTAAACTTGAATGCTTTAACTCAAAAGTTTTGATATGCGTTATTTCATTTTGGGTTATATTGATGGGTTGACTGTAATTGGGTTTTGGGGTTTTAATCTATTTCATTCCAAATTAAGCTTTGCTTAGCTTGTATTAGGCTCAAAATAATTTTAATCAAGATTGTAGGCATGCTACTAGCTTTGTCATAGAATTAGGTTGGATATGGTCCATTTAAAGTTTTAGACTAGTAGAAATCAGTTAAAAGATCTTATCCTATGATGGCCAATATTAAGCAATAAAAAGCTTAATTTTAAGCCACTTGATTCTATACTAATCATACTAAATAAGGGCTATCAAAATTTATAACCCAAATAGTTAAGGCCCTAGAAGTATGAGATTTTTGTTTAAACTCTAATTTAAACTTTTTTCTCTAAAAATTATAGATTATTTTATCTAGGGCCAACGTAGAAATGGCTGAGTCATGAAAAAGCTAGCTTGTAAACTTTTATGATAGTTTTATTGTAATCCTTCACCAATTTTTATAAAAATTGGACCTTCTCAAGATTTAAGCCTAGTAAAGAAAGGGGAATGTTGAGGATTAGCTTTTTAATAAATTCAAACATTGCAATGATAGTATGTTATTATTATTTATTTATTATTATTATATTTTTATTTATACTTACAAAATTTTAATATATTTTGCATAGCCTCAAAAGCCCTAAAGTATGCTAGGAATATTTTTTTTGAATAGTAAGAATTTATGAAATTTTCTTTCTAATGCACATATTATAGAATTGAATCACATAACAACGATAAGCAATTAGCAATTAGCAATTATAGGCAACCTATTAGCAACTAGGATTCTATATTAAAATAAATAGTCAAATATGGGATTTCTACTATAAATTATAAGGAATTTTAGTTCCATTTTGTCTCAGTTACTTATAGCACACAACAAGACAAATTACAGATAATTAAAGTAATTAATATGTTTCATATATGGCTATCTGAAATTATAAAAGTACAATTTTATCAATTATTTTATGAATAACTTTTACTATAATTTTTACCGTTCGAATATAATTCTTGATTAACTTATTTCATCAAGTTGTAAAACTTTTGTGCCTTAGCATCAACCCTTCTAGCAGCTCTTCTTGCCATTCTTTACGTTCTAATAAAATATTTTTATTTTTATTTCTAGCAATTTCATGCATTAACAATACATTTATTTGGGCCGATATTTTCTAAGCCTAAGATTGGTTTCAAATTTGAACATGCTTAAAATATTAGTCCAGTTTAATTTAATAAACCAAAAATTTCAGCCCAAATCTTCTAAATTTGAGGATCCGATTGGTATATTTGCCATCGATTTATCGGAAGCAAGCATTTTTGGTATGGTAGTGTAGTTGGGATTGGATTGGAAGATTATATTCTCAATCTAATTTTAGATTTGAAGGTTGAAAGATTGAATTGACAAATTATGGGTCCCAACAATCATAATAAAATGGTGGAATTGGCAAACCAATGCCCTTTTATTTAGTCCTCTTGAATCCTATAGATTAAGATATATGTACGGCCCTCTTCGGTGCAAACATGCACAGTAGATCCCTAGATTAAGGTATCCCCGCGGATACTGGTTGAATCCTCGCCTGCCGATTCGGCGCCGCGCGCTCGTCCGCTGTCTTTGCCTTGGAAAAAGATGGCCGCCTCCTTCGATCTCGCTGCCTTCTTCCAAGTCCGGCCCTCTTTCCCCTCCTCCCGGCCTTTCTCCGGGCCCTTCTCCTCTTTGCTCGCATGCCGCGCCACCGCTTCCCTCTCGTCCATCGGCGGCGACGCGGAGGTACTCACGACGGAGCGTACCGCGGTCCGCCTTGGTCTCCCCAGCAAGGGCCGGATGGCCGATGAAACGCTAAGTCTCCTCAAGGTTTTTCTATCACCCCTTCGCATCCATTCTCCTCTCTCTTTCCTCTCCTTTGCCTCTCGGTTTTCCTCACCGTGACTTTCTCTTGGGCCATGCTGTTGCCAGAATTGTCAGCTTTCGGTTAGGAAGGCGAATCCACGGCAGTACGTTGCACACATTCCGCAGGTGAGTCGCTATTTCGAACCCTAAATCCTAATATTTTCTTGAATTTTGTTGCATGCGTAGTATCACGCTTTTACACTATGATATGCCTTTTGTTTGTGTCAGATTAGTTCAATATATAGATTTCTTTCATGACTTTGGTGGCTGTTTTCCACAGTTATAATTATCCAAGACATGATCCCGGAAGCGCTTTAGCTTATGATGAGGTGCAGTTATTGCCTTAGATTTAAATATTGTGGAGTGTCTGCAGAGCCTATGTAAGCAAGTGCCTAGTTCCACATCGGTTATATAATTCACATAGGATTAACGAGCTTAAATAATACTTTCTGATTAACTTTTTGAATTGAAATCATGTGTTATTACAAATGAAATTAAAATGGACTTAACTTATGGCCCATGTAAATTAAGAAACATTGCAAATAGGCTCTATATGTTCGTGATTGGATTTAATTAAATTTGAATATGAATTTGAACATGGATCCTTAACTTAACAAAAATGTCAGGACTTGAATGTAAGAGTGAGCCTATACTGGTGAATATTTAGTCCCATATTGGTTATATACTAGAAAGATCATAGGTACTTGTAGAGGATTAAAGAGTTCAAATAATACTTTTTGGCTAATCTTTTTCGATAAAATCCTGAGTTATTGCACTTAAAGTATGAGTTTGTGTTAGTGTTAAGAGTAATTGTACATAGTATAATATGCCTACAAATTGAATGGGCAGGATGTGGTCAAATATCTCTTATGTAGTGTCAATGATAGGTCAAGCTAGGACAAAGCCATCCCTGGTTTGGGCATGGCCTGAATTTCGCAAGGCATGACTGAACTTGGCCTAAGCTGGAAGGATTCAGGTTGAGCCTACCCTTAGCTTATATCTAATCTCTAAGGCTTGGTCATTTTAATGAACACGTGTGCATGTGTGTGCGAGAGACACCCCTAGGCACCCATAAAAGGGTTTGTGGCAGCTGTATAACTAGTAATGCAACGAGAGCTGGTGGTTGTGGTTGCAACACATAAACTGACAGGCATTGTAGCTTGTATGGAGAATGGTATGGGTGGTTGAAGGGAGGGATGAGGGGGGGAGGAGGAGGAGGGGAAAGGAGGAAAAAGGGCAACATAAACGAGCAACGAGGAGGGGAAAGGAGGAGAATAATGTGGAGGAAAGGTGAGCAGAAAAGTGGTTTTATATTAAGCTTCAACTTAGATTGTATATTTTCAATTATATTTTATTATTTTGGAATTATTACTTTATATATTTATATATATATATATGTATATATGTATGTGTTTATATATTGCATGATCTGGGTTTCAGGATAGGTTCAACTTGTATCAAGGGTCGAGGGTAGCTCGTTCTTGGCCTCAAGACATGTCGCCTATGAAATTGAAACTATCCCAGACTAAATTGTAATTTTACTTAGATTCAGTTCTGCTCAATTTGGGCCCAGCTTGATATTGATAGCAGGATGTGGCTAACAATTTAGATGTGAACCCACTCCATCTAGTGTTGGGTTGATGTTGGAGGCTGGACCAGTGAGGAGAGGTTATGCGAAGGAAAAGAGATTTGTGGGACAAGAAGAGCAGTGCCTTTGCTGACAAAGTAGTTTATACTAGATTATTGAGAATCTGAGTTCAGTTGGACAGCGAACATGATGCGAGTCAGAGGCAACATGCTCTCTTGTCATGCTTGAAATTGGCCAACGGTTGCAAATATCCAGGCCTTAATCTAATTTAACTAGTCATTATACACGTAGACATTATATAAGTAAAAAAATCTGATTTGTTAACTTCAAATATGATCTTATTAATTGTAATATGAAAAATTTAATATTACCAACAGCATGTCAAGAAGCCTTTTGTAATCCATATCATGATTATCTTCCTTCAGGTTGTTTTATGTATATGTTATTATGTAGCTCTCTATGAAGGCAAGCTACTTCCACATCCATCTAGAATACTTCTATTGAAAGTATGCTACAATAGCAAATATAAATGAGGCAAAAGTAGCTGCAGGAGAATGTATTTTATTATAGCCTTATTTATTAGATTATTCTTTAATACTAATTGTGAGATCAAGTGAAGAAAAGGCCTTAGAACCAAGGAAAGGAATGGATTGCCTTTGAGGTTTTTGGAGGAAAAGACAGTCCAACATTATCTTTCAGCTGTAAGCTGTTTACTGAGATTTTTGCCTTTCAGAATCTTGATAAGAAGGTAGAGGAAGTAAGATTATGCGACACCATTCCTTTTCTGTTTCATTCTTCTATTAGGTTCATTTTTGCGTGCTACTTGTTATAAGGAAGTGTCAGCTAGTTTCTCTCCTGAAGAAGCTAAAGCAGCTAGAAGATGATTTTTGGGCAAGAAGGGAACTCTTCCATTAATCCATAATTTGGCTTTATTGAGCTTTACTTTGACAGTAGTTATTTGATGTGGCTGTACTTTCATATTTTACTCAAGGAGTTAAGATACACAGGGGCAATTTGTTCAAGCCATCATGTTTATGGGTCATTTATTTTCCCTTTTTTATACGAATTTTTTAGTTCATGTCATATGTAGTTCAAGTAATCGTGGCATGTGTTGGTCTGTGATGGTATTAGGTTTTGTCTTGTACTAGCTATCTCATTTTTTTTGCTTGTTGTGTCCATGAAAAATAGATGCATTCCATCCCAACAGTGTCATTATAGATTAGTGATCAGTCATGGCCCTCAGCTTGAGATCGTAGTGTGATGGTGATACCAATTTTAGCCCCTATTTCACCATTAGTACTATACATTTATGAATAATACATATCTTATTTTCGTAGAAGCAGTCTACTATTTTCTTAAAATTTTGTGGCTGGTGTTCTTTGCACATGCTCATGTTTCTAGATACCCTGTTAAATTCTATCACTAATCTCAGATTTTATGTTCCCCTCATCTGGCACAGTATATAATATTTATAAAATCTCATATGCAGCTGTCAAACTTGGAGGTGTGGTTTCAGCGTCCCAAAGATATAGTTCGCAAATTACAGTCAGGGGACATAGACATTGGTATTGTGGGTTTTGACACTGTCTGCGAATATGGACAGGTAAGCATCTAATATATCATGTAATACCAAATATGCTTTCTGGATCTTCACCGTGTATTTGAGCCACTGGCCCACCATTGTCGTACATCATTAGTGGTCAGCGATGGCCATTTGCACTTCTGGCAAGGTTACTGCTGGATTGACAAATATGAGTTACTGGATACTTGTTAATGAGGAAAAAATAAATCCTTGAAGTCTGCATAGAAATTTGAATATTGAGCCAAAAAAATCCATCCATGACCTTAATTCTCATATGACTGAACCTTATGGAAAAAGTAACACATGGTTTATGTAATAGTATAGGAACTAATGACAATGTCAAGGAACAAGCAAACTTCAGAAAAACAAATGGGGATTAAAAGAAGACAAGCAACAACTTAAAACCTTGAATTTTTTACAAGAAATGATGGAACAGGATGCAGTTAATGGCTTGCTATAGCTAGCAGCATAAGCGGTTTCGGTGGGTCAAATTCCAACCTGATACATATCATACCAGAATCAGCTTTAGGTCTTGGATTGAGTAATCCGCATAACTGGTCATGCAAGTGTAATCTCTGATGCTTTGAGTTTTATTGGCTGTTGAATCATTTTTCCTCTGGTTTAGTTAAAATGGGTTAGGTTCATTTAGATATTGTCTGTTTTTATAAAGTCATATGCAACTTTTTTGTGATGAAAGAACTAGTAGTGCAAGATTGTCGTCTTTGGTTTTAAATTCTCAAAAGTTTATTTCTATAAATTTAAATATTAGCCTTGTACATCTCCTTTATAGTTAGTCACCAACATGGTTTTAAATACCCATGGGATAGCGAGATGTCCTACCTACAATCTTGAGTGTTGGGATGGGATGAGATGAGACAAGAAATGGGATGTGTTGGGACGGTATATCCACTGTCCCAACTGTTGGTACATAGGGTATCTATTGCCATGGAAAACCAAGATGGCCCCATCATATGATATTTAAAACCTTGGTCACTAGAGTACTTCTTCAATAGTATGACATTTTTTTGATTTTCAAAACCTGAGTGAGCTAGATTAACCTAATTCTCCCATGATTTTCCAAGCCTCAATTGATATTTCGTTTGGGCTTTGATGCCTTATACTTTTTCATCTTTTTTTGAAGTTATTTCTACTTCACTTTTGTAATTGAACAAAGAGAAAATTCAACAGAGAGAAACTTGATGACATCAATCATGCTTCTTCCACACAAACTTCCACATTAGAATCCTTTCTTGCAAAAATGTTTTCCTATTTTTAAATCTCCTCATCTTTCAGCAAGGTCCTAATATAATCCTGAATCTGAGCTTCTGCTATTTTGATGAAAAAGTCCCTATTATCATCACTCCTAATGTGTTTAACTTGATCAGTATTTAAAGATTACCTATTATTCACGCAAATTTGTGAGTTTCATTCTCACCCTTATTTAATTTGAGATCGAGACTGATATATTCAGTATAGCCAACTAAAGCATGCTACGTTTATTACTCGAATGTTTCAAATTGTGCTTGATCTCTTGGCTTTTTGCATCTTATCCTCTCATCAGTTTGGCAGTAGATGGTTTCACTGATGGACATGCCTTAAAGGGTTCTTTTCTTAATTCAATCAAATAATCCTTAAGCTTTGGTTGCCAACTTAATGATTTGGGCCATAATTAACAAAAGAAAGAAGTTTCTTGAGTTTCTCATCTTCTTTCAGCCACCTCAAACTTGTAATTTTCAGTGTTTGTATCTTGGCAAGGTTGTTCATGGTGGAGTCAATGACATCTTTGCTTAGAATATTGTTAGTATTAATGGAGAACAATAACAAAATATTTTCCTATTTGGAATAACTGGCCTTGCAATACACAGCTGTGCATTGGAATGAACTAGCACTGCAATCCACAGTAGTTCCATATTGTGATGTCTTCAACCACATTATCTCCCGATGATACCATCTTGAAATACTTTATTTTTGACCATCAATCTGTCTCTATAGAACTACCCTAACTTTTCCAAACTATCTTAAGGTTTGTTGTGATTGGTTTCAGGTTAATTCACAAAAGATGGGTTTACTATGGAACATGAAAACTAAAGAAGCTTGTTCTTTAAGAAATTAAATTGGTAGGGTTGTTTTATATTTGAAGTCTCATGAAAGTCAAATTAGCCACTGTAGATCTTGATCTACAAAGTTACGAAGTTTACCTCTCATAAGGTTCTGAATACAAAAACTGATCGAAATCTCTTGCATTATGGTGGATAAGCTTCCTCAGTCTTTTGTAGATACATGTCTTCGAACCACTATCCAGCTTAACCGAAAACAAACAACACATTTTATCATCTCTGATCCAGTTAATTTTGGCAGGAGGTACAAAGAGATATTGTAGTCATAACATCCCTGATGTTTCTATAAATTACCTGGTACTCTTATATGGGTAGCAAACTCGTTTACACATATGAAAGTATTTTGCATTTTTGGTAGCAGTTTACATGTGCCATTCGATGTTGGTGCTTTAATATGTTGCTGTCTGTTAGTGTTGATATTGCTATTTGTTGATTATAATGCTATTTATATATTTATGTTGGCATCAAACTTGTTTCTGGGGAACCATATACTTATAGCAAGGTTTATATATTTTGGGCAGGGAAATGAGGATTTAATCGTAGTTCATGAGGCACTTGAGTATGGAGCCTGTCGTTTATCACTTGCAGTATGTACCTATTGTCAAGCCTAGTGCATGCTTTCTCACATGAGCATTTTTGGCTTATAATTATCTATGTATGATATTATTTTAGAATTCTGCTAATGATTTGTGGTTGATCAGATTCCCAAGTCTGGAATATTTGAACATATAAATTCCCTGCATGAATTAGTACAAATGCCTCAATGGACAAATGAGAGGCCTCTACGTATTGTGACTGGATTTTCATATGTATGCCAACTTCTCATATTTCTTTTCACTTAAGCTTTTCTCCTTGACTTAAACATTAAGTGCTTAAATTTTTAATTCTTTCTGCATAGCTGGGCCTGAAATTTTTGAAAGAGAAAGGTCTGGAGCATGTTAGTTTCGCAACTGCTGATGGAGCACTTGAGGCAGCCCCTGTGGTAAGAATAGTCTCAAAGTTATGCAACTTCTTAGTATTGACTGATTTTTTTTTTCTTTTTCTTTTTCTGAAAAGCAAGATAGTTATATTATAGCTCATCTATGGTACTCTTCTTTTTCTACAATTTGTACTGAAATATTTACTATTTTCTTTTTTATTACTTCTATTTTCTAAACATTTTAAGGTTTCTTTCCATTTTCTTGTTCTCTTCTTGTTTTACGAAGAATTGTTAAGTGTAAATAAAAGTTTACTAAGTTTTATCTCTAATAAAAGCTACAGCTTGGCTTTTTATTTATATTTAAGGAAAACCCATCCACTATAAAGTACATCGAAAATATAATATAGGTTTTGAAAGAGTGTATGGAGGTTATGGTTTTGAAATAAAAAAAATAAAAGATATACCATTTTAAAGATTGCAATGGCATATGATTTAGTGTTAGCTAGCACATATTTAAAAAAAAAAGAAATGCCATTTATTAACTTCTAAAAATGGATATAATACCAGTTAAATATATTTTTCTTTACTAGAAAGATTGATTGAGTTCTATGTAAAGATTCTAAAGTTATACTAGGTGAGAGTTTAACCACCTAACATAGATTGATGGTTATGAATATATGTATTCAGAATAGAGGAGGAGGATTAAAGAATAGATTAGGTGGTGGAATTTGATAGGAGAGAAAAGGTGGCAACTCTCAACCTCCTATGCCGTGCCAAAGGTACTAGGTGATTACCTAGTGTTCATGCAAAGAAAGGAAGATGAGGAGAGAGAGAAAAGGGACTAGAACAATTTAGAAGTTTAATCTATTCTCTCTTTATGTGTGATGTTTAAATTTGTATTTCTGCAAATCAATTTTCATTACTTCATTTGACAATTTTCCAAAACTACAAATTGAAGGAATTAAAATTTTGTTCTCCACCCCCCCCTCCCTCCAATTTGATGAATGTGAATTTTCTTGTTATATCATTTTCCCCTTTAAATCTTTTTTCATGTTTTGGCCAATAGTAGGACAAAATGGCTGGCCCAAATATACTTTGAGATAATTTAAACCATATTTATAAACATCTTTCAATATGACCATCTTCTAAATAGTTTGTCTCTAGTAAATCTGGCACATTCATATATGAAGCCAACCTCATGATTAGTGAAGTCAAATATCCTTCTATTATTGTTTATTTCTGTAGTGGGCTTGGTAGAGCATGCAACTATATTTTTTAGTTAAGGTAAATAATATAAATCCTTTTCTCTATGATATGCTGATGGTTGATAGATGTGCATACATCCTAAATTTTGGGGTGTTTGGAAACTGGAGCAACTTATATTCTGATGTAAACATTTTTTGGAAGGAGTCTGACAATTTTGTCTTCTACTTTAGACTACAAACTTTTGTTAGCCACTTTCATCCATGACCTCTTGGACTTCCATAATGTGCTTTTTGATAAGTGAACTGAAATCAAATTTCTACATTATTCTGTGCAATGGACACTGCAAACCCCATATTTTCTAAATCTATCTTGAGAACCACATACTTGGCTTGTCCATGTCAATCGCCACTGGTATATGGAATGTCCAAACTCTGCACTGCCAGAATATGTAGAGTTCCATAAAATATTTGTATTAACATGTTGACTTTGTGCAAGATATATGTTGCATGGTGCAGTCATCTAAGTGGTTTGATTGAGCTTTCTATTTAACATTGGAATCTATATCTCTTGTTAAATGTCGGCAGAACATATCCCTTATGGAATGAATGAGTGGAGCTATAACATTTCCTGATGTTTCCTGCCGTTTCAGATGGTATATGGAATGTCCAAACTCTGCACTGCCAGAATATGTAGAGTTCCATAAAACATTTGTATTAACATGTTGACTATGTGCAAGATATATGTTGCATGGTGCAGTCATCTAAGTGGTTTGATTGAGCTTTCTATTTAACATTGGAATCTATATCTCTTGTTAATCGTGGGCAGAACATATCCCTTATGGAATGAATGAGTGGAGCTATAACATTTCCTGATGTTTCTTGTTGTTTCAGATGGTATATGGAATGTCCAAACTCTGCACTGCCAGAATATGTAGAGTTCCATAAAACATTTGTATTAACATGTTGACTTTGTGCAAGATATATGTTGCATGGTGCAGTCATCTAAGTCGTTTGATTGAGCTTTCTATTTAACATTGGAATCTATATCTCTTGTTAAATGTGGGCAGAACATATCCCTTATGGAATGAATGAGTGGAGCTATAACATTTCCTGATGTTTCTTGTTGTTTCAGATGGGCATAGCTGATGCTATTATCGACCTTGTGAGCAGTGGAACAACCTTGCGTGAAAATGATCTGAAAGAAATTGAAGGCGGGATTGTTTTAGAAAGCCAAGTAAGTTCTGACTTATATCTCTGCTAAGCTGCGCTTCATTGTCATAAAAGATTGATACCACTAAGAGCCACTGGCTCCAGAGAATAAAAAATGAGTTTTTAAATTTTTAAAATAATTTTAAAGTGGGAAATGTTTATATCTCATGTGACTGTTTGGATGTTGTGCAGGCTGTTCTTGTTGCTAGCAGGAGATCCTTAAAGACTCGGGAGGGTGTATTAGATATTTCTCATGAGATTCTTGAAAGATTAGAGGCACACCTGAGGGCAACCAGTCAAGTTATGGTATATAAAGAATTTGTTATTATTCTCTGCATCTGTTGTTCATCTTAACGTTGTTTCTATTTCGGTGAATTTGTCCCTAATTTTATTTTAACATGCAAGGTGGTTGCGAACATGAGGGGAAACAGTGCAGAAGAAGTGGCAGAGAGAATTCTTAGCCAGCCATCTTTATCCGGGTTGCAGGTAACAGTTCATAATAAAAATATAAGTATGAAAACTTTTTACTCGTTGGATATTTGTTGGTTTTTAATAATGAAATCTCTGCTATTGATTCTATCTTAAGTAATCACTGTCATGGTAAGCTTTTCCTTGTTGATACAGATATCCATGCACCACTTTATTGACCATGCTTTATCTTCTTTTCCTTTTTTTTTTGTGGGGCCCGGGGTTGTTTGCAATACTTTGTTATTTAGTGTCAGGATGATACATGATCAGTATATGTTAAATTTCCCTGCTGGATTATGCAACCTGGTCAGTATATATGCTTATTTCAGAATCATTGGCAAGACATATTCTTCATGGAAAAATTGCCAAATGATTGGAGATTGCATTGAAAAAGACAGCTCATATGAAAATGAGATCAAAAGTGAGATGGAGGTTTTAGTTTTAGAACATGTTTGGAGCAGATAGGGTCTCATCTTTTCAGTGGAGTTTTAAGTTGAATTGATTCAGATATCCCTTCAAGTGCATGTAGTTAAGGGTGTGGCGTTTTGAGTCAAGCCAGTCCAATAAAATTTATTGTAGGTCTCCTTTAGAACCTTTTCTCTTCCAGAAATGAAGTGCCTGTAGTTAAGAGTGTGGTCTTTTGAGTCAAGCCAGTCCAATAAAATTTATGACTCCTTTAGAAACTTTTTACTCTTCCAGAAATAAATTAGTGATGCATTGGAGTCATGGCTTGTCTTTCGAACTAAGTCTCTGCTTAATGTAGGCTTTCCTTTTATTTCTGGGTCAAACAAGGAGCTAGCTGTCAAGCTGATCTGGTTGGCTGTTGTCTGTTGGGGTCTTAGTTGGACCAGCAAATAATCATCTTAAAGGGAAGACCTAGTGACAAGATAATATGTAAACTGTTTGGAGATTGATTTCTCTCGATCAGAAAGTGTTGTAATGCCTTATATTGCACTTTTAGTTTTACCTAGAGTCAGTTCTAGAGACATCTAGGATTGTCTCTAGAGCAGTTTGCTTCCATCATGGGTTCCATGATAATAGAAATTTTGTAACCAAATGCTATTTTTTTTTTCAAGGTCATTGGTGCCCTTTTTGGACTTAGTAATCATAATTGGCCACCCTATCTTAGTTTGTCAAGTAAATTTAGATAGGTTGGAATTGTTTGTAATTTTAATTGATCTATCTTTGGAGATTAATAAATTAGAAACTTTTAGATCTTTGGTTAAATCAGACCATGAAAACTTGGGCGAATACAAAATTATCACAATAGAAACATTGTCTCAGGGACTCAAAGAGAAAATAGTTACAATTCAATTATGGTTTTACCTTATAGATTAAGGCCATCATGACCAGATGGTGAGGCGAAGGACAACTTGAAGACATGAAAGAAGAAAAAAGAAAATGAGAAAGAAGGAAGATGAAACAAGGGACAAAGGAACCATTTCCCCTTATATTTTATTAGTTGGCTGATTTAATTCTCTTACTTGGCTATGAGTTTTATTTAGGCAAACCAAGAGGCAATCCAATTAAGTATATTAAGGGTTTAACTCAGGAAAAGAAAGTAGGTGGCCATTTACTCTCGTTTGTTCTCTTGTCTTGCTTGGGAAGAGCCTTAGACATGAAAGACCTCCTCCTCTTGGCCTTCGTGGTTGCATAACCTCTTCACATTTGTTCTGTTTTCAAGAGTTATTAGAAGGATTCCAAACTAGGAAACCACAGGCAGCTATGCTAGGTAAAATGAGGGAGGATTTTGTTGCCTTATTAATGCTTTCCTTTCATCATAGGAGTACTAAGTCTTCTAGGAAAGAGTTTTCTAGCAAGCAGGACCCATAAGCATGTAAAAGAGGGATCTAAATAGCGCAAATTGGAGCAAGAGCAAATCTGAATGTGAGAGCTTGAAATCAATGCTCCATGGAGGGAAAAAAGGGACATGGGAACATACACGAATTGTAACTTTAAAGTAATAGTGCCTTTTATAAAACATCATGATCCACCTAATTAGACCATGGGATCTTTAATTTGGTTGCAAGAATGGTGTTTGTAATTGCAAGAAAAAGCATCTAAAAATATCTGATGTGATGTTGATTGGAACTAAAATTGTTGCTTAAGAAAATATGTTGATTAGACTAAAACTGGCAGCAATATTTGTTGGTTGGCCAAACGGTTTGCTTTGTCAAGTGGGGGGTAGGACTGTTAGTGGGGTAGGATTTGGGATCGGGCATGCGTTACTCAGGAGAAGATTTTAGTAAATTCTTTAATGACATGCGAAGCATCATTGGGGATGCATTTGAGTTAACAAGTTGCAAGGCATTCACCATTTTGTTATATACAGAATGAAGAGAAAGTAAGAGAGAGGCATCAACAGGAAACTATATCATAAAGGATTTAAATTGAGGTTTTAGTTGGGATACCAGATAATTTTGTTTTTTGGTTACCTTTTGTTTTGAATAATATGCTACAGATGGTCGAATCTCTTCTATGTAGACAAATGGTCCAAATTCCTTTTGGGTTTGTCAATGTAGAATGTAAACCTCACATAAGCAAAATCATGTGCTGAAGTTGTTTGAAGAATTATAATCAAGAAAATATATTTTTTTTCCTTCTTATGGAAATATGGTATTTTTCCTAGCTTTCTATTGGTGAGCCACCATGACTTTTATTTGTGTTGCTCCAGTCTTGGTAGCATGACACGATTAAGCCAGTAGTGTAATGGTTTATTCTTTATATTAAATGAGCTTGTGATACCTCTAACTATCCCTTTAGCCATCACTTATCTATGTTATTCTACAGGTTGTCATTTCTCTGAAATACTCTATGAACAACCGTTACATACTTTTACTTTGATTTCTCTGTTTGGATCTTTTTCTGTGCTTCATGCCCTTGGGTTAAAATGTTTTTGCTGTCTTCTATATATTTGGTTAGTAGGTCTTAGATATTTTGCATCGATAATATCCCATTGTTGGGGGGGCAGGGGGGGGCGGTGGCGGGTGTGGCGGGCCGCAGGCGCAGCTCATTTTTATATTTAGCATTTTCTCTCTAAAAAAAGTTAGGCTTTTCTCAAAGGTAATCTATAACTTTTTTTTTTCTGTACCTCTCCCCCATCCAAAATTCACCAAAACTCCTAAGAAAATCTAGAAAAAACATCTTTGCCATGTCATTTAGATGCCAAATAATCCAAGATTTTGGGCAACGATCAGAATTTTCTAGAAGATTTAATATTAATTGAATATTGAGTTGACTACTGGACTCTAAGAGATTAGGTAAATAAAACTTAATCCTAAAAAAACTGGACTCTTATTCCAAAGTCTAATCCTTAAAACCAGATGTTTCCATTCAAATTCTTAAATGATCATCTACTATAACTAGAAACATCATGACCATACCATTAAATTTTCTTTTTATGAATATTTAACTACATAGAGTAATATTTGCACCCTTCCCCCTTTCCCCCTCATGCTTCCTTATCATCCCTATATGTCACAACCCATTATTGTATCTCTGTTTAAATACCTTTTTTTATTAATTATTTTCTCTAAATTGTTTCAATTCAAAATTCTTAAAAATCTGACCCCAAATTTATATATAGTAAAGACATTTCAATTTTAGAATTTGAAAGTCTTGATTCTCAATACAATAACCAGGTGGTGTCTAGCAATGCGCTGCCTCTTATATTTTATTCCATCATTTTAATTAGATAGCGTATGTTGTTTTATATTGTACACTAATCATCATTTCTACCGTCCCTTTATTTTCACCTTTCATATTTTAAATGGTGCAAGTTGTTCTTGTGTTCTCTGTTTATCATGTTTCTCTTTTCTTCAGTGATAACCAGTCAATTTTTCTCCTATCAAGTTGATAATATTAACCACTATTGGAGACACTACAACAATACTATACTGTGCCACATTTGAGAATTGCCTTGCATAAATTCATGAGTAGATATGAATGTTTAAATATTGATATATATAATTGTTCCACTTGCATACATTAGGAACTATAGCATTATTATGTTTTTAGTTGCAGACAACTTGCTTGCAGTTTAAATTGTCAGTTATTGATGAAAACATTGAAATGTGAATATTTGTGGAATATGCCAATATATGATAGAAGGAGAATAACATGCCCTTAAGTTGCATCTCATAATAGTTAAAAACTACCATGAACTACAGGTTTGTGGGAAGGCAAAATGGAAATCCTACCATCAGAAAAGACCTCTGCCTTCAGTAACTTTGATCACAGTTTGTTAAATATTTGAAAATCAATTAGCCAAAGCATAGTAGCCACCACGTTTTCAAGAATAATATTAGGAATTGTGTAACAAATTAAAATATCACATCACTGTTTCATGAGTAGTGTTTTTTGGACCAGCACATGGATTCCTGCTGACAATTATATAAAGAATTTACATCCAAGAAATTCTGTCATTGTATCAATAGGTAAAAATAATTTTGTGATGATTGAACCAGGGTTGGTGCAGTCAGATTGGATTGGCTTTTGTAAACTTGACATAAATGATTGGTTTGATTACATGGACCAACATAATGAATTGGTGGTTTAATGGATAAAAGCCTCTGATTCTTTTGGAAACAATTCAAGTTGCAACTCCTTGCTAATGCAGACATGGGACATGAAGCATGGCTTAATGGACCTGAATCATGATGTCTGGGTACCTGTAGGGCAAACCACTCCTTGTCCATTTCTTAAATGTCTCAGGTTTCACTTGAGTAGTTAATATTAGCTAATATTAGCTTCATATGTTTCCTTGACATTCCAGATTTTGGTACAAGATATTGCTAATTTTGTATTTGCAAATTCCTTGTATCTTATATCTACTATCACGGTGCACCTATATTCACAACTGGACACGTTTAACTCATACCGTTCCCCTCAATAAAGCTAGTCCCTGAAAAGTATGTCAACGGCAGGTAGTTTGATCTGATCTATGCTGCAAGTTTATCTACTTTATGTATCATATCCAATGGTGAAGGTTTTGTAGTGCCAATCCAAGCCTGAACACAACTCTGAAGCCTTTCATGCTTTCACCAGAGAATTATACATCTAAAAGATCATATAAAAAATGTTCATCTTGCACAAGTAGCTACCACAAAGCCATACTCAAGTGTGTTGGTTTCTCCATTCACCTTTCTGTGTTTCTCTTCATGTACGCGCACATGCTTCATTATTGATATAACTATGTATATTCAGTTCCTTGGCCAGGTTGTTGTCCAATCTGGCGCTAATAAGCAATTACCATGTACTGGACCCAACCTGACTGATGATTCATATTGGGTCTGACAAGTTTTGGTTGGTTAATGAAGAGACCCAATCTATTTGCAGTCCTCCCCTTCTGTTTTGTTAGTTTGAGGGAATTTAGATAAATACTAAATGGTTTCTCAGCATTAACTTTTGGTCAAATATGGAAGTCTCTGCTGGAATTAAGGTTTATCTGTTAAAACCTGCTACTGTGAGAAAAAAGAGAAAAAATTTATCTCTGATCACCCTAGCTTTAATTTTATAATCAATTTGAGGTCATCATGCATTAATTGCCTTAAAAATGAGGGGAAAATCAATGACAAGTCAGTGGTTTAAAAATCTTTTGGAAGTTTGATTATTTCATAGGACACCATTTTCTTTAAGCTAAAGTTACACATGATATTTTATGTTGTTTGATCTAAGCTTATATTTCAATCCTAGCTATTTTGTTGCTCCTTTTTTTTTAAAAAAAATGAAGTTTTTAGTTTCATGATTTCAAGAGAGTTGATGATCTTTTTCTCTTATAGAAAAAAAAAAAATCAGTCTAAATTTTTTGGTGGTTATCCTAATTTAGTTGCATATAATTTATTCAGTAAAATTACAGACTTTGACGATCTTATGGAGCTTTGAATAGTTTGAGAACTCCTGAGCTCTTTAGCAATTTCCATGTTCTTCTAACATGCTTTTTGGTTCTTTTGGACAGGGGCCTACTATAAGTCCAGTGTATTGCAAACGTGATGGTAAGATTGTAGTGGACTACTATGCAATCGTCATATGCGTGCCCCAAAAGACACTTTACAATTCTGTTTGGCAACTGAGATCTGTGAGTATAAATTTAATTCAGCAATTTCCACCTCAACAAATTTTGCATGCAAAAGAATCTTCTGTTGAACCCCCTTGTGTGTGGAACAATTAGGTCTCCCTATGCCAAAGTTGAGAACCACATTTGTTTTCAAGTTTCCTGCTGCATCACTGACTGCACTAACTAAATAACCTCAGACCATTCCAACCTACTAATATATTCATATACAAAGGTACCTGTGTAGGATATGTAAGATTGAATATGGATACAATTTAAGGAATAAATTTGTAGTTTTATCCTACAAGATATTGGAACTTTCCTGATCATTTACCTTCTTTCTTTTTTCCATTTGCAGATTGGTGGCAGTGGAGTCTTGGTCTCTGACTTGACCTACATTTTTGAGGAGGAGACTCCTAGATGGCGCAAACTTCTTTCGCAACTTGGTTTACGACCTTTTAAGCACCAATAGCTCTCGATGTTCATTATTCGTTTTTTTTTTTTTTTGCAGCAATAATAGTTGTCAGGGTTCTGATCAAAAATCGAGCAAGGTGAGTTTCTGACAAAATATATATTTGTCAGTAATTGTACATCATAAGAGTAATTTCATTTAAAGCTAATAAACTCTGTGAGGACCTCATTGTAACCAGCAGGTTTATTAGTCTCTTGCTTGCATATCATTATTTTCTTTTTCATAGTTAAAGCATCTTGGAGAATTGATGAGATCGGTTGCTGTTCTACAACATTGTTAGGCCTAGGCGAAACTCCGTACTTACTGCTTCTTGTGAAAATAGTTTCTTGTTTTCTTCATTACCTCCCCTTGCCTAGTATAATGTTTGTATTCAAAGGCAAATCATTTTTTCATGTGCAGGTCTTCCTATTTGCGGCTTCCGAGCTCATTGGAGCTGACGAATCCTTGATACCGGAGTGGGATCACTTTGCTGGTCTCTGATGAGGGCCCCTTGTTCAGAGCCAGCACTGTTTAACAGGAACCTCAAGTGAAAATGTGATCATGATGCAAAGGAAGTCAGTTTTGGTTCCCTGTGCTATTGAATAACGTGAAAGTATTACTGTCTTATTTTTACAGTTTTTTTTTCTTTTCTTTTCTTAATTTATGGTAGATTGTTAATATTGCTTTCATTGGTTGTTGCATGAAATATTTTTTAGTTGCAATTTTGGTTAGTAGTGGACCCATGTGATGTGTTTTTAATTGGTTTAGGAAAGCATAGTTTCCATTCGTTTTGGGTACTTATGTCAGCTGTGTGAATTATTTTCACGGGTCTTTTCAATTCTGGTGGTCTTCTTCTGGGAGGACAGAAGGTTTCCTAACCTGAAGATGTTTAGCGAAGGCCATGACTTGCTATACTGCAAGTGTGTGAATGGAGGACTCTATCATCTTAGGATCATGCTGTCCATTGTTTAGCTTTTCGGTGCAGAATGCCATCCAAGGCTTTGGAGTTTGCATCATGTCAGACATCTATTATCTTAATTAGAGGTGTTCATGTTGCCGCTTGATGCTCTTCTGTAGCTAGACATTCTATAGTTGAATCATTAAGCCAGATGTTTTATAGTTGGATCATTTAGTTGAATTGTTTTTAGAAAGAAAAAAGAAAAAAGGCTTAAATTCATTTTCACCTTCCAGGTTTTATTCACAACGGTAAGGGCATCTCCTTTTTTTTTAAAAAAAATTTATCTTCATTTTTTTGAAATAGAAAATGTGATTTTTTTTTTTTTTGTTAATCTCTTACTAATAGGAGCCGTTTTATCAAATGCCAATATTTTAAATTGCAAAACAATGAAAGCTACAAATTATAAGCGCTAAAAACGGTACTTATTGGTCACATAACAACCATCACATTAAACTATGAAACGGTGGCAGGGGTTCATATTTGTTTATTATTTTAAAAATTATGAAAGTAAAATTATTTTTAAAAAAAATTAGAAGGGATAAAAATAAGTTTAAACTATAAAAAATTGTATATGGATTTTTTTTTTTTTTTATCCCATTAGTTACTATGTTTACTTTTGCGCATCATTTTGGGTCTTGCATTTAAACTACTATTATGAGGCTACAAATGGATCAATATTTCAAGTTACATTTTTGGATATCTCACTTAGCATTGAGTAGATATATAAAAAGAATTTTAGATCCAATGTATTACTTAGATGAGTTAAGTACATTTTAAATTCAATTTGAAAAGTTTAAGTTTAAGAACCATGTCTAAATATGTTTATATTTGAATGAAGTATCTAACTATGATTTTATATTTATAATATAAAACCTAAATGTTACTTGAGTTTATGTAAGAATCATGTCTATAAAAAGATGATGAAGATGAAATGTTAAGTAGAAGATTACAAGTGCACCGAGGCTGGACGGTTGAATGTAAGCTTTAAGCTGTTGCTTAAGGATATAGCTACTTCTTAAATTCGAAGATGACTATGAGAGTGAGAGATATATGGATCGACGAGAGTATTATGTTGGCTATCGATGTGAATGGACACATTGTATGAAAAAGGTTGCATCGTATGAAAAAGGTTGCAAGCCTTGTTGAAAAGCTACGTGCGCTTGAAGCTCCTGGATTGCATCGTCGGTATGCACAGCGCAACATAGTAGATTACAAAGTGGTTATTAGAAAGATATGTAAGGACAATAATCGTATGTTGGTGCATCAATGTCAATATTACATGCTAAAACTTGCACGCGGACAAGTCGAGATCATTGGAAGAGAGCTGTAGCAAATGAACTTGATAATATCCTGCACTACAAGAAATATCTTTCTGATAAATGCATGTCCAATGAGAATTAAGGAGCATGTATATATTCTTGAACATACAACTAAGATTGTAGTCATGCATCCACTCATTATATGCTACGAGATAATGGTGCTACATTACAAAGTTAAGCATTTTGTGCATACATATATCATCCTACAAATTATGCATTACAATCGGAGTCTGACATATTTATATCTAAGAGATAATCCTTCTTATTGCTCAAGCAAATGAACATCCGTGCTTCTTCCATGTTCCCATTATGAGCAAACTCGCATGCCCTCTATAGAAAATAAAACCTATTCAAACAAATTTTTATGCGATTATTTTCCTCTTAAACAATACAAAATCCTATAAAGCGAATCAACATCATCCCATGGCATGCTCACTACTATTACTCGGAGGGTACGAAGGTTGTATGCTCTTGCTTTAATCCTAAGATTATCAGCTTGACTTACATGAAACGATTATTCATTCATCATTGTGCTTGTTATTGCTAGAGTATTCTACATATTAGGATTTATTGGGTAGTATAAGTTATCCTCTAGTACCCAGTGACAACCGATGGCTCTGAATACGTCCCTTGGGGTATATATAGAACTCATCTCCAAGCCTCAAAAAAAAGATGCCTTGATCCAGTAAGGCCACATAATGTAAGCCCATTGGCTGAAATAAGCCCGAATCACTGCATAGTTCAATAGAAAATATGATACAGTTTAGAGTTCTACGCATTGTTATTTGATGTGATTGGTCGAGATTAATAGGTCGGATGACGGTGACTTCACACCAAATGGTCAGTCTCCGGACCTGCATATTTATCAACTGTGAAAACATGGTAAAAAAGTGACCGAATGACATTAACTTAACACATAACGGTACTAGATGCAACGATGCATTTGAGGACCCCTTAATCGTAGATATAAATATGTCAAAAGTGCCAGCTAGCAGCACATCAATCAAGATGTCAGTGCGTTCGAAACAAAATATAATCATGTAAAAAGTTGTGCAATTCATAATATATATGTCCACATGTGTGTGGTGGTAGATGATACACAAAACTCGAACAAAAATATCTATATACAAATAATTATCATGTGCCACACGATGGTGGCCTTTTCGCACGTCGTGGTCTCGTGCATCGATATACTTGTATAATCTGTGATACATCCTCCTACGATGGTAGTGATGGTGCTGGTTAAGGGTCCTTAACCACCTGTAGTCCTCCATAACCCCCTTCATGTCATCAGCCATCGTCATGTGTGACTATAAGTGGCTAGGTATGCATATTCTCATATATCATTGCCTCCTCGAAGGTATCAAGTATCGGGGCATAGGGCTCATCTCGAAGGTATGGTGACTGCATGGTAAAGATAGCACCTCTGCTAAAATGTGGAACGGTAGATATTAGAAGTCATACGGAGCACATAAACTCTTGGCCATATCAAAATATATTGGTATGTGTACCGGAGTCTAAGGCTCCTACTGTGTCTGTGATGTGGAAGCATGGGTCGATCCTCGTCTGTGCCCCCTATCAAGTCTAGATGCCCGCCTATCACTTGCAAAAGGTACAAGCAAATCAACATCCTCCCTTGGTGCGAAGTATGGATGGTGCTCGTCAATTGCGCCCAGCAATGTAGCAGGTGTTTGTCGAATGACGAAAAAGTATTAATAGCCAAACATTTAGACCACTATGAGGCATCAGTCTGCATTTGGAGAAAGAAAGATTCACCAAATACGAATCTATGCATATGATGATAAAAGTTGTACAATCCCATACATACCACATGATCCAACAATGCTCCAAATGGTGTAATCCATCATCTAGTCATATGATGATACCATCGCATATATGCAGAGTAGTCGACCTACCGTCCCAAAAGAGGGTGGCCCATGATGATACGTGCCAGATAATTTTGCTTACCTTTTAATTTGAGTTTAGCTTCAGAAGTCCATGTATCTTATTTAATAATATATCAAATGTCCAATCACATCTAATCTTAAGAAATTTTGGCCTTGGACCGTCATAATGGAGCCCTTTCGGCCCATCGATCATTACTTCATTGGAGTGTATAATAACTATCAATGTTCTACCATTGCTCATTCTGATATAATTTAATAAAGAAATAATTAACTAACGAAGATAATGACACTATAAGTAAAATTTTGCAGAAACATAGCTTAACATAATAAATAAACATGGATTGCCCAAAAATTTTTAGAATAATTTAATGTCAATAAATAAAAATTAGCAAAAATTTAATATAATATAAAAAATTTAACCTAACATATAAGGTTGGCATACCTTAACAAAGAAATTCTGCAAATACACGTCAAAAGATAAGTTAACAAAACAATTAAACATAAATTACCTCAAATTATCAGAGTAGTTTAATAGAAATTATCAAATTATAACTAATTAACATAAATTATCAGAAATTAACATAATTAATTAATAAAAAAAAGTATAATTTAGGCTATACTTGTGGGCCGAATTTGGATAGCCGATAAAGTGGACAGACGAAATTATGGGTAGAATTCAAGGAGGAAGATGAGCAAATCAAAGCAAATAATGGGATTGAAGGAGGAAAAAGGGTCAAATCTGGGGGCAGCATTAGGGGGTGGAAGAAGGTGGTGGGGGGGGGGGGGGGGGGGGGCGCGGCGTTGTAGGTGTGGGGGAGAAAGGAGTCATGGTGAAGGAGAGAAAAGTCTTCCGTGACTACAAGTAATGTTTATTTTTACTAAATTTTTTTAAAAATAAAAAAATTACTAAAATCATCAGCCACAATGGCATTTTATTTTTAATCCTTTTAATTAAGTAAATTATCAAAATAATTTATTTTTTTAATCATTATTTTGAGTGATCATTTTAATTTCTTTTTAAAAAATTGTTAGTTATGATGATATTTCCCTCTATCACTATTCCACGTGGCCAAAGCCACCGTCAATTCGTCGTATGTTTCAAAACCACTCTTTAAGTTACGGAGTAGTTTTTAAAAACACATTATAAAAAACACAAATCCGGCCTTCGCGTTCTTTTCCGTTTCGTCCGTTGCTGAGGACCTCCACCGAGTGCCTCTTGAACCTAGAAAACCCCAGCCCCGATTCTCCTTCGTCATTGCCGCTCGGGGCCGGCGATCGAACCCTTTGTCGTCGATTTCGTGCCGTTTCTCAGGCCCTGCCGTCGATGCCTGCAGCCGCCGACGTGGTGGCTCTTGAAGCGGAGGAGGTCGCCCGGCGAGCCGAACCATCATCGGCTCTCATGGCAGTGGAAGAACAGCAGGAGTACCGCGCCCTCGACTGCCGCTGCTTCTGGAAAGCGGGGTCCTACGAAGTCCCCTCCGCACCCTCTCAAATCTCTCAAGGTTCTATTTTCTATCCTAAGAAAGATGCACCGGCCTCCCTTTGCTGTGCACTGATGGATTCTTGTGTTGTTTTTGGTCTTTCTTTTTTAGGTTTGCTGGAATCATCCGATTTCGATCGGGCACGTGTCCATCCGAAGTTCCTGCACACCAACGCCACGTCGCACAAATGGGCTTTCGGAGGTTGGTGTTCTTTTTTACTTTGTGATTCTTTAGTTGCGTGCAAAATTAGTACCAAAGAGGAAAGTTATCTTGATCTTACTGGTGTTCTTTATTTGATGTCATAATTGTCTTCTTGTAATTTACAGCGAGTAGTTTACAACCCTTTTTTTCTCAATTCAAAAGATGAGATATGTTGAAATTCTTTTGAAGAATGCACTCTTTTTATTTTTTTAATTCAAACTAAAGATTACAATAACGTTTGTTTGATGGTCATTGCAATATTAATCAGGAGCATATGCATGAAGATGCAATGTGTAGCTGAATGTGGGTTTTGAGAAAATAAAATGTTGGACAGATTGGCTTTGGTTGCCTCAGGCAGGAGCTTTGTGTTGGATTTCTGTGCTTGCTACCTGACCAGATCCATAAGGTGTTCTCATTACCAAGTTTCAAGTTTGGATGAGTTGCACTTGATCCTTTGGCATGGTAGGTGGACAATAGGGTTTGTGACATACATAGATCAGGACATTTTATTTTTATATGGTGATGGGTTGCACTCAACTTGGATGTACCATTAGTTTCAGAAAGCTAGACCTTATCACCTCTTACAAATAAATAAAGTAACCTTATTAGCTTTTGTGAATAGCACATGGTGAAGCAAGGAAAGGCTACAGATAATATTAAGCCTTGAAGGTCGTACCTAGGTTGCAACTTCCTATGTAGTCAGGTATAATGCAAATGAACTATTTCTATTTTTCGATCATTTTGAGACCTATAGATGATGAATGTGGTGTTGTGAGATCATGTTTCAAATTTTAGCTGATAAGGTAAGCAGATTGACTGAACATGTTATTTTGCATGCGACACATTATTAAGTCCATGTCCTTCTGTATAAGGGAGAGTAGATTTGAATTTTTCTCATGCTTGTATAGGCAGCTACAGCACCATTGGCAATACTGCTAATCTGAAGAGCATGATAAGTTCTTTTCCTTGCCAACTCTTATGAGTTCCTTAATTTAATTTAGATATGGGATTATGGGCACATGGTGGGGACTCATATAACTGTGCAATCAACTATACTTGTGTTTGCCATGGGTGACTAGGCTATAGATTTTGATAGTAGGAATTGCTACATAACTGAGCTCCAGCTTCCATCTGTAGTGTTGTCTTAGACCATGATCAATTACTATTTACACCATTTAATATTGTTCCATACCATGCATTTAAGCAAGAGATACAATAATAGTTTAAATGTCTTGACACTGGTTCATTTACCAACTCATTAATCTTGTTATGTGTAGAGGGAAGATTTTGAGTCCCTTTTTTTGGGGTAATTTATGGTACCCCTTATGGGTTCATATTTATTAATATTATGGTCTGATGCTACTTTCTTAGGGATTGTCTTGCAAGAATTTTTACACAATTTAGGGCATCACTATTTTAAAGTCCTATTCTACAAAAATCTTAAATTCTTGTTATTTTTATTTGGATAAACACATTCTGCAGTATAAAAAAATGACATCTGATTAGGTTTTATTCTGGCATCATCTGCATAAAAAGTTTTCTGAATTATAACTTTGAACTCTTTGGAAAACTAGGGAATGTGATCTACACTCCTCTTTGCGTTCTTTGTCAACTATTGCCCAAATTGATAATGCTGATAAAGGACTGCCATCACTCAGATCTATTGTTATTAGTTTCTACAAGTTCAATATAGTCAAATACATAATCTTTTTGAATGCAAGTAAAATAAAAGCTGCAGTTTTGAATGATCTGCCATGCGCATGAGTTTTGACATGAACCAAGTTCTCAAAATATCTTAGTGTAACATATACATTTGCTCTAGAGGATAAGTTCCAAAGAATAACTTGTATAGATTCAAAACTGTCTTTGCACATGCATCAGACCTGGAGTCAGCAAGAGTTAAGAGAAAGTTTGCTAATAAGTTGACTGATAAAAATTTACAAGCAGACAATTCATGTGATTTTTTTTTTTTTTTTTTTAACTTAGAAATTTTACAGTATCCTGTGTTTCACGCAATACTGTACTCAGCAGCATTTGGCACATTCACTATTGTAAAATCTTTAAACTTGAGAAATTTTAAGGCAAACTTTGCTAAAATAAAAAAAAGCCATTCTTTACTTTATGTTATCTCTAAATTTCTTTTCCTGCATTTGGGGTTTCTGGCCAATTTCATATACATACATTTGCTGTTCCTTAGGGAAACTTCAACTTTACGTGTCTATCCGATTATCCCTATTAATGTAATCTACAGAAAGCAAAAACTATCTTGAAGAAATCTTGTAGGTTTTATTGTTACGTACTGATAGCCATGGTGAGGAAAAAAAGAAATTTCTGATGGATATCTGAAATGTAATTCCTTAAAGTCACTTAAAATGGATTAAATGTTAGTCCCTGAATTAAAGCCTGGATTAGATTATTTTGTAGGTGGCTGTGGGAAAGTTCTTATCTTAAAACATGTCAAAAGTTATTATTTCAGCCTTTTGCATACTCAAATACTGTCCATGCAAAGAAATCATGTGCATCTTTAGCTGACACAGTAGTTGCCTACTAAATTTTTATTGTAAAAGCCAATTCTCAAGGAGTTCCAAACTTAAGCAATATGATAGTTAAAAAAAGGTTTTATATGCTAGCTCCTTTATTTATATGTTTATGATCAAAATGATACAGCTTAACTTATGATTTAAACCAAGGACTGCAAAACCAGCTTGAACTGCCCAGTTTGGGGCTATTGTACTGAATTACATGATTACATGAATTTGCAATAAATGCATAAGCAATCCTTTTATCTAATCACAGGATGTTCATTATTTACTCTTTTATTTTGTTTGACTTTGACATTACCATAAACAAGGTTTCAGTCTTGACGGGACGTCCCATGGGATGTCGAGACTGGTTGCTATCGCAAGTGTTGGGACAAGATTGTCTTGCTATCATTTCAACATCTCAATCGGCGCATCTTGGGATGCCTTCTATTCCAAGTGTCGGGACGAGATGGGACGACGACATATACCATTCCATGAAAAAATCGGAACGGTCCTGTCTCACGAGATTTAAAGCCTTGACTATAAAAATGTAGAACTATATACAAAGTGTTTATTTGGTGCTTTCAGTGGATGTCCTCTTATAGGCTTGGTCATCTAGCAGTTGAATGTGTAATTTTTATCGGTTTTGGCCTTCAAAATGCTGTGCTCATAACTGAAGATCATGTTTTCAGTTGTTTGTTTATTCCTCTCAGGGGTTTGAACATGGAATACTTGTGTTGCAATTTGTTAATTTGCTTGTAAAAGAAAAGAAGATTAGAACAAAAGAGTGGGAAAAGCAGGACAAAAGCTTGCAGCAAAATATTATTAGTATGGCTTCTTCTTCATCAACATATGCTGTTTTACGTAGTCATACTTACATTCTTTGAAAATATGCTAAACATTTTTGTGTTATCCAGCATCCATGGAATTCTTTGGTGCCAACCATCCTGCTTTTTTATTTTAATTATGCCTTCTTTTTTTCATACTACTTATTTTTGGAATCCAATTTCTGTATGTTTGATTCTTTTCTTTTTTCTAATTGAATCCAAAGTTCTTTTTCTATTAATTGGAAAATTGATAGCTTGCAGTTTTTTTAATTGTTAGAGTTTGTTGCTTACCACTAAATGATCTTATCATCTAATTTAATGTTGTAATGTAAGAATAGTATTTATAGTTGCTAGGTGTTGAATATTGCTTATTATTGTTATTCCTGTTTTATGCAGCTATAGCTGAACTTCTTGATAATGCTGTTGACGAGGTATTCATCATACTCTTGACTACCATGTACAATGAGAAAGCCTCTAGATTTTGGCATTAAAATCCTGCTGGATGCTTGAGGCCTCGAACTTTCTTATTTTGAATAGCATCCACACACCTTTCAGTGCCATACTGAAAGCAAAGAGAATCTTCTGTATGCCAGCTCCAGCATACAAGTGTTGCTCAGTTTTTCTGTTTTTATTTCTTTTTGTCCAAAAATCCTGCTCACACCACCCATATTGTTGCATATATGTATTCATGTTAGTAGTGTTTTTTTTTTTTTTTCCTCCTGTGAGAGAGATAACAGAGAAATACAACTATCAGAACTAAGAGTTTTGTAGATATTAAAAGAACTAATTAGACTCGGAGATTACAGTTGTTTGTACTACCTCTCATGTCCATTTCACATGTCATGATCTAGCATAATTTAAATGAAGTAACGATCTTCTTCATTAAATCCAAGTCTGGCTTATGTTTGATGCTGTATTGGATTTGCAAAAACAAATTCTTCAAGCTAATAATATCTGCATTTTCAGATCTATTGTTACATTACTTTTGCATATGGGCAGTATGTTGAAGAACTTCACTATGAAAGCTGTTTCAATTAGTGGTACTGATGTTAGCTGGAAACAACTATATCTGGCCTTTCAGGTTTGCAATGGGGCAACATTTGTGAAGGTGGATAAGATCAACAATTTGAAAGATAATAGTCCTATGTTGCTTTTTCAGGGTATCTGGTCTGGCCTCCCTAGAGTATACATATTTTGTTGGATAAGTTGCAGCTAAAATGTAATTTGCTGTATTCACTGACATGATCAGGGGTATCATTGCAGATGATGGAGGAGGGATGGATCCAGAAGGTATAAGGCGATGCATGAGCCTTGGGTTTTCATCCAAGAAGTCAAAGACCACCATTGGCCAATGTAGATATCCACTTGCTAGTGTTTGCTTCAGTATCTTTAAATCTTTTTCTTATGTTTTTAGATTTCCAATTCCTCTTTCTATCTTGATTCTTTAAATACTTATACCGAGTTATTTTGCTTTTATCTTTTGCATCAAGAACTAATTTCTTTCTATTTCTATAAGAACATGATGCTTCATTCTGTATGTGTTATGACACACACACACACACACACACACACACACATGTATCACAATATAAGGCAGGGAGGGCATTGGATTAGCAGGTATATAATTGACTGGATGCCCCAAAGCATTTGGAGCATAAAAAATCCAAATGGAAGAGAAAATAGCAGAAGCTACCTGACCTACTAGGTATGGAAATTGCTTTGACTTGCAAAGCTCACTGATTGGTGAAACCAGAGGAGATTCAGAGGCCCAGTTGAGAACAGCAAGCGTACAATCAATCGGTGTATGGAAGTTCGGTGAAGCTATATGAAAACCTTTTTTTGGAGGATTGAGGGGCATAACCAGTTCACTAGTGGTGGCTAGGGTGGAAGTTTCCATGAGTACTGACTTGTGAGAGTATTGATTTCTAATGGAGAGAAGCTACCTGACCTACGAGGTATGGAAATTACTTTAACTTGCAAAGCTTAATGATTGGTGTAACCAGAGGAGATTCAGAGACCCAGTCGAGAACAATAAGCATTCATTCAATTGGTGTATGGAAGTTTGATGAAACTATACCTAGACCTTTTTTTGGAGAATTGAAGGGCATAACGAGTTCACTGGTGGCGGCTAGGGTGGAAGTTTTTATGAGTACTGACTTGTGAGAGTGCTGATTTCTAATGGAGTGCAACTTGATGGAGTTGAGTTGTAAGAGCCCCCTTGCTTGCATGGTAAGGGGCATCTCATTTAGCAAATTTCACCATATCCGTGAGTTCACCAAAGACTTCAGAAGGTAATCAAATCACAGATTTGATGAAGCTTAAATCTGAGTGCCTGTTCTGGAGACCCACCATTTCTTGAGAACTTGGACCCATGAAGGATTACTTTCGTCAACATGAGCCAAAATTTCCTGCTTCAAGTTTACTCATTTCATGATTTGACCTAATTTATTCTTGCTTAATCTCCTAAAATAAAATTGTCTTTCCCAGCTTCACATTGATAGTTGAATTGAATTGTTTATATTCATGATGAGGTGCCATGCTGCATATAATTTCCAGATGTTTTCTTGATAATTGATGAGGCAAAGTGGCTTGTATTCTAGTGAAAAACATTAGTAAATTAGGGTTTAAATTTGTATATCAACATAATTTTAGTAGGAACAGACCTTCAATTCAATGAAAAAAAATGCTGGCCTAGATATTCCATAATGAGATCATATATGCAAAAAATTAAAGAGATAGACACAGATATGTTGCACTTTCAGATAGGGGGAATATATTGCAGCAGCTCATCTGGGTGATGTGTTTGCCACTTGGCTTTTTATAGGGTCTTCTTGATGAGAGACTGTTGTAGTAAGGAAAATATTAGGATGGGTGTATAGAAACTTTGAAGGATAAGAAAGGAAGGACTAGTGCCAGTTGGCAATGAATTGGTAGTCAACTTGGATACATTGTTTCGGAATGTGCAATTCAAATATTTGGAGGCCTTAGTAATGAGAGGGGCATGGAAAGGAGAGAAGATTTATGTTCACCTTGATGGATATTCTGACTTGTGAGGTAGGATGTGAAAAGCTTATATTGTCTAGATCATTAAGATGTTTTGATTTCATTATTTCTGGTTGCTGCTCAAGTTATGCTAGTTGTTTAGTTAATGTTGCTTGTAGATTATGTTGCATTTCTTTAAAACGATCGACGTCTTATGGGTTCCCATTATAAATTACATAAGTCTGGCCTCTTTATGTCTCTATTATAGTACTACTGCAACACCAGCTACATTGACAAAATTTAGCACCTGAGTCCATTGTGACTTGATTGCATAGTGAAGCCAAAACCAAATGACTGACTCATAAGAGAGGATGATGTGTTTCCTTTATGAATTAGTGTCATTGCCTGCATTGTACTGCCAAAACATATGAAAATGTGGATGATTGATGTCTCTTTGAGGTGGAATCATATGAAAGCCCTTGATATGGTCGATGATGGATGAGTGGGACTAACGAGTTTCCGTGTGTCAATGAAACTTTTTTTTTTTTTTTAATGCAAATTTTGCTCATTTTATGCCTTTTGTCCTTTGAGATATCTGTGCCATCAATGGCCTAACAGGTCATTAGGTAACTTAATGCTGAAGTGAGAGAAATGAACTGAATGTACTAGATTTAGTCCAACATTCTATGATAATAAGATATGGTGGTCTTGATAATGCAGCTTTGCACCAAGTTCTCTCCCCATGAGTACATATGTATTTAAGAATGCAATTTAATTTTGAAAAATATTGGTGAATTAGATTTCTAGTTTCTAAATGTGTTGTGCTAATGTAAATTGCATTATTACAAAAGTATTGCAAATCTTGATAATTCTGTTGCTAAATCAGTAGTTCTTTTTTGATAATTCTGTTGCAAATCTTGTGTTATTTTAAAAGAGTTCTATTTTGATATGGTGTTTTGTTGTATTTGAAAAAAAAAAAAATCACTTAGATTATAGGTTATGTCATCCCTTGCTTATCCTTTATTATTTTCCTTGTTAGATGATTATTATCTCTTGTTTGGTGTATTATGTAGATGGCAATGGGTTCAAGACAAGTACTATGCGGTTAGGTGCTGATGCAATTGTGTTCAGTCGTGCATGTCATGGAAGGTAAGGTTTTTGCTTGAGATTTGGCTGCCATGCTTATTTTATGATTGCAAATATAGCTGAATTTAATAGTCTAATTTTGGTCCTTAATGAAATATTTAGATTTTTGATATCTTCATAGAGATTAAATTGGTTACACTTGAAAGGATCTCCACTTAGATTTGGTCAGATTTAGATTTGGAAGATGGAGTCCTCCATCAATGATCTAAGCCATTAGATGTGTTCTACCACCTCTAAAATACTCATACCAAAATTTTGTAATTTGAAGATCCCTACCTATGCATAGCGGTCAAAAAAATTAAACAGACTAACTTATGAGAAATAATATTCATATTTTTTGACCTCTTGATGCATGGGCTAGACATTTTCATATCATATGCTTTTTAGTGTCAAAGCATTTTAAAGCGAATAAATCACATCTAATGGTTTGGATCATCAATATGGGACCCTCATCATCCAAATCTAGATATAATCGGGTTTAAGTATAGATCCTCTCAAGCATAGCTAAGGTAGGCTCATCTTCATGTATATTTTACAAAATGTGCTGAACTTCTGCATCATGTAACATTGCACTAATTTCTGTTCACACTATCTCTAGTTAATGTTTCTTGTTGTTGTAGTTGCAGAAATTCTTGTTTCTGTAGTTCTGATTATTTTTCATACAGTTGTGTTAAAATATGTTGGTTAAGGTGGCTAGGATTATTTCCATTCTTGCTATATATGCATTATTTTCCTGGCAAAAGGTTAAAGTTGTTCATGCATGTTACAGTTTAGGTATAACAGGATAGCTTCCTCAGTATATGGTTTCAGAAAATAGTTGTGAATTTGGGAAGGCTTATTCTGTAAATGTGCAAATTTTTCATTATTATATGCGTCTCTCCATCCGCATATATGCTATGGTCATCTTTGAACTGGTATCAGGCTAAATTATCTGTGTTAAACCAAACTTGTGGAAAACTGGGAGCCCACTGCAGCTTGAGCGAATGGTTAAGCCTAGAGTGAAAAGGGTGTTGAATCTTACATCAAAAGAACAAGTTCTTGACTTGTTTTATTTATTTTGAGTTGTAGGGATTTGGATTTAGCTTTTTTTTAATTATATTTTATTTCAGCATATTGTATACAAATTTTAGACATGCATGCATCTTTTTTTGTATTTCCTGGTGAAATTGCAATCCTAACTATTCGGTTTATAATGTGAGATTGGACTTCACCTTAACTAACTATTTGGTTTATAACGTGAGATTTGAGGTGTAACTTTGAGACATCTCTTGGATGTGTTAGGTGCAACAAAAGGGTTCATTGCGACCAATTATTACAGCATAGTTGAGCTAAAACTAGTGTTCTTCCTCCAGTAACTTATTCTAAAACATTTTTTGTGGCTGTCATTGGTTAGTGGTCCAGTTGCTGGTAAACATGGTTCAACCAATCCAACATTACCTACATGATTCCATGCTCCACTTATTTTCGATCTTCACTGCCTCAACGAAGGAAAAAGAAAAGGAGCAAAGGAGGCCTCCTCTCAGATTTGGTTGGCAGACTTCTTGAATCCTCCCCCGTGGATTGACTGATAGAGAGGGAAAAAAGTGCAAATGACGCCACCTCTCAGATTTGTCAATCATTACCTTTGTTGGCATCCTTCCCTCAAATTCACCACTAATAGTAGTAGAAGAAAAGTAGGACATCTAGCCATGACCAATGGCAACCTTTTGATGTATACTGTGCTCACTTCTCTCTGAAATTAAGTGACATTAATGATGAGGAGGGGCCTTGTCCAAAAAATCTGGCTCGAGGTAATCCTGGGTCAGTGGGATGAGTGATGAGAGAAGTGGTGATGAGGTAGGTTACATTGTGCTTCATCTGGTTTAAGCACTTTCTCCATCCTCTATCCCTAATTAAGTAATCAAGGAACACAACTTGGACGGACTAGATGGTTGAACTGCCCAGGATAGCAGTTTAAAAGCAGTTCAAGCTGTTTGATTGAAAATTCAGGTTTTCATCTGAACAGATCCACAACAACTAGCGGGTTGAGTGATTCAACTGGGGCAGGTTAACCAAGTTTCAAAACACTCCCTAAAATGAAACTAGGGACAGGAATGTCTTTTTCTTCATTTCTTTAGTCATAAGTCTAGTTAAAAGGTTGATTAGTTTAGTTTAATTAGTTGAATGGATTAAGTTTATCTTTTGGTGCTTTTTTAAGGAGTCATTATCAAAAACATGCTAGAAATTGAATAAAAGTTCTGATATCTTCTTCCTTTATTTCTTCTTTGTCCGGGAGTTGACCTCTTGGATGTTATTATTTGTTATAGATTGGTAAGGTACAAGTCTACCAGATCTAGATTATCCTTGAGAGATCCAGTTGAATATATTACTGCATCAATTTCTATTTTATTAATTGAATTTGATATCATTAATGCTTGCAGTTTCTATTATTTTACTTTTCCTTGACATGCTCCTGTTGGTTGTTTGTGTTCTGTTATCCTGTTATGCTAGGGGAATTTCATAATCTTGTTGATGTTAATTTTACCTCTGTAATTATCATATTTCTGACCTTTTTTCTGGTTCTTTCTAGCCATGTCACAATGAGTATTGGCCTTCTATCATATACGTTTTTAAGAAGAACAATGAAAGATGACATAATTGTCCCAATGGTAACACTTTCATCCATCTTTTGTGTACATGTATCTTGGTTCAAATATTAAACCTATTTTTGTCTGTTATTGCAGCTTGATTTTCAGATTATTAAAGACCAAATAGAACCATTGATATACAATTCACAGGATGATTGGGACACTAGCCTGAAAATAATTCTTGATTGGTCTCCCTTTTCTTCAAAGGGAGAACTGCTTCAACAGGTTACATATTCCTTGCCCTATTTTAGCTTTTCTTACGTTAAATTGTACCTATTATATGTAGCATTGTAAAGTTGATAATTCATGCTTGTTTTCTTTATCCTTTCAGTCTGCATTCTCAAATTCTTGCATATTTTATTTATTTATTTATTTGCTTGTTATCATGTATTTTTTAAAATTGTCTTCTTACTAGTTGGTTGATCATATTGTTGCCTTTGGTTTGGCTCAAGGGTTGCAAAACTGACTCAAACTGCCCCGTTCGGAATCTATCATATTGAACCGATGCAGAACTAGGTTGGTTTGCTGGTTTGGTATGAAAATCTGTCTCTACTGGTTTGAACTGCATGAAACCACCTGATTCTGCTCGGTACTGACTGGAACTACCTAGTTCTACTTGGTATTGATCAGAACCGTTCAGTAACAACCCATACTACCTTGGTTTCAAGTGGTATTGCCATAAAAAGTGCTAATAAGCTATCTTAGTACGGGGTGCATATTGTATCATACTTATCACACCTACTGAACCAAGGTAAAACTTATGGCATTAGCATCAAGATGTAAGAATGATTACCTAATAAGTTGGGTTGCATGTTTTCTTCTAAATGCTCTGAAAAAAATAGAGGTTTGGTGTTGTATGGCTACAATACTATAGTCATCATGCTTCATTGAAAGCACAAGGGCAAAAGAGATATCTTACATTCCACAAATGTTCTAAAGCCTCCATCCTTAAGCATATGCTTCATGAACAGCCAAAAGCCAAAACCCACGTCTTACTATCATGAAGTGTGTGTGAGAGCCTTGTTGGGGTTGTCATTAAAAGAATCTGATTCTCTACCAATTTGAAAATCTGCTATACAAGAATTTGATGTGTGTCAAAAGTGTCAACATGTGGCCTACCAGCTGATGTGTCTATGCAGATTTCACAAGACATGCATTAGTTCAAATAACATTGCAATGGCTTGAAGATGGATGACACTTGTTAAGTAACTTATGGGTCATTTGATCACTACATTTACATAATAAAAGAGGCTAGCACACTAGATCAGGATGTTTGGATTAGAATGCCATAATTGGTGATATCTGCTTCGGGTTGATAGTTGAATAAATATATATCTAGTGCTTTGCCATATGCTGAAGCATGTAGGTATAAAGCATAGAAGAAACTACTGTTATTGTGCGTGTCCTATCAATCAGAGAATGTCAAAAAAAATTTTAAAAAAAGTGTATAAGATACAGCTTGCTAGTTGTACCTGCATAAATATTGGATCATGGATACTTTGTAGTTATGGCATGTGCCAGAAAAGTTAGAACATACCTGTTTAAGTTGGTGAGAGAGAGCTTCAGTAGATGTTATGAGATCTATAGAGAGGAGTCCTAAAAACATTCAAATGCTGGTTGTGTGTAGAGGTCTAAAATATCCTGGTTAATTTTTTTCCCTTGTGACTCCTAGCAGACTATAAAACCATGTGACAATTACATTGGTCATAAGTACTCTATTTCATGTCGCTAATTGGATTGCCTTTTCTTTCCCACCAGTTTGTGAACCCCTATCTAAGCCTTAATCTCATGGATAACAATAGTGTCTACAGTACCTTTGCATCTAATGTTCGTTGTCTTGTGAGGGGTTGTAGCATTTACCCTTGCGGTTGAATTTCTCTCTTTATGTTTAATCTTAGAAGAATTAATACTTAAATACTGGTGCTGTTAGGCCTAGCTTAAAGAAATGTTTATTATAAAGGTTTTTAATGAATAATCTGAATTTCTTTCTCATGTTTTTCAATCTGCTTAGGAGTTATTTCTTGCTTGTTACATATCTTATTACTCCTCCTTAAAATCAAATTGAGGTATGATGCTGAAATTCTTAAAATGGGTTCTTATTTTCCATGTTCCTATCATTATGTCTTGTCCTCGGGTATTTCAGTCTTATATTCTCATTTACATGATTTTTTGATAAATACTAGATGAGTTAGTTGATCATTTATTTTTTTCATATACAATTCTGTCATGAAGAAGATACATTGTTATTAATTGTATAATGTATATTAATTTATGTTTCTCATAAATCAGTTTGAGGATCTTGGGTCTCATGGAACCAAAGTTTTGATATATAATCTATGGATGAATGATGATGGTCTTTTGGAATTGGACTTCGATGATAATGATGAGGTATTTATTATTTTATTATTTTATTTAGTAAACCATCTATGTTTCATGATATTTCTGACCTTTTTCTTGATTAGATATTGTTATTGATTGACCACAAAAATTTATGTATGCATTATAATGATTTAACTCCTCTTTTTTTGGGGAAAAAAGTCGTATCAGCTTTTTGTGCTGTATGAGGTATCGAATATCATTATCAGCTGCAGCAGTGGCATCACCATCACCACAACCACTATTACTAGTCTCATCATCACTACCACCACCATCAACATCATTACACCATCAACATCACCATCCCCATCATCAGCATCATTAGTGTCCCCATCGGCATTGCTATCATCATCATCATTTTGGCATTGGCTTGGCACCATGGAAATGCAGCTTTTGCCTATACAATTCTATTTGTTGTTTGCGCAGTTGCTTTTGATTGATTTGATTTTAGTACAATTTGATCAATCTTCACTTGGAATCATTTATGGTTCAATTTTATTGACTCTTACTCGTTTCTTTGAATGAAAAATACATCACCATTGGGCTGCAAATTGAAATATTGGTGATTGTAATATTTTATATTTCATGATTTGGTTCTTATAAAACAGCTACTTATACTTTTGCCATGTGAAAGCACATCAATGAAAAATAGTATTCTTATATAATTACTCTATAATGAATATTCCATGATACCTGTGAGCCATTTCTCTCATGGCAGATCATAAAGTGGAAAATCTATTACATTTCCTTTAAAATACTATCACACCTTGTGATCCCAAATATTTGAACCCTAAAGCGTCACTACCAAAATCAAATAGATCTAAATTCAAACTTAATCATCGTCAATAAAAATTGATCAAGATGCCTATGTATTTAACATACTTAATAAAACCCTCATGGTCAAAGGATAACTGAAAACATACTGAACCCTGTGATGTCTGTATTAAAAATCTATTTATAATCTTAAAAATACCTTATTGTACATAAAATTATATCTTCAAGTACATATCTAGGCATCTCTGACATCACTTCAATAATCATAAGATTCCAATTTCAACATCCAAAATATCGAAACTGCTTCTTCAAATTAATTTACTGGAACTCTCATTAATCACTTTGAAAAAATATGAAATAATGAAGTGAGAGTAAATTCTGACCATGATCAAAGAACTTAAGGATGCATGCGAAAACAAATGACTGAAATGAAGCACATGATTAAATTGTCAATGAAAATCTTCAGTGGAATGCACTGAAATCATTTTGTTATGAATTCTGAAAGCAAAATCTTCAATAAGAAATAAGTTGCCAGAAAAGGTTCAAATTCACGTTTAGAAAAGAGTCAAATAATTTACACCAATCACGAGTTAAATATTTGTTTAATAACAAATGGAAAAAATATGATTTATATTTCAATAACATAGTTTCACATTTTCCTACAAAGTATAACTTATACCTTGATGGTACATAAATCTTCACCACAAATAAAGCTGTGTGAATTGTCACTAGCGAACCAATAAACCGAGTCAGGCTACATTAATCTTCCATGCTAATGCAGATGAGGCCATGCAAATTCTCGAGATCTACATATACCACTTGGCTAAGGGTCTGCATAAATCCTCATTAATAATTTGAATGAGGCCACATATATTGCTAAATCACTGAAATCACTGATTTGAAGAAGTCCTCGTTAGTGCTTTAAATGAGGCTGATATACCACTTGGCTAGTGTCCACTCAAGTCTTTCCTTTTATTTATATTTTCACTTTGTAAACCTCATAAATGCCGTACAAAACACTTATAATATTGCTCTAGTGAAAGCAATAAATGTAGGAGTTGGAAAATAGAAAGTAGTTTCACATCATAACACATGTATACATATTCCCAAAATATCAATTCAAAACTCCTTATAGGTTCGGAATTTCAATATTAAAACCTAAAAATAGTTTCAAATTGATATTGTATCAAGTCCCCAAAGGAGCAATACCAAAATCACTGCAACAATTTGTGGGTTTCTAATTTGAAAGCACTTTTAAAGCGAAGCCAATTAAAGAATCCAAAGTACTAAAAGAAAACCCTTACTATTGAGATTTAAAAACCTTAAAGCAGCATCCAAATTTCAAATCAATACAAAATTTAGAAGACACATAAAAAACCCCAAGCTTTGATGATTGATTAGGGTTTTATAATTTAAAAATGTTATTTAAGTCTGAAATTAACTCATTAGGCAGATGATCTAAGCGTCAAAGAAACTAGGGATAGCTTAAATTCCAAAGAAAAGTTACTTAGGAAGATCATAGACTTTGGGAAAGATCATGCAGTTTTTAGATTTCAAAACCATGCATGACCCTAAAACTGAATATGAGATTCAAAAACAATAATCAAATCAAAACTTAAGCACATGGAGTAAGCTACTTATCTAATGAAGAAAATGAAACAATCCAAGCTTCCCTTGATCATCATCATCATCATCTTCCTCTTTTTTTTCTCACTTGAAGGGTCCCATGCACCCTTTTTTTCCTCCTCCCTAACCAGTTCCATTGGCCTCTCTCTCTCTCTCTCTCTCTCTCTCTCTCTCTCTCTATATATATATATATATATGCTTGTAATGATGGTTTAGGAGGCTGCTCAGGAGGATGAGGTGTCAGTTGAGGTGGGTTAAGTGCATAGTTCAGTGGCAAACTGACAGGAAGACAGAACAGAGAGACAAACAAGAGAGGCTTATTTTCATGTAACATTGTTAAATAAATTACTTAAGACATCACATGCGAACAAGGCTGTATGACCTATTTGAATTCAATAAAACTACTTTAAATTTCAATTCCTTAAGAATAGAGAATTGATTTCCCAACTTCAGTTCAAAACCTGGATTTTTGGCTCTGAGTCAGAATTTTAAACTCCAAATGTTGAAGTATTTCTCCAGTCTAAAGGTTTCATAAATCGTATTTAATCTAAACATTACTAAAACCCAAAAGTGTGCGTTTTCTAGTTAAGGTTGGACTATTGAATTTGTGAGGACCATGTGTGTTTGTGTTTAGTTGCATATCATTATGGATGGAGTAAATCTTGGATACTTAAATAGAGTTGGGGACCCCAAATATAACTTTAACTAGCTTTTTTTTAGATATGGTCCTGGGTTGTTACAAATGCAATCAAATCCAACTCAGCCCATGATTTATGCGGATTAAGGGATACTATAGGATGGGCTATTTTAGGGTTGACTATGGGTTGATGTTACTGTTTGTGATTTGTTCTCAACTAGACCTTTACGTTGCAAAAAATTTTGGGGTTTATGCAAGGAGTGTGAGGACCCATGTGTGTTTCTTTAGTTCCACATTAATTGTGTGTTGGAAAGTTGGGTACTTAAGCAGGGCCAGGATCCCAAAAAAAAAATTCTAATTAGCTTTTTCTAGGTGAGAACCTAGGTCGTTATAACTACAGTTGGGCAAAGTGATAAAAAAAGTGTAGATTCAGGTATGAAAAAGGGAGTCTTTTAATATAATAAGTATTGCTAAAAGCATTAGGCGCACCCAAGCGCAAATAGCTTTTGGAGCCTAAGTGCAAAGTACAGGTGTGCGCTTGAGCGAAGTGAGATGTATTTTTTTAAAATAAATAAAATAATTTATATAAGCAATATTTATAACACATAATAAAAAAAAGTTAAAAAAAATTATAATAATAATATATTTAGCTTATTAGCTCAATGGAAAGCATCCTTTTTTTTAGCTGAAATTTGTAGTTCCTTAATGCTTTTCCTCATCTTTCTCAGATTATAGCATAATTTTTAATATCTCATCTCTTTGTCTTTTAATTTTTAGCTTTTTTATAGGTGAGAAAAATAATTGTGTATAGGATGGTGCATCATAAAGTCAATATAGTCTAATAAATATAATAATTTTTTTTAAAAAATATTACAAATATAGCTTACGAAGAAAGATATGCCTTTCTTGCATCTCAAATAAAATTAAAAACATGCATTTTTTCACCTTAAGTGCGCTAAGGTAAAAGTACCTCACTGGAAGCGCCTAACCCACTTTAAGAGCGCTTAGGATATAGGAAGCGCTTAACCCCTTGGTGCCTTGCGCCTTGTAGCTTAGGCGTGCTTTTGGCAACACTGAATATAATAAGGATTTAAGGATGCCTAAGAACTCAAACAAGAAAAGAACTACTGTATTTAATAGATTATAGTGGAGGTCAGTTTTGTTTTAGTAAATAAGAAGATTTAACAAATCTAGTTTTGAGCAGGGCATAAATTTTTTTTATGTAAATTTAATTCAAAATGGAGTTTGACAATAGTAGGGATATCTTTATTTGCTTGGAAAGAGGGCGAGGTTGAGTGAAGGTTTCAGATTAGGTGTGGCACCAATGATTAATTATTTTGCTTGTGAGCTTTAAACAAATGTTGCCTGCTTGACTGAATTAGCTAGGATAATGTACTCTTTCACAACAACCCTTGCTTGTACCTCGTTACTTAGGCTGTTGCCCAAGAATATTGATCCTTTTTTTTAGTTCTTTAGGAGTTCAAATGATTTCCTTGGTTGAAATTCTTAAAAGTTGAAGCATTATGCAGATCAGATTGGCTTATTCAACTTTAAAATGCTGAATTAGGGTGTCCTATTCATGTGGCTTGATGGTTGTTAGTTTTTAACTGTCATGTATTATGCCTGTGTGAGTCATGGTCTAGCATGGTATGCCAATAATGTAGCGTACTGTAATTTGCTAACACTTCGTAGTTGACAAAGACTGGAATGGCAAGAAACATTAGATTGCTGGAGGATACATTAATGGCTTGCTAGGATGTTCATATATTCTTGAATTACTTGCACCTAGGCTATGTTTAATTGCTTCATATATGGAAATGAACATGTTTTGAAGTTTGAACAATTTAATATGTTTTTTGATTAATCTATATCAGCAGCCATTCTAACCATACCAAAGGTGATTGATCATTGCTCATAATCAGTGCCTAAATGTGTGAACTACATATTTTAAGAAGTCTAACATGCAAATAATCATGAATTTGCTTTATACAATAACATTTATACTGTAATGGACTAACAATTACAAAAGGAAAAAAATCTTACAAAAGATTGTGGACTTTTGAGAGAAAAAAATAAGACTGTGAATTGAGCTAGGAATAATTATTGTATTTTGTTGTTTTCTGTATTGAAGAAATTATAGGTAGATATAAACAAACAACTTAAGCAGACTCCTCCTGGAGCATTTGCCATTTCCTTCTTTATGTTTTTGCTATGCTAGTTGAAGATAAGAAAATGTCCTTGATATCAAATCATATTTCTATAGTTAAGGGTGCAAATTGAGCAATACTGTGTCCATTATGTGTATGTTCATATATACCAGTTGTACCTACAAAAGAAAATTCAAAAGACTAGTAACTGCCATGCATCTATGCATAATTTATATGCTTACAGTATATTGAAGGTATATTGGCACTGATGTTGGAGAAGCATGTATAGCATATAATGCCGACATTTCTCTGTCTCCATTATCAAATTGCAGGATATATTACTAAGAGATCAAGCTAACAGTGGAGGCTTTTCAAAATTTCATAAAGAAATAGTGCAATCACATATTTCTTATACCTTTAGGTATTCATTGCGGGTGGGTTTGACTTCTTTTGTCTTGTTATCTGGCATGTCTTACCTGTATATGTTATCCTTCATGTTAATTGCATTTTTGCAGGCATATGCGTCCATTCTTTATCTCAGAAAATTCTCAAACTTCAAGATTATATTGAGAGGAAAACCAGTGGAGCAACTAAATGTTGCAGATGAGTTAAAATTTAAGAAAATAGTGACTTACAAACCTCATGTTGCGATGGACTCACCAGATGTAAGTGTATGAAGCCAAGCCATGATTTATTTCTTGTTTCTGCCATATATTTTTTATTTTTATTTTTATTCTCTTAAAGTATTTCATTTCCAAATTTTTCTTGTAGCTTCAACATTTGGATTAAAGTAGAACTACTCTTCTTTACCAAAAGGTAGAACTACTATTGGAAATAAGGCTTTCATATGTTGTTCAAGCATGGGATTTTCCTATTTCATCATAGGACTAAGCTGTTGTGTCCTGTGCCTTTTTAGTTAGGGGTTGGCACAGTAAGATTTTTTGTGCAGAAAGAATACTAGCTTATACCGGCATGAAAATATACGCCATGCTGGTACAAGATAGGCAAAATGCATGCCAAAATAACATGGACATATGATTTCTTAAGACTATGATAAAGAGGGAAAATACTTGAATGATATTATGTCAAGCTAGTCCTTAGTAGCTGGACTCTTCTACCTGGGGTCATGCACCTGTATCAGATCTTCCTAGAATCTTAAACCTGCACCCACTACCTAAACGCTTCCATACTTAAGGTGTTTCTAAAATATTATCTTCACTACAGTTACAGGTTTGAATCTGCTTTTGCACCAGCTTGTAATTCTGGCAAGAGCTGGTTCCAGATGCAGATGTGTATTGCCCTTATTGGGATTTGACATATTGGCATAGAATAGAGATATAGAGTGCATCATTTGTTTCTCTTGATCTAGGTATCATTTGTTTGCTAATTGTATTTCCATGCCTACTTCCTCTCCTAATCTTTATCTAAAATCACATAGCAGTCATAGAATGTATCATATCTTTTAATTAATGTCAAGCTTGTTATGGTTGTTTTGGGTTCTTATGTTTTAGATGATGGTGTTTATATCTAAAAGTCTGTAAATAGTGCATTGCATTGATTAAGTTCTTTTTATTGACAAGAAATTTGTTTTAAGCTTCTTTGAAAATATTACAATTGCTTGTAAGAGTCAAATTGCTATTTAGTACATTCAGATATATATCCAATTAATACTAAAGTACTTTTAAAAAGTACAAATTGCATATCATTTTTGGGCATGTTGTGGTTTGTTTGGAGTGTACCTATTGTGTGGTTGTGCAAATGGCAGAGGATAGTAACGGAATTGCATCAATCAAGGATGATAGTGATTGGGAAGTGGGTGTGCAGAATGAAGATGAGGAAACTTTTGTGGACAGAGGGTCTTTTTTTTGATGGAAAGGTCTTTGGTAGCATTAATAACATTGATGCAAGTTGCAGATATGATTTGGATGAGCTGCTAACAATGATGGATGCAACCTTTAATATGGTGAAAGATTCATGAAATTGGGTAGAAAGCTTGGCTAGAAAGCATTGTCATTTATGTTTACCCTTAAACCAGGCTTTTTCTTTTGCTTGTTTCTACATATGAAAGTTTCTAGCTTCTCCCACCTATTCCTCTCTCTGTCTCCTGTCTTTACATTGCCAACTGCTCTTGTTTGACAGACGTACATATGCATTTTATCTTAATATTATTTTTTGGTGGTGACACATTAATACTATTGACAATGTAGGTGGTAGTGCGGACTACCATTGGCTTTGCAAAGGAGGCACCAATTCTGGGCATTTTTGGCTTAAATGTCTATCATAAAAACCGTCTTATCATGGTATGGTTGTATATCATGTACTCAGGCATTTATGTATTATTTAGCTTCTTTTTTACCTCTATTTTTTTTTTTCATTTGCTATTGATTATATATTTTTTCTGTGTGGTTTTAGTATTGAAAGTCTTTTATAATTTTGTAGATGTGACTTGCTAATTCATGTTGAAATGTAAAAAAACAATATCTACTAGGGTTTAGGCCAATTATGTATTATATAATATAAATACTCCCATAATTCAAATATTTACAATTCTTAGATGCATAAATACCTTGCACACACTTTAGATGACAATCCATTTATGGATATCAGAGGTAGCGAATGTTTGGTGATAAGGAGCCATAAAGTTGACCTAAAATAGTCGGAACAATGCTAGGTGGCTCTGGGTATGGTTAAAATGTAGTTATAAATAGTGTTGCTTAGACATGCAACATGGGTCTCTGGTGTCCAAGTGTCCTGAATTATCTAGTATGGCAATCTTAAAAAATCTGAAAATGGGGACACTGTGTGTTTGTGTGTTCTTGTTTATTATGTCATTTATACTTTGAAATAGTAAATGCACTTGGACAGTGAAAACTAGTTTTTTAAATAAATAGAAGGGCAGATTTGATATTTTGCTTTCAAAAATCCTTCATTTTAGCTTTAATGTTGAAGTAAAAGCCGTAAGAAAAAGCAACTTAGGTTTAAATAAGAGAGCGAGGGGGAGAGAGAGATTGGAGAAGTTAGAAGGAAGGCTTGAAGAGAGAGATGGAACCAAGAGAAAGGTACATGGAGCTTGACTAGTTGCTCTCTCTCTCTCTCTCTCTCTCTCTCTCTCTCTCTCTCGCCTCAATTCTTTTACATTTTTTCCTCGTTACTAGTCTCTCTCTCTCTCTCTCTCTCTCTCTCTCTCGCCTCAATTCTTTTACATTTTTTCCTCGTCATTAAGAAGAGTGAGATGGGCAAGACATAAAGATGAGGATGCAGATTTTTATTTACGCCTATTTTTTCCTTTTATTTTCCCTCTAAGGCAAGATGTCGGAGCAAGGGTTCATTTTCTATTTTTCCTTTTCCCTTCTTTGACCTTCCTTGATTGGCTTGGGAAAAATATTGGAATTTCTTTTTAATTTTTCTTTCTTTCAAGGGTAGCTAGAAGTATGATTGAGTCAGGAGTTCTGGGGAGTGAGGATTTATTGTCCTTTTTGATTTTTATATCTGTCCTTTTTCTTTTGCCTTAATTGGCTAACTTCTAATTTTTCTTTCTTTTAAGGACTATTAGAAGCATGATTGAGGCAAGCATTCATGTCATTTTAATTTCTTGGGAGAACCACCTAATGCAACCATGTCCATGGCATATCTTGTTGTATCAACCGTGTTGTGTTGTTTTCCTATGGGGCACATCAGAAGACTCAGATATTTTTCATGTGTAACGATCCAAAGGGATAGTCAAAAATTGTTATTTGGGATTCTTGGCCCTATTTAAGTGTTTGATATCTCCCCAACTTTCTATTGATTTGGACTAAACTAACACTTGCATGAGTCCTTGTACCCCCTTTAATCCCCAGCATCATCGTCAGGAGAAGGGACCAATCATAGATACCATGATTGGCTCATGGTTAACCTTAAGAAGGCCTAGACTATGATGCCCTCTAGTCCACATTGGCCGTGTGACCGATCAGCTTTGATGTCATTTGTCACAACTTAGGACCTCACCCAAAAGGCTAATCAGAAGGTGTTATATTGGATCCTTAGCTCTGCTTAAGTATCCATGATTTATCTAATGCACGATCGATATTGAACTGGACACATGTCCATGCGAGTCCTCACACTAGGTTTGGATAACATTGGTTATAAACATATCCACATAATGCAGAAAGGAAGAAAATACATGTGGTCAACACAGAAGTATTTATGGGATGCTCTTCTACTAAGGGTGAGCATGGGTCGGATTGGGTTGGTTTCAGACCAAAACTTAGAATCAATCCAATCAAAATTTGTTCCAAGATTTTAGTCTCATAACCGAATTGACCTTATTTGGCAACCAACCTGATTAGATCAATTCGATTTTGAGTCAATTTCAAGGTAGACCCGATTTTCTATTAGCTAAAATTTTGCTCTTAGTTGTATTTAATAAAAGGAAGTATATAGTATTTGTTGATTAACCTAACACTAAATGTCTTTTGGTAGAGATAGTAGACAACACATGAGGTCTATCTGATGTCTCAAGGTCGATTTTTGGGAGCATGTCAAATTTTTTTTTAAAAAAAAGATATAAAAAAAGAGAAGATAGTTGGTTTTTAGGTCAGTATTGAGGAACTGACCCTTCGAATCAAGAACCGATTTGAAGGGGATTGGTTTTAGGCAAGGATGGCTGAACTATACCGAATTAGACTATTCGGAGTGAATTGCACCAAGTTATCTTATAACTGCCCTATACCGTACCAAACCGCCTCGTATATGCTAATTCACCTACTATTATGCTGTCGATTCGGTACGATACACCCCATACTAATTCGGTTCCAAAACGATATTGATTCTTGGTACGACAAACTTTGGTTCCATGATTCTGGACCTAGAATTGATCCCATTAGCATTCAAATCCAAACCAACCCCACCCTACCCTATGAGATCAGGTTGGTACTGATTCTCTAATTAACCTAACCCGATGGACACCCGCATCTTCCACCCATCACCCTGCCCAAAAACACAGTCAAAAGGAAATAAAAGCAACAAAGGTGGGTTGTGTTGGAAGTGCATGCCATACGGATTATGAAACCAAGGTTTTAAATACTAATATTAAAATCCTTTAGCATTTTCCATTGGGATTGTATGATATCGGTATTGACAGGTATGTACCAAAACTGAAAACATCAAATTTAATGAAAACTATTGATATTTATCAAGTACAATCAATATGGTACCATCAATATGCATCTGTATAGATTAGAATGGCTGGTACAGGTGGTTTCGGTGTCTTGGCACATGTACTGGTATTGGTTTTGCATCAAAATGGTACAATACTGATGGTACCATCCCATTCCGACAGTTTTGGAATCCATAGATGGAACAACCATAACATAATAATTGATTGGCTCATAAGGTGGAAGTTAACAGCGCTATATTGATATGTTTTGAAAGGTGTTTGTGATGATAGGTTTGACTAGAGGCCAATAACATCATGTAGCATTTATTCAACTGATGAATAATTGTTGATTATATGCAACATTAATGACAAGACGTGCCTATATCTGTAATAAAAGTGAGGGATTTGTATAGAACATAATAAAAACCTTAGAAATTGTTTGTGTTGATGGTGATGACTTTCAAAAGGTTTTCAACATGGTCTGGTCTGGCCTTTGAAGGATGCCTTGAGCTACCAAATGAGCTGATAGTGCAATTTGACTATCAACAAGATAGACCATGGGGAAGTTAGGATAACAATCAAGGTCCATAAAACTAGCACCGAGGCCCATATCGGTATATTTCTAGTTCGGTACAATATGAGTTGGTACAGTACGGTAAGCACCTTTTGCCAAGGCAGAGTACCCATTCTTTTCTCACTCTTAACTATAATACCGCTTAGTACCGAACTGTACGGGTTGATTCCATTCAGTTCAAACTGATTTAGATCAACCGAATTGAAATTCATTAATGTACCAGTACTTTACTGGTATGGTATCAGTTGATGCGATAGACTTTGATGACAATAGTCTTTTGACTAGTTGAAAGTCATCGCAGAAATCGCAGTAGAGGTGGTAGCACTTAGCAGATGGATAGAGCAATGAAATTGGTGTATGTGGAGTGGTGACGATTGATCTTCAAGTGGATTTCTCAAGGACATTGAGTGAATGATAGCGCTGCTGCAGCAGCTGAAAAGTACGTGTGAGCATGCAAGGTGTGTTTAGCCAAAGATATCTTATCTAGTGTGGATATGTAGAGGATTGGTGGTGCAGTCTTGGAAAATAGAATGTTATTTTGATCAATAAGGATTACACAATAGTCTTGACAAGGGAGTAAAAGATGAACGGCTTTAATAAAATCCAGTCATTCTACGATGAAAGATTATTCTTCAGTAAGAAACACATAAATAGTCTAATAACGGATCCTTTGAGTGGAAAATGCTGATATAACATATGCCTTGCGAGCAAATAAATTCTATCAAGGGTGCCAGATTCTATTGGAAATTTTGCTCCCTATTCTATACATTTATGAGAGCTGATACTCTGCACCTTCGTCTGCTCTACATGCTTCTACTTAAAGAGACCCCTTCTGTGTGTAGACTGAATATGGAAGCTTGACAGATGATGGAAAGATAAACTATATGAGTTGTAAAGCTATAGTAAGTAGTTGCCCATTGGAAAAGAGACAAACACTAGTCATGACATGTGATGTGAGATGATTGAGAATAGCAATCACAAGTTTATCAATGTGAAGAACCAAAAAGTCAAAACCAACTATAGCTGGCTGTGATGGCCAAATCAAAGAGTAGTTTGAGGGCATGGTGGAGGCTAAACTCCATATGTCATCCATTCAAATTCTAGAGAGCATTAAAGGAAATCAATTAGTGGGATTTTTTGAACTTGTACAATATAATAGTTAGAAAAACTTTTATTAGTTTTATCAATTTGCAAGCAACTTGGCCAATTGTTTATTCACTACGTACAATAACTCTATGCATACGCACATCTTTGCTATACAGACGCATCCCTATCAGATTTATTGGTCTTTTATTCTTCAGGACACAAGTACTCAATGACTGTGTCATAGGACCAAGTAATGCTGATGCAAAGCCCCTGAGGTTGTGAACAAAATTCTTTTGGCCGCATACAAAATTAATGTGGTGTTTTTGTCCCCATCAGGTTTTTATATAACTTTGATGCTTTAACTAGGTCAGAACAAGATCCATGTACCAATTGTGACACATGATTCTATGCAATGGTGGACATTATAGGAAATTGTGAAAGAGTCATTCCTTATAATTCTTTGCTGATTGTTTATGCATGATTTCTGTTTCAAAACAAACTAATGAAAACCTAGAGTTTTAGCAATGACTAACAAGTTAAATAATTTTCTTAAATAATGTCTTCAGCCATTCTGGAAGGTGGTTCAGGAAGGTTCTAGTCGAGGAAGAAGTGTTGTTGGTATGTATTTGAAGAAAGTAATTTCTTTTCAAGGATTTCATTTAATCTATTTAAAATATATCACATGTTGATCAACATGCAGGAGTTCTTGAAGCAAATTTTATTGAGCCTGCTCATGACAAACAGGACTTTGAAAGGACTCCATTATTTATTCGATTGGAAACAAAGCTTAGGCAAATGGTCCTTGATTACTGGTAAGTCTTTTCCAAAATATGTTAATATATCTGGGTACATGTTCTTATATATCCAATAATCATTTCGTTACATCTCAATGTCCACACAAGGAATTTTATGTTCCGTAGTTTAGATTCTTGACTTTTAATCCACTGTACGTTTACCTTGTTGATCTCCTTTATATGCATATTCTGAGCTTTTGGGACATTCTTTTTATGCCCTAAGTTCACTTGCTAGGTTTTGTTTAATACTATATTAGTGATATTATAAGGTATTAACTCATACAACTGCTTTATTACTTGTCTTAGGGAATAGTTCTCACATCAATAAATTTACAGTTTACTAGCGTTGTGATAATGGATGGTTATATACAATTGATTGTAACCTACAAACCTTACACTATCTGCATGGTGCTGATCTTGAGAATGGTCATCCTGCTGTAACGAACGTGTCATCTACATGGAGCAAGATGGTAACGGTAAAATACTCAATTTTCCAATGTATGATCATGCTTTGAGGAAGACAGCGGCAAGCATTTATTTCTATATTTTGCATCTGAAACACAAAAAGGACTGTGTTGGACACAACAAAAACAACATGCTTATGTGAAGTGAGTTTGAACAAGGCAAGGTAGTCAAAATGATTAAGTGGCTGATACATGCCTTTTATCCTTAGGTGTTTGAACAGTTTTATGTGTTCAATGGACTTACAATATTTACATAGCCATGCCTATGTTTATAAGTTTTTGTTCCACATGAATGCGGTGAAAGTTTCCAGAAATGAGATTTGTGGAATTGCTGTCTTTGTGTGCCTGTTAGATGCACATGCTCGCACACATGTATGGCATGCGTGTATGCACAATCCTTGCATGGTTGCATGCATGTCCACATATGTTTGTAGTATGTATGCATTATGTACATAATTGACCATACAAAAGGACTGTCTATTATCCATAACCAGATAATGACAATCTGGGTATTTGTGCACGAATAAAATTGAACTTTTGAATTATTATCTTTAATTATATCTGAATCCTGATGGGGTATAATATATGTACTTGCGCTTGGTTGGAGTTGGATCCTGGTTGTAGAGTTTGATTATGTGACTCTCTTTACTCCCCCAATTTTATCCATTGGTTCTACAGGAATTAAAGGGTGCATTAGTGATTGGTTCAGGTTGACATGCTTGTACTATGTAGGGGTATTACTCATCTTGTGTTGCTTTTCTTTGGTTTTCTTTGTGAGATGGAAAATACAAATTGATGCGGTAATATCTGCACTCAAAGTTCAGTTATATGGAGAAAATAACAGTCAATATTTTTTGTAAAATATCCTCTTTTTCTGACCATTAACATTACACCTCAATTCATATAGTTTTTTTTTTTTGAGTTAGTGTTCCTCGCTGTCGTAGTAACTTTAGAAAAGGGATGCTTAATGTTTCTTTTATTAAATACGATCCTCTGCAATATGTTTGAATTTATAATAGAAAATGTAAGTATTAGGCTCGTGCCTGTTCTCATGTTAAACATGTCCATCTTTTGTAATTTGTTATAGTTATAAAAGTACTCCGGCTAGCAATGGTTATGCTCTATGACTTCTGATTATGTATCAAATATTATTGATCTATGATTTTATATTGCTTGATGTTCTTGGTTTATGCAGGAAACATAATTGTCATCTGATTGGTTATCAGTCTCCAAGTCCTGACATACGTGTTAGACAGAAAGGATCTGATAAACTTTCTCAAGGGATTGCACAAAAGGTGAAGCAGAAAGCACCTGCTGGTGAACATGTAACAGGGGTTTCAGCCAATGTGCAGCAGGGGTTGCAAGATGAAGAGCCTGTTATTGGACTCCCAGCTTTTCAGGACCAGCCAGCTGAGCCTATAATTGGACTAGCTGCTGTCAATGGTATGATGTCATCTCATCTCTTTTTTCAGTTATATACAATCTTTACAGTGTTGCTTGAAAGCATTGCTACGGTGAACCCAACAATTGAAATATAGATATGCTTACATAATTGCAATATGAGAGATAGAGTCAGTCTTCACATCTTTCAAAACTTATAAATTAATGATATGATTATGGAAATAGGTGCAGCTGAACTAGAGCAATTGTCATTTACATGTAACATGTGTGAGTTTACATAGGTAAAACATGCCTGAGTGGATATGGCAAAAATAAAAGGTTTTTTTTGGAAATGAGCATCTTAGACAAAACTTCGGTGATTGATCAACAGAGGCTGACCGTTTGTAGTGGACTGGATGAAATGGGTATAGACAGCCAATAGACTCTGTACAAAGATAAAAGTGCTTGGAAATGTTGGGGATGGTTATTTAATGCAAAGAGAAGTTGTTATTTGGATAGAATTTGGGAGAGAATGATGTATAGATTTTTTTATGGAGCAGTGCACATAGCTAAACATTGAAAGTGTTAGCAATGAAAATAATATTTACTAATCCAATTCTAGTCACTATTTTAAGGCATTTCATTTGCAGAACTAAATTGTTTGTATAAAAAAATATAAGATGTAAAGGTATGCTTTTGATTCCAATATGCATTTTGAACCTATCCATTGTTTCTCATGAACTCATCTCCCCTCCACCCTCCATCTCTGGAACGCCATCTTATGTGTTTGCACTTTATCTATTATTTCATGAATCTTTGCATGAATTCCCTTCTACTTTATTTTAAAGGTAGTGGTACGTGAAGCAAAAGCCTTCCTTACTAGGTGATTCATGGAACAGTATGCTAGGTTCCTGTGGCAACTCATAGGTTGCTTTTGTGGTGGTTGGTTCAACATGCAATACATTCATTTCTTGCTAATAACTCATACTATTAATTCTTTGAGTTCCAATGCGAGATGCGTCAACTCTAGTTACACATAATATTAATTCCTAAAAGGTTTTCTTTTAAGTGTCTATCTGTGTGGAACCAGTACTGGTACATTAGCACTGATATTGGGTTGACTTGGTACTCATTTAAAACCTTTTTAAATTTTTAATATTTTTTGTGAATTTTAATTTTTTAATAGTTTTGGCATGGGATGGCGCATGTGTTGGCACAGCACAAGCGTGTTGCGGCTACTGGTTTGCATACCCTGTGTCAGCTGCATGAATCCTTGTTTCCAATAATGACAATTTTCCAATGACAAGGATTAACACCAAACTGCCAGCTGATTTTGGCAATGATGCTTATTGACTGAAAACCTTATTTTTGGGCTTGATATTTGTTTTGGGCCGCTAATTTTCTGCTTGTAATTTTTTATATTTAGGTTCTTCTGCACTTCCTTCTGTTCAAGCTCATGCTCAGCATTCTATTGTGGAGCCATCTGATTTGATTGAGGTGAATACCTTCTTTGAGTTTCCTTATGTTTGGTAAATAGATTTTGCATCATAAGAAGTTATTGTGCAATTAATGTTCTTTGTATGCATTTCAGTAGGTTTTTTTTTTTTTTTTTCTTTTTGCTTTCTTAACTTCTGCTTTTTTAATAAGTTGTTTGTGTTTATTTTATTTTTGTCTTCTTGGACTTGTAAATATTTCAATTTTACAACAGGTGGTGAAGTTTGCATCAGTGATGCTGCTGTAATGACTATTATTTTTGTAGTTGTAATTTGTTTTTTAGGTATGTTGACTATTGATTATGTTGTATTTTTCAGACATGACTGTCATGATATGTTACTCTGATAACCCCACATCCCACCTTTTTCTCATGAAATTCTTTATTGAATAAATGCTTTCAACAGTCTTGTGTAATGAGTTTTTCTTTGCTTTTCTTGGTACTTTATGTTGCATATGAATGTGTGCTCGTGATGTTGTAACAAAATAGAAGTGTTAATATTGGAAATCGCTGCAAACCATAAAGTCAACATGGCTTTATTCTGTATGCATTTCCTTGAATTTTTATCTGGATAATAGATTATGAGTTCTGCACATACCCTGTATATGTGTTCTTATTTTGGATGGTGGGTTATTTGTGATAGTAGGTAAGCATTCACTGCAACACTAGTTTCTTATGCCATGAGATGGCGTTGCTAGGATTCAGTAAACCTGTGGAGGATTCTTGTAGTAAAATTGTTCATTTTCTTGTTTGGCTAGTGGATCTGGATTCTTCCTCAGCTTCTAATACAACTATGACTTACGGATTGGCCACTAACATTCAAAACCATATAATTTCAGTCTGGTATGGTGTAATAAATTATCATGCTTCCATTTTTTGTTGGTTGTTAAATTATAGCCATGCTTTCTGTGGGCGCACTATTGAGCAGGTTTAGGAATTAATTTTTGCTCATTGTTTGTTAAGGTTAAACAATGGCAGGAATTGAAGCTTAGCTAATTCTCAACCTATGGTGTGGAGAGCTTTACTCTTAGCTTCCTTGGTCCGATCTTTATACATCTGCAGAAGTTTTAGGCTAATAGATAGAGATTCAACCGTGAAAAATGATCAAAACAGTAATAAATATTCAATAATAGCGGAATTACATATACCTAGGTGGCTGAGTGCCTACCTAGTGGCTTTCAGTTATAGGTGGGCACCCTAAGGTAAAGGTAGCCTATACTAATGAAATGATATAGTAGTCACAACAATGACATCTACTGCTGAAGGGTATGTAAAGGAGAGGAGAAGAAAAACAGATCTCCTTCACCTGTTGCTGCCACAGAATTTCGCGAACTGTTAAACTACCAAACCTAATTTAAACTGGCCATATTTAAAACAGGCCTTTAGTTTGCCTTATCCCAGGCACCTGCCTTGCGTAGGATGAGCACTGAAACAGATGCTGAGGCTGTGTTTTAAAACAGTGAAATGACTTGTTTAAAACAACACTAAAGTGGATCATCTCCCATGTGCTTGTGCTTACAAATGCAAATATCTACTTAAGATTGTTCAAAGTATATAATTTGTGTCCTATATAGGAAAAAACCTATTTACATCATCTGTTTTTATGTATCCATTTTTTTATCAGCTACCATTCTGTCAACAAACTAGGATCAAATATGTGAATTTTGGTACAACTTCATAAGCTATTGGTAGAGGACTTTGTGCTTAAATTGTATGCTTGACGGCATATGTGACCATCTGATAGCAAGTGCTGTGAAGTTTCTCCCTTGTGATAAGGTGAGGAATGTATTGTGTATTCATCTTGCTTCCATACTTATACTATTGATTTTCAGGATCGTGAAGAAATTGAGACGATGGATATTCTGGATTCCGAATTATTTGAGAAGATGAGTGAAGAGAACATACAGCTGTTCATGAGGTAGATACTTACTTATGTTATTATAATTACCTTTCTTTTTAATATTAATATCCAAGTTATGAGTGTGAGATGTTTAATGATACATGTGATGAACTTTAACAGTCAAGAATGGCATCTATAGGAGTTGATGGGAGATTAAGATGCAAATGCATAAACAAACTGAAGTAGACATAGATTCTCAATCATTTTAACAACTGGGATGAAGCATTTATATTGGTAGCAATTTCAATACTTTTATGTGCTACATTTACGAGAAATAATATGTTGAATCGTTAAAATACTAGCATGCTTATGGAGATTCATTTGTGAATGTATAAACTAGAAAAGTAAAAAATTTTCATTGATGACCATGATAATTGTTGATGTTCATATATGCCTATTTATCTCAATATGGATTCAAGGGATGGTGTCTTTGTTGATGTTTTTATATGGTTAGAGTAAAGTGGAGACCTTAAGTTCATATAATGGGCTCCTGAAAGCCATGATGTCAATTGTCAATGACAAAAATGTTTTGCAAGCAGTTCAGTTCTTAGTTTTTTTATCCTTTTTCCTGGATGCTTGATATGGCATGACCTGGCCATGTGGAACTCCTTGAATCAGCCAGAAGTGTTAGAACTGGTCGTAGTTTTTGCCTTTTTGGCAAATTATCATCAACCATTATCTTCAAATCAAAACTATTTCAAGCTTAAAGCCTTGAACAGTTCTAATGAACTGTCATACACCTTTTTTTTATTATTATTACTCCTTTTACATGAGTGCAATATGCAATAAAATAAAAGTTTTTTTTTGTAAGTATTATTTACTAGTCAATTTAAGTCAATAATCAACGTATTTTGATATGCTGCATAGTATTTTTCCTCATATTTGTACATACCACTATTTGAGTTTTTAATGGTTGTAAGTGTTGCAGTTTGTGACCTGTTAACACTCCATCAAAGCTTGAATGCTTAGGTGACAGCATTGAGTCAGTAGAAGATTTAGGTGATAGTTAAGATTATAGACATCTCAGATATCGTGACTTGACTAGGTTTAGGGTTTGAAATATTGAGTATCAAACCTGGATTGACCAATTGTGGTTATGGTATTTATTTATTTTTTAATACCAGTTAGTCACACTAAGTTTAAGATCATGATAACCATGTTTTTTTTTCAAAAGAAAAAAGAAAAAAAAAAAAGCTCAATCTGCTAGTTCTTATGAGCAAAGAGCTATGAACTTGCATAGTTGTTGGTTTCTTAAATTGGTTCCAGTGGACATATAAAAGGGACTGTCTTGAAAAGAAATTGCCCCCTGCAATAAATACAAATGGTTTCAGCATGGGTGTTTCTATGATGCTGAATGTAATGTGTTTTTATGAACAGGCGTGAAGAGCTCCAACGCAATGAGGCACAGCTTAAGCAGACAGTAAGGATACGGCTTCAGGATTCTTTTTATTAAATACTTGCGATAAACTTATATGCTTTGAACTTTTTTTTTTTTTCCTGCTAATTTGTTGCTTGCGTATAGATTCAGGAACTGGAGCGTGAGTTGGAGGAAGCCAGACGGAAATGTTCTCAGCTTGCTGCCAGTATAGAACTGCAAAGGATGCAAAACGTGACCAAGTAGTGTGAAGCTTTGACAACAAATCCAGTAGTATTTTCAGATGCTGAGTTGATTGTCAAAGTATTGTAGAAAGAGATTTCTTTCTTTCTTTCTTTCTTTCTTTTTTTTTTCTTTTTTTTTTTTTTTTGGGTGAATTGGAAGCTGCCATAGTTTCTAGACTATTGACATCTTGAGAAATACCAAGTTAGCACATAAATCTCACATAAAAAAGTCACACAACTATGCGCGACCTCCTGATTGATCTGTTGACCGTCCCGGCACTGTACAGTTATCATTAGAGCTGGTCTTAAATACCTTGATATAATCCCTTGGGATGGTGAAGAAGGAAAACCCGGTAAGTCTAAATGTTATCATGCCTGAGAATGATGAGCAGGTCTCAGGATCTCGTGTAATGGTTTTAGTTGGGATGTTACAAGCATGGATAAAATGGACCGGCCACCTTATAAGCTAGCTACATTACCGACAAACCTAGTTGCGGTTCGAGCTTTAGCCAATCATACTAAATGTACGCAGTTTCTATGAATCTGATTAGGTTGTATTGTTGGAGTACAAGTTTTCATCATTACATATCATTCTTTCTTTCTTTCTCGGATGGGATGGGAACAAACCTGGGAACTTTTGGGCCGGCTCAGGCTTCCAGCTAATGACTCCGATTTCAGCACAAACTAATTATACCAACAAGGAAACCATGCCAACAGCCGTTGAGCACTGCTATATGTTTGGTCTCCTTTTGTCCGTGCAGACGGGTCCTCGTGCAAATAGGCCCCAAATAAGTAATCTTGCAAATGGGCTGGGCACCAGCTATCATCAATTGGGATGGACCGAAGAAGATGGTGCCAACGATCAGAGAGGCACGGCGCAATTGTCTTAAAAAACTCGAAATTCGAGTTATTAGCATTGAGCGGAGGATGTACCTCAGATCTGGATGCTTTTTGCGACGCCAAAAGGAGGCGGTTTTCGGACCTTGGAATGTTGTCGAAAACTTATTGCTGCATCTCAGAGTCGGCTGGCTGCATATGGGCTGGTGTGCTGCAGATTAAACCACGCGTATTCGAGTAGCCATCTAAATGCATCTTTAGATCTTAGAGTATCGTTGTTTGGAAAATTATAGAAAAAGAAGAAAAAAAAAAAAAAAAAACGATGAAATGAAAATTTTAGTCAAACTTGAAAAACATAATTCTATAATATTTTAAAACAACTAGAAAATTTTATTATTACAAAAACTTTAGCTGCTTTTGGTTTACAAAAATATTTTTTTTTCATTTTTCATTATAATTTTTTTTTAATATAATTTTTATTTTCTTTTTTATCTTTGTAAAACGTAGTGGGACCGAAAAACCGCCGACCAGTCCCCTATCCTATCCTATCCAAGCTAGGTCGACAGGTTGGACTGAAAAACACCAAGCCGGCCTCTTTCTGATCCTATAAGAACCAGACAACTGGTGGATTTAAGGGGGAAAATAATAATAATAATAATAAATCATAATTGAATAGCTGGTCGATTTTAGGAAAATTAATAAACCAGATAGGTAAATAGTTAGGGTTGGTAAATCTATAACTCTGATAAATCTTATGCTGATTTAGATTGGTCTAATGATAATTGATCTTCGTGTGAATTGACTGATCGACAGCCTAACAACCTCTGCGCTGTCTATCTATATCATACATTTGATTTTTTTTTTTTTTTTTAATGCTCATAAGATCATGATATAAACATCTAGATAATTCTTTTGCGCATTATTCTACTTTGGCAAAAAGTATTAGTATGAGCTCAAGGTGATAGATATAGCTTGGATTGTTGTGATTTTTATTTCACTTCTTTATTATTTATGCAATTTAAAAATGCATTTTTTTCTTTTGGCTTGAGTATTTTTATTTTTAAATTTTTTATTTATACATGCATGTATGAATGTATACACACATACACTTTTGCCTATTCCACTTTTCATATTTCTCTTACTACAACAAGAGAAATCAAAATAAAGATAATGTGGAGATAAATTTGTAGGAATGATTGTTTGGTCTATAGTTTGGAACAGGAAGTTGTATGTGATAAAGGCGGGAAGAAATGATAGGTTTTTGGTTGAGGTACGTAAAAATAATTTATGCTAAACTATAATATATATATATATATATACACACACATAAAAAGCCAAAAATGATTCTCTATGCGGCATGGCTAAGTATATTAAAGAGAAGAGCCATCTTGTAATATAATAAAGCTGAAAAGGTAGATCAGAATTTCTCTTTTATTGCCACGTGTTTAATTCTATTTAATGGTTTAAACAACTTATGGTTCATAATAATTCACTTAGAATTAGTATAAAAATATTATATTTTTAATACATATCTTATCTAAAATAACCAAGGAATAAAGTTAAGGCAAGAAATAAATAGTAATAAAATTAATTTATAAAATTAGTTTATAAGTAATATTTCTAGAATTTAAATTTTTTATTTTTATTTTTTTTAAAAAAAATGAAACTAAGGTAGCATCGGGCATATACTTAGTATAGATAAAAAAATCAAAATGCAACCATTTTTCATCCAAAGCAAACATTTAATAATATGTCAAGTGAGAAGAAAATTAGCTAAGGACTAAGATATTATTACCTATAAACTAAAGGTGGCCATTGGGTTGAATTGGGTTATAAATGGGTTGGGTCTAATAGAGGTTAGACATAAAAACAACCAACCTAAATTCGACCTATTTATTAAATATATCAAAATTTTATCCTTGAACTTGACATATTTAATAAACAAGTAACTCGACTCAATTCGCTAAACCTATTTAACTTGTTAACGAATAATAAAAAGGTTAAATATCAATATGTTTAATCAGTTAATTAATAATATAAATGTGTTGGATAAACGAACCGACTTGAATCAACTCGATACAATTAGTTATTTAAATGAATTAAATGAGTTAAGAACATGAAATCTGAATATGACACACTAAACATATGGGTTAAGATGGATCAATTTGTTTATGATCCAAACCTATTTAACCTAAATTCAAACCTATTTTTTACAAATGGGATATGGGTTGGACTAACAGGTTGATTGTAATTGCCACTACAATTATAAACTATCATTCCATATTAAAAAAAGATTAAAATATAATTTTAATCTTCAAATTTTTACTTAAAATTTATTTTAATCCTTAAATTTGTTATGATAGTATGATCCTTTAAATTTGAAGTATATTATATTTTTAATAAAATTAGTTAAAATTAATGAGATAATATATGCATTATCTTATCAATCGATAAACGTACCTGCGTCAGATGATCCATTAGTTGTTGTAATGCTTTTAACTTGCGGTAATGACCATAGGAATGTAGCAGTCTTTTTTATTTTTCATAAAAAAAAGGGTCTCAATTGTAATAACTTAAAGTGCGAGGATAGAAATGAATTTTGGTTGAAATTTTGGGAACCAAAGTATATTTTAACTTTATAAAAAAGGGCCTATCGTTCCTTTGATTTATAATGGAACCGATGTTACGGAAGTGGAGCGTAGATGGTTGTGATTATACGAGCAGAAATATTGGCGGTTCCGATCTTCTACAGATTAGTCCACAAATTTTTCTAACGTCATCGGCTTTTTCCCACAGCGGTTACCTCCACGAAGTCGATCGAGCTCCCGATCTAGGGCTTTGCCCATCTCTCTCTCTCTCTCTCTCTCTCTCTCTCTCTCTCTCTAGGGGCCAAGGAGCAGAAGAAGAAGCGGCAGTGATTAAAAACCCTACCTTCTCCTCCGCTCCGTCGTCTCCTACTCAACGCCGGAGGACGAATGAGGAAGCGCGATCTCGGGATCCTCCTCCTCGCCGCCTTCGCCATCTTCTTCTCTCTCCAGGTATTCAATCCCTCTCACCCCCGATCATTCCCTCTTTTCTTTATCCGTTTCCTCCTCTCTTCCTCCTCGGTCTCCGTCCCGAAGAATTCTTGTTTTTGCTTTGCGAATTGGGTTGATGTTCTCATCAGCCTTGAACTCCCTATGCCCATCTCGATCTTTTGTCTTTCCAGCATGAAGGTGATTTTTCCTTCAAGGAGGCGTGGTACCATCTCTCCGATGAATATCCGGTCAAGTACGAAGCCGAGCGTCTCCCGCCGCCGATCGTGGCTGATCTGAACGGTGATGGAAAGAAAGAAGTCCTCATAGCGACGCACGATGCGAAAATTCAGGTGGGCTAACTATGACAACCTGGAAATATAGAATTACTTCATAATTTGCTCTGATGATATCATGCATTTGGGTTTTTTTTTTTTTTTTTTTTTTTTAAGTTTATTGCGGATTTATGATGCCTTAATTGTACTGCAAGTTTGTAAGGAATTTCTGTAGAGGCAAGCTGTCAACTCAGACAATGGTATATATGTGGTTGGATAAAAAAATTGGGGGAAGAAAAGGATTTTTTTTAGGTTATAGACGAACATTCACAGTATAACATTTCACAATAGTTTCTTTTTAGCATTTAGATTGAACTATATATTCAACTGTAATTCCTAGGTTTTGAGCAAACTTTAATTTAGTTTTTATCTGCTATTCCTCCAAGCTTGTAATTTTGCTTTTGATGACTTGTCTGTCTTGGAGATTTTCAAGAAAAAAAAGGATTGATGCTTTTGTGATTGAATTTTTTAAATTACTACTCTTTATTTACATTTGTATTACTACTGTTAACTAAGTACTGATGTTGATGCTCTTGCTCGTGCATCTTTTATTGGTATTTAAGTTCCGGATGACATGGTTTGCTTTTGTTGACCTAAGATGGGGTTAGTCTTACCTAAACATTGAAGCCTGATAAAAATTTTGAGTTGACATGTGGTATTAGAATTTTGTATGTGACTTTTCAAAACCCCTTTTTTCCATCAAGGAAATTCAACACGTTAGAGACTTTGATTTGCTGTGATACAGTTGGAAGTAGGAGGAAGAGGAGCAACAGAAAGAAGAAAGCACGAAAAGAAGAATAATAAGAAGAGGAGGTAAAAGATGAGAAAAAATGTATCTGATCTACTACCATGTGAACAATTACTACATGCTAGAGAGGAGGAGAGTGAATGCTGCCCTTGCTTTTGGGCTTTTGATGCAAAAGATGTTTGATGGCCATCAAATCCCATGTGCAGCAAAAGCGTACAGAGGGGCTGCTTTTTGCATTTGTCCCATCATGAACCAGAATTATTCTTTTTTATTTCCATACTGCATAGATATGGTCATTATCCATGCATGGTATATGTCGGTTGGGTATGTCTCTACATATATTGTTCATAAGCTATAGAACATGGAAGTTAATCTGTGATCCATCATGAATGTCCAAGTCAGTGTTTGAAAATTTGGTTTCAACTGGGTCTGGGGAGTTTTGGTTTTGACAAAGGTGGTTTTGAAAGTTTGCCTCCAAGTTTTAGAGTTCCAGCAAATAAAAAAGCAAAAAAAAAAAACAAAAAACAAAAAACAAAAAGGGAAAAAGAAGCAAAGAAAAGTTATTTTGCAATATTTTAGGATTTTTTTTTTTTGTAGTTTTGACAATTTCAGGCTTAATTTGGTACTAAGTATGAGTGAAATTCATTAAGTATGCTGACATTTTGAACTGCAAAAATATATATATATGAAATATTTATTTCTTGAACTTTAGTTGTTAAAAAATTCTTTTTATTGTGGAAATATGATGCCTTTTATTGCCGAGGACATTCAAATCTTTTATCTTCATCTGTTAGTAGAATACACAAATGTATTGAATGCAGGTATTTCTTTCTCATTTGAGCTCAAGACATTACTTTAGTTGTTACATTTATTTTGTGTAAAAATGTCTTTCTTGTGAAATGTATTGTATTTAGTTGTTTGTTATAATTTTTGTAGTTTACGATAATAAAGGCCTTTTGGAGGGCTTGTTTCCTTGAGGCTCATGTGTTTGTTATCCATCCCTTCTTTTACCTCAGGGGAGCAAAAAGAAAAAAACTATTGCAAATTCATACTATATAATCTGTATACATAAATTAAAAAAAACCCACAATGTGATAGCAAGCACCAAAATATTTTTTGAAAAAAAACATCTATAGCTAATTTTGACTGGTTTTAACTAAAATTGACTTAGACCATCAAAATTGTTTTGAAACTGGTTGGTTTCATCTTAAATTGGTGGATACAGCCGAACTGACTAAAACCTAAAAGTGGGGGTCAGTTTCATTTTGGTCTTTTCGTGGAATAGAACGCGCTGGAGTCTCAACCGATTTTGGCACGTGAGACAAGGGATGCCTCTCGACACATTGATTGGTATATTAGGACGAAAGCGAGATGGTCGCATCCCAACACTTTGGATGGCAACCATCCTGACGTCACATGGGACTTGAAATCATGATTTTAGCCAAAATCAATCCCCAAATGGTTTGGTTTTGGGATAAACCTCTGAACTCGTCTCAAATTGGAGAAAAACAGCAAAGAGGAATGAGGTCAAAAAGTACTCTGGTATATTAGAAGGATACTGAGAGTGATATATTCTGAAGAGGAGAGAAAGGCATGTGTTACATGAAGAAATACTGTTTGTGGCTCAAATTGTTAAGCCTAGGATTGACTATATTAAACTGACTGTGGAATTCTGTTATGTGGAAACTTGAAAATCTGCATATTCCATTCAATTGCTTATGCTATTGGTAGAATACAACCATTCATGGCCTTTTATATAAGAAATAACTGGCCAGATAGATTCTTTCAATCTGAGATCTCTGTCCTCTAAGACTTTATTTGGTCTACTTCTCATCCGAATCTTGTGCTAGCCAAATCTTTGAACCAAGAGTTCCAGACTCATAGTTAGTTTCAAAGCAAGTGTACATGCAAAATAAAAACATGCATATGCCAACTTTATCTTTTGCATCATTTGAGCTCAAACGTGGGGTGGGGTAAGGTAACTATAATTACCTTCAAATCTGAAATTTTGTTAAATTTCTTGTTGCACATCTAGGCACAAGCAATTTTATGTCTGTGTTCTTTTGCAGGCGTTGTAGTGTAGCATCAAATTTGAATACCCTTAGGAGAAGTACCACTGATTAGATAACGTATCAAAATTTTTATCGTTAACATAAATGATTATGAATGCTAGCATAACCAACATGACTTGTAACATGGTAAGGGAATAACCAACATGATTGTGTTCTTACATGCCACCTTTTGAAAACCTGTTTGTTCAATTTGTTTCTTTGACTGTGTTCTATAGAATCACAAGTCGCAAACTCTGTTTAGATTTGTCTACAGTTTTACTGTGCTTATGACATTGCACTGGGATTGTATGATTGTCATTTGTTTTGTAAGTGTTTTATATATTGTCTTGTGTTATGCCCTGATGTCTTTAAATCAATAAAAAGTTTCTTTCTTTCTTTCAGTACATCAATCTGTCACTATTTGTTCCTTGACCTTTGCACATGCCTTTCATATATTGAACACAATTTCCTTGCTCTCTGCAGGTTTTGGGGCCTCATGGTGGACGTGTGGATGAAGCATTTACAGAAGCACGGGTGCTAGCTGAGGTGTCCTTGCTGCCAGACAAGACCCGCATATCATCTGGGAGACATCCTGTTGCAATGGCTGCAGGTGTTGTTGATCGCTCATATAAGCATGGGGACATAAAGAAGCAGGTTTTAGTTGTTGTCACGTCAGGTTGGTCAGTTATGTGCTTCGATCACAACCTCAAAAAGATATGGGAAAATAATTTACAGGTACAATAAATGTTCAGTTCTTTTCTGATAGCATTCAAAATATTCTAGTTGTGAGTATTGATTTTCCTTTCTGTCAACAAGTCTTTTATAATCATTTTGTATGCACTTAGTCTTTTTAGTTTTTGGCAGAATGATTTTCCTCATGGTGCTCACCACAGGGAGATAGCGATTTCGATAAGCAATTATACACTGAAACATGGGGATGCTGGATTAATTATTGTAGGAGGGAGAATGGAAATGCAACACCACGTATGTTGCTTACCCATCTTCATCATCTTTAAAGCATGATATGATGAACATCAGCATTGCATTATGTTTAGGCCATTGTCTTGGTAGATGAAGTCTTCATACATGATCACAAATTGATTAGAACACCAGTAATGTTCTTTCTTTTGCCCTGATGAAGTTTGGTTGATTTTCAATATTTGAATTGCTGCTGCTTGCTAATTATGGTGAACAATTAGTGCATTCTTGCTTATGGTGATTGCATATCACATGTCTACATAATTCTCACTCACAAATCTAATCTTTCATGTGTATATGTTTATTTCTCTTGCTTAAATGATATTAGGTTTGTGGTGGTGGCAGTTCTTTAATGTGGTATAAATGATGTTGCTGGAGATAGCTATGATGGTAGTTCCAGCAGTGTTGGTTCAGGAACAGTGATCGTGACCTAGTGTCATTTTACAGAAAATATTGCAACCTATCCTTTGCTGAAAGTGGTTGATATAATGAGTCACCCCAAAAAAGTCACAATTATTTTGAAGCAAAGACCTAGAATTTTTGGATAACTCTCTCAGCTATCATCCAAGATGGTAAGAAACATTTTGGAGTTGGAACATGAGATATGTGAGCAGATCATGGAAACTGTGCTTAACAAATGTTTTCGGGATGCATGGGAAAATTCTAGTATTCAACTAGCAAAATTAAGTTGAGGTGTTTATTTGGAATAGACACATCTGAAGCCCTCATAGGAGTTGAAAATGAGTTCAATTATGTGTTAAGGATTATCTATGCTACTTTTGTCAAGGTAGGTAAAAATTTAATTTAAGGGTTCAGAGTTCATTTTCTTGTTATTTTAAGTGCTGCACAAAAATTTCAAAGGTTCCATTTCATAGATTTTCCATATTTACTTAGATTCGGTAGGGGTTGTGGCTTAAGAAAGGTTCTTACCTCCCCTCTCCCTCCCTCCCCTACCAATGTCTTTGGATATGTTTCAGTGATACATTTTGTTCAATTGGACCTTCTGTATGAGTTTGTAATCACAATATCGGTTCACTAAACACTATGAATTAGCTGATTTGTTATGGTCATGGACCAATTTACTTTTATGGACATTATGTATGGTTATGGATGCCCAGTCCTTCAGCACAAATTAAACAACTGTTGACAATTTAGTCTTAGATTCATTATTGTTTATCTTCAGCTTTATACAAATGACATAGCATTGTCTTACCATTTATACTGATGTTGATACATTGATGATACCTAGAGAACAATGAAATGCGCTTATGCCACCACAGTTTTATATGGTGATGTGGTTGGGCTGCTGATGGACTTGGGCCAGGCTCAGTAAGTCCATATGTCCAAGAGGTCTGGCCCAAATTGGTAGAATATTAGGCCCATGAGCTGACCTTATAGCAGCCCTTAAACGTGGTTTACAATGTTAACAAGGCATTGTTAATGTCTATCTGTAAGATCACAATATGATTGGAGATATTTTTGTTGTGATGAAATATCAGTAAGATATATTCATGCCTTTATATTGTTATTAGATGTGCTTGTAGTAATTTTGTAAATTTTTTTAATTATCTTAGTTTTAAAAGTTACGATGAGTTTTGGCTAGTTTTAGCCAAAGTTTGTAGTTTGCAGTTGGCTGGACACTAACCAAATTTGTACTTTATATTATCTACTAATTATGTCTCAAGCTATTATTGAGATAGTACTGTGGTACTGTGCTGTACTGACTGCTTGCATTCAATAACATGAATAGGTATAAGTCGCATGAGCTTCTCCAGAATTTTAATTAGAAAACCCAAATTTGTCTTCTAATTTAAGACTTTTTAGGCTATTAGATGAGAAAAAATTTTGAATGTTTTTTATGTTATAATTGTTTGAGGAAATCATGAACTTGTATGTTGTAGAGTTGCATGTTGGCAACATAACTTCAAGCAATTGTTTGTTGCTATCAAGGTACATTGAACTGTACCGAACTATCTAGTGTGGGGCGTGCTGAACCGTATTGGTGTGGAACCGATATGGTTCATTATTTTGAAAAGGTATGGGGCCCGTACCACCTCGAACCGCTCTGTACTAACCTTGTACCGCACTGAAACCCCTATATCATGCCGAAACGTTTGGTTTGGCTTGGTATGTGGTGGTTCATGGGTTAGGGCCTCCTAGTTCATTTGGCATGTTGCCGGTTCGGTATGGTATTCCCTAACTCATGAACTACCCTGTACTGAGCCGAATCGGGTGGTTCAGGACGTTATGGGGCGACTTATGGGTTGGGGCCTTCTAGTTCACTTAGTTTGGTATGGTATACTCCATATCGAACTATTTCAGTTTGGTACCAAAATGGTACAGGTTCTCGGTTTGAAGAATGTTGGCTACAATATTTATAATGCAATTTATCCAATGAACTTAGGAATATAGAATGCCATTCATTGCTTCCTAAATTTTATCAGAAGCTCTTAGGAAGTATCCATGTTGTTAAATTGACACTTAAATTAAGAAAAGTCCTTAGTGTATGAGCACTAGAACTTGTCTCAACATTTCAACCTTCCATGTTAAGGAACTCAACTATGTCCTTAACATACAATGATAACTTGAAGGACCTCAAAATGTCAACAATGCAAATCGTAGTCCTCCTTGGAGCTCGAAGCGTATGTCTAGAGATTGATGCTTAGCTTTCATGTTGTTAGTAGTGAGCAACTTCTAATGTGATAGACCAATTTCAGAAACTGCCTAGGAAGTTGAATTGGAGCCCACTAAGTGTTTCTTTATTTCAAGATTGATATAGTGACTTTAAATCATTGGTAATCCTTACCCTGAGTGATTTAACCTTCGGTGATTTAAGATCACTGCATTTGGTATGCCATGTCCCAGCGATTAAACATCCTCAGATATCCATGATTAACCTATTTGATATGCCATGAGAATTCAAGATTACTAGTCATGTAATGCCAAATTCATCTCTCATATATTTTGCTACCACCATGATATTTTATGGTTATTTCATATTATTTATTATGATTATATTTAGATTGATTTATATCATATTTTATCATAATAAAATATGATTATATTATATTATAATTATTTTTTTGTTGTATAATATTATAATTATTATAATACTATAATTTTAATATTATAATAGTATAATATAATATTATTATAATATAATCTTATAATATTAAAGTACACTATATTGATATGAAAATCATACTAGGTGTCTTTTTTTTACAGATGAGGGTATTTTGGTTTCTAAATCATAGTCGAACATAACTATCTTGGGGTGATCTTGGATATTTGTTCTTAAGGATGGAAATGACATCAAGTTGTGGATTGATTCTAAAGGTGAGGTGATTTAGGGTTACTAGGGTACAACCAAATGCGATGATTTTATCACCCTAACTTGGATCACTAGCGATCTTCGGTGGATCGCCCCATAACAAATTCTTCCCAAGTATTTCTAAATTATTTGCTTCCCTTCGTCCATACTTGCTTCTATACTAGTTCTGAAATTTAGCAATAAGTTCATGCTTATTGAACTAAGCATCTTATTTTTAGCCCTCATATCATCATCCCTTAAGGCCTCCACTCTCTTGGAGAATCTTTGGTAATTTTGTTATTTTTGGAAATAAATAAATCATGTGATGATTGTTGGGTTACCTTGGTACTTTGATGCTCTACCCTTTCTTGGTGGTTAGTAGAGCTGATCAAACACTGCGCTGGGCTAGGTTGGGCTTGGGTCGGATTACACATTGATAGCTAGCCCAATTGCTCATGCCCAGTCTCTGCTTGGCCCGACCATTGTGCCTATATTTTTGATTAAGCATGGCGTAATCTCAAAGAGCCAATCTCGAGCCTGCCCACTAGGCCCAAACTCTCTTTTTCCCCCTTATTTTGGATCTAATTGGGTTTTTTCTTTTTTTTTTTTTATTCTCCTAGGCCTAGTCTGATTTTTAGATTGGGTCTATTTTTTGCCCAAGTCTGTCCTTGAGCTTATTTTTGGTGCCCAAGCTTTCAAAATTGTGGGTTGGGCTAAGTGAGCTAGGTGGGTCATTGGGAGATCAGCTCTAGTGATTAAAAGGGTTGCCTTTAATTATTTTATCACACTACTATCTACCTTTATAGCTGGAATGTTCTACATATGGTGACGCGCTTGCTTCGAAATCTTCTCAGGAATTTGAACGTACACCTACTTTCTGAGCGCTTCCATACTAGAGGCCTGTTTGGATTGACTGCTGGGATGCCTTTTAAGTGGCTGTTTTCCAACAGCTACGAGAAATAGCCACGTGAGTTAGTTGTTGGCCAACAACTATGTCCCAAACAGGCCTTAAAAGTATTTCTAAAATACCTGCTTCCTTAGTACCCATAACTATACCCGCTCTTGATTCTAGCAACTAAGCTTTCAACACATGCTAAGTAACTCTTTCATGCAAATTAACTAACTTCACAAATCCCACGAAAACTTTATGCTTTAGGCTGTACCCTAAGTTTGGTTGAAATGTAATCACTATGCAATTTATGCTCTCATGGGAAGTCATGATCATTTGGTATTATATAGAAATTAGACAAAGTGCGTATAGTGTGATTTCCATTGTTATAAATTTAAATATCATGGAATAAAGGCATTTCAGTTTTTCCATGCAATGAGATGCCCCATGTCTTGTCCTATCCCATCCCGATCCTCGACCTAGTCAAGCGTTCGGTATTTGCTTGAGATATTTTTTTTCTTAAAAAAAAAATTATGAAGCTTTAGTATTTTATTTGATTTTTAAACATATTTGAACTTTCAAAAGTTATATTTTTATGCTAAATTAGATTTATTTAAAATTGACACTATAATATATTATGGTTAAAACAAGACGAGATGGAACGGCTAACATCGGTCATGGAATTTCTATAGGATGGGACAAGACGAGATGGTTGAGATGGCCCTCGTCCAGCGAAGATTTGAATCACTGATCCTTAGCTGCAGGAACAACTTTGAGAGTTTGGAGAGATACCTTCAATTTTTTCATTCCAACAGTAGGATCACTGGCATAGTGTTATTACCATACAACTATTTTTTTTTTTTTTTTCAAATTGAGCTGTCCAAGTTAAAGAAGCTATCCAAGTTAAAGAAGGGTTTTTTTTTGTCAATGGTCAAGTGTTAGAATTTTCTAATGAATTTGTTTGCTTGATGATTATTTAGTGTAAACACATATGGGTCCAAATATCTAGCTGCTGCTGGACCAGCAAGATTTGCTTGATGATCAGGGAACATACAATTATATTTCTTTCAAATTGACCTAGCCAGGTCAGACAAGGGTTTCTTTGGTCCATGTCAAAGTTTTAGAACTTTCAAAAGAAAAAGTTTGCTTCATGCCCATTTAGTGTCCAAATACGTAGTTGGTGATGGGCACATGGCATTATTAGCAGGTTTACTGAAGAAAACCAGTAAAAGTTGAAGGCACTTGTATGTTGCTGAATGTGAACATGTATGTTGAAGGTCTTATTTTTAATGCTCAAGTGGAGATATACGTCGAAATCAAGTTGCCTTTCATTTTGTAAGAAACTTCATGTTTCATGTATGGGTAAAGGCTCACATATGTAGATTGTTGTTTCAGCAAATAGGTGGAAAATCTGACGATGTTTGTCATGCAAAGAGAAACTGGTTTGCTAGCTGACATCTTGGTCAAACCTTTTGGGTAATCTAGTTGTACTCTATGTTAACTGGGTTAATAATTGATAACATGCTTAACTTGAGGGGGTTGCATTTTTCCCTTTGTTCTTTGCGGGTAGACTTGCAACTGTAGCCTTTCTTTGTGAAGCATTCACTAGCCATAGGTTTTTCATGGGTTAACACATTAAATATGGGTATAAGAGTAACTATGACACTATATAGATTCTCAAGCATAATAAAGCTGATTAGGCACTGATTTGTCATCTTATTTTCTAAGTTTTGGTTATGTTTCCTATCTTGTGAATCTTCTCCTTTCTCCTTGCTATCTTTGTTTGATGATTTCATGAATCTTTTACTAGCGAATGAACATGAATTACTTGAAAGGGCTGAAGTGGATTAGGGGTTACATTAGAGAAAGATAATATGCCAGAGAAAGCTTAGGAGCACTCTCTGCTTTTAACAATCCCGTCAACTTCCTAAGCTCTCTCTACCTCTCCTCTTCATATAGTCAGGAGAAGGAAGAAACCATTCGCAAGTAGCTTATCCCAGCAATCCTTGTATTCTGTGATTGTATAAGCTTGAAGTTTATTGTGAATACTTTGTTTGGTTTTTATGATCTGTTGGTTTAATATTTGGTGCACATGCGAACTTGAAAGTGTCTTCTATGGCTGCTGAGAATTTTGGAGCTAATCTTGAATAGTTTCTTTCTATGAAACTTATGTTCTTATTTGCTGCAAGTGGGCACTTGGGTGGTATTTGTTTGAAAATTTTTATTATTTAGTTATTGGTCCAATTTCAACCTATGGGCCTGTGAAAATTTGAAATGCTTCATATACCTAATATCACTAGCAAAGGCACAAGACATGATTCATATTTCATGATGCTCTAGGAACTTCCACTGTTGCTGAAGTACGTAAAGAAACATGTCTGCATAATTACTTTGTAGCTTAAACACAAAAAGCAATGTCTCATTAGTTTCGATCAATAAGGTTTGTTAATATTCAGTTTCAATAATATATTTTTGTTTCTGTTTTCAGGTGTCACCAATCTTTCTTTACTACTAATGAATCTAGAAAGTTACTTTTCTTAATACCCGCTTGTATATACATTGTCAGATCTATTTACTGGACTAAATATGATATGTGCTAGAGTGCTGGTGGACCTTTTATTTTGCTTGAGATATTCTGCTGTTGTTTTCATTCTTGTAATCCATAGAATTGTCTTTATTTCATAATTTGTATTTGTGTTCCTTTTATTGTTTTCTATTTTAGTTTTTACCTTCTGCAATTATTGTATTTCTGAATGATGATTATTTAACTTATCATATTTCTTAGAACTTTTTCGATCTGTTTGAGGAAACTATGATGTCGGAGAAAGATGGCGAGATGCATCAAAGAATTGTTAATGAGAAAGAGGTATGCATCCTATCTCTTTTTGGCAAGTAGATTTAAAAGATTATTATGTTATTTTCTTCTTGTGTAACAGAACTTACTGTCATGTATGAAATTTAATCAATGCGGAAAATTGTGGATGTTGATGTAGGTAGGCCTTGAAAAAGTTTTGGCAAACATGATGAGAGAGAATATAGGTAGTGAATGTGAAATATAAATATTTACGTGTCCAGGGAGTCTATTTAATTGCATCTCTTTGTTTAGTAAATCACCTATTTTTTAATGACCTTTTGTCAGATTTGTTTATCAATATAATTAATATTATGGTCACATCAATCTTTTGAGCAGGAATTCAAGTTTCAGTGGGACGGGGGCTGAGACGGCTGAGATGTCTCATCTCAGAAATATACCGAGACCGATCCTGGCTATCCTATCCCATCCTATCTCAACCATAATGTATTATAGTGTTAATTTTAAATAGATCTAATTTATCATAACGATATAGCTTTTGAAGTTCAAATATGTTTAAAAATTGAATAAGACACTAAAGTTTCATAAATATATTTTTTTTAAGAAAAAAAAGTATCATAAGCAACTATTGAGATACCTAAACAGGTCGGAGATCGAGACATAATGGAACGCGGGGTGTCTCGTTCCGTAGAAAAGTGGGACACCTTTGTCCCATGAGATTTAAAATCTTACTTCTAACAAAGATGAGGCCTGGTTAACTTCTCCTTCTTGTGAATGTTAGTGTCAATATTGGAGATGACAAGTTAGAATGATAATGTCTTTTTTTTTAAACAATTTCTTTCTTATTGAAATCAATAGTGTTATTTGTGGGATTTTCCTGCATTGTTTTCTAAATGAAAATAATGATAATGCAGATTTAATTTCCTTCGTACTAATGCCATTTTACCTTTTATTCAGGCCCCTGGATCTGGTACTGTAGACCTACGCCATTTTGTATTTTATGCTTTTGCTGGACGGACTGGTGCACTACGGTGGCATAGAAAGAGTGAAGTAAGCTTGTTTTCCACTCATAAATACTTTTTTACAGGACTTCCAGAATGTAGAACTATCATTGCAAAAGTTATTAATTATGTTAACTTCTGAAACAAATAAATGTGTTTGTCTTATTCATCCATGCATTTTCTTTAGTTGTGTTGTGTAGGTTTCGTAGAGTATATAACAGTTGGTGTGTTATCATGATTCAATCCATATCTACCTAACTTAATAAATTATTGATGTGCTTAGCTGAGGATAATATTCCTTGTATTGATGTCTTGCTTCTTCATGCATCCTAGTTTCTTTTTATGCTGATTACTGATGTCTTAAAAGCAGCAAAGTGTTCTTTATTTGCAACATTCAACATGATGTTTTCTAGTTTTGTTTTTTAATAAACAAATTTCACTATGTTTGGGTCTACTAATTTTCTATGTTTGTCATTGTAGAATATCCCGGTGGAACCGTTGGATGCAACACAGTTGATTCCACAACATAATTACAAGCTTGATGTTCATGCCATGAATGTTCGTCATCCTGGAGAGGTATGATTTTGTGTGTTGGAAAATCATCTAGCAATTAGTGGTTTGTTTTAGACACCTAGTAAATTCATCTGTACCATTTATGTAATTAATTGGTAAAGCAAGATTTATTTTGGCCTGTATCTTTGTATGAGTTGGTGTGTGTGCCCCACTTGAATAACATGCACGTTCTTCTGAGCACACAGGTACGCAATTGATGCCCCCATGGAAGTCTATGATTCTGCAAAATCACTTTTTTACTCAAAAAAGCAAGGTGTAAAGATGGCAATTATTTTAGAAAACTTTCAACCCTTGGTTTTGCAGCTGGATATTCATTTTTTTTTTAAAAAAAAAACATGTCCATATGCAGCAGATTACAAATTCACTTTTCACTTTCATGGCTGAAATTTATATTTGTTATTTTATGCCCATGTGCATTTGATTATGAATTTAATCCTATCTTTAGTGAATTAGTAGATTGTTAATGTAGTTAGAAAAGAATTTTGGTTGCCCACCTGAGTACTAGTGGTTCAAATTTCTACAAAAGAAGCTCAATGTGTTTATGTTGATTTGCAGTTAGAATGTAGAGAATTTAGAGAATCAATTCTTGGAGTTATGCCACATCGTTGGGTAATAACAGATTCCTTATGCCTCCTACTTTTCTTAAGGGAAGAAAGATGTCAGCTCATTGTGCAATTATCTTGTTATCAGGATAGGCGGGAAGATACTACTTTACAACTGGCACACTTCCGAAGGCATAAAAGGAAGACATTGAAGAAAACACCTGGGAAAGCTGCTAGAAATCCTTTTGATAAACCTGTGGAACACAATCCACCTGGGAAGGATTCATCTAATAAAATTGCAAGTGTGATTGGCAAAGCTGCAGATTATGCTGGCTCAGCAAAATCCAAGAAGGTACAGCTTATGCTTAACTTTATATACTGTATCAAATTATATTTTGCTTGATATTTCTGTATAACAATAATCAAAAAGCAATACGCCTATCTTCTTTGTATCAAAAATAAGATTATACTGCATTGCACCCAAGAACTGCCTAGGTGCTGTGGTTCATCATATTTTTGTTTGCATGCATGACATGCCTACCTCTCTGCATGTTTGTGTGTGTGTGTGTGTGTGTGTGTGTGTGTGTGTGTGTGTGTGTGCATACTGAATCCACTGAAACTACCCGAACTAAGCCTTATTAACCTGTCCAAAACCAAATTATCAGAACTTGGTTGAAGATTGATAGACATCTGAGCTGGGAGGTGATGTTTCTCTTAAATACTCTCTAGCATTACTTTTCTTCTTAGTAACATTTTCTGTTACACCACTGGAGAAAAAAGAGAGATGGTATTGATATTTTTATTTTGTTCTTTAAGCAATATGATGTCAGGGTATCATGACATTTCAATTTGTACATCTTGATTTCAACTGGGATTAGATTGTGTGACCATGGATGCCATCAACCATCAGGCCAATGGTTAGTGGCAAAACAAGAGAACCAAAGAGTGTATCTTTCTTGTTAACCCATGTTTGAAGGGAAAGAAAGGACAGAACCCTTATTAAGGGGTTTTTGGGCTTTTTTTAATATATCCTATGCCAGAGTTGAGTTAAATGGAATATAAAATTCTTTTGAACTTCATTCCTTGTTTGCATTTGGATGAATCTACCATTACTAAGCTTCTTGCAACATATCCAAGGACCATCACAAGTGAAATGAAAATGATTTAGGGTTGGCTGGCTAGATTTGTTGTTATGTAAGTTCTCAGGGCCAACTATATTTTTTTTGGTACGGAAAACAGCTTTCCTGTACAAAACAATGGAAAGTATTTTAGCAATGACCTTTTAGAATAGGTTCCATTTGTTTGTTTTCTGATGTGGCAATTCTTGTTATGATATGACTTGAATCTTTGTATTTTGGGTGCTTATGCTATAATTGTGGCATGTTAACATTTGAAGCTGTTAGCACAGCAACCTGGTACCTTCCTCGTCAAGTGAGAGTTCTCAAGTTTAAACTTGAGTGGTGGTGAATAACTACCATTTTCTCAAAATTGTCTTAAAAGAAGGGCTTGAGAAGGTGTTGACAAACTAGGCCAGTGGTGGCACCTGTCAAATTCATCCATTTGAGGAGGTATCCTATTGGTGATGTTTCCCCAATTGTTTGGCACATGAATGTTGTAAATCAATTTTTGTGGCAGTGTTGTCACTGGTGGCAAACAATTGGGGAAACATCACCAATAGGAAACCTAATTCAAGCTTGATATATGCTTTAATTGATTTCAACTCGATAAATAAGCTGCTCAAAATAGGCTTGAATTCGGCTCAGCTTGATATTAGGCTCAAATTAGGATTGATCAAATAACAAACAGTTGAAGTCTGATATCTATTTTCAAGATTGAGATTAATTTTAAGCCAAGCTTGACCAAACCCAAGCTTGATCAAGCTTGGCTGAATTACGCCCATGGTTACTAGGAGGAATGTAGACACGCAGAGCTATCTTTAAATTAATGGAGGTTTTGTGAAAGTTATCATGGAGGAGGACAAGCTCTTGGGCTTATGGGAGTTAGAGATGCAGTAAATGTGGATTACAAGTAGGTTAGATTTATGTCCATGGGGCGTAGAACTAATGATGGATGGGACTACTAACAAATCGGCTCTGCTGTCTGATCTGATTAGACGTCAAATCATGAAATTTTGCTGATAGTAATGGTAGTTGGCTTCAGTCAATGCAACCCAAGAAAAAAAATGGGCTGTCAAAGAAAGATTGTGATGTAATATCTTAAATTTGGTTGAGATCTGAGATCTAGTGGCCATTCTGCTGTAAGCCAGTAGCAATAAAAACAGAAGTCAGTGACAGATTTGAGAAGAAAGGAAAGAGGGAAAATAGTTAGTAATGAGTAAGAGCTGATGTGTGAGAGGCTGAAATGTTGGAGAAAGATTGAATGAAGGATGGGGAGAATGCCCATCCACCCCTTCTCTTCCTTGACATATACCATTTCTATGATTCAAAGTTACATTAACTTTATTACTATTTATTTTTCCACCAATCTCGCTGAAAATAGTCCTTATGGGAACATGGTTTGCTCGCTAGCTAAGCCAGTATTAATTAGTAGGATTCCTAGAAGTTCTATATTACAAAATGGGAAATATATCAACTAAAACTGCATTGGCCACACCTTGGACTCAATCTATTCAAATCTGGAAGAGGAAAATCTTGACACTCAATGAAGGGCTGGTCACACCCTTTTTGGCAGGACTTTGGCTGGTTTAATGATGATATTGCACGGACCTGCCCTGTTCTTCAATGAGCCACACTGGTAATTGATGGAACATTGAGATGGATGATGTTCCCTGACTTTGAATTAAATTCATTGTTCAGAAAGATTTACTGAAGTTCATCTTGGCTGCATCTCAAGGTGGGGTTCGCTGGAAGAGTCTCAAGGTTTATGCACAGATTGCTGCAATATGCAGTCATTACCAGTTGACCCAGTATAAACATCTAGAACACGGAGACTCTTCACAACAGAAGGAATAAAAAGAGTATGGCTCATCATATCAGGTTGTCAGCTTGGCCATAGGCATATATTTCAGTTGTTTCTTTGAAACCTTGACAAAAGCATTCACTCTCATATCCTTCTTAATACTAGTGTTTGTGCTTTGGCACTTTACTACCGTAGTTTGTCAACAGGGTTTGAATCTGATAAATTAGATCACATCTAAGTGAGAAATTTCCGTTTTTAAGATCTTTCTTATTCATGGACTATTAGACTTGGATTCTTACGACATAATATATGCAATTTGTAGAAAATATTTTTCGGTGACTCAGGCACAAGCATACAAATTGCTCCTGCTAGGTAAATTAGTTTGATCACTTGTACTATGTTTTCAGTCCCGTGCATCGTAAATGGATTGAAATTATGCAGCAATGATTTACTTTGAGGATTTGAAGCATTAACTTAAGGAAATATACTTGCGGTAGTTTCCTTTTGTTTAGCTCTTTGTTCAAGTGCTTCTTGAGCAACTTATGTGCTTATGCATATTTTGAAAATATTCACTTTAAGGCTCAGAAATTGATTTTTTTTCTTCTGCCATGTGGGATTTAGAAGTAGATACTTTGGGCTACTCTTTTCCATGTGGGATTTAGAAGTAGATACTTTGGGTTACTCTTTTCAGAATATGAGCCTTAAAAACTCTTGCATAATAAGAACTGCTTTTTGATATTAATAATAGATTGTTCGCCACTTTTTTCCTTTTGAGGCTTAATAGGTTGTTGAATTGTTTTGTAGGGCTTTATTTTTTATGGTTGAACTAGTATTAGTTTTTTGACATACATATCCTGTCTAATGGCTTCACATTTTGGTGGTCCTTAGTCAAGGGTACTTGCTTATAAACTCTTTGATTGATATGTAACTTGTGATAGACATTGCATATGCAACTAAATGGATGGATCCTTTTACTCTGTGGGTTGTTCTTTGGTGCTCCTCTCCAACTACTTGTGAAATTCGATTGCTAGACTAGTATGACCATCCTAACTTGCTTGGTATATGCATGCAGAGGTCACTTTACATGCCTACCATAACAAATCATACTCAAGTTTGGTGGGTCCCAAATGTAGTTGTTGCACATCAGAAGGAAGGGATAGAGGCCATTCATCTGGCATCTGGCCGCGCCATTTGCAAGGTATACCAACTTCTTTCTGCGTGATTTTGTTTTCATATTTCCATAAACAGTAACATAGAATTAATGTTAATTATTGATGGAAACATGCGTTTGATCTTAAGTTTCCTTTTCTTTTTCTTATAGATTGATTCTTGTGATGCTGAAAGATGGTATAATATTGCACTTCTTCTTAGAGAAAAATCATTTGGTTAACTTAATTATGTGGCTGAATGTTTAAACAAAAAAAAATGTTGTGCTGGATGAAACAAATTCTATTCTTTATGAGGGAAACATGGAAAAAGTAGTTTAAGTACCAATATAGTTTCTCAAATACAAACAAATAATTTAGGTTTTTAGCAAAGCCTATTTGGGGATGTGAAAGTGCATGTGTGAGGATCTATGTGGTTGTACATTGAGGTCTTTGGTGTATAAGTAGGGCCAAGGACATCCTTTTTGGCTAGCCTCTTTAGAAAGGTCTTGGATCGTCACAAATAGTTTTAGAGCCAACCCAAACCTCAGCTCATGTGTGGCTGGGGACACTACAACACGGGCCCTTTTGAGGCTGGCCATGAGCCAGTTATGGTGTTTGAGATTGGACCTTTCTCCAAGAAGGCATGCTGGGGCTTAAACTGAGAGGAGTGTTTATGGAGCTATGTGGGTGTATTTAGTTGTGCATTGGGAAGGTCTTGGGTACAAAGTAGGGCCATGGATCCTAAATAATACTTTCCGTTAGCCTTTTTAGGTGAGGTCCTAAGTCATTACATGATTGTCATAGTAGTTGTTGGCTGTAGAGTAAATTAGTTGGTTATAGGGATGTGTTGCATCTGCTTTCCTAGTTGACAAGGAGAATTGGGAGAAATGGAGTGAGATGATGGATCAAAGGTTTTTAATGATTAATAGAAGATGGTAGGGGATGTAAAAGTGATGTTACATAGCACTGGAAAAACAAGGTTTTGAATAGAGGTCTATCTTTATTTTAAGATATTAGGCAATGATATTTTCTCTATACAAGGATTTTTGTTTTTTTTTTTATAGAAAAGCTATATGAGGATCTTTATGGATAAAATGAGGATAATAATTGTGTAATATGGCTTAATCAATGAAGGATGTGCACCTATTTGGTTTTTCTAGTTTTGCTCATACAAGAGCATGAGCCGTTAGTTCATACTGGATAATCTTCAAGAAACACACTGTATGTATTTTTAAAATGAAGAACTGAATTAAAAAAGGAGAGGAAGGGGAGGAATTTAGAGAATTTCTGGTATTGAATACAGTAGGAAATCAAGTACATGGTTGATGCCTTTTTTCACAGGATTTTGGAATAGGAGACTATGTAAACTTATGGACAAGAACCAACATTTTGTTTACTATTCATAGCCTAAATATGGATGAGGAATAAAATAATTTAGAAGAAAAAGTAGAAGCTACATATAGGGGAATAATAATCAAAATTCTTTTTGAATAGTATAATTATTATGCAAATATTACTCGGAACAGCATGCGTGCATGATATGTTGAAGTTCTAGTATAAAAATATGACCTGTATTATTCATATATCTACTAAAACTCTGTATCTAAAATATCCTGAAACTACTAAGTTGACCCAAATCTTTGGGTCTTTGTTTTCACCAAAGCTGGGATATCTGATAAAGCATTTTTGTGCACAGTTACAATGCATTGCTTATGATAGAAGATTGACTTGGTTATTGTGATTTTTATAATGTTCAATTTTATATATTTGAAATATCATGAAATGAAAATTAGTATCTATTATCATGGTCAATAAACCCAAGCTCATCAAGCAAAGGACTCTTCAAATATCCCTTTGCCTTCATACAAGGGATCATAGCCAACATCCCTGACTCCATCGATTTGGAGATTACTCTGATTGTTTTATGCCATTAAATCATGCCAAAGACTACATCCTTGTCAGTACCAGCAAGTATGTATCATCTATCATAACCAAGGTTTTAAATCACTTGGGATGGGGTTATCCTGCCATCCTGCCTTGTCTTGATATTTAGGTTAGGGGGCATCCTAAGATGCATTGGTTGGGATGCCATCCTATCATTGTCCCGACATCCTAGCGTCCCACGAGACATCTTGCTGAAACCTAAAACCATAATCATAACTAAGCATCTACAGTCACTAAGTTCTTCCCTTGATTTCTAGATTTCCGTATCAAGACCATCTCTCTTCATGGTAGGCCTTTTCTTGTGCATCTTTATATAATCTTTCATGTAATGTAACTTCAAGATTTCTACATGTATGTTACACACACACACACACACCCAACTTTCATATTCTGTACTTGTCTCTTCATTATTGCTCAATATCCTAACCAAATCATGCATTATTGTTTGATATTATCATGCATTCTTTTTAGTCTCACCAATATGTGACAATCATACAACCATGAATGCCAACTTCTAGGGCATGCCATTTTGCAAATACTACTCATTTCAACCAAAAAGAGCATATCCATTCCAACAAGCATAAATCTCTCACAAAAAGACTGAAAAATTCCTTCAGGCATGTAAGTTTAAATATGAAAAATGAAGGGATTTTTGGTTAATGTAATTTATGGATATAGAGTAAAGAGACATCATATGCACAAGATTTGCATCTTTGATTCAGTTTTAAGTTCTAATCTTCAAATTGATATGCTACCCTTCTAACCAAAAACAAACAAGGCAGACCTAATTCACATTAAATTTGCCATTTTTCACTAATTGATTCTTCCACTCCACCACAACCACTAGTCCCCCTTTGCAACCCCAACCTCCCCCTCCCCCTCCTCCCTTTCCCTACATAAAAAAGACAATTTATTTCTGGTTCCACCTTTGAATATAACCTAAACCCAATGTGACTTTTACATTTACAAATTTGAGCATGTAGATTAGGTCTGTGTCCTCAAGTAGATATGTATATTCCTTGCCAGCTCAAAATAATGAGTTGACCCCATCTTGACTCAACCCACCTAGAATTTACATTATTCATGTGGCTTAAGAATTGTTTCTTTTATTGCATGCTCGTGGGATGTGAGCCTGCTGCTGACATGGGTACGTTACATGCCATTCTGAGCTGGTGCTTGGCATGCACTGGCACAGCAGCATTTTGAGTTGTAGTGGCACACAGCCGGTAGCACGCTAGTGCAATAGTACATATTTTGTCATGTTGTGCTGTTCCAACTGGCACTTACATCTGTGATGTGGCTGTTGGTAACATGAGCTGTTAACCAACTATCATGTTTCTTTTGGTTTTATGTGTAATTGTTCATAATTGCATGCAAATATGGTTATTACTTATATATGTTAAGTGTTGCAAGCAAGGTAAACTTATGGGGCATTACCTCTGTGCTAACCTAAAAGTAACTAAATTTAACATGTTCTTAGATTAAAATAATGTAACTATTTTTTTAGATATTTACTTAGACAAAGCATCAAAATAATAACTAATGCATACTTTTATTTTGGATCTCTTAGTCCTAGACTTTCTATAATATGTATCATGACATCATTGCGATCTGATGGGAATTTTATCTCCTGTTCTATTGTCAGCTTCATCTGCTAGAAGGCGGCCTTCATGCTGATATTAATGGAGATGGTGTTTTAGATCATGTTCAGGTTCTCCCATCTTCCCAAGTTATTATGACTTTATAATTGTGTAAAAAGTTATGTACCTTGACTGGTAATATTATTGCGAAACTCTACGTCTAAGCAGTGATGCCTCTATAATTAACTATAGTTCTTAGTTAAATTGGTTGAACTGTTGAAGACAGTTGAGAGTATGCCATGCTTAATGTAAATCAATGTTTTTAATATTTTGCTTATTCTCTTTAGTTTGGTCAACCAAAATATATTACCATTTCCAGTTCTACATGAAGCTACTAAATAAGTATATTTGTAAATGATTCTAGAGAAATGAGAAAAAATGCTCTTGAATTATCACAAAATAGTTTCTATTTTTACAAATTTGTGAAGAACCTTGCCCAAGACAGGAGCAAAAGCAACCGGACTGGTGTGCAAAGGACTGTCCTTTATCAATGTCAAATGGTTGGAGTGCCTTAAAGATATCCATCATGCATGTGAGTCTGCAGGCATGTGCTCAGAAAACTACCACATAAGCAACATGTGGATATCATTGATAAACTAAAAGTTGCAGAAATGATATCAAAATCTTTTGAAACAGATTTAGATATTTGTTGAAAGAATTATTCTGGTACTTATGCATGCAAGATCATAAAAATAATCATGAGAACACAATTCACTAAAATAATAATATTCAGAGAAAGAATTGTCTTTTTATGCATTACTTTCTAAGAGTGATAGATATTGTATATTTCTAAAACCTCATATTCTGTGTGAATCCACTATTTTAGTGTTGGCGGGGCCTACGGGGATTAGGTTGGATTGTTCTTGTTCAAACTGAGTTCAGGTTGGCCTTGTTGGACTAGGCTGGGCAAGATTGAACAATGTTTTATTAGGCTGGCCTGGTATCTATAAAAGCCCCAGGTAAATCAGGCTAGGTCAACTTGATGTGGACTAGCATGGATTAGTGTAGTGTTGGCTGGGCCCAAGCTGGATCAAGTTGGACCGTCTTGGAAGTCGTTGAGTTAATCCAACTTAGTATGAGTTAGTCAGCACTGATCCTGCTGCACTGGATCGAGGCTGTCCTTCCGTATCGAAATGGCCTTGACTTCTGTTGATTATGTTGTGAATAGATGAGGCCCAAGCTTATCCATCATCGTTTTTCTTATTGCTATAACAAAGAAGGGAAAAGCTAACCTGTAATCACCCTTGTTCTTAAGGTAGATGAGCCATGTTTCCTATCTAACATCTTCAGGGGCCTGTTTGGGAGAATCTCAAGAGATCCAACAGGATGGGCTGGAGAGAGTGTTGGTGTTGGGGGGGCTCACTTGCCAAAATTTAGAGACCTCCCAAATAACAGGATCAATTTTCTGATGAGTTTTATGGCAAGGATTCTCATTCAATTAAGCAGTATTTGGCTAGCGCTTCTAAAATGGTGCCCAATTATGGTCCATTAGTTATTCTCTTGAGCAAATCGAACCAATTATGGAGTTTCTCGCAGAAGATTGGATTGTCAGTCTCTAAAGCTTCGGCAGTGATCTTGGGACCAAGATGCTAGGCTTTGATATGTTGGTATCTGGGGAGCAGGTGTTGGGAGTGGATGTGCATTAATCTATTTATATTATGCTGCCAAATATGTGTATGATACTTAAATGAGCTGCAGTGCATATATTATACATACAACGTACAAATTCATGTAAATATGAAGAATGCATTCGTGGACAACAAATAGGACTCATTATGTTGCAATCCCAACCGTTTTTAGAAACGCTTATGTGGCTATTTAATTTTTCTTACTTTTTTCCCACTTTCTTCAATAAAGTTTTAGAAATCTTTTCCTTGTTTACTCATTCACAGGAATGCTTAGTAAATGAGGATTCCTAAATTGGATCCTTAATAGTCAGGACTAGTCTTAATGATTATGGTTATTTATTACTCTTATGAAAGCAAGTGTGATTTTTAGCCTTGTCAACTACGCCAGGAACTTGCTACTTCTATTTAATTTATTTAGCAGTTTATGCAGGAATATGGTACTTAGTAATTGTGTCCTGATTATAGGTTGTTGGGGGAAATGGAGCCGAGCAGACTGTTGTAAGTGGTTCTATGGAAGTGCTAAGGCCTTGTTGGGCAGTTGCTACATCAGGTGTACCAGTACGAGAGCAACTCTTCAATGCTTCTATCTGTCATCATCATTTCAATATATTCCAGCATGGAGACTTTGCAAGAAGCTTTGGTAGGACTGCTGATGTAGGCAGTTTAGAGGTGGCAACCCCTATACTGGTACGCAGAGATGATGGGCATAGGCATCGAAAAGGAAGCCATGGTGATGTTATCTTTTTGACAAACCGAGGAGAGGTTTGTATCTAGTCAGATTTACGTCGTTGCACTTTCTAGATTGGAGTTAAAACATAACCAGGCATCATTATTGATTTATGCATAAGAAAAAACTCCTGTAGTGGCTGCTTATCTGATCATTAGCTCATATAAAATAGCTACAATTGCTCTATAGTGGCTCACCTTTTTTTTTTTTGGCTGTAATTTGCAGATTACCTCATACTCCCCAGGCTTGCATGGTCATGAGGCCATATGGAGATGGCAACTCTCAACTGGTGCAACTTGGTCCAATCTTCCATCGCCATCTGGAATGATGGAGAATATGGTGGTGCCCACTCTGAAGGCTTTCCCTCTGCGAGTGCATGATACTAAAGAGGTCATAGTTGCAGCTGGTGATCAAGAGGCTGTAGTGATATCTCCAGGAGGCAGTATATTGACTTCAATTGAGTTGCCTGGGAGTCCTACTCATGCGCTGGTCTTAGAGGACTTTTCTGGTGATGGTCTAACTGATGTTATTCTCGTAACTTCTAGTGGGGTTTATGGTTACGTACAGTCTAGGCAGCCTGGAGCCCTGTTTTTTAGCACCCTGGTTGGTTGCCTGATAGTTATCATGGGAGTCCTATTTGTTTCCCAGCACCTGAACTCCGTCAACAAGGGCAAACCTAGAGGCTTCCATTGATCACAAGCCTATTGTGTCCTCACAGTGAAGGCTTCAATTACTCTATTCCCCTGGCTTGGAGAACCATAGATGTTAGACGGCAAACAGGAGCTACAAGACGCATTATCTGTCAGATGTAGTGAACCAAACAATCAGGTTAAACAATCACCTTAAGACTTAATCCTTGTCAGATTATTTGCATACAGGGAAAATTAGTGAAACTGTTTATATGTGTAATAGAACTTGATTTTTGCCTCATTTCTCTGCGTTGTGCTGCAAAATAGTTACCATGGGACTGCTTGTTACCATGATCTCATGCATTTGGGTGAATCTATGTCCCGTATGTGTTATCAATGATGTTGCCAATGTAATTCTCCCAACAGCATGTTTTAAACTTTCCAGAAAAAATAGCAGCAACAACCACTTGATTGTTTATTTAGTGGGAGACCACTACTGCAAATTGGTGGTGAATGAAGATTCGGCAAAGATCGGTTGTGGGCCATCCGGGTCATTTTCTAGCACTCTTGGGTTAGAGAGTGGTGGGCTACACGAGTCTATCTTTTATCTCAGTTTGTCGTTAATGACCGTCAACATTGCATGTTGAACAGGGAATCTTAAAATTAGAAATGGAAGGCCTTTTGAAAGGGACCTTTTGGCGTCTGTTATTAGTCATTTACTGGCAAATTGTATAGAAGACCAAAGCCATAGAAATGAGTGTCATGATAAACATCTCTTGGGCGTAGGCGTAAGATATGGTTAAACAAGGACATACGATGCCGGATTTGCTCAAACTCAAGCTGGTGTCTTCTTGTGACCTCTTCCTTGTGTGGGAAGGAAGATAATTCTGTTATGATGGTATTGTATGGATTCTTATCTGCTTATGTAACTCTCGGGGTGGTTTCTTAGAATTATCTTAGAATTGCGGCATAAAAAAATAAAAAATAAAAAAAATCCCAAGCTGTTCTTAATCCGCTTTACCTGGTCGGTTCCCTCTTGTAGGTGTTATTAGAAGGTCATCAGAGCTAGACGCTCCCACAACCGCAAAATACCTGCGTATTAAAACCTTTTTCTGTTCGAAACCACTGCAAACCCCTTTGTTGCCGGATACACAAAAATTAAAAAAAAAATATGCTAAACGGTGAACCACGGGCAACGGAGACAGGCACACGACACCACCAAATTTAAACAATATTCGTTTCTGCCTCTGTCCTAAAGTGGGGCATGGGAGGCGACAGAATGTATTGATTTCTATGGGAATAAATTAATTTATTCGCTTATAAGCAAGCAATATGAAGGCATACCCGGCGCTTTCATTGTCAAGTTATTCCCCTTTTCTCTCGATAAATTTACCTTCTTGAATTTACCACGCGTGCATAAGCAATATTTAAAGCATGAATGGGTAAGTTTCAATGACTTAAGATTCATCTATTATGTTTTGCAAGTGAACACCCTTTATTTGCTTGGCCAATTTCTGGATGATCAATAACTTGGAATTACATCGGACAATAATTTAAGGATATTAAAATTTGGATGCCCAAATATTAAATGCCAAATCCAAGATTATGGATAGCATAAATTTAAGCATTTAAATAGAGATTCAATTTATTATATATATATTTGAGAAAGTTTTGGCTACATTTAAATGTAGCTCAGTTTATATTTGGTCATCTTCCTCATTTTTGAATCCACACAGTTTATTAAGTTAAAAAGAATTATATATATATATAGTTCTTTTTAACTTCATTATCCTTCTTTCACATTATGTATTTTTTCTATCTGGATGATGAAGTAAAATTTAAACGCAAAAATCTTTCTTAAGAAGGCTTCCACTAGCAGCTCCGTCCTTCATGAGGCTCTATATGTCTTCTAATTTTGATCTCTACTTCCAGAGCCAACTTCTATTGTTGCAGCTTGTAATCCCGATCCTTAGAAAGTCATCTGGACTGCAACTATGACTTCTTTTACATTCACCCTCTCTCCTTTTGTCCCCTCATGAATCTCTTCCCAATTCATCTATATTTTACTTCCTCTTAAATATATTTATATATTATATCAATATTAATAAATTGATTTGGGAAGTTCCTGACTTCTCCAAACTTTTTATTAAAAAAAGATAAAAGCACAACTCCAACATTAGAAGCAGGACAGTAGTCTTGCATTTAAAAAAATAAAATTTAGACTTTGCCGCTTTTAGGTCATTTACCAAGACTTCTTCAATATATTTTGTAGGTTTGAGTTGAATTCTTTCTTGAATGCTAAAAGGTTTTTCTCCTTTCTCCTCTTGAACACAATTTTGGACTGATCCATCATTTTATTTTCCCTGCTCTCCCTTGAGCCTTATCTTTTATGTCTTTACAGAATATGAGCCTTTTTATTTTGCAGAACTTGCTTTATTAATTCTTATTTCTTCTCCGTGAGTCTTTGTCTGTGGGTGAATTGATAAGTGGTCGTATAATCGAAATCTTCGGATTTTTCCCTTCGTAGTTACAACAATGCAATCAAACACTGGATGAAGCAATCGTACGGTTTTTGCCCATCATGATATCTTCTGTACTTTCATGTATGCTTCTTATTTGATTCATGCTCAATAATTTTGAAGCAAAATCTACCTTTTAAGAACCTCCCATTCATATGTAGAGGTAATCGTGCTCTTTTTTTTTTTTTTGGGTCAAAGAAATAACATCCAACCTCTAATGGATGAAAAAAGGGACATCTTTATTCCTCTTTGAATTTCTGAGAAATCTCCCTTGATTTGCCATTAAGGTGGCTTCATGTTTGGCTCCATATAGATTTTCTATGAAGCATTATGCATGAAATATATATATATAACAAATTAAACGCATACATGAATTTTACTACTATAGTTTAGGATTACCTTATCCAAAGCTTGGATCTTGTTGCCTTCAACTGTTATAAACTGATAAGCAGTAAGTTTTCAGATTGTAACTAGGAGAAGTAATTGTAAAAATGCTATGGGGAGGACGGCTAACCACTCAAAAATGTTCCTCTTCCTGAAGTGGCTCCCACTTGCGTGCTTCTGTGATCAATTGTCACCACGTACGGCACCAATGCTCAAAGACAGCGCCACTCCTTTCCCACCATGTGGCATGTTCAAATTTTTGTGTGCCTCACAAGCACCTTATGGCATTACGTAAAAGAAACGTGACTTCATAACAAGCTTAAATGGGTGATAGTTGGTGCAATCAATGGCATAAAAGTTAAACCTATTCCACCTGGGTAGTTCGTTATAGGCACGTTAAAAGAAATGTGTTAAGATTAATGCTTTTTGCTAAAGTGGATTATTTGGGGCGTGACATACATGGCCTAAAGGTCTATTATTCCATACTATTATTCAAAGAAATAAAGTTCATACAAGACATGGTGCAGGACTAAGCACTCGTTACATGAGCTCCCTCCTCCCCAACACACACACATATATACATTTTTTCAAGTTTTAAATCTCATGCGATAGTGGTGTCTTAATTTTTCAACGGAATGAGATGTGCAATGTCCCGTCCTATCTCGATCCCGATTCAATCAGACGTGCCAGTATTTGCTTAGGATACTTTTTCTAAAAAAAAAATATTTATAAAACTTCAGTGTTACGTTTAATTTTTAAATATATTTAAATTTTAAAAGTTTTATCTTTATGATAAATTAGATCAATTTAAAATTGATATTATAATATATTATGATTGAGACGAAATAGGACATAACAATCAAGATCGGTCTCGAAATCTCTCTAGAATAAAAAGTTTCAACCTATCAAAATTTAAATCATTTCTCTTCCCCTCCTATTTATACATTGACCTATCAATTTAAAGATCTATATCTAAATTCATGTTCAAATTTAATTAAATTCAATCATAAACAATACATACAGTCTATGTATAGTATCTTTCAGTACATATGGATCATAAATAGGTTACTCTAATGTCATTCGTCACCATTTAGAATCTTTAAAAAAAAAAAATAATATTATTTAGGCTTATCAATCCCATTGAAGTATTCACGATCCTTTTATTCCATCACTAAATACTTATAAGCGTGGCCTGTCACAGAAACATTGAACAATATATGTTACTAGAGTTTCTAGGTATGGTCATGTCTATCGTGTCTCTTGGACCAGATTGGTGCATTATTTAAGCCCCTGGAAAGTTCTGCACCAGGATAAAATGTCATGATCACATTCTATACTATATAAAATGATTCAAGGAAACTATTTCTAAAGAAGAGCTGGAATCTTCTTCTGCTTCTCTTGTCCTCTACTGAAATCTTCAATTCTATCTCTAGACGAAGTGTATGCCCCATGATGCTTGGCAGAATAGAGTCACTACACGTGCGAGCACACGACTCATCTGGCACATCGGACCTACTCTCCCGTGCAAATAATTCAAGAGCAGGTGGTGCAACAGGCATCAGAAAATGGAATTTTTGTAAGACTTTTTGTGTAGGCAAGTTCAGAAGAGCTACCTTCAGGGTTCGACACAACGAACATAGCATTCTCTTTTCCTTGTTCAAACAATTTAATTCCTTGTAGGTGCCGCATCTTTTCTTTCCATCTTGTTCCTGGGTGCTCGGTATCAACTATCAAGTCGTTATACCTCTATCAATCATTATGGTTAATTTCTTTTCTTTTAATGCTAACAAGTTCATATTCCTGCTATTCTGTAGTGCATGATTCCCAGTTGACTTTGTTGAAAGGAATATGGGGTCGATTCATGGCAAGCAGAGATACATATCAGCCTGGAATCACTAAGTATGCCAGTCTAGTTAGTAGAAACATATATTAGAGATGGACCTTTACAAGATTTGTTGTTTTCCACCAAGCTACTAGCTAGCTAGCTTCTTAGTTGAATTGGAGCCTACCTGTCGCTTTAGAGTAATTCGCTCAGACTTTAACCATAAGTAAAACTGTGACTCTAATATATTAATCTAAAACTATATGTCCATGTCACCATGAGCCTTGCTTGGTACTAATATCCATTTACGTATTTAATTCTTTGCTGCTGCTGCTGCTGCTGCTGACGAGATCACCGTCTCAAGGGAAGGACGAACCAACCAACTCAAAGTGGATCCTTAGATTTTGTGGACCAATTCAGGGTCTTAGAAACGCTGGAACTTTCAACATCTAAAACAAGAGGTATTCCCACGGGAGCAATAGAGAGTAAAAGGAGATGATGACGAGCGTGGCCATTTGTGCGGGTTTGATGCTATAGTTTTCAACTCCATGCTGATGTGTTAGGCAACCAGCTAAGACCCTAGTACTGCTGTTTGTTGTCTTTCCTTGCTAGATTAGATTAGGTTGAATTAAAAATGAGTTGGTGGGGAGGGTACATAGGGTGATGGACTAGGTTTACCTAGGGAATCCTTAGGGTTTGGGAGTGGAGGTCATGCTGTTGGTCCCAAATCATTCCAACAAATAGACAGGTCTATGGAAGCAGTCACATGCTCCCAACCTTTTTCAAGAGCCTTTGGAAAGGCATCATCATGTATGTAACTCTTATGTATCCCAATATATCCTCATCAAAGGCGGGGAAGTCTCTAGCTTGATAACATGGTACCTGCAGTTTGTGTAGTGTTTCAAGGAACATCAAAGTCAGAATTCACAGGCACATATATATAAACTTGGAAGAATGGGTTGATAACTAGTAGAGATAACTAGTAGAGGACACACACACACACACACACACACACACGCACACACAGAGAGAGAGAGAGAGTAGGGGGAAATGTTGGTGTAGGGTGGCAGCCACAAGAAGCTAGAGAGACAGTCTAGAGATGTCCAACGCTTTCAGCTACCATCAAAAGCCCAAGAGAGGTATGTAGCAAAGAAATAATGAGAGCCCTGATAAGGAACAGTGGTTGATGAATATTTTAAGCCTTCTTCTTATAAAAGGGAGACAAAAGAGGTAAAGGGGAGGCCGAGAGAATCGTTGGGGAGCACCATGTGATGTGATATGGTGGTGGCCCAGCTCTTGTGTGTGTGTGTGTGTGTGTGTGTGTGTGTGTGTGTGAGAGAGAGAGAGAGAGAGAGAGAGAGAGAGAGAGAGGACTACCCATCCATCCTACCTTCTATATACTATGGTGCCCTTCTCTTTGGTAAAGGTATATTATAGTGCATCCATGGTTCACGTCCACGATTGAAATGGATGGAAGTGGCAGCGTCCGTGAGTCATTCACCAACTTTTGTTACGTTTCGGACCATTTTGCCGCGGAGGAGAAATTATTGTTCTCCAAACTGCAGCTGGAGAGATGGAGACAAATCAAAATGCGAGGCACTGGAGGAAGTCTGCCATCATACACGCCCTCAGCGTGCAGAAGCGTACGTTTGCATGTACGCTTTAGGGAGGGACCAGCATGGAGACTCCACGTGGCCCCTCATCAAAGAAACTAAATTGCAAATAGTTTTATTTTTGTCGCCATAAAAATACATATCAAAGCCCGCATGCAGGTCGTGTTTATAGACAATCAATTATATGGACCATAGTTCCAATTCACTTGTCTCCAGCAAAATTATGCTTTAAAACACAAAATAAAAATATTAATGTTATTTATTATAATTATGATTAAATCGTTATATTTATTTGCTAAACGTAGTAATATATTGCAAGAAAAAAAAAAGATACATCTTAGCAACTAAATCTCAATAGAATGATTTCAATATCCACTTGGTGAAATACGTGTTGGCCTAGTGTTTTTCTTCTAGAGATTAGTTCTGCCAAGCCAGTGTATACATCAAACAAATAATAATGTCCAAATTGATTTTTAGTTATATACATGTATTTTGTCATGAACGAAACTTATGTCTAGTTTGATGTGTATCTAATTATTTCTTTCAAAAATCGATACATGATTGCTATGTGTTTCCTACACAATGACAAGAAAGCCTTTTTTTTTTTTTTTTTTTTTGGGTAAGAATTAACCCCTCAAGATGGAAACTCTCCATGCATCAAGCCACTAGAATTCGCACTAAGCAAGTCCAGATAACTACTTGCAGATTAGACGTTTTCTAATTCGCAAAAAAAAAAAATCTGTAGCTTGATTAACACTTGAGAGAGTTGCAACTGTAGGGGATGATGCATGGGATCAGAAGATCTTCTATCCATTCAACCAAGAAATTACTGTAGCAGAATCATCCTTGAGTACAATGTACCAAATTTGAGATAATATCAACGCTTATTCAAGGCATTCCATAATGTTAATTTCAATTTCAATGTACCAAGAGGGTAAGAAGGAAGCTTCATGTTGATATCTTAATTGCGTTGCTTTCCATGCCTCATTTAAAAAACAAACGAAGAACAAATAGAATCACGCCGCTCCCCAAGTTTCTCCACGCGGATACGCTTGTAGGAGGAGGCTGGCGCCGAGGAAATGGACGCGGCACGAGATCCCTCTCGTGTGCTTTCGAGGTTGGCTTCACATGCGGGTTAACATCAACTAATTAATGAAGGGGAAAGCGACGCCGGACGCCACTGTTAACCTTAAACACTCGGCGTCATATGAAATAAATACTCGGCACATGCTTTCCCTGTGGACGAGTTTGTTAGCTCCGGCATCCGTGCCCGTGGCGCCCTAATCCCCTTTCCCCTCTAATCTCTCGTTCTCCGTGTACTCCATCCTATTCTATTCTCTAAGCCATGCTGGATTTAGATGGGTTGGACAGTGCCAGCCGAGATAGAAAGAGAGAGAGAGAGAGGGAGAGAGAGAGAGAGAGGACTAAAGGCGAGACGAAGAGTCAACTCCCGGGGGCCGCACAGGGCTCGAGAACAAGAGACGGACACGTTTATTGGGAGTCCCCCACATCATTCATCCACAGCAAATCGGCTCTTGAATGTCTTTTCCATGCTTTTTTTATCTATATTTGGCTATACGTATTAATTAAATCAGCATTCCTCTCAAAAGATTTCTCATGTATTTACTGCATTTTTTTAATCTATATTTGTTCTCGTTAAAAATATACTTTTTTTTTTTTTTTAATCCTCAAACGCTCATTCAAAATAAATTTTGATTCCCAAAGTTTCAAGTATAGTTTAATTTATTTTATTTTAAAAATATTATGGCTTGATCATTCAGTTGCATAAGTTTAGTTAAAATAAGATGGCAAGATATTTGTTCTTTTAATGCAATATTTTTAAAATATACGAAATTAAATTGTAAAAACTGAATTTTTGAGGATGAAAAAAAATTTTAAGTGAAAGTGTGAAGATCAAACGTATATTTTAGTCCCTTCTTGAAAGAAAGATAAATTATATTTTGAAATATAAAAGTGTGACACGCACATATTGTAAGCTAGATGCTATATTTGATTATATTTAGTTTGGATATGGGTTCAAGAAAGCGCTTGGCAAGAAGGTCTTTGTACATTACTGTCCTCATAGCATTATAAAGTTAAATAGATGATTATGATTTTGAATGGTATCATAAATAATAGTTTAATAATTATTAGAATTTAGTACAGTAAGAGCATCCTTTCTGTCCTCCACTTTGGGAGGTTTCTTCTTCATGCACCAAGAAATATTCTCCGAGAGTTTGAATGGATAAGTCACTACCCAACATTTAATGAAATGATTGGTAGGACTCCTGCTAGCTCTTATATGCAAATAAAGAAAAAAGAAAAATAAAATAAAATCATTGTAACTGCTAGAATCATCACTTATTGTATGTTACTTGAATATACATATGATGACTCTTGTATAACAATAATTGCAACAATATTATTATTAGGTTAAACAATCTATTCTGAGCCTCCTGCTATCTATGAAATGAAGTTGATTAACTTTCTCATTATTTTTCCCAAAAAGGAAAGGGAAAAAAATCTATCTGAGCCGTATAATGGTTTAAAATTGTTTGTTATACAAAATAAAATATTTCATCACCTAAAACCTTACAATAGTTATTTCCTTTTAAACTATAGTATTAAATGATGATGCATCAATTGAGGACAAGGACAAGTGGCTACCCTGATCATTTACAAGGGCATGTGATTTTGAATCCAACCAAGATCTTTACTGTATACAAATAATTCGAATTGTGGAACCCTTGAAAGTAGTTTAATGTAATACACATAGTTTTTGAGACCTACGAAAAGTATTAGAAAATAATTTCAAAATATGATACTCTAAAGTACCGAGGGTTGGCAATGGGAATATTTATTGAGCTATTGAAAATGAAATCATGGGCATTATATTTTGAAATAATTATTTTATATAATAAAAAGAATATTTGGCATTATCAAATATAAAATAATTTATAAATAAGGTCATTAGTTGTGACCTTTGTACGTAACAGCCTCATTTGTCTAATAGTCTGTGCATAAAACCTGTCAATTACGTAGTAGTTTTTGTTACTGTCCATGGGATTATCGCTATTGAGTTTTATATACATTATTATGCAGCATGTTCATAAGGAGGTAAAGCAAGCCATTGGCAAGGTTACCCATTATGGTAGAGAAACAAGAAATCACTAGATTTGAGAGGGCTCTTATTTAAGCCATTGGGATCAATATTTTTAATTCAATATATTAGGAGAATTGGGGACTATTTTTGTCCAAACTAAAATGTAAAAATCATATATTTTAAATTTTTTCTATATATATATATACATATATATATATATCAAATAATTAGCTACAAAATGAGAGTTTTAATAATGCTAGTGCACTAATTTATCTCTCTCTGTGTGTAATAAAGCATATAGGTTTAAAATTTGCACTATTGATCATAATATATGCTTGACAAAACTTTGTTTATCAAAATCCAAAAGATTTGGATGTTTGTAAACTAATGTTTGCTTGTTTAAAAAGCATGTTTTTATTTAAATTGATGGGTTTTTTTTTCTTTGTTAATGACAGCTGCAAATCTTAATCAATGGTATATATTTTTAATTTAAATGATCCATTATTACATTATTAATTTTTATATCAAATATTTTCCAAATCTCCTCTCTAGCTCTTTTGAGTGGAATTAACTATAACCCAGTAATGTAACAGCAAGATTACTAAAATCCTTAAGCCAAATTCAACATATTATAATGTCAATAGAGCAGATCACACCATCAAACATTGTGGTGTTATAACTAATAGAGCCTTTTAGTCAATCTTAAAAAGGAAGAGAACAGTTCAGAGGCCATTAAACTGGCCAAAATAGAGAAGAAGTACACATATTTATTTGTTTTAATTGGGAACTAATAATAATGACCCAACGAGTGGTGCGGATCTGTGGGACATTGGGAGGGGCACGCTTTCCTAGCTCTCTGAGTGTAGCCATATTCGGCGGGATATATTTCGGACCGGCGCTGCAATGAATGCATCACAATAGAAAAATCATTCATAGTACGATACGTAGAAAAGCGGGAGCAATCTTTTTTATATTATAGCCAAACAAACAGCAACATGAATTGGAAAAAGAAAGCAATGGCTGAGAAGGGAATACGAGGAGCCGAGATAAGGTGGTGGTAATTAACCCTCCCACATGCTCTACCACACTGCACCACTATCCGGCTCATCAAAAATTATATTACCAGAGACTTTTTTTTTTTTTTTTCTTTTTCTTTTTCTTGCAAATATATGCCTCTTGATTCCATATTTTTCTTTGAATATGGCGTATAATTAATTATTTGTTTAAACATTTTGCTCTTTTAGATTTTCATTTGTTGCAAAAATTAAGATAAGAAAATCTAGGTGATAACATGAGAATCTAGGACTAGAATTATCGTAAAAGACAGCGGTAGAACTATTTCAGAGGGGGTTTATGAAGGAGTTGTCTTGTTGTTTGGCCTCAACTTTTGAACAGGGGTCAGTGGCATTAAAGCGAGGCCTGGTCACAGAAAAGTACGGGGTTTTGCAGGCACAAAGGACAGCCAAGCGAAGGAAGCCGATGTACTACGTAGAACCCCTCGCCACCCTCCGATGACCCAACAACGGCCCTTATGACCCCATAACCAATTGGCAGCACAGGAGACAAGATTAGATAGATTTCTTTCCGTTCTCTATCCCACGCTCAGCCAATCGTTGGCCGCTCGCATCATCACTGTTCCTTCCAGCGTGCATCTCTTTCTCCTTCTTCTGTCTCCCTTTTGTCTTAATCTAAATATTGCGTGTGACTGTTGGTTATTCTCCTTTTTAAGTTAAAAACCTACATTAACGCTGTTTGTTTAGAGAGAGAGAGAGAGAGAGAGAGAGAGAGAGAGAGAGAGGTTGGGTTTGGGATCGCAGTGGAGGAGGGCGAGAGAGAGAGAGAGAGAGAGAGAGTGGGGGTTGGGGAGGGCGTCATAAATGGAATTGAGACGATGGCAGGGAGGGCGGCGTTGCAGTGGCTCCAATTCCGTGTCTTAAATATACTCTTCAAGGAAGTGAGATAGACAAAGAGCCAAGCCAAAGCCGAGAGAGAGATAGGGAGAAGAGGAAATAAGGAAGAGGCCAGAGAGGAGGGAGGGAGGGGCGGGGGGGGGGAGGGAGAGAGAGAGAGAGCGAGGGGGGGAGGAGGGAGCGAGACAGCAGCAAACGCTGCTGCTGCTGCTGCTGCCGCCTCCTCTCAGTAGCAGTAATTAAAAGAGAAAAAAAGGGAAAGAAAGAGAGGGAAAAGCAAACCAGATCCCAGCACTCGACGTGTGTGCGGACAGAATTAGCAGCGGAGCAGCAGAGAGAGAGAGAGAGAGAGATAAGGGAAGGAAGAGCCTGAACTAGAAGAAAAGCAAGCAAGACCAAAAAAACAAAAAAAAAGAAGCAAAACGATAGCGACAAGGTACAATCACCTACCCCCGTCCCCCTTCTATTCCTCCTCCTCCTCCTCCTCCTCCTCCTCAATTTAATTTGATTCCTTCCACATATCATATCCCATATATATATATATATATATGTATGTACATATTTATTCTTATAACTCTCTCTATACCACGCTTTTCTTTGCCTGCTCTTCTTAAAAATAACCAGATCTAGAGAGAGGGAGAAGTAGGGGACTGGTTCGCTCTAGTCCTGCTATGGATTATAAGCAGCAATCGAGGGGAGGAGCATGGCAGGGTTCTCTCTAGGTGGGAGCCACCGGCAAGGAGGCGAAGAAGAAGGAGGGATCCCTCCAGAGAACCTCTTCCTCTACAGCGGCAGCGGCAGCGGCAGGAGCGAAGAAATCGCCTACACCCGCGGCTTCGAGCTATGGCAGCAGCATCAGCAGCAGCAGATCCAGCGGCACCACCAGCACTTGTACCCCTCATCTGCACTTCTTTCTTTCTCCGATGAGCCCCTTCCGCAGCCGCCCCAATTAGGCGTCGGCGGCGGACGGATGAGCGCCGGCGGTGGTGGTGGCAAGAGCTGCCAGGACTGCGGCAACCAGGCCAAGAAGGACTGCATCCACCTCCGGTGCCGAACCTGCTGCAAGAGCCGCGGATTCCCGTGCCCCACCCACGTCAAGAGCACCTGGGTCCCCGCCTCCAAGCGCCGCGAGCGCCAGCATCAGCTCACCGCCCTCCAGCAGCAGCAGCAGCAGCATCAGCAATCCCAGTCCCTCCGGATCGCCGCTGGCGGTGTCAGCGGAGAGCCTTCCAAGAGGCCCAGAGACATCGGCCCCCGCCTCCCCACCGCCATCGCCGCAGACACCTCGTCAGGTATCAGTACAAATCATGCCACTATTCCTTCCTACCCCATCTCCACTGTTCCCCGAATCCTTTGCGTGATTCCTTCCACATCGTTGCTATCCTCTCGTTAATGCAAACAAAGAGTTTAAATATAAATATATGTGTGTGTCAAACAACCACCGATACAAGCTTGGTTTTTGACAGGAGGAGGGGGGATGGACGCAGTGACTTTCCCGGCGGAGGTGAGCTCGGCGGCGGTGTTCCGCTGCGTGCGGGTTAGCCCGGTGGACGAGGCGGAGGACGTGTTCGCGTACCAGACGGCGGTCAGCATTGGCGGGCACGTGTTCAAAGGAATCCTCTACGACCAGGGACCCGACGCGCCGTTCCCGACCACCACTCCCCGCCACCACGGCGAATCCGCCTCCTCTTCCTCTGCCGCCATCACCACTGCGGCCGCCATTGCTACTAGTCTCACTGCGAACACCCGTGCCGGTGCCAGTACTGCAGCAGCTTCGACCGGTTTATTGGATCCTTCGTCACTATACCCGACTCCACTGAGTGCTTTCATGGCCGGTACCCAGTTCTTTCCCCACCACCCCAGAACCTAGCTAGAACTAATTAAGCAACTGGTAGCTTAAACATTTCAGCAGGCCCTCTTTCACCAATTTTCCAAGCTATCTCTATCTTAGTTTCAGTGAATGTAGCGTTGGAATCAAATCTCAGTTTCTTTCCATTCCACCAATCTCGATTGAATCTAACAAATGTTTCGAGCTAGCTAGCTAGCCAGCTAGCTAGCTTTCTTCGGCTCCTTTTTCCTTCTTTCCATGCCTTGGACTTCTTGGGATTGTCGGCGGGCTTGAAGAAGTTTGAAACGGGCGACCCCGAGCGGCTGAGTTGGTTTGGTAAGTAGTTAGGCAGCTCGAAGATCCGCAAGCAAGCGGTGGGCTTTGTTTGGTTTGCTTTGCTCTATATTTTAATTCCATGAGGAGGGATCGAGGATTAACCTTTGTTGGCACAATTTATTTTTATTCGAGGTCATGTCTTCCAACCCAGCACTGCTGGCCTTTTGCCCATGCATGGCATTCTGAGTACGGAACCCAAGAAAGAAATGGTGGAGGCCTTCTTTTTCTCGTTCTTCTTCGCCCTCTATTGTTTCTCTTCACCCCTTTTCATCTCGGGTGCATAAAGTATTTATACGGGCTCCGTTCTTTCTTTACTGGGGATTGATGGATGGATGTGACCCTCGTCATCTCTGTCCCTTGAACCTCAATATAAGGAAGAATGTGATGAAAGATAATGATAAGAGGAGGAAACTGCTGCTGCGAGTTGGCTGTCATTAGTCTCTCATGCATCGCAACCTCTCGCGAGAGAACTGATTTTACTTTCTCACTCTTAATGGCATTGTCATCAATTATTCTTCTCTAATGCAACCATCATCATTTCACCTTTGTGGCTTACATTCATATTTCTCGATTAATGTTGGAACAAACTTGTTGTTATTGTTGGACAAAGACCAGAAGACTACGTGAGGACAAGCAGGTTGTCGGAAAGGGTATAGGAGTTTACGGCACCCCCACATTCTAGTGTATATAATTGACCTTAAGATTGTCTCTACGTTCTCATACTTAAAAAAAAAAAATCTATTATTATGGAAAATGGCATTGTTAGAGTGCTTACAAATGAAGCAAGAAAGGTAAGCAGGTGGAAGAAGTAGGCATTCAGGATTCATTCATCCAATGCTGGGACACGTGAATATATTAATAAAATTTGTTAATTACAAATAGGAATATTAAATTACTTTATCTCTGATTGCTTACTTGGTAGTTAAGATATGTATGTTCTAGCTTGATATGTTGATTGATTCTGTCAATACTTTACCTTGCTAATTAGCCAAAACTTTGTACCTTACATTATATATACAATTCATGTGGAATGAAAAATGACATCCCGATCTTTGTTATCTTAAATTAATTAGATATGACAGCAAATGCGATAGGTGTAGGCAAAATGTAGCTGATTTATCATGGATAAACAAAGTGGAGAAGTGCCTCTGGGATAATTTTATGGCCATATATATGACTGAGATATAAGAAAAAGACTAACAAGTCAAGGGTTTTCTAAAAGTGAAGACGGATGGGAAAGAGCTAGTGTTTAAATGAGCTTCCTAGAGTTGAACTGTTTTGGTTGAAACCTGGGACAGATCAAGTTATAGATATACAAGGGCTTTGGTTATTTCACCAAAAAAGTGAGTAATAGGGAAGATAGATGAAGAATGAACAGCAATAATTTTAGGGGATCTTAGAAGTTGAGAAGATGAAGTTTGTGCTCAAGGGTTTTGAAAGAAAACTAGAAGAGCATTGAAAATTTGGGAACAGGAATTTTAGGAAAGGATATATGTCGATAGACAGTCAAACATAGATTGTTACCAATAGATACATGGTATAACTAAAATATTTATAATAATCATGTGTTATCCTAATCTCTCAAGGGATGCTGTCTTTTTTTTTTTTTTTTTTTTGACATTCAAGGACGCAGTCATGTTTTCATTTGATATGCTTTAATATTATCTCATACTCCATTTTTTTTTAAATTATGCTTATATCTAATCAATGCATTTCATTTATTTTAGAAGCCTTCTACTTAAATATGGAACAAGTATTAGAAAGCTTTTCGGAGCACCAAGTAGATTTGTATGCTGCCCTAGAAATGTCCATCTATCTATTTTATTCTTTTAAAAAGAAATAAAAGCATTTTAAAGTAGATAGAGTGTGAATATTTGTTAAATTTACTGCAGAATATTTTTCAAGTCGTGTTGAAATATGTTAGAAGCATAACTATAATTATCTTACTTATTTCTCTACAGCAGAGTTCTCAAATTGCTTCTTTTATATTGATTAGCAATGATTCAATGGTCTGATATTTAGTTAAAGTAGTGCAATTTGTGTAGTTCAATAAAGTTTATGGATTTCTCAAAAGTATAGCTTGGTGAAACTGTGAAAGAAAAGTGAAAAATCATACATAGTTAATGTAGAAATATCGAGTTGCACATTTTTCATCAAACCATTAACACAGAAATTACCTTTATAATGATTTACCTCTGAATATAATTGCTTTATCAAATAAACTAACCTTAGTAGTTATTGTGTGTACGTCACCACAAAGATAATAGTCCTTTCGAGCTAATGAATCTATTATTCTCAGCTATGGAAATAGTAATAAAACGCAGGAAGCCAAATATTGCAGTGTACTCAACTATTTTTGCACGAAGTGGAACTATTAATGTTAATCATAACCCTAAAGATGGTTCTGAGGGGTGTGCTCACAGATGCACACAGATGTATAGCATAAAGTATATGTCCTCGCATTGGATTGATGAAGAAGAGAGAGAGAGAGAGAGAGAGAGAGGGTTGCCAAACAATGGCTAGCCATTGCAGGAAATCCAAGAGCCTAGCTACATGCTCGTTGTAGCTGTTTTACAATACGTTTTTCCAGTATAGTAATATTGAGAAACTTGAGCTACCTACATCCTTAAAAATGTATGATGTGATCAGCATTTGAGTTTTAAAAAGGAACCACGAGCATTGTAAATCCATAAAGTAATCGCAGATACACCATTGACCATACTTTTCTAGGATTTGAGATAGGAATTTCTTTAAGATATAGATTCCCGAGTAGGAGGTTGCCATCTAAGGCATCACTGATTCCAGAACCAAACAAAAAATATAACAAATCTTCTGGTGGTAGAATATGTTATTTTTTTCAAGAAAAAGTCGAATATGCGATTTGTGGATGATAACTACCGTAAACAACATCATGGGAGACTCTGGTAGGTGGCGTCCACCTTAACATCAGTTCCCAAGATCATGCTCTTATGGAAAGCTCTAGTTTGTTGATGCTTGAAGGGTGCAATCTCGTAGGTATATATGCTGTCAAATTTGAGCTGTGCTCATTTAACTCTTAATTGTGTTGGATTTGACCCTACCTAAGCTATGTTGAGCTAGTTTTCTACGCATGAAGAGTTTGAGCTACTCTGAGTGCTTTGTGAAATCATCATCAAAATTATTATCCATATTAACCTGATGGAAAAGATGCTATATGGTTCAACTTTTTCATGCTTTTCCATTCATCAAGTAGTTTTTGGGCAATTAGAAAAAAAATGAAGGGAGAGTAAAAAGAAAAACAAGCGCTAGATCTTTTAGTCTCCCAGGAACTGATCCTCGAAAGCTTGATTCAAAGCATAATAAGAGAGAAGAAAAGGGGAGTATAAAAGGGAGTTCAGTACGTCCTTCGGCTTTATGCTATAGGAACCTCATTTGCTCAGTGGACTTTCAATGGAAAAGAAAAGGAATAAAGAGGTGAGGTGTTCTGAGACTATGAAAGTTGCTGGATTGCATCAAAATCTGCCATCCTACCTCCACAGCGCGCCACTATAAATCATTGCAAGGCATAGAAAACTCCTTTCGTCTTGTGCTACTCATGCAAGAAACACCTACGTTGCTAGCTCTTCCATCATGATTCCAAACTTTTCATCTTACAAAGTGATCAGAATCGAACCTATGTTATTTTCAATGATGATCCATCAACATGACCAGTCTATAGCATGTTGGAAGATGGGATATGAACATGCTCGATTACTTACAGACTGCTCCAAATGTAAGCATGTGATGATGGACGATTTGGCATTAGGACTCCTGAGAGTACTTGCGAGTTCACGATACTATGGATGTCAATTTAATGATGTTATTTACTTCCACATTTGTTCTGAATTGTCAAGTGAGGGTAGCCCTTCAAGTAAATCTTGTGGATCTTCCACATTTTACCCGCTTCTAAACTGCCATGATGTTTCTTCTCTCTCACAATGTCACGTGCAAATGCTCATGCCTGCTCATGCATGAACTCACATATGCATATATGCGCAACCACATGCACATGCTTGCAAAAACAGATACAAAAAGAGCCAAAAAAAAAAAAAAAAAAGCTGAAATTAAAAGCTAGTTAAGATACCTGGTGCCATCAGAAAGTTCATGATGCCATCGAGTTGATGGATGTGCTGCACGCAAGCTTCTAGAGGTGGCCAATTGCTGCTGGTGTTCATGATTTTAATTCACCGTTTTGAAGTCATGCCATGCAAGGAGTAATCTATAATGGATCAGCAGTCCTAATCTGAATCATGCATGTGATCCACCATTTTGACCAGCATGATGCATTTATCTTTTGAAGTTACCTTGCAGTGCAATCAACTCAAATTTCTGTTTTGAAGCCAGTATTCATATTTACTTGTCAACCTAGCTAGTTCATGCAAGTCAATTGTGCAGGCTCCCACGCATGCATTTTGACATGCAAAACCTAGGCCATTTTGGTGGCCAGAATAGCTTCACATTGACCCAAACCAGTTGGACCGGATTCTACTCTAGATGTTACTAACCCAAAGTTGTCAGCCGGTCTCAAGAAAGTGGGCTGGATCTGTGTGACATTTTTCCTTCTCCGCCATGGTTCAATCAACACATTTTCCATATAGATCAGCAAACTTGATGTCACACCCCCAATCCTTTACATGGATTAAGTATATGACATGGCCACTTAACTCTTAGGATTGAGTATATGATAGGGTCACATGACTCATGTCACCCTAGGGGTTATAAAAGCCCAATCATAAATATAACTCTTAATTTATCAAGAACAACGAATTCAATTAAAGATTAAGCTGGTCTTCAAGCCACAATACAAATAGATATCCAACAAATATTTAACAAAATAAAATATTCTGAAATCAGAATTCTAACATAAAAGTCTTGATTATAAATTTTCAACTCAATCTAATCCAATACGGCCTCTAAGCATCTCTTGGCTATGTGAAAATACAAAAATAACTAATATAAACTGCCGCGTAGCAAGAATACCCTACATATGCTTATATGCACATATTTATTCCACATAAAACATCATTAGAATATAACAGTTACATGCATAGACAATAAATATAAATGATATTTGACAATGTAATCATAAACAGATATTAAATTATATAGAGGAGCCATAAACTTAAACATCCTGCATATAACTTACCAAGACATAAACTTAAACATTCTGCACACATCATGTTCAGTTAACAAGCAACTTACCAAGACATAAATTAAACATGACATGACCAACAATGCCAAAATATCAAAATCCTTTTATGAGAAATCTACTGATATAATTTTTAATCAAGTTAATTATGTGCAAGATTGATCTTGCTAGCTTGGAAATGAACTAGTCAAGCCATGGATTAGCTCATTGCGGGTAACCAAATCTTATTATGCTGCAGCCTATGGTAGCAATCTAATTAATTTCATCTAGCCACGCATCATTCTGTAGTGGTAGTCATATCTAATCGCACTATAGTCTATAGTAACAATTGATATCTAGCCACACTTAAGTTTACGATGACAAACAAGTATAATCGTGCCACAGTCCATGGTGGCAACAATCATCGAGTCGCGCTTTAGCTTACAGTGGCTAACATGTCTAATCATGCTACAGTATGTGGTGATAATAAATATACATAATTAGTCCATTACCTTTTTAACATTATCATCATTCATACCATTATCAATTCTTAATTTATTAATTTAATGCAATCCATAAGCAATAGATATGAATTTCAATATCATTTTATCATATCATATGATTCACCACAATTGGTAATGGTTGACCCAAAATGATAATAGAGGATAGAGAGAGAGAGAGAGGTTACAGAAAGGAAAAACCCTCATCCTCAATAGTTGATCTTGGTGAGGCTCTACCCACACCATTAGTCCAAATAGGGGAAGATGATGTGAAAAACAAGAGAAATTAAAGGCCTTCAATAGATCGATCTTGCTAGTTGATGACCTTAAATCTTGATTAATGGCAGCTAGTGATAACCGAAATAAAAGAGGAAGAGCTGGTACTTGATTTGACGTCTCTTTTCTTCTTCAACACAAATGAGTCACCATTGAAGAGCATTAACGGTTGGGAACCCTTAAATCGGGGTTGGATGATCAGTGGTCGATGGATTTGACTGAAAAATAGAGAAAGATGAGGAAGATAGCTATAACCAACGATCTTAAATCAAGGGATTTTAATGGACCATGGGAAGATTTTTTAGTGAATCACTCATCTTGCTTAGCCTTCTCTTAGGAATCCTGACTCTCCATGAGGCTCTAGCTCTTAATGGAGCGGCCAGATCAATCGTTTTAATCTATCGTAGAAGCAGAGGAGCTATTATGGAATGCAAAGGGGAAAGAAAAATAAGGGTGTACTCATCTAGGCATTCCATAGGTTGTCAAATGACATGATCTTCTATGGGTTGACTAAGTCATAACATTCTCCTTTCTTAAAAAAAATAAATTCATCCTCAAATTTATAATTAAACCTAAATCACTCCATATTTAATCATAGAAACAAAAGATATAAGAACTATTATATTTCAAAATTTCCTAACAAAGTTTACTATTATTAGACTACATAAGTTTTATGAGGCAACCACTCATTTAAAAAAAATGTTATGTACCTAAGTCTTAACAAAATTAAGCGTATTTCATTCTCATGTCCTCATCTAGCTCTCAAGCAGCTTTCCTTTCTAAATCATCATTCATTGTACTTTAACATATAAGATAGTGCGGTGCTTCAGAACTTAATCATTTCAGTGCATAATTCAAATCGGATGAGCACTCTTCATAGGTCAAATCCTCCTGAAGTTGTAAAAGCTTATAGTTTAATGCATGATTGGGGTCTGACATGTACCTTCTTATCATAGATTTATAAAACACATCATGAATATTACTAAGGGCAGGAGCCAAGGCTAATTGATAAGCGACTTCTCCTACTCCATCCATAATCAAAAATAGACTACATATCGTAGATTCAACTTCCTAGATCTGAAACCTTATCACACCCTTTATTGGAGACACTCTCAAGAAGTCATGACCTCCTATTTAAAACTCTAGTTCTCTTCTTCTGTTATCTACGTAACCCTTCTATCAACTTTGAGCTGTGCAAAGTTGTTTTTTAATCAATTATACCTTTTCCACAGTTTGCTGCATTATCTCAAAGCTGATTAATTTCCATTCTCTCACATCATCTCAACATATCAAGAATCTGCACTTTCGATCATATAATGCCCCAAAAGAAGCTATCTAGATGCTTACTTGGTAGCTATTGTTATACACAAACTCTATCAAGGACAAGTGGCTATCCTATGCTCCTCCTAAATCAAGAATACAAGATCTCAATATATCCTCCAAAATTTAGATAGTTCTCTTAGATTATTCATCAGTTTGAGGATGGCAAACTATCCTAAATTTTAATTTGGTTCCCATGACTTTATATAGTTTCTTCTAGAACTGAAACACAAATATTATATCTCTATCTGAAACAATACGAACCAAAAATCCATGAAACCTCACTATCTATTCAATATATAGGTTTGCTATTCTTTTCATAATAATAATAATGCTAACCCTGAAGGATAAGAAATGAGCTGACTTAGTTAATTGGTCAATAACTGCTCATACTGCATCATTGTCCTTAGGAGTTTTAGGCAATCAGATTATGAAGTTTATAGTGATGTGCTCCTACTTCCATCGAGAAATGAGAAGGGACTGTAATGGCCTTATAGGTCTTTGATGTTCAACTCTTACCCGCTGATATATGAAACATTGTGCAACATGTTATACTATGTCCCTCTTCATACTCTTTCACCGTAAGTTTTCTCTTAAGTCTCTATACATCTTAGTGCTCCTACAATATATAGTATAGGGGAAGCTGTAGGCTTCTAAAATTTTCTTCTTAATTTTGAGATATTAGAAACACACAATCTGTCATCAAATTTGAGAATTTCATCTTTATAAATTCTGAACTCTATTTGGAACCAAATTCTACTACTTCTCTAATCTTTGCAATTCTAAATCATCTTCTTGAGATGCTTTACTCCTTTCAATTAAGGTAGGTTGCATAAAGTCGCAACCTGGGCATCAAATTGATGTACCTATATCTCAAATTTTAGCTTTTTCATATCTTTAAAGGACTTTCTTTTGGAAATCAGCCACCACATTAGCCTTTCCTATATGATAATAGATGGCTAAATCATAATCCTTTAATCACTTTAACCACCTTCTTTACCTCAAGTTCAGTTCCTTTTGAGTAAAAATATACTTTAAATTTTTTTGATCAATATATAACTTACATGGTACCCCATAAAGATAGTGCCTCCAAATCTTCAAAGCAAAAAATACATTTGTTAGCTTCAAGTCATAAGTATAGGATAATTTTATCTATATGGCTTCAGCTATCTAGAGGCATAGGCCATCACTCTTTCATTCTGTATCAAAACACATCTCAAGCTTTTTCGGAAGGAGTCACTAATATAAGATGAACCCTTCTATTCCTGATGGTATAATAAGAATTGAAGCTGTCACCAATCACTTTTCTACTCTTAAAAGCTTTGCTTACATTCCTTGGTCCACTCAAACTTAACCTATTTCTGAGTCAGACAGGTTAAGGGCATGGCAATGTAGGAGAAGCTTTTAACAGGCCTTTAATAGTATCCAGCCAATCCCAAGAAATTACGGACTTCAAACCAATTTGTAGGTTGGCTTTATTTTATGACAGCTTCTATCTTTTTTGAATCCATTGAGATGCTATGTTTGGAGACCACACACCTAAGAAAAATGACATTGTCCCATTAGAACTCACTTTTGTATCTTAATATAGAACTTGTTCTCATTGAGGGTTTGCAGCATAATCCATAGATAGATGATGTATTTAAAATTAAATAATATTATTAAAAAAAATTTAGATTTAATGGGTGAGAATTTGGTCTCAACTCAAAAGTCGTACGTTCAGGCAATTCAACTTCAAGCAAAAATCTCAAAATTTGAAAGAAATTTAGAGATATTTCTTGATAAATATAATTTAAAATAAAAAAGTTATATATGAATTCATGTAAAAGTAAGCATGAGAGAGGTTGCGATGGTAAAGCATATAATTACAACCACTAATACTAATAAAAATAGATTATGCTATAAATTTGCAATCCCCAAGAATTTAGGCAATAAGGTTTGAATAATGGTTATGAATAAATTACAGGATTTTTTTTTTAATAGTTGAATGATTCCTTATCAATACATTCATTGCTAAATCATTCAGATGATCATTTAATAAATGAAAAAGTCTTGAGCCATTCAATTATTTTTCATTTGTTTATTAAATGTTATTCCTATATTTGAAAGGCTCTTTACATGCTACTCAATTCTATGCAATTCATAGCAAGCATTTTGATTTATTAAAAAAAAAAGAATGCTCTTTGCAAGCTAAAGCAACCTTAGCTAGAAATTACTTGTTTATGATAGTAATTGTTGCCATAGAAAATTAACTATATATAACAACGAATCTTGTCACATAAAGAAAAGGCTTTCAGTGACAGATGTATATGTTACAACCTTGTGACAATTTTTTATTGTCACAATAAAGCTTTTGTGATGAGATTGTTATCATTCATGATAATTTTGATTGTCACAAAAAAGTAATTTTCTTATAGTATAGTTTAGGTAGCAGTGTTCCATTCAATGTTGTCACACTTGACTCATTATTCTCTCCTTACCTTGGTCAGGCTGTGGCATGTTATACTTAAGTATATTGTTGTTATTATTGTTATTGTTGTTCTTGCTTAATATGGTCAAACCCCATCTTGCCTTGATGTCTAGGCCTCATCCTTGCTATAAACTAGGAAAATAATAATAGTAACGATGGTGTTAGGGTGTGATAACGGAATCTCACGCACCAGCAGAGATGATGATAAAAATGAGTTATGAGTAAGAGAGATGGTGTGGCCAAAAAAGAAAGCTCGAGTAATTGAAATGGAACACCTACAACAATAAAAAAGAGCATAAGGTGTTTTCAGTGAAGACCTTCCGTTCCTAAGTCAGTAAAGAGAGGGAATAAGGTTAGCCAAGGGCAAACCTTGTAACCTTGGGGATGTATAATGAGGAAAGATGATAAAAGAAGTTTCTTGGTTTGCTTGACTTTTAGGGCAAAGAGAGAGTTGTGGTATTGTTGAGGCTTTACTTGTACCCGAATGAATCTTTCTTTAAGATCTTACTTGTACTTGAATGAACCTTTCTTTTATAAATAGTTTTTCGATTTAGTAATAAAATTACGCAGATCATCTAGATCATAGCCATGTGCTGTGCCATGATAGACTCGATCTCTAGACAAGATAGTATAGGCAACCATAAGGAATACTCTCCATAGGATATTTTTCTCATGTTGTCTTACTAAGCCTGCCGTGAATGATGCCAAACCAGGGATGGATTGCCACATGTTGCTTAGATAGAGGCCAGTCGAATTTGGTCTCATTAATAATAACAATAATAATAAAACATAATAGTGAAAATATTTTCTTTAGATCTCTGTTTACATAATCAAAGATGCATCAACAAGAATGCCGCAAGTATATTGCCATGAATGAGGGAATCATCCACAGGTCAACAACGTATGGAGTGCCACTAGTTTCCAAATGCAACATAATTCACAATTTAAAATTCAAATTTAAATTCATAATTTGAATGTCTCCAAAACCTTCATGGCTTCCTCCTCTCCAAAGTCTTATTCAATATTGAATGGATGCTGGTTTTGCATGAACCATACCACTGTACAAGTCTTTATAAATGTATCTTTCCTTTTTGCTAAATGCCAGTCATGGTAAATTCACTTCTCTCCCCCTATTAACTAATTACCAGACCCCACAAGATTAAACCACGATAATAACTAAGAAGCAATGAAAGACTCAAAATAGCAAACAGATGAATTAAAGACAAATTGGTTTAAAGGATATTTGAACTCATGCCCATTAACTCTACTGCCATGTTATCTAAAATGTAGATCCAAAAAAAACTTAGGCTTTTATAGATAAGTTCAATTATATCATGACATTGCACTCTTGAAGAAGAAACATAGGTATTAATCAAAAGCAGGGGTTCTTTTTCTGGGTTACGCTAATAACAAAAGAAAAAAACTTTAACTAGATTGTGGCATTACATGAATCTATTGTTCTTGTGACTTCCATGTATTGCACATATTGCCAAGATCTTGCACCTATAATTACCTAGATGTATTTAAAACAAACAACAACGTTGTCATCCAAACAATCTATGTGCTGTGTTCAAGCCCTGCCCTCCCTCATATTTTGGCTGCAGCCTAGGTTGGCCAAACCTGATACCATGTTTTCTGGCTATATGGGCTCTGGCCCAGGACTGCAGAGATGCACAACCCATTCATTTAGATGGCTAATGGGCCTCTGGACTGGGCTGTCAATTAGGCTACACAAGCCTGCCAGGTGAGTGTCCAGGGTGGTGCCAGGCATTATAATTCGTGTTCAATGTATCATGCCCAATCCTCCATGAAACAGGCTTTGATTAATTAGTTGATTGGTTTTGGAATAGAGCAAAGTGAAGAGATACTTTTAGGAATCTAATTGAGTTGAACTAAAAGCAATTCCAACCTCAAGCCTGGCCTGACTAATATCAAGTTGAATTTAGTATACTTTGAGCTTTTTATATATACTTTGAGCTTTTCTCAATTTAATAGCTTAGATATATAATCTTATACATATCTACTCAAAGTTTTTTTTTAAAATAAAAAAAGAAAATAACTGTGCTGTTATAAACGAAGTGAACTCGACGTAAACTTGACAATATTATCATTGGCTAGAAGAAACCAAGACAAATACAAATTAATCACATTACTCTCTTGCAGTAAAAGCATAGCCAATCAAGATAGAAAACTAGGCAATCTTGGATCTTAGTCTGAAGTTATTTGAGCTTAAATCTCTAGATTAGCTCACGCTTCACTCAGTTTACCAACTTAAGCCAGCCTTATCAAAATAGAATCAAAGAACTCTAAACTACAAAGGTTTCACACTATATCGATCAACTTTTACACAGTTATGCTTTTTTAATGCAAAATTACAGATTAAATAAGCAAGGAGCTTCGATTACAGTTCTAACTTTTTATCATCTTCATTCTTCTGCAAAATTAGCTTAGTAGTCCCACACCCTTCGGTGCCAGCAGAGGCAGCTCCATACACAGACTCTTTCTGCGGTACTCGATCTACTGGCAATTCATCCACTCCATGTTTTTGGCTCTTCCCACTGCGGTAAAACACTTCTTCCACCTAAGTTGCTCTGAGATCCTTCGGTAATTTATAGCCCTTGGCCTAAGTCCCATCCATATTTGTGTTCTATGTATCACTGATGTCATGGTGACTAGAGCTTTTGTAAGAAAAAGATAAAACTCCCATACCTCAATGCATGCAATGGATTCCAGAATGCCATGTAAATATTTCACATCGCTCTCCGGGCGTGGATGTAACCTGAAGAAGAGATGACAATATCATCACACAATGCTTAACGATCGGCCAAATGATCGGTTGTGTTTAATGAAAAATATCAAATTATTTAAAAATGTAAAAATAATTCTGAGCTCATATTTAAACTTGAATATTTTGTAACCAAATTTAATTTTGCTGAAGAAATTTTCAGAGTTCTAGGTGAACAGTTATAATTAACAAAAAGGGTATAGTTTTATTTCAGTTATGTTAATACAATTTGCATTTCACACATAGCCCTTCAATTTTTGTTAAAAAAAAATTATCGTCCCCAGTGGCATGGGCTTGGTTCCAACTGAATCGGCTTTGAAGTCGGCTCGTATTAGCCATATTAACATGACTGGTTATGATTAAAAAAACAAAGTGCGTTGACATCATAGGTGTTCAAAGAACTAAAATACAATATCCCTAATATATATATATATATATATATTAAGTTTCAAGGTAGGGAGAGCACCGCCTTGACATCATAGGTGCTCAAGTGTGATATGATTGCTTGAAAAAAAAATTATAAAGAAAAGAAAAACATCAAACATTTACAATGATAGGTTCATTAGTGAGTCATTTTCTAAGAATTTAGTGTAGTAGTGTGCCTTACTTCTACTTTCAAGTGTGTTCGTATTTATTGTCAAGCCTATCAGATGGTAGATTTCCTGGCAAATTGGTGGTATCTAATATGCAAGCTACTGTCTGGACCAATGATTTCCCTCTCCAGCTGATACAAATCTTTTAAGCTGATGCATGAGGAATCTAATGAACCATAGAGCACACAAGGTAGTTCTAAAAAATAAGCAACTCAACAAGAACGAAACTTAGGTATAATTGGTAATGAGCTTGTCGTTTGGTTGCCCACTTTGGTAAGCAATACTTGTACAACTATCCTACTTAACAAGCAACAAGTGTTTGCCATCATTAAGCGAAAAACATTCAATGAACACATATCACTTGTTAAATGGAATGATTGTATATGTATTGCTCATCAAGTGAGGAATCATACAACAAACATCTAACAAAAATACACCTAAGTTTTATCCATTTAAGAAACCCAATGTGTACGTACGACTAACCCTACCTATAGCTAGCTCGAACCCAACCCAGACCAAAAGACCTATTAAGCAGATATGGACCAAAATTTAGACCCATAAAGCTTTTCAGATCTGGGCCCAGGCCTAGCAAAAGCATGATCAAGTTGGCCCCAACCTGTTATATGGGACGGTTTTACAAAATTATAGCTATATCTTGAAGGTAGGTAAGTAAGTAGTGGATCATTTTGAGGAGATGGCCGGAATTTAGCTTGTCAAACAATGGTCCCCCTTGAGACCCAGAAGACCTAGATCCAGTTCTACCCGATCCAAACCCATAAGCATCAAGTAAGGCAAGGATTTTAAGCTATCTGGACCCACCCTACGGGCCTGCTGGCTCTTCCAGTTCTCTCTTACGTGAACCAAGACCAGACTCGGTTCTTAGATGGTTAATGTTTGTGTAAATGTTTAAACTAGAAAACCCCTGGTTAGCACCCTTACATCCATGAGCTCGATTTATTAAGATCCCAAAATTTTATTAACATAGTTAGATGTGAAAAAATAGCACTTGCAAATAAAATAAATATGATATGAGCTAAAGAAAACAAAAAATAAAAAAAAAAAAGAAATTTCAGCAAAGTAAACCTAAGAAGGGTTGCAAAATAGAACAAACAAGAAGAGAGCAAGCAACAAGAGATCAAAAGGCAACAAATTTAAACCGTACCCAGTGTGACTTTGGAACTCCCATTGTCTTCCCAAAGAGCGTGAAACAATATTCTCGGTATTCTTCACCGTCCCCTCGAACAGCGAGTTCTCTAAAAATGCAGGCAATACCAATCCACTAAACTGGATAATTAAGCGGATGCTTTCCAGAGGAAAGTTGAACGAAGCTGTCACTCGTTTGGAATGGGCGCGGGTGCGCGGCGTTGGGTCGTGCGCGAGCGTCGGCATGCCTCTTGCCCGGTCTCACGGCAGCGGAACCAGCTTTCGCGTGCCGCCGGACGACGGGCACTTCGGATAAGGAACGAGATGGGAGCCTCTAAACTTTATTATTTATTTATTTATTTATTTATGCGATTCAATAAATATAATTCTACTGTTGTTTTCTTCTCCTTGAATTAAAAAATGTATTAAGTGAGATATATTTATTTATTTTAAATGAATTCAGCTAAGATGATGTAGAATTCTTTGGCCTTTGATAATAGATCACACATGGCAAGCCAGTCCGCATCAACATGCACATAGGTTAGCAGCGGTGCACATCTGATAAGTTGGCACATGCACATCTATAGATAGATTGGTAAGAACAGATGCTCAACCAGAGAGTATGCAGTCCCTGATACTTCATGAAGTCTTATTTAAAAAGGCAAACATATCATGGCAAGGCACACAAATCATTATTTAGACAATCCGTATGGTTTCATCATAGGCCCATGCTAGGATGTTGCCTCATGTCTTACAAAAAGAAGACTCAGAACCACATCAAGCAACCAATCTACAACTACTTTAATGCAACTCATCTCCATAATTAACCTCTAATAGGGTCACACTTCGCTCCATCTTCTTCTGTTTTATTATATTTCATTCACTAATCTAAAGCTTAGAAAGTTTTTCCTTGGCCACTTCTATCATCTCTCTCGACTAATTTGAGCATTAAAAAGCCCTTATCAGGAAATCTTTGGCATCCTTCCTCATGCTCTTTCGCCATCATAAGCTTCATCGATGAATACTTCAGTTCTTGATTTATTGATCAGCATTCTGATCATATGTCTTGTCGGTGCACTAAGTCTGACCACCAAATCACGACACCATCAGATGTGATGACCATGAAGATGTTTAAGGAATATATATACTATGATTATATTAATGATGTTTTAGGTATGCTATGATCACGGCATCTTCAAAGCCAAACAATGAAGATGATTCATATGCTAGGATCATATTAAAAGAACTAGCCAGCGTTATCTGCTAAAAACCTTGCTTCACCCACTGGAAGAAGAGTGGAAGGAATTAAACTATGCAACTTAAGCAAATATAAGTAGCAGTATTACGATAGATTAAAGAGTCTGCATTATAATAGTAAATAAATATGTATCTTTTATATATCATGAAAACTAGCAGTATGGGTTATCTAAAACTTTGATAAATAGCATCTATTCAGCATGAATGGAAATTGAGGACCACAGAGGAGCACTCAATTGGCTCAAGCGTTTGGAAACAGTTTAGCTCATAATATATTGCAACCGCAGGAGATTCCCAGAGAACGGATGAGAGGCACACCAGAAGATCCAACACCTCCCCTGAAACGCATCATTCCTCTGTGTGTAATTAATGGAACTAGCGAGATACAGGGGCATTAGCTCTTATACTGCGCCCGTTTCCAACATTACTCTAAAGTAGTTTGGGCAACGATAGTAAAGTTAAACACAAAGGTAAAAGATTAGACACATCATGGGTCGAAAAATGTTCGAGCCGGATCTCAAGGTTAAAAACCTTAGAGTGATTTTGGCACTAGGATACATTATGAGAGATGAACTAAATTCAAAACTACATAAAGTTTTAAATCTCATTGAGTGGGATCATCGAGTTCTTTCATAGAACAGCATGCATTGCTATCCCGATCTATCTCGATGTTTGGAAAGAGAGGCATCTTAGAATATATCAATTGGGATGATAACATCCTAAAACTTGAAATAGTAACCCGGCTCACCATCCTACGAAACATTCAATTAGAATTTGAAACCATGAAGCTAATTGCATTTTATTTTATTAAAAGAAGAAGAAAAAGAATAAACCATAAGATTTAGTCTGGCTACGTGACCTAAAATTGACCCATTTTACCTTCTAGACATTGCCTGTGCCTCCTTGGTCTTCAAGATTACAGGCCAACTTCTGGATGAAAGAGCTTAACAGACCAACTTCTCATGCATTCAAGAGTTCACATTCATGGTTTCAAAAGAATGACATTCATGGTTCCAATTTTCAAAAGAATTTTGTTGCCTTCTCATTCAAAGTCTACGTGCCCATGATCAATAAGAGCTGAAATATCTCGTATTTTTTGCCTGAAATCACTCAAACTCTATTCTCTGTAAGAAATTTTGGCTCCCTGAGTGAGAAAATAAGGAAACACTACAGCCACGACGCTCTCCAAACTTGAAAACTAAAATCACACTCAATCTTTTTGTTAGTAGGTGGATACAGTCAAAGGATATTGCAAATCCAAGATGCCGGTTGAATATCGAGGTTGGTTGGACTTTTTGGGCTTATTAATGACGTTCCATTTGGATTCAACTTTAACAGAGCTGGCCCTTTCCTGTTCTTATATGCCAACTGCCGACAGTTGCAATCTATGAAAGTCAAAAGCATAAAGAAGGCCCATCATTTGATTATCTCGTTATTAAATTATGTCAAATTTTGCATGGCAAAATTTGCAATTAAGGTCAAACAATCAATGGTCAACGCCATTTTAGAAAATAGCATGTCTTGTAAAGACAGAGGAGGTTAAGATTGGATTCTTATTGTAGTTTTGGTGCAAACACTTGAGGCTTGCACTGGAAGACTAACATTCATGCGATAAAAGGGGAGTAGAAAAACCTTTTCCTGTAATGCAATCATAGTTTATTACGTACTCATAGTTCTCATATCATCAAATGCAGCTCAATTTTTTATTACCTCTAGAAAATACTTTAGGCTTTTAGGCCTTCTGCTTACGTGTATATTTAAAGAGAACAAATGTGTTACCATGGGATTACAAGATAATCTTATACGACAACAGGACTATCTGAATTTCATTTCATGCATCAAACAGTGAAGAAGAAGGAGAAGAGGAGGAGGAGGAATTCAAGATTTTCAATAGAAAATTGGTTTATTTATATGTTCATTAGCAATGGAAGAATATTTTGGATCTAAAAGAGGAGGAGGAGAAGAAGAAGAGGACTTAGGTTGTAGACAACGGATATGACAAATTTGGAGGCATGCACAGGATCATATACCTCATAAGAAGGATTAGTGTGTCATGGCTTATTGAATTTCAAAATGACGAGGAGATGGCTGATGGCACTAAATTTTATCAAATAGGCTTCGCAAAGAGTTGCACAAATCAAATTTTGTACAAAATAAAGCTGGAAAAATACTTAAAATCTTGCAAAAATCTATACTAATAGTTGACTGGGCAATACCAATGTTTGCCTTATTTGAATAATTATGCCTCTAGCTTCCATGAAAGCTTACATACATGATCACTAATGTTGGGTGCCATCGGTGCACGTTATGGAAATGATTTTAAATAACGGGTTGGTCTACAGCCTTTGCCTGCAACCTGCTTGCATTGAAGTATCCAGTGAAAAGGGGGGCAAAAGAAAAAGTGAGGTGATATTTTGCTCATAGAATCGAGAGAAAGTTTTGAAACGGAAGCGGGGGATAATTATCAGTGGCCTATAGTAACTTTATGATATTTTATTGATATTTTTTGACAGATAAAAGCCTATAGTGTTTGTTGTAGCAGAGGGAAACAAGTATTGAAGTACCAAATGCTAAAACCAAATATACTACGTTATGAAAAACTTAATTTTTGTTCTTTTATTTGTTATTTAATCTACTTTACATTGCATTACAAAAAAGGGGAGAGAAAGGAAATCTATTTTATAAAAAGCATCCAAATCCTATGTTGTTTTCCTGGATTAAGAGAGATTCTTTATAGGAGTAGCAACAAAGCTAACAAAAGTATTCTTCTTCGCCAATCGTGACAAATTCTAGGATTTAGCACACACCAGCAAATCCATGAAATCCATCCCACAAATGTTTTCATCCCTTAAGTTCAAACAAACGGGCAGTTGCTGATGAAGAGATTGACCTATTAACAAGAACCAAAAGCAGCAGGGTCCCCGCGTAGTCCCAAGGCAAAAAGCATGACACTGAAGGCTGTCAACCCCTAGGTTCCATCCAAGAGAAACGCAACACCCAAGTGAGTAAAGCATGATGCATGCCTCCGAATGCCATGCCAAAAGGCAAGCCTGAGACACCAAGGCCAAGAGGTACAATCCATTCCATCCTCTCACCGGAGCCAGAAACCCTAGGGCCTTGGTATATTCCCATTCTCCTTGCACCCGTCTTTATTTCCCACCTTACTTGCTCCAACCGAACAACCCCTCGATGGCCACCTCGAGGTGGCCACGTTGAATGCCATTGATGAGCTCAATCAAAGAGATGCGGACACTAGAATAAATGAGTTCACGAAGAGAACAAACACAAGGAGATGCACCCATCATTTATTTAGATGCTTGCAGTTTACAAAAGTTGAGGGGTTGTGGATAGAATTTCTTCCCTCACCCACAAGGTGGTGGTAGTGGTGGTCAAAGAAGCATTCAAAGCTCAGTCAAAAGAATAAATAAGATTACTTTGAATGGGGCCTGCATTGACTGAAGGGTTTTTTGACCGGAGTTAATTATAACTACAAATACATAAAATTAAAATAAAATAAAAAAAAAGATCACATAACAAAGGGGGAAAGGAGTAGGAGGAGGAGGAGGAGGAGAGGAAGAAGAAGAAGAGTGGGAGATAGCTAAGAAGATGAATCAAATTTGTAGTGCTTATCGACGGCTACCGAGACATCCCAAGTGCAGCTGAGTCCCTTGGGGAAGACCACGAGATCTCCAGCTCCAAACTCCACGCATTCGGAGGATCCTTTAATGTAGGCCTTCACTTTTCCTCTGAGGAGATAACAGGTCTCTTCTGCATCATACTTGAGAGGGAACTTCCCTCGAGGGCAGGCCCACCTAAAGATCGAAAATAATGAACAACAAACAAGATTAGATCAAAGTTGTGGTGCAACAACCATCATTCTAGAGAGGATATCGACAGCTTACATTATTTGGTTGGTTATATGACACTCTAATGTAACTAGTTAGTAGAAGTTAGATGCTCCCTTTGCTCGGAGAGAACCAAGAGAAGGGAGAAGGTTAAGAGGAGAAAGCTTACTTGGGCCATGACTTAATGCCAAGCTCCAGCAACCGTGACTCGGATGGGTTCCTCTCCACGGTGATGGAGAGGGTGGGGGCATCAGTCTCCATGGCATCTGGGTTTGAGCTTGTGGTCATGAAGGATAGAAGGGGATGAGGAGCAGGGAGAAGGCAAAGAGAGCCCAAGGAAAAGGGTTGTTGTTGGTACTTGGTAGATATGCTGTTTGATGAAGGGGCCAGGGTAGAGGGAATCTCTATATATGACATGGTCTGAAAAGGAGAAGATGAGGGGTTTTATTCTTTTCTTAACCCCAGCTCATCTACTTGTATGAAATCAATAAGGAAAGCAGAAATAATTTGATATATTTCTTCCTTTCATACCAAAAATAAAGCGCACTAAGATAATTTGTTACTTAAATATGGAATGCACATGATTATACGCAACGTATGCATTGAAATGCCATTCATAGGCCTTGACGCATTAAAGTAAAAAACCATTAGTTTTGACCGCACTTTGTGATCAAAGTGTCACTCTCTTTTTCATCATGAAGCGAATAATTTTTTTCAAGTTTGGTTTTCTGGTTGGAAGGTACTAAATTATTCATTGGCAAAAATAATACTATTTTTCTATTTTTTTTAATCTTTTGATATAATTTACTTTTAATGTACAGTTTTGACTCTAATGATTTTGTTTATTATATTATGCTATGGAAACCTACCTTTTTAGCATTGGATATTTTAAAATTCTAATATTTTAAAACCCAAAAAGGAAGGACTTGGAATTTTTTACGAAAGAACGGGTACGAGCGAGACGTCGCGAGATGTAGCGCGATATTCCGACGAGATTGCATGGGCGTGGAGTAGGAGACCGGTTCCGATCCGAGCAAACGTTGACCAAGGCTACGCGGGCAACGTGGCAGCAGTTGATTGGAGGATCGCAATTGACCGAGACGCCGTGATCTTGTCAAAGATGCCGACATGGTGGGTCCGACCTCCCGTGCTTGCATCCTTCCGGTGATTCTATTCGCCGGTTACCACCACTCCCCGAGTTTACACGTGCGGGAGCCGCGTAAGAAACGTGTGGAGGGGGGGACAGCGAAACATTTGTACCGCCCCATCAGGGGACCAGTGATCGGACGGCCAGAGAGTGGGCCATCCAACTTCGCTCGCAGAGGTAGCAATCAAAAGGGGTTTGATGATACATAAAGGGGTAAGTTGATGCCTAGCCCTTCGGTGGTGGGTCGGACTTTAAACGTTTAATCACTGCTATAGATCAGCCAAGCAATGTTCAAGTTCTTCTTAAAAAAGAGTTTGCTTCTTTCAGAGCATAGCTATCTTTTTTATGTATAAAAATGGCAACCGAGCGAGGTGAGGGCGACGAATTGAGCCACTTTACATCTCCATTCCAATAATATTTTAGCCTTTCAACTTCATCTCTATTCTTATCAATAAAAATAGAAACTTTTCCATCCCTATCGATACGAAGTTTTCCACTCCTACAAAGATTCCAATCGGCACCTATCTCTTTTTTTTAATTAAAACATTCATGTTTTTAATTTTAATCTTACTATTTTTAATAATAAAAAAAATAAAGTATTGACTTTCATATAACAAATAAAATAGATTTTAATAAATTCATCATAATTATAAATTTTATGAGCTAATTAATAAGAAATATATTAAATCATAATTTCAAAGAGTATAATAATATGAGTATGTGGTTGTGAGCTATTTTATAAGAAATAAATATATATAACTATAAGTTTTAATAAATATAAAAAAGATAAGTGTATGTGGTTTTAAAGCATTTTTAAATTATATATGAAATTATATTTAGGATATTTAAATAATATAATAATATTTAAGTAATATAAAATATATAAAAATTTCTTGGGTAAGATTAAAGACTTTGTGGAGTGAGAAGTATTCTTTCCATCCTCATCCTATTCCTATTCAGGGAGATAGAAATTTTTTTATTCTTATCCTTATGGGAAGAAAAATTCTTCCATCTCAATCCCAATCAAGACAGATCTCCACGGGAATTAGAAAAAATAAAGAAAATTATCATCCCTATTTATGAATACAGTTACTACTGCTGCCAAAGAAATTTAGTATTGTGCACTAGATGTTAAGTAGCATATCAATAAAATTAAATATTAAAGTCAGTCCATTGAAGAGCTGAAGATGAATTAAGCCTATATAAAATTTTAAAACTCTCCAATGTACTTGATTTGTAGTATAATTGTGGGATGATAATAATTTGGATGGAACAGCTCAAAATAGACTAGCTAGTAAAGTCTTCCAATGGTTCAAACTTTAAATTTCCTTATTAGAGCGTGGAGAGTTTTCAAGAGATATTGGGGAAGGTTTATGCAAGATTATTATAGCAACAATTCCCAGGATGAGAAAGAATAAGTAGACAAAAAAGTACATTGATGACGAAGGGCTGGTTCCCTTGTGATATGAGATGCATGATTGGTGTAAAAATAAAAGCAAAATTATTTCAGCATAATTGTATAGCTTTCTTATGTATTGAAAAATCCAACACAGTCCAAGTGACAGGAATCCTCTCCAATTCTCCTGCCTATAGGAAATACATTTGATGTAGGGAAAATCCTATTCACGTTGAGACCTCCAGTGTTTTTGAATAAGCAAGGCTTCAACATGAGAGAACACGCGCGCATCCAAATCCCTTTTTTGTTTTTTGGTTTTCCCCTCAAAAGAAAATTCTCTTATTTCCTCCCAGGAATAGAGCTTAGAACCACTACTACTGTCCTTTTCTTTTCTTTTCTTTTTTTTTTTAAAGAAAAATCTCCTTCGATATCTACTATTGTTGTAGGTCGTATAAATGATCAATCGGTCAATCGGTCAACTTTTCAGCCAAACTCCTATCATGGCTTGCTCGACCAACACAGTTAGCGTGACTGGTTTATCAACATCATCGGTACTTCTAACCAGCCAAATGTTAAAGCGACTTGGACCACCGGTGTCACAATGCACAGTTAAAATGTCCTCCATCGTGGCATGTGGTGGTGGTCCAGGCATCATCACAAATTTCACTCACCAAGCTACTCGCATTCATGCTGCCCATATTGGGCGGTCCCACCTGACCGACTTCTTCATCCGAAATGTTTGGAAATCTCATCAAACACAGCCAAATTGAAATCAATCCCAAAAATTATCTAACCCAAAAGGCCTCCTAAGGTGACCAAGAAATATATACCATAATAAAGGGGAATCCAGTCGGAAAGCTGGACTCCTGAATCAAGCACAACAAATTCATTTGGGTGGGCGCAGTTGCAGGCATGACCGGCGCTCGAACGAAGGAAGGCGTGTTTGTCCTGGGCTTGAGAGGTGACTCTCCTTCACAAGACTCGACTTGTTGGGACCTCCGGACCTCCTCCCTTTCCCAACCACAATAATACCGTGACCGACCAAAAAAAGATTGAAGGCACTTCATGGAGCTCCTTTTCAAAGCTTAGACGTAAGGGAATCTGGAAAGGGTGCTGTTAATTGGTTGGCCGGTGAGATTACGATTGGTCATTGGTCAGTAAGGTGGATAATTAGATGCATGCATGCGTGGATGATATTATAAAGTCCTCTTCATGGTTCGCTTCTTGCAAATTTTCAAAACCTTTTGCAATTGAAGATTTTTAATTGCAGACGAAGACTTTTTCAGCTAAATGGTACTCCTCAATTTTTATTATAAACCCGATATACTATTGGAAATGTGCAAATTTAGGAGCATACTTTAGAATTCAGAGCACTTTATTTTAGTGGTTTCTTCTCTTAAATAAGCCACCTTAAATAGAGGGAGTAATTGGTTAAATACTAAAATCAAAGATATTTTTGCAAGGGATGACAAATGGCCAGGCTTTTTCAGAACAATGACTCAAATGGCTTGCACGCATTCACACCCATATGCGAGTACGAGAGGGAGACACAGGAACAACGTAACGTCGTTCATGGCCAGACCCGCTGACTATTTTTAAAAATAACTAAGTTTTGCCTCTTTGGAAGTCAAATACGTTTTATGCTAGAATATTATTATTATCTGGAGAATCTTCACAAATAAGAACAACAGCAACAGAAAAACCATCACATAAAAATTTATTTGTAAACTGTGAACGAAGATTGCCTGACAAAACTCTAGCCTGAAAACCGTAACAAAAAAAAAAATCAAAAATAAGTTTTTTTTTTTAAAAAAAAAAAAAAAAGCCTGAGTAACCTGTTTGGAAAATCCAAGTGACAAATTGGGCCAGCCTACGATTCCTGCAGACTAACCAAAGTCGCGTTTAAAGACAAAAATCATTAATTTCATAAAGATAACAACAAAATCCTTGACGAAATAATGGTAAATGACAATACGTTCATCAAGAACATTTTGTGTCATGACCTTGACCAGTCGCACATGCTTAACATGTGCCAACAATTGCTTTCATCAGCTTCCCCATCTGGCAGCCGCCCAATGACTTGGTTATATGGCTTCTTTCTCAGGAAGTCGAAAAGTCCCATCATTTCGTCAACAACATATGAAAATTGATGCTTTTAACTTTTTCCCCCCCTTAAAAGATAGAAGGTTAGATGGGGGACCAAGTCAAAACTGGCAATAATTAAGCCACACAAAAAATGACAAGACTAAAAGATGGTTATCTTCCAAACAAACGTTCAATGATAAAATGGTGCAAATTATACCGAGCATCCAAACATTGATCTTTTGTGGCTGTTTATATTGCAAAATGTTCCACAAAATGGGTGCCAAGAATCAAATGGGCAACTCTAATGATAGATCCTATGAGTCTTTGCCTAAGAAAACTACTTGACGTGGGATTTTTCACCCACTGGCTTTCTTATGCCTTCCTGAGAACGACAACTAGCTGGCATAATTAAAAGTAGACAGGTGGGCGATCCCAAGACGCTGGCCGTGCAGAGCAGTATTTACCTGCTTAGCTGGAAGTCTGAAACACCATTTATATTGGGCGGCACGTCTATCTCATCTGTCGGTGAATCTTAGAAACTAAGCAACGATCTTTTAGACGTCTGGTCACAATCTACTCATGAAATATATCCCAGGCTCCCAAATTGGGTGGGGAGTTTCTATGTTCGGTAGGAGGAAAGAAGCAAGTTTAAACGAATTGGTCTTTCGGTATGCAACGAAGAAATCAAATACAACGGATCAAATTCTCTATTATAAGATCAAGATCAGAAGAAAAGTTCTATTATTAAAAGGGAGCTAATAGTACACGGAATCATCATCCAAGTCATAACTTCATTTGTCTTTGGGGAGCATGACACGATACAAAGTAATATAAATATTATAGCATGCCATGATCATGACTTTAAGGCTATGCCAACATGACTAATTACAAGATAGAACATGTCAAATATCAATCAATATGTCAGCAATGGTGGCCATACAAAAATGAAAAAGAGGAGAAAGAAAGATAGAAAGAAAGAGGAGGAGGAGGAGGGCCAGATTAGACATAGAGGAGCGTTACTGATAAGGTTGTTGGATTTGGGAGTCATTGTGTGTTAAAACCACCTTCAGGGTTGCTGCAAGAACACAGCCTAGATTTTACAGTTTTCTAGGTAACTTTTAAGTTCATGGCAGCTCCATGATGATGCACCAGCAATTCCAATCCAAACACATGCTTAAAGGCAATTTACAGATGATCTTGATGGCTGCCCAGATCACAAGCCAAATTACTGCTAAGTTGCACATAAATTAAAACCATCCAGAAGGGGTGAACTATACAGCATAACAGAATCCAATGCTATCCGTCAACTGGATTGGTCTTAAACAACTAGAGCATGAAAAAAGTTGTAACTTCTTAATCAATTCCAACTGTCAGGTCATATAACTTTGTATATTGCTTCCTCCATGCCGTGATATGTTGCAGAGTTCAACATCAGCCACTATTTGACTTCCTCTCCATTTTCATCAACAGAAAAGGGGCTTACATATGCTATTCCAATCCATGCACTGCATATCACACTAATAATCCAATCACCTCCAGAATCCAATCATAAAATTTGAATACTGTTTTTACAGCAAGGAAGCAACTCTTGACAAAGAATAATGCCTTCGTTTCTCATACCAAAGTACGTAGCAAAAACTAAGTGTTTAGTAGTAAGAAGGATGCAATCACTGGAACAATTGGGTAGAAGATGCATGAGTATTAGGACTCTTTTTACTGGCGGTAGTATGGCTGTACCGATTTCCTAACAGCTGGATAGGGTTGCACATTCACTGAATATGATATATCTTCTTTATCAATACTTGTTTGCCATCTACTCCTGATGTCAAGCTACATATTCCATCATAGTTTTGTATCTTGTCAGTGAGGAATTTCAGGTTCAGCCCAAGGATTTCTACACAAAACTATGACTTAAAGAATTGAAAATTCACATTATTGCTTCCAGGACACAGAAACCTTAAATTTGTGTGTGTTGAGCTACTTCTACAACATTTACACAATCTTGTATAAGTCAAATATATAAAAGCCAGGGTACTCTCTCTTCTTATTAAAAGAATTATGAATGCAAGGCCAAGTTTGTCAATAATCTACAAAAATTTAGAATTGTTTTACTTATTTCTGTGCTTCTCAACCTTTAGGTATGATCCCTACTAGTTATTCTTAACTGCCTAGCCTTTTCACGACTTACCTAATATTGATAATCCTAATATATATTTCTAACCCAACACTTCCTTTTTATACTTCTCTACCTCGTAAAGCTTTCTAGAGATGTTGGCGCAATAATAATATCATTTCATGATCAACTAGGGAATTCAGATGGCCACCCTCTGCAAATCGATAAAGGTTGAATGCCCTTCCAGCTCCTTATACCTTTCTAAGACGAGCCTGGAGTGTAATGACTTCAGAATAACTTTAGAGTAGTTCAGTAGCACATCTGCCACTGCCTATGCTTGAAGATGTAACCCAAATTAGATGGGTTAAACCAAGGTTTAAATTCACTTCAAATTTGTTAGCATTAGTGCAAGCAAAAGCAAGGACTCAAAGCCAGAGCTGAAACCAAACTATTAAGCTTTCACAGGTTCAAGCATGTTGAAGTTCAGTAACCATGTATAATGGTTTCAGGTTCCAGTGATTCTAACCTCTGACAGAAAATAGTGACAAAAAACCCAGACATAATGAAGTTTCCAGCAACATATATTATTAAGAGTCCCCCTTGCAAAGAGCTTTCCCCATCAAGCTTCTGTCTGTAAGTACAAAACAGGATAAATAAGAGTTATGTCGCCAAACAAGGTGATAAGGACAAACAAGAAGTGTAAGACGGCATAATGAGAATTCTTCAAAAAAAATGTAGATTCACTAAAGATCTCACCCATGTTAAAATTTAGATTAAGCACTTAACTTTTTCCTCAAGAAGGTATTCTTCAAGCTTAAATATTCTTCTGGTGTTGATAAGTATTTGACTTTTAAGATTCAAAGTATCAAGGCTCAAAATGGGAAATTCCTGTTATTTAGGAATGTTTTACAGGCCATCTTCTAGAGTGATAGCAATATGACAAGCAGCACCACATGCAATATACTACCTAGGAACCCTCTTTTAAAGAGTTACTACTTAAAAATTTCTTATTGATATTGATCTATGGTTTCCTTATAAATTAAATATAAGATAATCCAACATCAAATCCATCTCAAATTCATTATAGAGTAAAAACCATCCTCCTAACATTTGCTGATGAGAATTATTGCAACAGAAGAAAATGGTATCATCTCAAACAGTACTCCATCAAAAAACTTAAATTTTTTTTCATCTGTAAACCAACTTTGCATCTTCATATCTCCTAGGATTCAATTTCAGTATGTGATATTTTCCATGGGAGTTGGTTTAATCAATGATGTCATCCACACCATCCTTGACTGATTATGGCAATTGCGCTGTCAGTCATCTGATCAGTAGAGAATTATAGGCTTTTATCTATCGTAAGATTATCCTGGTTATCACTTGACTGAATATGTCTAGTGTGTCCCTTAGTGTTTCTCACCTTTATGACATGTTATTATAACCTAGCTATCACAATGCATGGGAACAACAAAGTTTATTATAACATAGTGACTCAGAAACTTATTATCATGGTTTCAAGTTTCAATTATGTCAGCAGAGATGTATAATGTCAGGCCAGTACTGACACCCAGCAGGACAATTGTTTAATCCCTTCTTTAATATTTTTGGGTTAAAAAGAATTTGTTAAAAATCCTTTCTTGTTTCAGCATGATCTGGAACCATAGAGTAACTGGTTTGCCTATGAGCATTGATGCTTAAAAATTTGTTTATAATATTGTAAATGTACACACACACAAAAACATGAACGTACGGTGTGTTATCCCCATGTCCCTTTCATCCTGTATACAAATTTTCTGTTAATATAGTAGTATATAATGTTAGTGCATGGGTTCTTTGGATCCAATCCTTAGTTGCAAGCTTATGACCAGCCCTCTACTGAATCAAGTAGCCTTGGCAAAGATTTCAATACTAAAATAGAAAACTGACATTGGGTGAAAACTGATTAAAAGAAATGATTGGGTAATTTGTGTTCTATAACACAAATGTCACATATAAGATGATATGATCCAAGTTAGCTAAGAAGAAAGCTTATAAGGATTAGAATCTTTTTACAAGGACCATATTTACAAAGTGCATCTCAAAAGAATGGAAAAAAAAAAAAAGAAAAAGAAAAAGAAAAAGCGCCAAATTAAGACATACATTTTGGCTTCCCCAAGAAAATTATAAAGTCTACAAATGAGAAGAGAATTATGGGGCACATGATTCTAACACTGCGAAGCATTAGATAGAACAACCAAAGTTCATTACCACCAGACAAAATTACATTAGAAAGGGCTAGTTTTAAACACTGTAACAGAAAGTTTGTGAAGTTTTCTTTTGCAGACCACACTAAAATAGATGAGGTTCTTGATATGATACGAGGGGCTGTTTGAATGCCTAGGTACCACATATGTGAGCTATCTCCATATTGTTGTGAATCCACCAAGCAGAAGAATTATGAAAGGAAGAAGTAGAAGGGATCACGGAAGCCATCAATCCAGGTATCCCTAGATTTTCAATACATTGCAATCCATCTACTAGTAACCCAAAAGCCCAACCTTTCATCAGCTCATCTTCTCCGCATATCCTTGCCAATGTGGGTGACATCACATATAGATATAGCAGCTGGCATTCATCCAGCCTGCAAGCAATACCAGTTTATCTCCGACTGCATAAAGCATTACATATTGTGCAGAATGCATTACGTGTTGTGCAAAACTGACTTGAATTATTAAATTAAGACAGCTTGGTAGATTTACCCTCAAGGTATAAAGCAAATACACCATGGTTTAAAAGAACATTTAGTAATGGATCATGTGTTAAACCTGAAGCAATAACCACAAAATTCAATCTTGCAATCATTCAAACTCGCACTATTGCTCACTAAATATCTTCTCATCAAAACCAAGATTCAAAACCACTCACATCCAAAATGTTACTCTTTACATAGACTGATCATGCAATACTTCACTATAAACCACGAAATCCATCGTCTTCCATTATAAACCAAGGGCTAATCTTTCCAAGAAAGTGTAAGGAAAAAATAAATAAATAAAAAATAACCCTAGAAACGAGTCGCCATCCATCGATTACCGTTTCGGAAAACCCTAATTCCCGATCGCCATGGAGCATGGAAGAAAGGAATAAGGGAGAACAAGATCCCTACCGGCATTCCGGTCAGACGTCGGAGTCGTCGAAGTCGTCCTCGAAGGAGTTGAAGAAGTCGGCGTCGAGGGGGGGACGCTCGAGCTCGCCGAGGACGTCGACGGGGTCGGCGTCATCCACCTCCATCCCCACCACCATGCCCCCTCCCTCCTCCATCGCGTTGACCTGCTCGTATATGTACGACATCATCGGTGTGGGCTTCATCGCTCCAATCTTCTCCTTCCTCCTCCGCTCGGAATCCTTTCTCTCTCCGTCGAGGGTTTTTATCTTGCGCTCGATTTTTCAAATGCAGGTTACCTTGGACTGGTCCGGTAGCCCAATTACCGAGACTAATTCAAATAATTACAGAAATTAATTCAAATCCAGCCTTAGCCAACCAGGTCCAAGAGAAAAAAAAAAAAAAAAGGAATAGGGTTATCTACGTTCGAATATAATAAAGTTTATATTTAATTTTTTTTTATTTTTAAAATTATATAGCTTATGAATCTTAAAATTAAAAAATTAAAAAATAATTCTAAAATTCGTATGAATCCTAGGATAAAGAAAATGATTCGATCTTATAATTGATTACATTCCAATATGGTTAAGTCGGGAAGAGAAAGAGAGCTACATTTAATTATAATCAAGCATAAATTTAATTATCTTTTCATTTTTGAATCCATCTATTTATGAATTTTAAAGATAAAAAAAGTAAAAAAAATGGGATGACTTTGAAATACGAATCCAAAAAAATAATTGAATGTTGAACAAATATAACCAAATCTACTTTATATATATATACAGACAGTGCACGCACTAAACTTAATTATATTGAAATATAGCTAAGATCTAATTACATTTCTATCTTTATAAATAATAATAATAATAATAATAATAATAATATGATAGTTCTGCAATCCTTATAGATTTAAAAATTTAAAAGATAATGAATCCTGAATTTAACTATATTTGCTCTGTATATTCAAGAATAAAGAAAATAATTAAATTTTAAACTTAATTAAATTTAATATAATCAAAGCATGTGATCCATCTTTGTAGACTCCCCGATATCTTGATGGAGCCATCTGAGGTTGGGATGAATAAACACCCATCCGCTTGATGACTAGTTTGCCACCTACCAGACCCTCACGGGTGACAGATGATTGGACGTAGGCTTCCTTGGTTAACCAATCCTCTAGTTATAAGGCCATAAAAATGGAATTCAACTGGATCAAATCGAGTTGAGAGAGAGCCTTGATGCAACATTAAGACATAAGCCATTATAATGTATCCAACTTGCTCCAACTAGACTGAAACTAATTTGACATCATTAAATTTGATCTAATTGTCAAAAATCTTTCAGAATCTTTGTCATCAAGACAGATACATACGTCTATGGCTCATATACCATCTAAAATTATCTAACAGCGTCAATTCGTCGTCTAAAATATCAGAAGCCAACTTTGAGCCCATCAAAGCCAATCTGATGCATTATAACCACCGTCAGATCTAATTCCTATTCTATAAGCTTGCTTATGTGATTACTTATTCTAATGAGTTGGAACTTTGTTTTCATGTTTCAGTGGAATATCGAAGGCATCCACTCTTCTCTGTTAATATAAGAGATCTCAAAGCTTATAACTTGTGATACTTCAAATTTAATCGCACATTGAATGAAAAAAAAAAAAAAAAAAAGTTATATGCTTATAAATCAAGTTCACTTACTATCCACTAATTTTTACTTAAATTTTTGGATTATGTGGTTTCGATCCGCTAACAAAGTTAATTGGATCAGTAGATAGACTTGAGGTATTACGTAACTATCGCCATATACGACCTATTAAATTAATCAACCAAATACCAAATCAAATAATTAATGAAGCATAGATATTAATTTGTAGTTGCTTTAAAATCTCTGCAGCTGTGCAAACCTTTAGTTGATGGAGTCATTCATCATGGAGTCCTGTTGGTAGCAAGGTTGCAATATTTTAGCCGCTTAGTTTCTCCAGTCCTTGTCTATTTTTTAAGATATCTAATTTAATTTAAATTATTTTTAGTTAGTCTTCTGATAGATCACTTTAAAGCCAGCGCTAGGCCTCTTAACCTGCATTGAGATATGTATTATTCTGCAATTAAAGTAATCAAATCTTTCATGCAAAATAAATTCTTGATTTTTTTTGAACTATAATGGGAAAAGGATTTGCCACAACCACGACTAATTGGTTTTACAAACTAATAATTGGTTTTACAAACTAAGGGCCTGCATGGTGTAACCATTGAGAGTCAACTGATAGCTGATTATTGATAATCGATAGCTGATGGCTGATAGCTGTTAGCTGATAATTGCTGTTGGTTAAAATGTTTAGTTATATATATTATTATTAGTTTAAAATATTAAATGATGAATAAAAATATTTTTTTAATATAATACATTATTTTTTATCATTTTCTTTGTACAATGAACTATATAAATAAAAAAAGAGCTTAAAATACTAATTGATAAATAGGCAATCCCATGTCCATAAATATAAATCACATAATTAATTCATCCAAATCTATTACATTGTCGTATTAAGCTCTTGCTCTCATCAAACTACAAGCAATATTATTATGTAATTCATTCATTAGAGCGGTTTCACAATTTTGATGGCTCTCTTTTTGTTGACAATCCTTCATATTTTAGAATATATCGTGTGGCACAAAATCTGAATTTTAATCAAATCTGATAAATGCTGGATTGGCTAATGCTTTTCTTCAAATATAATTATGCAAGTCTATTAATGTAATTAAAATATCTCTTTGCACGTCCAATGGGCATTGATTCATTGGTTGCAATATCTTCGATCTAGCCTTCTATATCTCCGATGAATGAAGTTCATTCATCGTAACTTTCAAAGGATGGATGTCAACTATTAAAAGCTTATTTATGCCCCCTTTGTCAGCTATCATACTAAAAGTCAGATAAATGATATCTTATTCTAAGGTCTCAGATATTCGTCAATTTGAAGATATCCAACATCTACTAGAAAATATTTTCTTACATATTTTGATAATACATGTTATGATAAATCACACTAAGCCCACACAGAAGCTCTATTAACATGTGCGAGATAGAAACATAGAGGGAGATAGTGAGATGTATGCTCGATGGTAGCTTGATAAAGTTTACTACTTTACGGATTGCATACTGAAAAAGTCATGCATCATGAGCTACACCTTCTCATCCTACTAACACAAATATGAACTATATGTTAAAACTACATGTAACCATGGTATTCTATGTGAGCACTTCTTTCCTACCAACGAATTATACTAGGTCATCCTCTTTTACACAAGCAGGCATATGCGTTCCATCAATGGGTCCAATACAATCATAATTATCACATCATCCATCATACACAATCTATACTTGAAATATTATTATACAAAGAAGAAATAAGGGTGCATTAGCTTAAAATGAGGCATATATCTCTCATTGTTAAGTATCTTGAGAGGAATGGTACTAAATGTTAGGTCATGAGGTTTTATTAAGTCAAATGAGAAGTATAACATTGCCTTCCAGTACATCATAAAAATTTTGACTAATTGTATCACCTGGGCATTGGAACCTCTCTTGCACTTGTCTACTGGAAGAACCTAAAGCAAGAATGCGTCAAAATATACCAACCTTTTCTAAAACCATCATCCTACTCAAAACCTCCAATCCATAATACCTTTGTAAGTCATTACAAAGGTTAATCAAAGTGTTTTTGTCCATTCTAAACATATTGATGCATCATTTTTGATGTCCCCTCCATACATTTCTTGTTTGAAAAGAATTTATACAAGACTCATTGTGAATATATGTCCAATCCATGATAATGGACGATAAGTCAAACAAATTCACCTTAACTGGACCAGCAACACTTGCATGGGAATTCAAAAGTTACAATCACAATCCTAAATTCAAAAGTTACCGTCATTCATAATTTGGTAGGAAAAGCTCCTCAACAGAGCTTAAAACAAAATAATAGAATGATGTGGTTTATTTGATAACTCAAGATTACGTCTAAATTTTATATGCCAAGAATCCATGAAAGAAGTGCCTTTATGATCTCAAAACAGCCAAAAAAAACTATCGATGAATTCTGAAAAAAAACAACAAAACAATAGATCAAGATGTCAGATTTACCTTATGGTTCACGGAGGTAGTCACACAAAACCCATTTTCTCTTCTCTCATAACAAAGCTTATCCTTTCTCAACTCTCCCGGAACGAAAGGACGGAAGAACGAACTGGCAAAGATTGGAGCAGATGATCGAAGCACACCAGATGGCTGTTGGTTGGAGCGCTGGATGGAATGGAAGGCTTATGGAGAGTGGAAGGCAGAAAAGCGAAGAAGAGAAGAAAATGATTTGAAGAAAATGATAGAATTTGGTTTAATTGAAATGGATGCTTTTGTTTTCATAATTCTTATTTTTATCATTGGAGCAACCGTTGAGTCCGCTATCTATCAGAAGTAGATGATCCCAATTGATATTAACCATTGAAGGGCCGATAGCTACTAGTTGAACTTCATCAATCAACAACTTTACTAGCTAGACTCTTATCAAACACTAGCTAATCAACTACTAATAGTGAACAACTATCAATATCTAATTCAAACAGCCTCTAAATCATTTAGCACTCTATAAAATAATAGATGGATCAAATTTTGGAGGCATGATAATTCAAATTCATGCCTAGCCCAAAGCTCTATCGGTTGGCCTATATTTCCTCAGTCTCTATTGTAAGTAAGGGTGGGTACGAACAAAATGAAACTACATATCAAAAGTATAGCCCGATATATCAAGTCGAACTGAATCAAATATGGCCAATTTGGATCCATCCTGATTGGACTTTAAGGGTTAGGCCTAACCTAATTTTTTTTATATTTCAATCATATAATATATAAATTATATGTATATCATATTATTAAAATGAAAATTGGTGGGATAGTAAGCACTTCTGCATTTTAATCCAAGATTTTTGGTTTGATTCCCGTTCTGCTCAAACCCTTTTTTTTTCTAATTTATTTTATATTCAAATATATATATATATATATATATAAACCTAATTGACAGGCAGACCAAAGGATGATAAAATAAAGTGAAATAGGGGCGGGGGCAACAGAGACTTTTCACCCCTTTAAAAACCGCATCTCTCTATAAATACCGAGAACCCAAACCCTAGCTTTCCTCTCCGCACCTCCTTTCTCTTTGAAGCCAGCAGAGAAGAGAGCGAGAGCAATCATGCCGGCGGGGCACGGGGTGCGGTCGCGGACGCGGGACCTGTTCTCGCGGCCGTTCAGGAAGCACGGGTACATCCCACTGACGACGTATCTGAGGACGTACAAGATCGGGGACTATGTGGACGTCAAGGTGAACGGGGCCGTCCACAAGGGCATGCCCCACAAGTTCTATCACGGCCGCACCGGCCGCGTCTGGAACGTCACCAAGCGCGCAATCGGCGTCGAGATCAACAAACAGGTAAGCCTACGCCTCTCTCTGCTTTTCTATTTCTCCTTTTCGTTTCACTTCCCCTTCTCTCTCTCTCTCTCTCTCTCTCGCGTTTCGTGGAGTTTTCAATCTCGAAAAGTTTTTTTTTTTCTTTTTTCCGTATTTGTATGGCAGTTGATCTGACTGCGTTATGGTTGTGGTCTCTGTTGCTCGTTGTTTTTCTTTCATTTATTTATTTTTTTCTGTTATGTTTTGTTAGAATTAATTAAGTTTTAGGAAGAACCACATTAGATGTCGTATTTGTTGGTATATTTTGGACAGTGGATTGATATCGTTGATATTGCCATGCGGTCTCAACTTTCCAAGGCGCTCCTGAATGGATTAATATCAGTTAAAGCCTATTAAATTTTTGGTAACCACCTGGAAGAAGGTTCTGCAAATGCTACAAGGAAGATCAGAACTCTTAATTTGTGGGGGAGTTTGGGGGGAGAGAGAGAGAATTGACACTTTAGCCTATGAATTTAAATATTATTCATTTAAAATAACACTAGGAAAGAAAGGAAAATAGTAAAAACAAAGAAAGAGCAAGTCACAATTGGCTTTCGAAGGGGATATCTAATGTCGTGTCCAGGAATCTGATAATGGCCCTTGAAATGTGAATATAACTGACTAGTTTTTTTATCATTGAATGATGTAAGTTTTGTTGGAATCATGGTGTTATGGAATCTGATGAGGACTTGAGTTCTTGTTAATGAAAGACTACCTATAAAAATGTCAGATAGGATGGGCTGCACCCTATCAACTGATAAGAAGAGAACAAAATCAGTATAATAGAAAACTGTAGCAGTAGCATGCAGATTTCTGACCTTCCTCATTAGATGCTGCGGACTGTGGTTCAATAAAAACATGTTCAACCTATCTAGCAATCTGAAGTGATCCTTGACTGAGAAGTATACATGGAGGCAGGAAAATGATACTCAGGTCCTAAGGAGGAAAACCCTGTGAAACAGAACACTATAAACCCATAGTTTCATGTTCATATTCCGTTTCCTTGATTTCCCTTGCAACTAGAATCCAGGACCTGTGATGTCTCTGGAGACCCTGCCTCTAGTCAATGCTTGCCACTGGAAAGGCCTCTCAATATATCATCTGGCTGAAAGTTGTGGGTGAATGAAAAGTTACTGACGTTTCCTTCATCTGCCAAGCAAGCTTTATTGGCAGTTAAATTGTCAAGCCTTGGATTTTATTTTTCTTCTTAGAAGTTTCTGAAGTACATGAAATTATGAAGAATGTTAAAAATGAAAAGTTGTTTATTTAATATTCACTAAGTTTTTAGCAGTAAAGTAGCTAAATCTACTCTTAGTGGGTTGATGGAGTGAGTGTTGACAAGAAATACAGCAGGTGATCAATCATTTTCTAACCTTCTTAAACAAAAGTTTTGAACGAGTGTTTTTTTAGCACATAAATATGTTTACATTATCTAACACTTCTTGCTAAGCCTAAAACTAAATGAAGTGGCAATAATTTGGACAAGTCGTATTCCTTATAATACTTGTGTTATTTTGCACATTTTCTTTTACAAGCTAGGCAGATCTGCAGCTGGTGTGGTAGATATATTGTTAGGCATATTCAAACTCTAATGGCACCATAAAATGTTTGTTTTAGTTACCAGAAGGCATGTTGCCATGAAATTTTGAAGGTCAGAGTCTCAAGGTTAGCAACTATTGATGTACTAATGGTACAAGCTGCTCTTATTTTCTTGCTGGTTAATGGTGGGGCTACTTTTTTGTCAGGTTGGCAATCGGATCATCAGGAAGAGGATCCATGTCCGTGTGGAGCATGTGCAGCCTTCCAGGTGCGCAGAAGAGTTCCGCATGAGGATTAAAAAGAATGACCAACTAAAGGCTGAGGCAAAGTCTCGTGGTGAGGTCATCAGCACAAAGCGGCAGCCTGAAGGACCCAAGCCTGGTTTCATGGTGGAAGGGGCTACACTAGAGACTGTCACTCCTATTCCTTATGATGTGGTCAATGACCTTAAGGGTGGCTACTAAATATGCTTGCATTCAATTTTCTACCCTATGTTTAATCCTTGTTCCATTTTTAAGAAATGTTTTTGGTAGTTGGAATTCTAGCTTTCACTGCAGTCAGGTACTGTAAGACTATTTTATTTCTACCAAATTGGTTATATTTGCCAATGTTGTTGACGAGACTGTATTTCTCATGCCCCTTAATGGAATTTGCTGTTTGGGAGTTTGATGCTTTATTGGTTCTGTTCATCATCTTAGCTGCACCTCCGTTTCACTGGATGCCAGTCCTTTGCTTCTAATAGCTGTATATAATAATTTTTTTTACACCTTATTGTGTTACTGCAAATACTGATTGGTACAAGGAAAGATGAGTTCTCAAAAAATTGTAATCAGTTAATCATGTTCTGATGGCTCTATGAGTTCCAAGTTAGGGTGCCTCTTGATCCTTGCATGTTCCTGTGGAGTGGGAAAGAGGATTTACGGATTCTTATGGGAGATTGTGGGTGTAAAATTTAAAACCATTATAGATGATTAGGAACACCTGAAATATGTGTGAAGTTATGGTATTTAGTTTTAGGGACACTCTTTACAACCCCTGCTCATGTTCTTAATTCTGGCCTCAAAAGTTATAGAGGATTTAGAAGCCACTGATCATCTCAACTGATCTACCTGAGTGCTCAAGTAAGTGCATGTCAACCTGCGGAACTGCATCACATGTTATCTCCTGCATTTTAAACTCTGATCTCTGGTAAAGCTAAAGTGATTTCTTATGAAAAATTGAGGACAACTGTGTTTAAACATTTCGTCATTATCCTATGCTATACTTGATTACAGCAACTATAGCTATACACACTGAATGACCTGAGCTAGCTCAGTTTATCCACCTTGGAATGGAAGCAGAATAGATCTGGATTTAATGCACATTGGAATATTTGGCTGTTCAACATATCTTGCATGAGGTTGGGCAAGCCGTGCGTCTTGTGGACCCTGCATGGTTGAATGAACAGTTGTGTGTGTTAGGCTCTTTTTAGTTTCCCATGACTTTATTTATATTTCCGTTATATGAAACTAAGACATGTTCATAAGCCATCCACACCCCTCATCACTCTCGTTACCATCAATAAATAATTACTCAGACTAACATAAGATGAGGATCCTTGCATCTACTTTTCTTCGCGACTGAAAGTGAAAATGGGAGATGGTGGACGACTTTATGTCTGCATGGACTTTTTGGATCCAAGAAAGTGAAATAAGTAAAAATAAAAATCTCTTCACTGACATGTTCCATTTTTAAGCTGAATAATCATTTGAGTACATGAAATAAATCATTTTTCAGAAGGATAGAACGGATATTTTATAAAATAGTAAATCATAAATACTTTCTTTTTTTTTAAAATCCTTCCCTCATCTAACTTACTCCATTTAATTCAACGATTCTAGATTTTTTTGTGTTCTGCTTCCAAAGTTGATGGGTAGCCGGCACCAAGCATAGCAAGCATAATAGCTTATCTAATTGAGATGTAGTTTTGAATTATTTTCAAAAGAAAGAAAAAGAAAATAATTTGAGATTGCAATTCATTTCTCTCAATTCTCTTTCGTTTTGGAAGAATGGAGAGAGTGCCACTTCTTTCCATGTGGTTCACTATGATCATATGCATGGCACGCCACAATTCCAATTTATAATAGTTCAAACATTAAAATAATTATCTATTTCATTCATTTATTGATTTATAAAAGAAAGGAATAAAGGATTGGAAATCCACACAAGACAAATGATGCAGCTCCAAATATTAAGAGGTTGATATTAGCTCATTGCATGTTCACTAACATGATTAACTACCATCGTAGACATCTTAGACATCAATTTTAATATTTAGTGATTAAAACACTACTCATTATAAGGTAATACGAGAAATATTATCAATTTTAATATTTAGTGATTAAAACACTACTCATTATAAGGTAATACGAGAAATATTAGAAACAATCTCAGCTGATATATTGGTATAATATCAACCGATATTTAGAATACAACGGTTTATTCTGGCCGATACGACACGATACGACACCATCGATACACCTTGTAACAAGTGCTACCGCTTGATGGCCGATACCGATACACGCAACATCTCGTCCGTCCGAAACCTTGCGTGGTTTGGGACCGACGAAGCAAACCGGAGCTCTGCGTCTTTGGCTCCGGGCTGTGGTCTTGGAAGTCGATGGAGTACTGCGAGCAAAACTCCCCGCGAGCGAGAGAGGAAGAAGAAGAAGGGAAAAGAGGAGGCGGCGGCGGAGGAGGAGGAGGAGAAGAAGATGAGAAAATTCTTCAGTTTCTGGACTCTTTGGACGGCTACCTCACGTTAATGGATTCCTTGTCCTCCACCCTTCGCGAGGTAATAAGCCCATCTCCATGCTAATTTCGATTCCGCGATCTTTTATTTTATTTTATTTTATTTTATTTGGATGTGCTTTGATCATAGGATTCTTCTTAACTCATTAATTGGATGTTGTGTTGGATTCTGGAAATCGAATTGGTTTGTTCAGTTACTGCGAGTTGTATTGGATGCGAGCTTCCTCTTTGAAAATTGGGTAAAAACAGAAAGATTTAGGGGAACGAAGAGGGAGAAATCCTGAGGCGATAAATCGCTAGCAAATTGTAAAAATGTCCGATTTCTAAATGTGGTGTGGAATCATTCAACAGGCAAACTAAGAATTTTTGAAGTGTTTTTTTAAATAAATAAATAAATAAATAAATTGCATGTGCTATCTAGTATCAATTCTAATCTTTCTATCGCCAAAAACGTCTTAAATGATTATGTCTCTGATCGATCAAGCTATGTCAGTGATTTAGATAAATTTTAATATAAAAATATATTGGAAGTTTTTCTCAAAGAAGATATATTGGAAATTTACAATGCCAATGTTCTCACAACACTTGAAGCGAAACGAATTCACAAGAATGAGGCTGAACCTAAACCAAAAAAAGGGGCAGAAACCCTAACTGCAGGGTAGATTTTGTTTTCTCATTTAAGTTGAGACTGTTAGTCCTTTCTTGGGTTCACAGGGTGGCTGTGTACTTCTCGAGAAGCCTCTACCCAACTGCATGACTTCCTGATTCCTATCCAAAAGAAGTAACAAATGAAGGAAAAGATACCTTTCAATCTGCAATGGCACATGGAATATGTGTCTTTTGGCTTGCATCTAATCAAACACAAATAAAAGATCTCTTTTTCAGAAGCAATATTGGCGTCATTTTGTGGCGTTGTGCATTTTTCCTGTGTTATGAGTGCTTTAGAGGCAACCTTGGTGTTATGGAGTGACAGTCTTAACCTAGGTTTTATCATGTGTATTTATGCACACAAGGTAGGACTAAGTTACAAATCTTGTAGTTTGTCCCTATAGTATTCATACATGGGTACGGTAGGGGATGTGGTATGTTCTCCATATCTACTCATTTTTCACCAAGCTGGATGATCTCTCAGTGTCAATAGATTGCACAGTATTGGGTTGGTACAGTGTGGTGGAGTCAAGATTTAAACCTTGGGCAGTACTAAGAGTAACTCTATTATGAAGTAGGAGAATAGATAATAACTTCAGGGGAGACTTAAGAGTTCTTTAGACTTCATAAGAATGGGGGAGGGCTTGTGAAAAGCATAAAGTTTTATAGAAGGCGCTGTCAAGTATGTTAAATATCTTACACATGGTATACACATTTTTGGCCAATGGTCAAATATCACTTGGCATCATACTAAGATTCTTTAGGTGGTTTGGAAGTATATGTTGAAGGCAAGAGACATTGAGCTGTAACCATACTGAACCAAGTAAACAATTACTAGTTGCCTTTGTGGTTGATGAAGGTTTTAGTTTCTGTGGTGCCCAAGTCTGAAGGGCTTAGGACTAGGGTAAAGGCACATGCAAGATGCATAAGGGACACTGCACAGGCATGACATCGACTTTGACGTATGGGAAGTTGCTAAGCGCTTACACCTGGTTTTAGAAGAAGCAAGCATGAAACATGGAAGATAGTCTTTACTCCAATTCTAAAGCTAGTTGGTAAGGCCCTGTTTGGATAGTTGCAAACGCTATATCTGGATAAGCAATACATTGGGCTTGGGGTGAGAAGGAAATGTGGGTGGAATAAACTATATTGTGATGTTCGGGGGATTCAGCTGACAGCACAATCCTGAAAAGCCTAGGATTACCCAGATCACCTTTTAGATGGAATGTTATCTCAATATTTCTGGTACTGCATGCTCTAAAGGGTTCAGATTCATCACTCCTTTCTTCCCTCTCTGTGTTCTCATCTCATCTTGAAGTCTGATGTCGCTTTATCCAGCAGATAAGGTCTACAACCATCTAAACACGCCTTAGAAAATTCCATTCTTCTTTTTAATAAGGATGTTAAATGAAAGAATCTATGGAACCATCATTCCCAAATTCCAGTTCTATCAATGAAATCAATTAATTAATTGTTTTCTTGTTGAAGTATGCTTAACATGTTGTTAGGTTTCTTTCAGTGTTGATTCATTTATTTATTTGCTTTGGTTTATCCCCTTAATGCCTTCAAGATTAATTCTTACAAAGGTTTCAGTGGAGATGTTGACCAAGTCTTTTTTTTTTTGACCTTGCTAAGTCATCACACCATGAATAATTTCCTTCAAAATTCATTCTTCAAATGCATTCCGCAGCAATCATAAGAGCACAAGTACAATGCGTAATCTCTGACAATGGAGTAGCATGACTGGGATTGTTGAAAGAAAAAATTGAGGCAGCTATTGAAGCATATAGAATTGACAACATGAGAAAATTCTCTTTGGCCTAGAGAAGTTGATGTTGGTAGGTTATGAAATGCATCGAATAGATGGACTGGATCAGCAGATAGGACTGCAGTATTGAAGTGATGAAGTCAGTGATTTGCTCTAAAAGAAGTATATAATCAATTTTCAGTAAAATATTTAATGTTTATTATGAAACAAAATTTGTAGTATGCAGATAATTTTCTGCTGTTTTAGGTTTTTATTTTTTTTATTCATGCCTATTCATACTGTATATAATTGAGATTCCTGGTCGATTTATATTTCTATGGCTGTATCTGAAGCTGTTGCTATAGCTGGTTGCTGGCAATTTCTGCCAGCCTTGCTAGATATTATACAAGTCATTTTTGGAATTTGGACTAAAACTAGCTGAAAAGGAGTGGAAATAAAGGCCAGCTACCAAGTAGGCTTTTCAAGGCTATCTTGGCAACTCTCTTGAGTTCCTACTTGTAGTAGGATTTGTGTAAACCTTATCCATGTTTTTAATGCCAGCCTGTGCTGGACCAGTACCAGAACATGGCACTAGGTTGGCATGCACCCATGGCATCTTTTTTTTTTTTTTTCCTTGAATTATGTCAGCAAAGTATGGCATAACATGTACTGTGTTCGCCAATGGACAGCATATCCAATATGTTCCATAAGTTAGGTTGAGTCTTAAGAGTCACTAGGATTATGACTTAAAGTGGTTCTATTATCTTTGTGTATGGGACTCTTCAGGGAGAATCTATATAATTTGTCATTATAAAATTCAGGTTCTGGGTTCCTCCTGGCCCCCATCCCACCCCCTCTCCGCCCTCCCCCACCACCCCTACAAGAGGAAGAAAAGAAAACTGTTGCATTGTTTCTGCTTGTTCATATCTTTGACAGCATTTTCTTTTTGCTGGATCCATGTCATTAGAAAGTTTATTTATGGAAATAAGACTGCATTTTCACTGGCACATGCTTGGAACCCTCACAAGATCTTATTAACAGAGTGAACTAGCATAGGTGCAGATCTTGTTAAGAGACCTAGGAAAGCAAACTGCAGTTTTTAAAGAGGCTACTAGGTTGACAATGGCCTCTAGCTTAGAATCTAACTTTGGAAGGGCAAGAAGAAAGAAGGATATTTATATAAATTGTATTGCCCTTAACAGATAATCAACAAAGCTTGTCCCAAAAATTTCTGATCAACCCTATCAATCATTCCTCACTATCTGTTATGACCAGTGGCTGCATCCTCTATTTAATCCACACTTTTGAAATATATTCTCTCCTATTTTATCCATGTGTTCTCAGTTTTCTTTATCTTTTTAATTGACCTTTCAGTGCAAATTCCAAATATTAGTCACACGTCATTGTCAACATATTCAATTCGTTGCCTTCTCGTCTTAATTATTGGTGCTTGCTTTGGTTTACTCATTTTTAACCCTATCTTTCTTAGTTTGCCACACATCCATTGCAACATAACCAACAGTGTGGAACTGGTTATGGACTGACAGGCAATGGATTCATAATTAGGTGCATCGTTGAGGTGGTAGGAACCATTAGATGCTGGGTAGGAGTTATCCTTTCCATGTTGAGATGTTGGAACACTTCACAGAAATTGACATATAAAATATGGAACTGATCAAGTCTATGAATGTTATATTGACTCAAAGCAAGATTAGTGCAAACTTTCATTATGCCATTACACTTCGGTCCATACTGTAGTATATAGTCTGCAATCTGAAATGAGATTATATAAATGAGCTGATTCGACAATGCACCTGCTGAATTGAGCCTGACTCTTCATGAACACAGGACATAGCATGATACAGAATAACGTACACACTGATAGTTTTATCCTTTGATCATATTTTGTACGAGAGTCATTTGTTTCTGGAACTTGACTAGGGAGCATAGTTAGCTTTATTGTTAGGAACATCTTTAGTATAAGAATATGCATCTTAGTAAGCCCAAATTGGCTTGTTGGCTTACTGTGTAGGATCTAAGTATCAAATGTATAATTTTCTCATGCTGTATGTATGAGTCCATAGCCTCTGCTCTTATCTAAGCCCAAATTGGCTTGTTGGCTTACCGCATGTGGTTTGTATGAGGTTCTCATCATTATCTTTTTCTCTGTGCTCTTGTCACCATCTTTTACTCTTTCTTATTTTCTTTATACGGCTGTTATTTGCTGAATTTGATTCTAAGAGGGGAAAAAATCAGAAATACAGGTTAATTTATTGTTCAAATTATTTTACAAATTTTAAAGTTTATCAGGAAAATCAGAAACAAAGATTTATGGTCTGATCTGTTTTCTGAAATCAAAGTTTATTTAGGAATTTCATCACGTGGTTTCTGTAAGTAAAGATTGAGTGCTTAATAGGTTCTATGCTTGCTATTCTGTGTCAGTTGTGGAATTGATAGGCTTGCATCATAGATGATTGAGCTGTTGATAGGAACAATGACAAAAGATGTAGATAAAGTCTCCCTTGTTAATTTATGGCTTTTCGTCTTTGTGAGAATGTTGGGAATTCATTTGAGTGTATTTCATAGAGTTTGCTAGAGCTTGATGAGTCAACTGTTACTTGTCTTAAAACAAAAATTCCACTTCACAAGTTGACATATTGATAAAATTATCTTCATGCCTCACCTGTATCTGCATGCAAAGCAGCCATATTACCTTAAATTGTGGACAATATGTGTTAGCTGCAAAACTAGACATCGGGATAGGGTGGCTACAAGTGTTTCTGCAGGCCATTTTGCTGTTCTTATTTTTCTCAACCTCACAATAGGGACATCACTTGTCCTTTCTTTTTATGATAAAAAAAGAATATAAAAATATGGAATTCAATTTGCATGGTTTCTCTGGTTTGTGAAAACTCCACATTTTTCAGGTATTAAAAAAAAATATTCCAAATAAGGTTTTATTAGATAAATTGGTGCCATCCCCAGACATTTACTCTGTTTTGTTGTTTATGATGAATAGTTAACATGTATGAACAAAAGAGAGACTGATATGAACACAGTCCAATGGTCTAGAAGTAGAAAAATGCTGCAGCAATTTGCAAAGCAATAAATGGATTCAAAACTAATCTTGTTGCTCAGATAATTAATCCCCGAGTTTTAGAACTGAGATATATGTCATGGCTTTTATTAAAGATTTGTCTCTGATACTCTGATTTGGATTAGAGAAGTATAATCACCATTAGAAAATTATTTTTGCAAAGCATTACACCATCACCTGCTATCATCTTTCCCCAGTAAAACCCAAGAAAAGTTCCCCTTCAGTTGCCTTAAAAAATGCTTATCATGTCTTATTTTGTCCACTCACCTCAATAGAAATGTTGCAGAGATTAACTTCTAATATCTTTTCATGGACAACATTTGCATGATCAATAAATATTCTCTGGAGTAGAAGAAACCTAATTAGATGTAGGAAAATGAAAAGGGTAGTTTATAATATGTTTGTGGCATGATATCTCTAAGTATCCTGATATTGTTATCCTCTGATACCGGTGCCTTGAGTATTTCCAAGAACACAATTAACCTAGGTCAAATTTTTTTCCCTTTATTCCCTTTCTTTTCTCTTTTCTTGGAAAGAAGGTAATGTAGGCCAACGTTACTTCTAGGCTTTCTTAAATATTGAATATCTAATTGATATTCACTGTCAAAATTCTTTTGTTCCAGTATTGTTGGCACTTGAAGTATGTTGTTCTCTTTGACATCAGTTTGTGCTTGCTTTTTTTTTGGCATGTGAAGTTGCTGCATGCCCCTTCTTTTCTCTATCAAAAAAGTTGAAACTCTTATTGGCAGGGATGGCTAGAACTGGCCAGTGCTCGCCATTCCATGGGTTCCTCACGCATCTCAAGTGCACTATTAAGCCATAAAGTACAGTCTGCTGCTACCACAATGCAAGTGACTGAATCAAATGACAAATCAATGGCAGGTATCTCATGAACATATGTTGATGAAATATAATAGTTGTCAGATGAGCTATTTGAGATAGCTCTGATACATCATTTATCAGGTTGGCATCAACTTGATCCCCATCATGTTGAACCAAACTCTTCGGCTGTCATTTTATGCCATCTGTCTTAGAAATGCTTTATTAATTAGTGATCATCTTAAGAAATGAAGCAGACTAACTTTTACATGTTTTGAATCTATGAAGTGAAAAAAAAAAATCCTTTGTTATGTTTCAGAGTCACAAACACATTTTACCCTATCAAAATGGGCTTATATGAAAGAGGGTAAATATTTTGGGGAGGTAGAAGCTGGTGGGTCTCAAAATAAATCTAGTGGTTCACAGCTGAGGCATCGAGGCCCTAGCAATTTCTCTGGTAAGACAATTTCTTATTATTTTTCATCATTATCCTTTTATCAATGCGCTCTATTTATGTATGTTAAGCTAATATTTCTTTTGTGATTTTAGAGGGGTCTAAAGAATCCCATTCAGCAGTCGATGGATCTCCTATTGCTATAGATAGCAACGTAAGTCTTCTCTTCCTCTTGTAGACTTTGACTTGTGGAAGAAGAGCTCAAAATAAATTTCCACTGAAGCAGGAATATCTAGAAGCAAATTGTAGAACTTAAAATGGAAGTTTTAAATCTAGATCTGATCTCAGTAATACAACTCACAGTTATCTACATTCTTGATGAGCTGTTATATAATCATCCACAATTAATGTAAGACTTCTCTGGGAAATGTTTTAATTGCTTATCAATCTGAGATAATTTCTACAACTGTTAAAGACTATTTCTCTTCCCTTATATTCCTGTAATATGTTATGCTATTGTACAGATTCAGCGGGAGAGGTCTAAATCATTATCGGTCTTTGGGACTTTGGTTCCTCCAAAGCTTCGGTCTGCCCAAGTTTCATTTGAGACTGGTAAACTCTTTTTCTTTATCATATCTTATGTGAGATCCAGCTTAGATTTCGGTTGATATGTCTATTAACCCTTTTAAGATCACTTAGAATCTTTTCTTCTCCTGCAGCTCTTGATCACATTGTTGAAATAACAAATATGCGGTCCTTGGTGCTTTCTTCTTTCTCTCAGTTACAACAAGAAATGAAAAGCTCAAATTAACGTTTGCTGGTTTCCAAAGCTTGGTCTTGTATCCATTTTCTATGGTAACAATTAACGACTGTTAATCACATTTCATCTCTGCAACTGAATGAACAGACTCTTAAGTTGAAAAGCACATGCTTAATACACGGACACTTTTTATTTTCTTTGTTTATTTTTTAAGATACTTGGCTTGTTGCCACTCTGTTTTCAAGCTTCAGGGATGGGAATTTCCTGGTAATCAGGCATACAAACTTGATGTCAAAATTTTTCCCAGTAAATTCACTGTTGGGAGTCTCTGTTTCAAAAGTCTATTAGCAAATCCACAGTATAAGCTGCTAAGAAATTGACATTGTGATATGTTACTTTTGTTGTGGATAAAACTATTATTTTTTAGGCAACTGTGAAGGGCACATGGTATTCACATTTGTGGTAGAGTATTTACTGGTATTATCTACATTGTTGATGATCTTTCCTGATAGTAAGCTCTTTCTTATGAGTTGTTGAATAAGGTATGGTAATAGTCATTTACAATAACAAGAAAATAGATGAAGTTTAAGCAGGTCGAAGACATCGGTATGAAGAATTCTCATTGTCATTGGTGACTAGAAAGCTTCAGACATGGAATTGCTCCTTGTTGCCATCCAATTATCTAATGCTGTCCATTGAATCAAATGGAGAGTCTGCAATGCATATCAAAATATTGGATGACAACAATGCCGACTGGCTGCCAGTACTCAAATCAGTTTTTCTTGTTGAAGGATGCTCCTAAACCGGCTTCAGGAGCGCCCAGGAGTAAATGGTATAACAGCGTCCGATATAGTTACAGTGATCAAGTTGGCATATAAGCTTAGAAAATTGTTTTCATTGATGAAACAAGTCACAAATCCCAAATAAATTTAACATGACACAAGAGGAATAGGTGGCTCAGAGATCTGCCTCATAACATGATCACTAATATAAATGGTGCACATGGTTCAGGTTGGAGATCAACTCAAAACTGAGAATCCTGAATGAATCTCAAATTTGGGGATGAGAACTGAACCAGTGACTTTGAACCTAACGGAAGTCGGTCAATCAAGGTCTAGTTGGTTTCAATTAGGGGCGAGTAATAGGTTAGGTAACCTAAGAACCAATACCAACCTGGTTTAATAGGATGAATTGGTTTGGTTTTAAGTGTTAATAAGGTTGGTTTTGAATCTAGAACCCTGCAATCAATCTCTATCGAGTTGGTTCTTAGTTTCAGAGTTAAGTTCTTTGGTTTTACCAATATCGACCTGTTGATTTGGTTCTAAGTGTTAATAGGATTAGTTTTGAATCCAAAATTCTGGAATCAATCCTCTTTGAGTTCATTCTCAGTTCTAAACTTGGGACATAGCATACATTTTATGAGTTGTCTATCATCTATATTACGGAACCAAACTAAGTTGGTTCAAGATAGGATTAGTTAGGTTTTAGGTCCAAAATCTTGAAATCGATGTTGAGATTGGATTAGTTATAAGTTTCAACCTGAAATTGACCTAATTTGACCCATGCCCATCCTTAGTTTCAATTGATTCTTTGACTACCTAAAAATTACATTAAAAACATAAATTTCTGTGCTAAAGGAGTTTGGATTCCTTTTTATTTATATTTGAACTGAAGAGGTTCTATGCAAATCATAAACCATACATATATCATAGAAGAGCAAATCTACTGGTAATTATAATTATCTCAAAAGGTCCAATATACATACATTATCGGACCTTTTGAGTGACAGTCAAGAAGATCTTATGAGAATTGAATATTTTTGAATAGAAGATGTGAAACAATATTGGACAGGACACTCCACAAAAGTATTTCGCAATTGATTTATCTAAGAATAAGTTTCCATTTTAAATCCATTGTAATTATTTCATCTTTTTATGATAAAAAAAAAAGAAAGATCAAAAGAATAAAATTTGTTTTTAATCTTTGGCATAATTCATACTTTCTTCATTAATGAAATTAATGTCTCTAGGGAATAATCGCTTCAAAGTAAATCTTCCCTAAATACCTTCATCATGGTATTTAAACTCGTTTTTTAGACCATACAAAATAGTAGGTGGTTGACTAAGCACTTCAAATCTAGTTTGGGAATCTGTCGGGGTACATGCTAGGATATACAAAGCATTTTCCATCACAAAATCATCAGTGGTTGGACCAGGCGGAAAATGCACTTTCTATCCTGTCCAACCACTGAACAGCAAGACCGATGGATAGTCTGTTCAACGGTGTCAAACAATGTCATGTCATAATATAATCCAAGATAAGCTATAAATTTTGAATATAATATGCTTCAAAAACAACAAATATGTGTGAGTGTATAATGCATGATATTTTGATGATAAAATCTTGAGGTGAACCGTGCATGTACAATATTACATAACATACAAATAAAATAGATGAGTTCTTTTTGAGTTAGATTGGTTCATCTGATCTCTAACTTGAAGCAAACCAATCCAACTGGGTTGTGGATAAGAATTGAGCTGATCTACCTTCAACAGAAATCAAACGAGGCTAGTTTAGTTCAGTCTCAATTGACCTCCAAGCTTATGCATCTCCAATCTAATCTAATATATCTTATGGGATGCATGTGAGGTAGGAAAAAAAAGAGAGGCAAAACTAGAGAAACAGTACAAATAAAATTAAGAGCGGTTATTTACAATATAATGGATAGTTGTAATGTTAAATAACTCATTATATTAACTGTTATCATTTTTAAACCTTCCATCAAACCGGGCTTGAGGTTTAAAATTCACACGTGGCTACCTCTGAAATTTAACCAAGATGTTAACATGGAAGTTTAGTGTTTCATCTGAGGGGTGATGAAGCCTGTTACAGCTGATCATCTCTTGAAGAAAAGAGGGAGATCTGAGGCTTTTGAACGTGCCAAGAAGGTGATGGGAGATCAACCAAATAACGAGGGTAGACTGATTGGGTTTCCCAGTTTGCAACAATCTCCCAACATGCGATCTGGCTCAAAGGTTTACAGGAAAAGTTTTCCTGTGCAGTAGTATCTCACAGCTTGGTCAATAGGTCTCGCAAGAGACTATAGTTTTGATGGAGCTTTTGTTTAGGTCACCACCTTTTTAGCAGCAGAACTACAGCTTTTACAGCATGGGAGATTTTACCAGGATCCTAATTTGGCACTCTCATGGAGGCCTTCAATTGTGTATCTGGGGATTCTGAATCAATATGCCTACAGCCAATCAGTCACCATGGAGCTTAAGAGATGGACTAGCAATGGATTGGATGTGTTTTACAGTACATTGAACAGGTCCTAACAGGAACATACACAGGCTTACAAGAGGCAATTCAAAAGAGATAACAGCAAAATAGTTGTTCAGAACTAGAGTGCTAATTTACCGTCAGATTCACAAGGACCCAGAAAACAAGTTATTCTAATAGAATCAACCGCAATGGTCAAGAACTAGGAATCATTCGAGCAATAAACTACAACATAACACCCAGCAGGCTTGTATGGTACTTTAAAGCAGAAATTACATCTCGAATTCATGAAAAATGGATCAATATATTTAAAACTACAAGCCAGAGGCTGCACTTCCTTACAGCGATGCACTGAAAATTGCATCTATGAACTATACATATGAAGAACCCAATAAAATAATCCTAAGGAAAGAGCATTTCCTTTGATAAATTCAAGTAAAATGGCCACCCATGCCAGAATATTTCAAAAAATTCCCATGCTCGCTCATGCACCCTCTCAATCTATAAAAGGCGTGGCTCTGCCTTTTGGTTGTCAAGGGGCCTGATCTATTGTGCGCAACCAAGGATTCCAACTTACCAAGCAAAGAAGATGTTGAATGCGGTCTCTGCATTTCTTCCATCGGACCTGAAGTATACTCCATTGTTATAAACGATGACGCATACCCATAAGTTAAACGCGGTGTAGCCCCATTCCACCAACTGTGCTCATGGTCAAAGTCTCCCCTTAGGTCACAGTCTGTACCCAATGAATCTTCTCCCTGGCTGAAAGAATCATCGCAAGTTTCATCCATGTCATTGTATATTAGCTTCAGTGCCTGCACAACTTCCCCCATGAATGGCCTCTGTGATGCTTCTGTGTGAACACACATGGAGGTGATGGCCGCTACTTTTGCCACGTTGTCAAAGTCATACATTCCATTTAAGGATGGATCAATCAATTGCATTAGCCCTTCTCTGCTGGTAAGCAGAGGGCGTGCCCAAGTTACAAGGTTCTCTGGTCCCTGAGATTGAGACACGTAAACAGGCTTCCTACCAGATAAGAGCTCCAGCAACACGACCCCATAGCTGTAGACATCACTCTTGACGAGTAGATGCCCCGTCATTGCATATTCAGGAGCAACATACCTGAAATCCCCAGTTATATTTCTTTCAAAGATGAAAAAAATCTCAGAAAGTTCCTATTTTAACATGCTATACAAGGAAAGCATGCAATGACGTCTTCTTTTTAACTGTTAAGTAATTGGACAAGGCAGTTTAGCTAAGAAGAGGAGACAGAATTGGCCAAGTCCAGAGAGACCATACATGTTCGATATCATGCAACCTAAAAAGGATACACCGCATATCAACTTTTCAAAATGATTGTGCAAGTAAAGACGATGGAGATTCTCTAACTCAATGACTAATCCCTCTACCAGTGAATTTTTAGGGTATGGGATGCACCAGCAATGCTACCCTTAGCTTGCCTGCCATTCAACAGGCCCCCTCTATGGTCAAAGGCAAAGGGATATGGATAAATAGATGCATAGAATATGGGGGAAAAAAAGGATAGATTGAGATGAAAATTATAGGAAACATGGTGAAGTAGGAGTTAAAAGAGTTGAGCCTGTTGGATAAGATTCATAGTTTCTGGAAATGAAAACCATAGCTCAGGTTACAAAGAAGAAAAGGTACTCAGATAATTGGAATCAGCAAAACTAAGCACAGATGAGGGAAATGGTTTTAGAGGAATTGCTAGTAGTCCATGCCAGATGATATCATGGCTGCATGGAGGCAGGAACAGGTAAAAGATTTGAAAATGCCCAAAGCATCGAGTGTAAGTCAGTCATACCAATAACCAGATAAATAGAAATAGATAAAGCAGGAATAAAGTGCAATGAGATATAAATACAAGTTCAAAACTTTTGATCATATAATCCTGCCAGGTATCCCTGGCTGTTTTAAGGAAACTGTTTAAGCATTGCATAATGTTGACAACAGAGGACAGGTGGCTAATCAACTTCTTGACTGATGATAATATGTCCTTTTGACAATTTAATCCCAATTAGGCCATAAAAAAAGAATTCTAAATCGGTAAGCATAAAATTGCTGGATCAGACTTTCAGTGAATTCAGGACCATGAGAAAATAAAATAAGAAAATAGATAGCATCAAATAGCTGCCACTAGAACTACATGATACTGATGGATCCTGCACTTGGCATGTCATCTAGTTTGCTCAATGCAGAAGACAGGTGCAGCTAGCAACAAGGTAAGCAATAGGATGCAAAACCAAGTTGAAAATTTTGATCATATAAGCCCACCAGGTATCCTCAATGCAAGGGTGACATGGAACCCTGGATTTCTGGTAGGCATTGTATAATGTTGAAAACAGAAAGCATCTGTCATGTTAAATTCTTGACTGAAGATAGTATGTTCTTTTGATAATTTAATCCTAATTAGGCCAAAAAAGGAAAAGTATTCTAAATCAGTAACCATAAAAATGTCAGCTCAGACTTCTGGTGAATTCAAATCCATGGGAAAATAAATAAGTGGGTTCAACTAAGGTGCTTTTTTATTATTTTTTTTGGAAACCAAGCTTCAATCCCTTCCGCCAAAACTCCATTCAAAGGCCCCTTCAGCCCCTTTTACCATCCCTTCCACCTTGGGACTTCCATTTATTTACGGCACCGCTCCCGTATAGCCGGAAGCATGATAGAATTTACCTAAATAAGTAATGTCAAATAAAATCTGCTAAACGGACATGATACCGATGGATCCTGCACTTGGCATTTCGTTAAGTTTGCTCAAATGCAGGAGGGGACTAGCAACAGTAAGCAGTCGGATGCAAATCCAAGTAAAATGGTCGCTGCAGGATTCATCATTCCAAGATGGGATTGCAGTCATGATAGGAATAACCCACAGAATAACAACTGTATCGTGACATCCTACAGGAATTCTTTCACAAAGCGAACTATGGTAACAGAAGAGGAATAAGAATATTACCCGAATGTTCCCATGACCTGAGTAGAAATATGATGGATTCCATCTGATGCTACCCTTGCCAGCCCAAAATCTGAAACCTTGGGGGTGAAATCATCATCCAATAGAACATTACTGGCTTTAAAATCACGGTGTATGACACGAGGATTGGAGTCCTCATGTAGGTATGCCAGTCCTCTTGCTGCACCAAGGGCAATTTTCATCCGAGCATCCCAATCAAGAGGTCCCTTCATTTTATCAGCACCTGAAACACTAGACCATTGGTAATTGAATGAAGCCATAAAAGACAAAACAATGGTAGGTTTTTAAGAACAGCATGCTGATAAAAAATTTCAAGCCATTGCTCTGGTTATTTACTTAGTAGAAAGCCCTAAAGACCCAAGAAGAAGTCGAGATACTAAATCCTCAGAGCAGTTCCACAATTATCAGTCATGATTTATCAAGAAGGTGCTCTCCATTAGGCAGACAAAGACTACGACAAAAGCTGTTGGATACTGGGAGAATGCCATAATCGTGCAACACACTCTATGCTCAAAATCAGAAATTTAGAACCATACCATGAAGATGAGACTCCACGCTTCCATTTCGAACCAGCTCATAAACCAGGCATCGCTTGTGCCCTTCTACGCATATACCGATCAGTTTGACAAGGTTACGGTGATGCAGCTGGCTGAGCATCTCAACTTCTGCGATGAACTCACGATCACCAGTTTGGTCCTCCCTTGTAAGCAATTTAACAGCAACCTCACTTCCATCCTCCATGATACCATGGTAAACACGTCCAAATCCACCTTCACCAAGAACTTTTTTGGAGCTGAACTTATCAGTGGCTTTTTCAAGCTCGGCTACAGAAAAAGTTTTCACTGAGGGTGGGTGAGTAGCTAGGGTGGAAACAAAAGATACTGATGTAGAACTGGCCATGCTACTTGAGCTGATGGACCTGAAACCTAACATATAGCCTCAAAATCATAACATATACATAACAAGGAATATAATTCATATACATGTATTTTAAATGAGGTTCCTAGTCCATAGCAATTTTAGCAGCTGCTTAAACTTTTATATAATTGTTTGATAACACGAGCGAAATTTGCACATTCTTGTGCACTTAGACTATGCAAAGCAGTAAAATATTAAACAATAGAAGCAAGCAAGCCATTAAAATAAAGTTGATAACTTCAGATTTTATTAAGAACAAGTTTTGATTTGTATTATTGCATGATGCCACAGAAAGGAAGGGTTGTAAAATTTTAATTTGGCATGCAAACAAAGCATGTATTTTATTAGATGATGATGCAAACATCTTTTGGATCTGTCCTTGCAAATAGCATAATAATCATCAAGAATGACTGCTTTTCCTCATAAGTCAATAATACAATAACTAGCAACTACTGCAAAACTCCGTTAAGGCCTTAGCTCCATTAGGAATGAACGGACCACAACCAAATACACAAGTTCTCTCTCTCTCTCTCTCTCTCTCACACACACACACACACACACACACAAACAGGGTTTAGTAATGGGGATTCTATTAGCTAGTCTGTGGTCTTTGCATTGATCATGTTCTATTTGTTAGCAAAGAATTTGATTCTGCAAGCATTTTAAATAGTTTTATGCATATAATTATGTTCATCTCCTTACTATATTACTTAAGAATCAGGTTCCGTTGTGCACTCAAAATATACCTTTTCAAGTGCAATTTTGAAAGATTAACAATCACATTGGATTTATGCAATCATGCGAATGAAGGATTGGCAAGCAATTTTTATACAACCAAGTCTAGGCTACCTACCACCACAGCCTTTGGTGGTCGTCCTTTTGATGGGTGCCACTAACACTTTATGGCCTAATCAGTCCAAATATCATATTCACTGGATTCCAGGATCACAATGAGGAAATCAGGATATTAGGAGGCTGGGATTTGTGCAGGAAAACTTCTAGAACAGAGAGGTTTGTGGGAATGGATATTTATTTGACACATTTGGGAGAGTCCCACTTGGATTTGATCCCACATGAATAATAAGTAGAGTTGGCTTGAGAAAAGAGTTTTTAACAGAAACTTCTTTATTTCAACATTGATCTAAACAATATAAGAAGAGATGGAAGCAAGAGTACAATGAAAACTAATTTGAAATTTCAATGGACTTCATGATCTTAACTAAATCCAAGGGTCAAGATGGCATAATAACAGAAATTTACTGGCACATTATATAGAAGATATAATGATTGGTGTATTTCAAGTTTAAGAATAGCCTGAGTTGGCTGACTCAGTTATTTAACTTTACATTCATGACATGTAATGCCTAGTAGGAAATACATAGGGGTATTCTCATGGTTTCAAATTACTTTAAGAATTTCAGTTAAAGGTCTAAAATTATGGTTTTATAAATTTACAAGGAAATCAGACCATGAGATTTCAATATTCAGGTTATGCACATCTTATAATAACTAAACCAATATTACATGGCCATAGCCTAGCCCCAGCCTATGGAAAACCAAAAGAGTGGAATGTCTGTTGCCCAATTCAAAGGTTTGAGCTCATGAGGAATTAGGCAATGCTTACTCCTGTTTGAAGGTCACATCAATAATTAATTAAATAAACTGCCAAAATATAATACCAATAATCTCAATATCACTTAAATTCAATACCACTTTTTCTGGTAGTCAAGGGAGGAACTGCAGGTCCAACAGCAGTTGGAGGTCTTCCAGGTTTCTTCCATCTCCAGATAATGCAGACTAAACCAAAGCATATCAAGACAAGTATGAGTGAGGATAATGAAATTAGAGCAATGGTTTTTGCATTCATCTTCTGCATCTTGCCAGGGTGCACATCTGCTGTGAAAGGATATTGTTGACTACCAGATTCGCTTGGGCCCAAGAATCCCTCTGGCATGGGCGGTGGAGAGGAAGGAAGTCCTATGATGATGTTTGCACACTGTTAAACAAATAGGTACATCTAACTGACAAATATGAGAAAAAGAGACATGATATTACCGGGATAATGAATATATATCACATCATAATCACCAAAAATTGATGTGTTTATCTGCACTTTCTTCTGCCAAAATCTGTCATAAGTCAGTAATGCAGTCATCCTATCAAACTTCTCTCCTAGTGGGACCAAGTCAATAGTTACTGTTGTCATTTCTGCATCCCGACTACTGGTGCCAGCACCCATTATTCTCACTTGACTTTGTTTCAGAAAAGTGCCCACTGCAACCTCAACTTCTAGCTCCTCAACCCTTGAAAATAATTGATATGGCGCTACCCCAAGGTCAATCTTGACTTGCATGGGGTATACACACCCACAGGGCGAACCAATTGGGGTTGAAGTGAGGGGCTCAGAACAGAAGATGTCGTCACAACCTACCAAAATCTCAAACAATAAGTAACCGCAAAATGATGGTAACAATATTATGTAAGCACACATTTGTTCCTGATAAGGTAGGCAAGGAACCACAGAGATGCATGAAAAACTAGTTAAGTGACCCTAATATTTCAAACCTTGGTGTTGTGGTGCTGCAACTGAGTTGGGTGGAGCAGCGTGAGGTATCCTTTGGTGATGTTTCTGCACAGGATGACCTGCAGGAGAGCCTACAAACAGATGATATAATGAGATTCCAAGATGTACATCAATGACAGTGAAATGATGGAAAGTTCAATTACCATGATATTCAGGAGAATGGGCCGGTGGAGTTATTGGACCCAAAGGTGCCATGTTCCAGATTGTGGGTGAGCTTAGGGGGGTCAATGCCTGAATTGTTGGCATCAATCTAGCTGCACATAATATCCCAGCAGCCTTAGAAAATGACTGTAAATATCAGACAATTATGCATGAATGTATGCTCATGTATAAACAATCAGATAAAAAGAACTTAGGTATTGGCCTTGCTACTAAATACCAATGGTTGTAAAGAAGAAAATGAAGCTGAAAACTAACAACTGCTAACTAACCTTCCTCGTATCATCATTAGCATGACTAATCGAACATAGGGCAAGAATCAGGCCTAATTAAACAAGTAAAACACAGAATCTCCCTGAAGATAAACATTATATTAACTTAAACCAAAAATAATACAAATGAAATCAAGTTCCTTTCATTGTTTGAGCTTCTTTTTAATGGTTACAAATATACTTCCACTTCCACCCTTTCACCTTTCTTGTCTTGACTTGGAAGACCATGGATGATGATTTTGCCTGTCAAGTAAGATGTTAAGATGCCCTGGGAAGAAGGGCCTCAAATTGATGTTTGGGGTTAAGGAAAGTGAAGGGAAAGACAAACAATAACATAGATAGATATTGCAAAAATGATATGAACAATTAAATACTGGCAGTGAATATATCCCATAAGGCAAACAATTGGAATAACAAGGATTCACTTAGCTTGTGAAGTCTTGATGATTAAAATTAACTTTTATGCCCCAGCTCATAAAATTAGACAGGATTCTAATGGGGCCAGAAGAGAACAACAAAGTCGCTGCCTCTTGTCTGCTCTCATCTCAACGACAAAGTGGAAAAAGTTGATGAGAAGCAACCACAACATAACAAATGTAAAGGTAAGTTTTAGAAATGTTGAATGGTTCAGCTAAATCTTTATACAAGTATCAGGCATGCCTCTGTAAATACATGCATTGGGAATTTTCTTTTAAGTGAGAAATCTCTTAGGTAGTGCCATTTTCTCTCTTCTGACTGTAAGGTATCACCATAATATCAAGGCTCAAAATATTACAACAAAAATCCAATGCAGCAATTCAGTCTAAAGATTTATCACATTTTGAAAATGAATTAGGTATTCATTACTTCATCTCATAATACTTTGGATGGTAAATCGTCATAAGAATATTGATAACACCTTGTTGTGTCCTTTATAAGAATTGCTGGGACTCTGCAATATATAGTTTCTATGTGTCCCTAGAACACGAGGAAAAACTTAGCTAAAGATGTAACCTGATTCATCATGAGTGGGCAAATATACATGTCTAAACATCGTCCTCTTCTCAATTCTCCTTGATAATTTTTCCATGTCTTGCATTAAGTCACTCTCTTTTCCTCCATCCTTCCCTTCATTACCAGTTTCAGTTAATACTGTCCGATCACTTCCGGCCTTCCTCCATCCTTTTCCTTTCAGTAGAGAAAAGGACGGGGAGGTCCACCCACCCCATCTTTATCCAAGCCTTTTTGTTTTAGGATGCATGACTCAAGAATCGAACCTACAAACATCTGGTTGCTAAGTGGAGGAGTATGAACACTGGGCAGGTCCCAGTTCACAACTCACCATCTTCCATTATTAAGGTCAGCCTTACACCTACCTTGATGCCCCACCCTTTCATTATTCATGTTGATTGTTCTAGAATCCATGAAGCACTACACCATGCAAAACTTATTGAACATACATGATCTGCCCTTGAACATACATGATCTGCCCCCTAGAAGAACAAGATTACAATGGAGGACACATCCAAACAAACATATTTCTAATAGCAACTGGCTTGTGCATATTGGTGAACATTAAGAATTTGTCCATGTTTGAGCCCACCATCATGGGCAATATCTAGGGACTTCATAAGCTTAGATGCATGTTAACTAATGGAAGTTTTATCAAAGATGGCAAGCACAAAAATTTGTAAGTTTGCTCAAGGTTCAAAGAATGTTGTCGTGCTTCGTAATCAGTAAAATTTATGTTAACAGCGTTGGGAGTATCCTATGCATCTTGTTGGTCATAGTTTTGTTTTAGCAGCATTTATCTTCACTCTGAATTGCCAACTTCTCCTACTTGATAAACATAAGCCAAAAAAAACACCATTTTTTCTTCACATTCAAGATTGATATATGACGAGCTCTAAATATATTGTCCAAGATCCACTGAACCATCCCGAATGAGTCATTTTGAGCTGAACCGAACCATACTGGCTAGGAGCTAGGTCAGTTCAGTTATTCAAAATGGCTCGCATTATTGGGTTTGAATGGATGGCTTTGGATTCGATCCATTTAATAACCATAAAAGGCGACATTTCGCCCTTTCACCCGATGCCTCTCCCACACGAAACCTTAACCCTTTCACCCTTTGTCCATTGCCCACCGCCCACTACTCGTCGCCCATCGCCGGCCATCCATCACTTGTCGCCGGTTGCCCGTCATTCATCATAGTTCTTTTTTGCCGATTGCTGGAGATAAGTGCTCTTCCCACTCTCCCTTTTCTCTCTCTCTTTCTTTCTTTCTCTCTGTTCTCTGTTCTGTAAGAACGGTTCGCCATGATTCAATTTAGTGCATAGCAATACTATACCGAACCGGTAACTGGCCAGCATGAATTGCTGATACAGTTCGATGAACCTTGATATTGATGAAGGAAGATGGTAAATGGAAAGTATCATCAGCATATGTATGATAATGCACATATACTACTCCAGAAAGCTATAGGCGAATGTGATAGCTTGCCAATCCACAAATTAGAGGTATAGAGGGTCGAACCCCCACACCACCTCACCCCACCCAATAACATCGACAACAACACAAGCGAATGAGTACATGCATGTGAATGCATTGGATAACACTGTTTTGAACAACAACAACAACACAAACAAACGAGTGCATGCACATGAATGCATTACATAACACTGCTTTGCGTCATGAATATCTTTGTTCCATGGGTTCAACAATGATACTTTTTTTTTTTTTTCCAGTAACCAAGCTTCAATCTCTTCCATTCAAGTGTTTCATTCATCATGCCTTCAGCCCTTATATCACCCTCATACCCTTAGACTTCATTTTATTTACGACACCATTCAAGTATAGCCAAAAGCATGATAGCAAAAGCCATGTTCCCATCATGCCTTCAGCCCTTATATCACCCTCATACCCTTGGACTTCATTTTAATTACGACACCATCAACGTATAGCCAAAAGCATGATAGCAAAAGCCTTGTTCCATTTATAATACCTTTTCAAATCAGTGGATGCACGCACCAGAAAAGCCAAAAATGTATGTGATCCTATAGCCATATAACTTGCTCTAAACCTTTTTTCCCTAGACCAACCTTTACCAGCACCCACATCTATGTTATTCTATCTTACACCATTGTCGCAAATCCTACGACAAAAGAAGTGTGCTTTCATTTGATATGGTGTTTGGCGTGCAACTTCGTTCAAAACAGTACAGAACTATACTAAATAAAGAATTTAGAAGTTAATTTAGAATAATGGGAACTTTATAAAGGGTAAGCATCATCTAGTTACCTTCCCCTACTACAACCATCTACTTAGTAGCACAAAAAATATCTCACAATCCTATCTCTACCAATTTTTAACTCTGAGCAATCTGAGCATCAAAGCTTCCATGATGAACAAGCAAGCCCAGAAAGAACTAGATAGTTATGCCCCTGGACGTTACTGTCGTAACCAAACACGCTCCAATGGTCATCCGAAACAGTTTCAAAAAGCAATTTTGAAGCACCTACCACATTTAGCACGAAATCCAGTAATTTAAGGAGCCATTAGATCACATTACGCCTTTTCATCCTTGTTCTCCTAGTCAAAAACCAAAATGCGAACTAGATGGCTGACATTGTGAACAACTAACCATCTAAGATCGAAAAATTCATTCAAAAAACCAGAAAAACCACAAATTTGGCGCAAATTTTGAGGAGGCAAAAGAGGGCTGGAGAATATGGTACCAGACGTGGCAGTAGCCAAGCGGAGGAGAAAGAGAAGAAGCATCAGAACAAGAGGCATCTCGGCTCCACCCCGCGAAAAAAAACCATCACCAGAAGCAGGTCTCGAGCTCGACGGAGGGGCGGCGGCCAGCAAGCCGATCCCCCTCAGCTCGCTGCCGCAATGCCCGCATGCCGCCCCCCGCCGCCGGAGAAGGGAGAGGGGCGCACCGACGGGCCCCAGTTACGAAACCCTACCTCGATCTGGGATCTCCTCCCAGATCCAAGCGGGGAGGGGGAAAGACGCCTCTAATAACGTCTACCAACAAACTGGAGGCAACGCGGAGAACGGGAAAGGAAGGCCTTTTTTTTTAAGTTCCAATTAAAAGCATAAAGCTAAGCAAAAGAATAACGGAAAATTTTCCGGGGTCAAAAAGAAAATCTTCTCTCGGGCGAGGAGTTTAAATGCTTCAGCGGTGGAGTAAGTAGTACTTAACAGGCGTATCGCGTTTCTTGGTGTAAAGTTCGCTTGCGGAATGGAGCCTTTACAAATGGGATGCCACGGTCCCAATGGCGTTGTATTAATTAATTAGTTCATTGCCCGGGAGAAAGGACATTGGCTTTTTCTATATGGATGACATCATACATAAAAAGGAACCTAAGAACATTGGAGGATGACACAAGAAGCTGAAGATTTTGAATAAGATTTGAATGAATAAAATTAAAGCTTAAATTTTTTTTTTTAAAAAAAATTAAAATAAAATATTTTAACTAAATTTAATGGATGGTGTTAAATGACATCTAGTTAAGAAATTTTTTAAAATAAACATCAATTTTTATAAAATTTTTGATTAAATTTTTATATTAATTTTAAAATTTTATTTAACCAGTGATCATCGATGAAGATTCGGTGGAAAGTCATAACTGGTATAATAAATTAAAAAACTGAAATAATACCATGTGATGCTAATACAAATGTAAAGTAAAAAATGATGATAAAAATAGAATTCACATTAACATTAGAGGTGAGAGATAAAAAATGATGATTTTTTTTTTATATATCCATCGTGTCAACTAAGATGAATTATCGAATCGTTATTGATTATGGTTAAAAATGTATTTAATTAAATAAAATTCAAAATTTCAGGTAAGTTGGTGTAATCCGATGTAAATTCTTTTATATATGTAAACTATTAATCTAATCTTTTAATTGGTTGGTCAAAAAGTTGTTGTCTGATACTGTTGAGAAACCAGATGACCCGGGAAAAAATCAACAATTTATGCCAGATTTAACAAAGATCCTTTGATTTGAACTGGATCAAATTTATAAAATAGGTCTATTTCTCTACTTTCTGGGTGAAATATCTGTGGTTGGATGAGATTAATACTAGCACGTAGATTGAACCACCACACCCAAGTAGCACCCTTTCATCCATCAAAGCAAAGAATGGAGTGTTAGGATGTAAGCCAGAAGTTTTTAATGCAAGACCAAGGTGTAACAAGACATTTTTTAGCATATTTTCAAAAAAAAAAAAAAAGTCAAAATCTTGCAAATAAAATAGATATTTAAAGGATTTTTTTCCATATTAGATAATCTTAAATATATGAATGGCTTTTTTTATTTTAATTTCGTACGATATAATTAATATATAAATAGCTACTTTACTATTGTAATTCATACAATATAACTAATTTATAGAAGTAGTTATATTGTAATCTCTACAGCTATCAATTTTTGGCAGAAAATAGATTTCCCTCAGGCTTAAATTTTTGGAGACTTCATAATTTTTGATAAATTGATGAATAAATGTGTATATTGATAAAATAAATATATATATTGATAGATTAAATATATAAAATAAACATATAAGTGTGTGTATTATAATATATCTGAATAATAGACGAATATGCATGAAAAAAAGTTATAGCCTCGCCTTTTCATGAGCTGTCCGTCAACTACCCTTGATTTAAAAAAAAAAAAAAAAAAAGAGTAGCACATGAATTCATTACGAAATCATCTCCTCGTTGCAGTAGAGGGATTTATGTTAGACTAATTTGTAAAGGATTATATATATATATATATATATATATTTACATCCCAGTTATTTGGTTGGAAGGGAGATTAGAATAGTTTAAACCCGAGGTGGTGGAGATCTAGAGGAGGACGTCACGAGGGCGTATTTATGAGAGCTGTCCGGAGACCACCAGTTTGACTCGTGGCAAAGAAAAGCAGGGGAGGATAGAAACGGAATACTCCGCTTTCTTTACAGTCCGGACATGGGAATGACGGGACGCGGGGCCCACCGGCGACGCCCGTCAAGGCAAGGCTGCATCGTCCCACGTGCCGTGCCGAGCCACCCCACCGGGCCCACCGATTATTATTATATAAATGTTTATATTTATAATTATTTATTGTAAATTTGTATAGACCGTCTATAATACAATGTATTCTAACTTTAAAATCAAAATAAGTTCAAATTATTATTATTATTATAAATAATATAAATGAGATTTTCAAATAATTTTAACATTTTGTTAATCTCTTGGAATATATTTGAAGTTAATTTATTCCTACTCTTCTTTTCTTTAGAATAAATTATATCTTGATGAATTAATTCTTTTAGTGAGTTAAATGGGATAAGTAAATTTGGAAGATAAAATTTTGTGTGCTAACTTTTCAGAAATAGCTAACTTAACTTTTGAAAAGTGATTAATCAAATACTTTGATGAGTGTTTGACCCAAAAAATAATGAATAAAGAAATTAAATGAGTTTTACTCCTTATTTCACTTCCAAAATATTTGTTGCTCGAAATTAAATGAACTAGCTTGAACCTAGTTAAATTATTAAATAAGTTGAGTTGAACATAGACTTGGCTATTGTTTGTATTTATATTCTTTAATAATTTTTTGATTTCATATTTATGTGGTTATCTATTGGTATATCATATTCGCTTAAAGGCCAATCCGATGCAACTACCCAAAGATTCAGGATGGAAGGTGTAAATATCCCATGCTAATGAGTGTTTAGTCTCATATCGATTATGTAATGAAAAGATTCTGAATAGGATCAAATGGTATCAGAGAATGAACCCACCTTATGACTCATATAAATTAAGAGACAGTATAGATGTGCTCTATATATTTGTGATTGGATTTAAATATAGATTTTAATATGAACCCTTAGCTTGGTAAGGATGTCAGGATATGAATGGAGAAAATATATGAAAGTCTGGGAAGTATTTTCAAGTCAATTATATATACTAAAAAGACTCTAAATATTTATAAAAGATCAAAAAAACTTAAATATTATCTTTTTAACTAGTCTTTTTGAGTAACATCTTGGATTGTGAGATAAGTTTTAATGTGTTAGTAAATCTTATGTGTTTTATCAACCTAATACAAATCACTGACATGGTCATGGTCTACTTCCTCTATGATTCTACTTTGGACAATAAGACTAGAGAACTTACTTTGTGTTTTGGCATTATGCTTGATGCATGAGTTAAAGCCATGTTTTTATTATTGCAACACCTAAAGTCCCTTGCAATTTGCATATGCAATCAAGAAAAAAAAATTGCAAAAGTAAAAAATTATAATCGCAAGACACCAAAATTTAACATAAAAAACCCATCACTATCAAGAAAAAAAAAACCATAAAAATCAAACCAAAAAATTTTTCGGTCTTCAGATCAATAATGAGTTACAATAATCCTTCTAGTGATGTTAGAGATGTAACGCTCCAAGCCCACCCGTTAATCCAATTAACTTCTAGTGGACCAAAATCCTATGGGCCAAAAACTCGAGTGAAAGTTAATGGGTAGCAAGTGGACTTGAGTTATAAGCACATGACCTATTTTTCTCCAATCTAATGTGGGACTAAATTTGGGAATTTTGCACGCCACAAGCTAACCAGAATCTACTCCAAGTCGGATCATTGGTGCTGCAAGGGTGGCTCCACGTCATGCCTCCATGCCATGGCGGGACTCTACCACCGCCCCGGGACTCTATCACCGCCCCATGGGTAGCCCTTTCCTCATTCCCACCAACTTTCGCATACTCGGATCGGCTCTCATACCATGGGTAGCCCTTTCCTTATTTCCACTAACTTTCGCATACTCGGATCGACTCTCATACCATTTGTAATGCCCCAAGCCTACCTGTTAACCCAATTAACTTCTAAACCTTATAATGCGACGTTCTCGTCGCACGCCATAAGGTAGAGGTCACACGCCACAAGCTAGCCAGAATCTACCCCGAGTCAGACTATTAGTGCTGCAATGGTTGCTCCACGCCATGACGGGACTCTACCACCGCCCCATGGGTAGCTCTTTCCTCATGCCCACCAACTTTCGCATATTCGGATCGATTCTGATACCATTTATAATGCCCTAAGTCCATCTGCTAGCTCAATTAACTTCTAGCGGACCGAAACCATGTGGCTCAAAAACTCGAGTAGAAGTTAATAGGTAGTAAGTAGACTTGAGTTATAAGCACATAGCACATTTCTCTCTTATCTAATGTGAAACTAAATTTGAAGTATCACAAGAGATCACCAAAAAATTATTTGTTCATCCAGCACAGATAAATTTCAACAAAAAAATAAAACAAAATCATCCAAATTAGGGTAAAAAAAAATACCATTTAGGAAAAACGAAATCAATATCAGACTATTAGATGCGAAAACATCTTACAAATAATTATCTTTTAAAATTTTATTTCGATTAAAAATTGTATGACTTTCCAACCAAAGAAAAATATTGACTATAAAAAAAAAAAAATTATTTTTTTTCACATTTCTGTTTGTCTTGTTTTTTTTTAGAAAAAATTATTTAATTTTATTATTTTGTTGGTATGAAAGTAAGGCCTAGCCCATCATTCATCCCTGTATGCACAAAGGTCTACTGTTTTGTTATGTCCTCTGTTCAGACATCTGGTTCTTTACATTCATGCAATCATCATCATTTATATCTGGTTCTTGTGTTTTGGCAAATCTACATCTGGCATAAGCTGCCTTAAAAACTAACAGACATCTCATGGGGCCATAGTTTGGCTGTGCTGCTTAGTGAACTGGAACCTAGCAAAGCACCATATCATGGCATCAACAAGTTCTGACCAGAGATCAGATATGGTTGTTTACTTACCCTCTCCTGAATTTTTTTTTAGAGAAAAAATTTCATAGCTGCTGTTAAGAGCAGAGAGATGACAACTGAGAGAATTCCAGCCTGGGGACGTTAACTCTAGAATCTACATGATGTTAGTGGATCAGTCCCCCCACCTTTCTTTCCTACTTCAACCCCTTAGGTATTTCGAATGGAAGAAACAGTCATCCCAGAGTAACTGAAGTGTTCTTTCCTACCATAACCTCTTCAAGGTGTTTTGAAATGGAACATCAGTCACATTCTAGAGTAGCTAAAGTGTTGTTGGCGTACACAAAGATAAGCATAAATTGGATTGGATTGGTTCAAAGTCAGAACCTAAAACCAACTTATTTCAAGATTTTTGTTCTGAAGTTGAATCAATCTTATCCAAACCAATATTTTTTTTTACTTTTTTTTATTTGATATCTAATATATATATATAGTATTTATTGACTAGACTTTAAATTTTTTAAAAATTTTATTTATAATAAAAAAGGCTTTTTGAGTCAAAATCTAGAAACTGGTCTTTAGAATTGTGAACTAATCTAAAGACAGTTCTAGAATTCTATTAACATTTATAATCAAACCAACCTGGCCGTATCATATGGCAGGTTACTCTAATCTCATCCCTAGATGTAGATAATATTTTTTTTTTTAGATTTGGTCAAAGATCTTAGTAGAAAGAGGGAGAAATGGCTGAACTTCAATTATGCATTTGGAGGCCTAGTAGACTCAGGGCTGCAAATGAACAGACCTCTTCATGAATAAGTCTAGCATAGCTCAATTGTAGACTTATTTAAAACGGTTCAATTTGATCAAAGACTGAGCTTTAGGTCTTGGACTGTGCTTTATATCCGTATCTATCAAAAAAAAAATTATATCTATATTTATTTCGTACTGACTATGAGTATAAAATTTTATATCATATCCGTGAAGATTATATAATACCCATGATCACCTTATTATCGATATCCATACTCATCCCATTACTCATACCTATATCCATCACCTATTTTTTAAATTTTTTAATTAATTCTTAACTATTAGTTCAAATAATTTTTTTTTTAAATTTTAACTTTATTTTAAAATAGGTTAAATTTATAATAATTATATATATATATTTTAAAATTTAAGATCAAACAAAAGAACTAGCCCCAAAAAGTTATGTTGCCTAGTCCACTAACTCTTATTAAATAATAATAAATTTTTATTAAAAATTATAAATAAAAATATTTAAATAATTTTATTAATGAATGTAATGGGTATAGGATGGAATGAAGGCGGGTAAATCGTTATATTTATATATATTTTATATTTATAATGAATATTATTATATATATTTATATTTATATTTATATTTTTTTATCCATTTTAATGAAGCGAAGAGGCCGATAGGTACCCGCGAGCTCAAAAAAAAAAAAAAAAAAAAAAAAAAAAAAAAAATGTTGCCACCCCTACCTATCTTTTAGTCCGTTTGCTGCCAGCCTGTCTGTTCTCAGAGGAAAGGGACGCGGGAGAATTTGAGCTCTAACGGATGCGAAGACAACTTCATTTAATTGAAGGATTTTGATCCTATACCTCAGGCTTTCAACATAGCGTTCTCTCTCTTATCCATTCCCATCCACAATATTTAGCAGGGCGACAAATAAATTTTTTTTTAACCGGTTGTCCAGTTTTTTTTTTTTTTTTTTTTTTTTTTAAATGATAAGACATCAGCCACTATCATCGATATTTTTTTTATTTCTTTTATTATCTCTTTTCATCTGATTTTTTTTTTTTTTAAAGAAAAGTTAGGCATGGAATCAGTCACTCATGGTTGTTGGATTTCAATCATTGAACGTGCAATTCTGTGCCAAAAAAGACTAAAAAAAAGTTTTGACCCCGCCTTATCCTGGGCATCAATCCAGCATAAGATCCTGCAACTAAAATGGACGGCTCTGATCCACCCAGTATCCGATCAAATGCTGGCCGAAATCAAACGGCCAGGGCCGTCCTCTTTCTCCACTTCTGCCACCCCCCTGCGACTGGATTCTGTCGACCCCTGCTCTTGATATTTTCTCCGACCTCTCCTCTCTCTCCCCCCTTCCTTACCCCAATCCACTGTTTCTTTAGGTTCTCTGGAGCTCGCTTAGATTCGTCCTCCTCCTTGCTCTGATCTATTGGGAAACCTCTAAAGGTGTCAGCTTTTTAGGGTTTTTCCGATACCCGGACCTCCCAAAGCTGGCGAATTCCGAGAATAAATGGAAGGTGATGAGAATTCGCATCCCCAATCCCCTTCTGAAGGAGAATCGAGCCCTCGGCGTCCCAATTCGCTCGAGTCGGTTACGCCGGTGCTCGGCCGGGAAGGCCTCATCGACCGGACTCAGTTCATAAGGATTATTATTCAAGCCCTCTGCTCCCTTGGCTACCGGAAGGCTGCTGCGGTGCTGGAATTGGAGTCCGGTATTCAGCTCGACTCGCCGGAGTACACCTCCCTCTTGTTCGATACGATGGCGGGTCGGTGGGACGATTGCGTCGCCACAATCGATTCGATTGATGATTTGGAGGCGGAAGCGCGAGCCATGGCCTGCTTTCTTCTCCGGAAGGAGCAGTTTTTGGAGCTTTTGGGGTCGAGTGATGGGTTGTCGCCGGCGAAGGATGTGCTCTGGAAGAGGATTGCTCCATTGGATACGGATCGGCGGCGGGTGCATAGGCTTGCCCGGTCGCTTATTACATTGAAGGGGGCTGTCTCAGGGGAGAATTGCGTTCGGAGGAGGATTGGATTGCTGTTGGATTTGGTAGAGCTGCTTCCGCCGTGTGTTCGGGTGCCGAGTTCAAGGTTGGAGCATCTCGTGGAGACGGCGGTTCTTAAACAGGTGGCGTCGTGTTTTTACCATAACTTGCCTGATGAAATTACTCTGTATAAGGATCATCAGTGCAGCCAAGAACAAATTCCTTCGAAGTGCAGCCAGGTCAGTTCCATTCGTCTCAAGCTACCATTTTGTTTCTTCCACTAGTCCTTTTGCTGGATGGCCACATAGATACATGGGTGGATTCTTGTAGGAGTTGTTAGCGCTTCATATTTTCTATCTCAAAATTTATGATCTAAGGATTTCATTCTGGAGCACATTGTGCTGGGCCCAGTTAGCAAATTTTCTTTCTGACAAAATTGAAAAGGTTGTTTTTTGTTTTTTTGTCCCAATTAGCAAATTTGATAAACTACAATCTGGTTGTGTCTATTGTGGAATGATCCCTGATATGTTCAGGGAAGTTAAGAGGATGGTTGTCCCGTCCCCATATTAGTGTAGCATTCTGTGTATGGTTGACCTTGTAATGTTTAGGAGAAAGAACCTTGTTCAAATGATGAAGCAAATAGCATTCTCTTTTGCAATGGTGATCTTGACTCCGTTCATTCTGAGTTGCCTAACTGGAAACTTCTGATCACTTCTCTTCAGCATGATGCACCTCCTGCTTATTTGTTAGAAGTTCCATCACAAAAAGAGATAAGCATCCAGTGTAGTGGCAAGGCCAGCTAAAATCTTTGCAAAGCTACCAAATTCATTTTAGGGAACCATGACAAAATTGGTGTCTTCTTTTTCATTGTATCTCAATTCTCATGCTCTCTTTTGGGGATTGCCCACCATTAATAAGTGATAGTCTCAGGTAGGGTAAGTCATGGTATGAATTTGATAAAGTTTTTGAAACTTTCTTTTAGATGTCATTCTGATGAGGTCAGCGAGTTGGATGGGTTCCAGCATCTTGTGAGGAGATGAGCATTTTTACTCCATAAGACAACCAAGAGTTCATGTTACCTTATCTGAAATATCCTTCCCCTCCAATATCACCATAGTCGTGGTGTTAGAAACATAAACTGATAGTTAACCTTAATTGGCCATCCTTGTCCCATCTATGTGGTTGAACTTTATGAGTCATTGTATGAAATTATGTCTTAAATTAGTTTTCAAAAGCTTTTTGTAACTGTGGTTGGTATGACATTTTCTGCAAATCAATGTCTATAAATGGGCATTCTTGCGCAAAAAGTTTGCTTTGATAAATTTTGAAATAAATTTTGAAGTGCTGGCACTTTCAACACTTGGATGTGACACTACTTCGCATAACACTTGGTGACAAATTAATTAATTAATTAATTATCCCTACACACAAGGATTTCATGTACCATGCCTTACCTTTCTGTTCTGGCACTACCATATCATATCAATGACCACCTTTGTTTTTCTGGCAGCGATAACATACCATGTGAGTATGTATGAGTGCCATGCTGTATTGGCACCTGACTGGTACAGGTAGCATACTAAGACTCTAAACTTTGCTTATATCTAGAAAGTGTTGGCATCTGACACAAAGTTTTGAACTGCCCAATTAAATGACTCTTCAGGAAAAGCAATCAATCATTTTTGTGTCAACTCTGTCTGCAGTATAGAACACTTCTAATGAACTGTTGTTTTTCTTTTTTGTCAGCCATACAATATTTAATAAAATATTTCATGTAGACCATACAATAGTTGATAAAATTTGCTGTTAATTAGTTGACATTCATGTCTTGTACAAAGGTATCCAATGTCATGGATTTTGTGGTTTGAACTGCTAGTGCTATTGGATATCTGGACATTTCACACCTGTGCTTCATGTCTAGGGCAACGTCGGTGCTTAATTTTTGAAAGATAACTATAGGCAAGAGAGGGGCTTGATGCAATACTTTGAAGACTGGGCGAGAAGAAACATGGTGAGATGGAAACCGGCCTTTATTTAAAACTACTGAATACATAATGTACATTCTTGTCTTTGTGACCAAGCTGCAAACTCTTAGTGCTACCTTTAGATATGGAAAGACTGTGGCAAACTGAGAAGAGGAGGAGTTTGATACTAAAAAATGCATCAATTTTTGAGGCAAAATAATAAGACAAAGAGCCAAATTGAAACACTTATGAACCTAGTAGAGAGAGGATTTCTTTCTCCAATCCTCTGCACTCTATTATCTAGCAATCGACCAGAAAAGATAGCAGAAGGGAATTTTCCAAGAAAAAATTGAAAGCAGGGATCTCCTCTTCTTATTTCCATAAAAGCTTTAAAAAGGCCTAAATAATCTTTTCTGGTAAGCAGACCTCCTACTAGAAGTTGGATTTCTTTCCTAAACAAAAGAAGGCAGATTTACTATATATCAAGGTTTTAAAAGGAAGTGCCTGTTCCTTGCTGACTATGTCACAACCTGTGGCATTCTGTACCCAAGCCCAAAAAAGGCTCAGCAAACCTATTTTGATAAAAAAAGGTTTAAAAATAGATTTTGTAGGCGCCATGCTGAACCATGCTAGTTGCTAGTATTGATGCAGCACAATATATGCCAACCAGCAAGGACATCACTTGAAACCTTGCAATTCAAACAACATTGGCCTTTCAGTTTGATAATATCTACAACTTTGCCTTCTAGAGCATTCTTACACTCCTTGCAAAATAATTCTTGATTGATTGTAGTCTCACATTTTGTTATTTTTACCTTATTTTGTACCAGCCTGCCTATATATTTGAAACTATAAGGTTTTGTTTAATCAATTTACACAAGCTATCCCAAATATATAGATTTGGATTTTCAGTTTTGTTAATAAGAATTATTCTAACCAAGTTTGTTGAAATAAAGATACCATAACACCTTATGACTGAAGAAACACATATTGATATGCATACATATGCATGCATGTGAATGTATTTATCTGTATGTATGCATCCATGTGTTTTGCATATGATTCTAGTCAGTTTAGTGTCGCTATATATTTGCTCAGCCGGCTTACTTATAAATCTACCCTGACCTTGGATTATAAGAAGGGCTTTTAGACTTATTTCTTGAATATTTGTCCTCAAGCATGGTGCTTTCAGAATAAGATATTATAGGTCAAACAAAGCAGCATTCATGGGGCTATCAGAGTATCCTGGGTGCTGATTAAGCTGGTTTTGTTGCTTTGCATACGATGGCCTTGTTCAGCAGTCTTTGGGTCCCCTATACTGAAAGGAGACAGCATGTGCTTGCAATACTGTACCTGATTTTCATTGCCAAATCTAATTCTACATTAAACATCATGTCATTCCGTGCCTTAAAGATGTAAAACAAGACCTCATGATGCATCTTAATGAAAAGTGTCTAAATATTGGCACCTTTTACGGTGTGCTATTTCATTAAAGGAACATATAATGTAGTTGATTTCTTATGTGATTGCTTGAGGAGGAAAAGTTTTCTTATTTTATAATTGCTATATTACCTTAATCAAATGAAAAGCAGGAGGATGTTTTTAAGCTTTTGTATTGCTATGTGTAAAACTAGTATTTGGAAACCAAGGTGCAGGGGAAATACTGAAATGCATTGTTTTATGGATCTGCAAAAATTTGATTTTATTTTTTACGTTACAATATTGAAAGGTAATTCTTCTTTTATTAGGAAATGCTGTGAAGACTAAGTGTTTGCAATACTTTCTTTTAATATTTTGTAATATAATCATAGTATAAAAGCAACTGGTGCGTGATATATCTCTTACTTCTGTGCAGACCTTATATGACCATAAGAATGAAGTGTGGTTTGTTCAGTTCTCAAATAATGGGGAGTATCTGGCAACATCTTCTAGTGATCGCACTGCCATTATATGGACGGTATGGTATATAATTTACATCACTAATGTTATAAAATGTACTGCTTTGTATACAATCTAACAGTGCTTCTTTTATCGATTGACAAAATTTTAAAGGAATAAACAAACTTCTTAGGGTTAAGATCTAAATGAAAAGCCTACATTCTTGTAAGCTCTAGGTACCTGACTTGATGATCATCCATGGAAGGAACCCTGTTTCTCTATGATATGATGATGTATGTTTGGTGATTAGTTCCAAACTAAGTAGCATCATATAAAATTCATTATATGGTGTAGAAGGATGACTCATATTGTCGAGTGATAATGAAGGTATACTAGTACAATGGTGCGTATTATTTATGAAAGCCTGCACAATGACTCATTTTTTTTTCTATTCAAGTCTACTTAAAGAGGACAAGAATTAACTGCAAGATGAATATACCAACAGGTCCCAATTTTTCAGCTTATCACTAATTGTTACATCGGTAAAATGTTAGCTCCACGAAATAATTTGCAATGCAGTCTGATCATAAATTTGAGCACCTAACATTTTGCAGCCCAAATGTACCTGAACTGATTTCCATAGACCAAGCATACAGAGTGTAGGCAGGCTGGGGTTGGTGTTTTACTCTTCTTCTATTTTTTTGAAAACCCCTTTTTTTATTTTAGGAGTTTGATTGTATACTTTATGCTGGTCAACCAACCCAGAATGCTTTTTTGAGTGCCATGAGTTTATATGAGTTTTCATAAGACGGGATGTAATGGGGCACCCTTCCCCTTGCTAACCTCTGGGAGCAGTCAAGTGAGTTTATTTTGCCAAGGACTGTGAGGTTCCACTAAATCTAAATTGTAAAAGAAGGAGCATCTATATCAAATGGCTCTCTATAGCCACCAGCAAGATTAACTTTCACTGTCCATGGTTGAATCTTCAAATTTAGATAATCATTAGATCTTTGTTGTGTATCTTACATTCCTATTGAAATATGTTGGGGGGTGGTGGACAATGGGATCCAAACTTTATCATATTCCATGTTATAAATTAACCTACTTGATAATGTTTTTTCAAAAATATTTTTTCCTCTTCTAATAAAAAATAGGTGATAGGTAGGCGTTTTTTCTTCCAAAAAAAATAATTTAAAATGTTTCTCTCTGCCTGTACTTGGGGAGCCTATTCTGATAAATGACTGAACCTATCCTTATTCATCATGTTTATTCATTGCATTTATTGTTGTTTTCTGAGTAGAGAAAAGGTCTCATGGTTGGTGTGCAATCAAAATTTCTAGCAATTATTGATAAAATCAAAAGACCCAATAAACATTACATTTTTAGTTTTAGAAGATGTGTTTGTTTTATAAAGTATGACTATCGATTTGTATTTCATTTATCCCAGGGCATGCTAATTCGCCAAAATAGTGATGTTTTTTGCTTCTCTATAAGTTGCTTTGGTCAATACTCAACAAAGTAAATTGTTTGATCTTTAATTTTTGTATAGTTTATTATTAGAAGGCCAATCACTTTTTTGGTTAAGCCTGCAATTTTTCAAAAATTGTCTGATTATTGAAACACGTAAGCTGGAATTGTCTACTAATGTTTTTATTGTTTCTCAAAAATTCTATATTCTCAGCTGAACTAAACAATATTTTCTGACTAATATTTTGACATCAGAGGAAAGCCAGTAATAGAAAGTACTCAAACCTTAATGAATCATAATTTGATCCACGTACCCAGTCCCATGTACATTATGCATGCCTCATAGGTTATGAGGACTGCAATTTAACAATTTTATATATGATCTTGATGACTTATGAAAAGTTCAAATCTTCAATAAGTTTGGTACTAATATCATCTATTTGTGAAATGCTATGTTATTGTTTGACTGACATATACTCAATTTACTAAAAATTTAGTAACATATTTCTCAATTTATTGAAGCTTATCATTATGAAATACACCTTTTGTCTAACAGGTAATGTTTTGGCTTTCTCAATAACCATGTTGAATGTCGGCTTTGGTTCCTGTTATCATTTTTCAAATAATAATTTCAGGTAAAAGATGATGACACTGTATCACTGGAGCACATTCTAGAGGGCCACATGAAACCTATCTCCTTTGTAGCATGGAGCCCCGATGATACGATGCTGCTCACATGTGGCAACGGAGAAACTCTTAAATTATGGGATGTCAAAACTGGAATGTGCAAGCTCACATTTACTGGTCCGGTGAACCGTATCATTAGCTCATGTGCATGGTTCCCAAACTCTGAAAAAATAGTATGTGGCAGCTGGGAGCCGGATAATCGCATCTTCACATGTGATCTAGGAGGCAAGGAACTGGAGGTTTGGGCTGGAGAGAGGATGCCAAAGGTGTCTGATCTTGCTGTGACACCTGATGGATGCTACCTGATCAGTATATGTTCCAATAGAGAGATATGGATACGTGACTTTCCAAGGGGAAAGGAACGGTTCATATATGAGGAGCATTCAATTACATCACTCTCTCTCTCAAGGGATGGGCAGTCTTTGATCGTCAACCTGAACAGCGAGGAGATCCATTTGTGGAATATCCATGAAACATCCGGCGTGCCAGATAAATTTAGGGGTCACAAGCAGGGAAAGTATGTGATCCGTTCCTGCTTTGGTGGATCCAATTGTCTGTTTATTGCCAGTGGGAGTGAGGATTCACAGGTATTAATTATTTTCTTTGATGAAGATGATTTTTCTGAACACCTTTCGCATTTAAATTGTTTTCGTCTGGCATGCATGGTACCACATCTTCAAATGCACACAAATTTTATAATTTAGTTGGGGGGAGGGGGTTGGATGTGGTTCTAGTTTTCAGCATCTGTAAAGTTTCACCTGAGTATACTTTGCTTGACAGTTCCTGACTTATGATAAACATGTGATGTGGGATGTTATTTTAGATGCATTCAGTTGACTGGAACTCATGGGTTCATGCTCCCTTATGTTTGGCAGATCTACATTTGGAACCGACATCATGAAATGCCAATCAAAGTCTTATCTGGTCATTCAAAGACCGTCAACTGCGTGAGCTGGAACCCAAGAAGGCCTCATATGTTGGCATCCGCAAGTGATGATCGCACCGTTCGGATATGGCTGGCCAATAGAAATCCTACCAAGATCTTTGCATGAGTTTATCAACAATTTCGTTGTCCTTCTTTCTATACCTGTAAATATGTGCAAATCCCAAGTGCAATTCAGATATCAACACTTTTACATCATTCATTCACTCCGTCTACATAATTCTATTTTTTCTCAGCGAAGCCAGTGTTTGCATAAAAGAGGCCCATTTCATCTGTCAGCTTTTCGAATTTGAAAAAAGAAAAAAAAAAAAGCTGGATTTCTAGACACGGTTGAGTCAGGAACTTTCTCATTCTCATGTTTCTATCGGGAGTGATGATGCATAATGTTAATGAGTTGCATGCTGTGTGAGATACTTTTTGTAAGTTTTCTGGCATGCTGGTTCCTAAAATAGTTTGAAAGAGTTCATCTGGTAAGTGTCATTTAATTAACATCAGTCCTGTTGAAGTATCCATGCTGTCTATGATGATGTTTTCAGCGGTCAGCTCTTATTGGTGTTATCAGAAGTACGAAAATGAATTAAGAAATTTTCTCTCTCCTCTTCTTCCTTGCAAATAGAATGGCGTGGAAGCTTGCAGAGAACTCTATGATGGTATGAATGCCACAAAAATTGCATTAACCACCTAGTGGGAGGTTTCAGACGGTCCAAAAAGTTCAGTCTATGGCAATAAGTAGCAGGTTTTAGAAAAGTTGAAATCTAATTAAAATTCTAGATGATCCTATGGTATGTGAAGTCAAGACTCAGTAAACAAAGAATTGGCAGGTTTGTTCTCACTGAAATTGGTTTCACTCCGTCCTCTTAAGTTATCCTTTTCTGAAACGAATATTTTTTTCTGCTTGAAAAAGAAGTATATCTTGTGAAAGATAGGAAAGCATCCCCTGGAATTGCATCATATCTTCCATGTTTTGGTAAGCAGGTTCTGACACAAATATAGGACGGCGCTCATGTTATCCATTATATCATCGATCCAAACTTTACAAATTATGATGCAAATCATGTCTTTCGGAGAATAATAGATATCTGCAAAATCCAAGGTTATCTAGGGTTTAAATTTAGAGGTGTTAAGCGAACCGATTCGGTCTGTCGCACTACAAGATCCGACCCATGGGCCTGCTTGCCATGCCAGCCCAACACAGCTCCTATAGCAATCGTATCGACTCGTGTGATAGTCATCTAATTTTTTTAATTTTATTTAAATAAAATAAATATATATATACTTTGTTTATGGGTAAGCAAGTGGCTTGTTCTTGCAATCGCATCATCTTATTGTTTCTTACTCAATCCTCTTTTTTGTCTTTTAGCTATTCGAAGAAAAGTTTTCAATCTTCATCTTTGTCTTTTATGTGACAGCTTAAGTCAAATGGCCGATTCTTTTGAAAGTATCTTAATTGTAATCTTTTCTGCAGATTTTATAGAATGTACGAAGCCTCTTGTTAGTAATTTCCTTAATGTTAAAAGTGCAATTAAACTTCAGAGATCTTGGGTTTAGCCCTAGATGATTAACTTAATGGTCGATGTGGCATCTATGGCAATAGTAGGATAAAGGATATTAGGTTCAGTTTATAACTAGTGTACCTTATATTTCACCATATTGACATCAAACTTGAACTCTTGGTTATTAGATGGGTGAGAGCTACCAGCACAAGGCATTGTCAATTATAGATGACAGAGAGTAAGAGTAGAGACCAGATATATTAGAGCAATTAATTAGAACTAGAAAGAAATTAAGACGGTTTAGAGGGATTAGGAGGGCTTGTAGGAAAATGAGAAGGGCTAAGAGAGCTTTAGAGAGCTTATGGTTTAGTGTGGGATGAGGCAGGAGGGTTGAAGTCTACTTATAGAAATTGCAGAGCTTCCAAATGATCCAAATAACCTTGAAAATTAGTTACTTCCGATTATTGGAAAGGACAAAAAGGTTTTCTTAACCAAAAGACCAAAATACCCTTAAAAACTAGCTATTTATGGCGGTTAGAAAGGAATATTTTGGAAATTAGATGAAAATACCTCCAAACTAGCCATTTTTAGTCTTTTGGAGGGTATTTAGAGAAAATACATGCTTAGGCCAAGCGTGCTAGGCGAGTTGTGCCTAGCGTGCTAGGCGAGTTGTGCCTAGCGTGCTGACTCGACGGGCCTTACCTGGGCCAACCCAATGGGCCTGGCGTGTTGGGCCTAACATGCCCAGCCCGGCGTGTCTGTTGGATGAAAATACCCTCAAACTAGCCATATTTGGTCTTTTAGAGGATATTTTGGGAACATACTCGCCAGGCCAAGCATGCCAGGCGAGTTGTGCCTGGTGCGCTGGCCTAACGGGCCTTACACGGGCTAGCCCAATGGGCCTGGCGTGTTGGGCCCAACATATTGGACCTAGCGTGCCTAACGGGCTAGCACATTAGCGTTGGTCATGCCCATACATAGGCCACGAGCCTGGGAGGATGGCCCAACCCATGTCTTACTAGACACGAGCCGATCCAACCGTTTGACACCTCTATTCAAATGTAATATTTATTTATTTTGAATATGTTTCTAAAAAATATAAATATGCATTGCACTTTCTACCATTTGGTACAACTAAATATAATTATGTTTATGGCCAAACAGTTTAGGACTCTTGGCTTTGTACGTTCATTTTTAACCTTTTTCTAATGACGGCTAGCAAGATTAATAACTAAGATATCTCTAAAATTTAAGATTATGGCAAATTTAAGAAAACCTTTTATAGCAGTAGAGGTGTCAAATAGGTCATACTGGCTCAAGCCGGCATGAGACAGATCGTGCCCGGCACGACCCACCTAGCAGGCCGTGTTGGCACAACGGTTCGTTAGGGGCTGGTACGGCCCACCTGATAGGTCATGCTAAGCCATCCTCCAAGACCCATGGGTTGTGCTGGGACAACATAGCTTGTGAGCCAGCACGTGGGCTAGCCCATAAGGCACACCAGGCACAACATGCAGCCTAGCACACTAGGCCCACTGGGCCAACCAACGTAATAGCACGCAGGCCGACCTGCTGGGCTGACACTTCAGGCATGACTTGCCTGGCATGTGCCTGGCATGCTAGGCCAAGCCAGGAAAGGGCAAAAATGCCCTCCCCCAACAGCCAAAAACAGCTACTTAATGAGGGCTTTTCCGTTCAATTTCTAAAATACCCTTTATAACAGTCAAAAAGGCTAGTTTTCAAGAGTATTCTGATCTTTTAGTTAAGAAAACCTATTTACTCTTTTCAATAACTATAAACGGTAGAAAAAGATAATTTTGATATTTTAGCCTACTAAAGAGCACAAGAAAATAATTATCCTATACTCTCCATCATAACCCGTGAGCTATTAATCCCTTCGGTGTTCACAGTAGGATCGAAGTTTGCTTTCAGTACAAGAGAACAGGTACTCGATGAGATAAAGAGCTAATTGAAGTCCGACACAGTGAAGATGCTGTTCTGCCTCAATGTAGTTAAAAGTGATCTTCCTAAAAACATTTGGTAGAATGCTCCAATTCTAATCTTAGCCATCAAACTTTTGCTTTTCAACGTCACAAATATACTCCTAAAATTTCAATCCAATCAAGGTTGAAAACACCATCTAATTAAAGCAACAAAGTGGCTAGCTTTGGATAACTTTTTTCCTTCTATTTCTTTTCTCTCTTGTTTCTCTAATTTACTAAACCAGCCATTATTCCCCTCCTTTCTTGTGGCTGAAGTAATAAATATTTGTTCTTCGGCATGAACTTTTTTCTACATTGGTTCCCAAGAAACAACTTTATTGGGGCAGCCGATCTCTATATAGGAGGAATAACCCAATCGTAAAGAGCACTCAACCTAATGAAGAACAAGATTAGTTGACGATCGGATCAAATAATGTCAACCAGTATAATGTTTTGAGTTTGGTTTGTTGCCTAGAAGAGCCAAAATTAGTCGATTTTCACTTTATTTCTGTTTAGATATCATGATTCTAATGCTCATAATTGATTCCACACTGGGTTAACTTAGCATCTAATCCTGTCTACATGATTCTAACTCAACTCTCTCACTGCAGTTAACAGAGAAAATGGGACTTCAATATGGTTATGCCCACCAACCTCACTATAATTTGCAGTAGCAAGGACAGAAACATCCAACAATAACATCAGTATTTTTTTTTTTTTTTAATGTAACCAAAAAAAATATTAGATGCTAAAAAATGTGAAAGGCAAATAATTAGCAAATTATGGCATCTCACAATGCATTCTTTATTACATCTCACAAAATAATCTTCGAAATGGCGCATAGGAAAACAACAGAATGCACCATAAAAAAAATCTGAGTCCCCAAGCACGCTCTCCAATCCCTTTAGACAAGAACACACCTACAAAGGGATATAGTTAAACAAACACCAACAGTAGAGAGAGACGACCAGAGAGACAGTCACTTCTAATTGCCCTACACTTAATGAGCAAATCCTAAAAACAAGGAGGAGAAAGAGAGGGCTTGAATGCTTCCACTGCTTCCTTCAAGACTTCTTGTTGGAGTCTCCCATTCCGAGGGTGTTCTTCGCACTGTCCACTGCACATTGTGCCATGTTCATCACTCGCTCCCCAGTCTGTAAACAAATTAAGACCACTAAATTTGTTTCTATCGTGCAATATAGGTTCAATTTTTCACTGCAAAATTATGTAGTCGTGACTTTTTTGTTCTCTTTTTCTCGTTTCTTTAAGCAAAATCATGGTAGTCATTATAAACAATTACCATGACATACTAACATGTGATAAAGAGGGGATATATACATATACGTGGTTGTGATTGAAGAGTTAGGCCTCTCCAGCACCACCCTGGAGCGAAGGCAAAAGAACTTTTCTTTCATTTATTTTATTTTTTTAACACATAATCTTTCTTCTTAAAAATAGCAGAGAGAATCAGTATTTCTGTTCTCCTTTTACGGCAACATCCAACCAAACATCACAGTAATTTCCTCTCCTCTTTCTCTGTACATCCAACAAAATGCTATGCCCCAAAGGGCCACTTTCTTCCTTTCTCCATTTTCCTACTGATGAGGCATTGAATGGAGCTGAGAATAGAGAGGCATGGAAGAACATTGATTAAAATCCAAATCCATCCCACCACTAAAAGTCCTGATTCATGCAAGAGATTCCTCATTGCACATGCCAAACATTAATGATAATAAATATTATCAAGAAAAATAGCACATGATAAAGATATGATATATTTTGATCATAACAAACAACTGCAGAGCTTTGTCAGTAAAGAGGAATCAAGTATTTTGCAACGTATCCATCAGATGGATCCATGCTATCATCAAAAGTCATCTAACCAAGGTCCACCATATTTGATATTGGTACTAGAGTTGATGCAACCCAGTACAGCATATACTCTATTGAACCGATGGCATGTCAAGAGGCTTTCATCAATGCCCGCCATCATACCGGCTGAACTTGGATGGCTTGATTTAGAGGGGGGGGACAGTTTAGTATAGTTCGATCTTAAGTGATATGAATAATTCAAGATGGTTTGTCCTCCTTACCAAATCGAAAGATTAAATCACATCAATTTTAGCCGGTTTGATCTGAAGCATCCAGCTTAGAGCGGTTCAGCTAACTCCGTGGTTTCTAATTATCTAAATTCTTCGTGTGGAAATAATTTACTTAGCTTTAACAACGACAACAATAATAAACAAACGGACAAATAAAACAAAATAAAATACGGGAGGTATCCATATATGGAGTGACCTGATGGAGCGTGCCTCCGGCTTCTTCCTTGCATTGCTGGGCGGATTGCCCAGCCTGTGATGCCTTGGCCCTGGCCGCGTCAGCCGCGCCCTGCGCCGATTCCATCATCTTATCGGCCCTGGCCTGCACGAAAAAACAAGCACCGCTGACGGTCGGACCTTACGAGACCACAATCCATCCATATGCCCCGTGGCACTGCAGAACGTGGAGGAGGAGAGCACTCACCTGGCCCGCTCCTTGGGCTTGCCCAGACTTGAACGTCTGTTGAGAAGCCATCTTCTTCTTCTTCTTCTTCTTCTCTAATGGAAAATGAGACCTTCAGCCGAACAAAACAAACTTCGTTATATAGAGGCCGGGGTTCTATTGTCAGATTGGCACTTGGCACTGGTCTTGTTCAGACGCGGCATGTGTCGCAGATTGAGAGGGCTGGGAACTAGTCATCAGCCTCTTGACGAGATGGTGTTGTGTGAACCAATAGAACAACAGGTCGGTTACGTGTCAGGAAGCCGTCGATAAAAAAATAACAAGTTGCCAGCTTGTTTGGTTTGATTGTATCGTTATAAAACCAGTTTGCTCTTCCACCACGTGCTGTCAGAAATCTATATGACCCGCCCACCTGTATGAACGTCCATCAGCAAAAGAGAATACCAATTCAATGAATTGGCAAGGCTCTTGAATGCGAGAGATGGTCTTATATTTATTAATAATATGGATAGCCAACTTCATATCTCGAGTTCCATGTTTATATCTTGGTTTGGCTACCAAAAGCTTTATTTGTGTGCATATAAAGCATTCCCCCTACATAATACTTCTTGAGAAGAACTGTTCTGTATAGTGATAAGAATAATCCACTTCGTTGGCAGTTTTTTAACTAGACTTCGAAGAATGAAATTAATTGGAAAACCCTGTTTAAAAAGTCATGCTGCATATTTTGCTGGAGAAGAAATAACTTCGGTCTAGGATCCTGTCCATCATATAATCTGAGAGTGAAAAATTGCATATTGATTTCTAGATGAACAAAATAAGAAAACCAATTTTATATGCATTCATGAGAGACCGTGCCGTGGCCTAACCGATTTAAAAGCAGCTCTTAGTTTCTCTCAAATATAGAAAGAAAAGAAGAGAAAATTTCCCTCGATTACAATTGCTGTCAAATTACAAGCATATCGGCAATAAATGCCCAACATACCACAAATACCAAAAAACACCATGCCCCCAAAAGCCACAAGAAAATCGATATACCAAACAACATAACATGTATTGATCACACCAGCAGATATGTGAATTGTTGGCCAAGAATTTGAAAGATTAGCAATTACAAAGGCGAACAAAGTGATATAAAAACATCAATGTTAGAACACAATCTATCAAACTGAACACAACATCATGCTTTATGATACAGCCCCAGTTCCCACGATCATTTGTTCGTCAAAATGCTTAAAACTTCTTGAATATCTTCAAGCCTTGCAGAAAGCCCTGCAAACCATATCGGTGAATTTATAACATTCCATGACTCAATAGTTTTTCAGTTTCCAGTTGTTAACAACCAAAACAGGGGGGAAGTTACCTCTGCCGTGCAACATGGGCTCTCCTCTGCTAGAATTGTATATCTTCCCAACCCTGGCTTCCTCCATATCTTCACTCCTCTTCATCCTCACTTGTGCCATTTTACCATGCAATTCTGATGCTGTTTTCCCTATCTCTGTGAAACACTAGGTCAAGGTCCATGAGCAGGCTATTGACATGTGCCAAAGAATGAGAGCTAACAACAGAAAGAAGGCAGGATTGGCCAATGCAACTGTAACACAAATTGGTTAATATAAAATAACTCAATGATGCACAATGTTTAACTATTTGGCCAGATCTGGAATCTTCAGTCCAAAATTGCATACAATGATATAATTTATCCCACTACTGCATCATTATGGCTCCATGCATTGGCTCAGAAAGCATGAGCTTTAACTTCTGCCCCCATAACATTCAAAATTGAGGGGCTCGTACTTCAAATTCATATAAGCAAATCTTAATGTTAAATCAAGTTCAGTATGTCATAAAAATCAGAAGCATCAAACATGTCACACAGTACGTTCAAATTTCTTCACGACATTATCACTTAGAATGATTAAAAAAAGCTGTGGCTGCTTAAATATTGAACTACCTGCTTAAAAGATTAGACATACTAAATCACTCAAATGTTTTGATGTGCAGTGCTTATACAGTTTGGTAATGTGTAGTTATTTAAACCTCTGAAGCACTTAGACATCTTTTTGAGAACAGTGATCCTAGTTGGCAAGAAAAATGGAAAACATAAGCTAAAACTGATGGGAAGTAGTACGGTAAAAAATGTCAAGGAAGGCCCAAAAATTGAAAGAATCTAGATCTTTGATCTCAAATCCACTTGACAAGAGCTTTTAAGTCTATTTCTTGAGATGATTATTGGTAACAACAATATCATCAACATAGTTAAAACAAACTTCCAACGTCAAACACAAAACTGGATGAAACAATCATATAGGCACCTTCATGGAACACAAGATCTAGAAGACTGCCAGTGATACTGGCAAATATTTTCTTCTAATTGTACTACTGAAACTTTCTAAAAGTTTAAACATTTTTTAGGGAATATTCTGTGCAGGAAAGTGTTTTGCTCATCTAGCTGATGTAGGGATCTCTCCACATTCATTGCAAATATGAATGTATTTGCTCATCTTCATCCACAGTACAAGACATAAGTCAATCTTACAACCAAAGCACAGGCTTCTAGTATGTATAAAAGAATGTCTGTATGTATATACTCCAAACCATATGCCTAAGAGTGTAAAATCATTGGCAACCTACTAGTTTGTTTCCCCTCATGCAAGACCTACTACCTGGGAACTGCTAACAAATATAAATGTTGCTAACTCATAAGGGTGGATATCTAGAGCATGAAGATAATAGAAATAGAAATAATATAAATGGAAGATGATAGTGAAAGAAAAACAAGATATGAAACAGAAGAGGAACTTAAAAGCCAGGAGTGGGAGAACACTAAATTGATGTTGCTGACAAACAAAAGGAGCATAGGGAGAAGAAAAGAGGGAGTTCAAGAGAAACAAAATTCATGAATGTAGTCAATATCATGATTTAGTATGCTTTGCTTCCAAAATAAAGTCTAAAGTTATAGCTGAACAAAACTCATGACTGACTGAGTTTTATCCAATTTGGTGGTTTTCTGCCAACACCAAAATATATAAAGCTAAAAGGTTTATGCAAGTTCCCCATTTTTATACGAGAGGAACTTGACTATGAATTGCAAATTGAACACTCAAGAAGCACCAAATATAGACGCTTAAATTGGTGGTAGATATAGCATCAAATCGGTCAAACCCTGTACAGCCAAGTACCATAAGGTCAAATGGCTTATAGCACAAGTATAAGGGCTATCATGATGAATAAGTGCATAATCAATAAAGCTTTATATAAGAACTGTAAAAAGTAGTGAATTCTGATGAAGAATCCTGCATGATAAATAAGAGCTTTATACAAGAACTATAAAAAGTATAATCAATAGATGAGATTTGTTAATATTGAGTTCTTCTTCCTATATAGGTGTATATCTTCTAGCGCAGAAAGCTTTATCAAGTCCTTTGTCATCACTACCAACTTTCAGCTGCCTCTTCTATTAAATCCGTAGACTCAAAAGTGACTTTTCCTCCTTCAAGAGGAAGCATCTGGCATCTGATGCACATGGTGATCAGATGATAAAAGTAGCAAATATGCTTTCATTTTATAAAAAATATGACTATGTAATATCTTTGTACCCCTTGACACTGAAGTTTCAGTGATGAAAACATCTTATTTCATAAAGCAGCCTTAAGAATCTAACATCACATAGCATTTCATGCTTCATCATCTCAGATACTGCAGGTCCATTAGATAATTCTGAAAAAATCAGCATTCTTCAAGGAAGATATCTATGCCTTCATTGTATTTTGAAACATCTTAAAATATGACATTATTTCAAAATGAACACCTATATAGATCAACTCCATACATAAAAGAACAGATGAAGAAGATTAATTTTCATATGTAACGATTTTAGCTGCCAGCCTGGAAGCAGGTGCGCATGTGGGTGCGGGGAAGCAGATATTTTTAGAACATTTAAAGTGCTTAGGAAGTGGGTGTGGATTCGAGATTCCAATGAGTCTCAAAAGCAGATGCGGTGTTCTAGGTAGAATATTCTCACTACTAATACAATTATACATAAAAAACGAAAAAAAATGAAAAGAAATAATTAGCAGCATAAGTTACCAGTTAAATTAATCAAATTATGTTATTTATTTACCTTGAAACATATCATGCACAGAGCTCTCCTCAAATAGCCGCAGTGCATCAGCAACAGATGCATCATAGCTACAGCTAAGAGTAGATTGCTTCTCCAATGAAGTGATCTCCTCATGCAACTCTGCAGATTGCTTTCCAGCCTGAAACAGTCAATTTCTCTATTTGATTAGGAAGAAACCAAAAGAAATTGATAATGATATCTGAGACCATGAAGATAGCAGGTTGCTTACAACTGCAAGCTTCTCTCTCAAAGATTGTAATTGAGCATCAAGTTCTGGATCGGTTAACCCTTCTTGAAGCAATAAACTATCACCAGAAGATTCTTTCTAGAAAACAAAATCCAGGAAAAGTATTTTCGATCAAATACTATGAAATAAAGATTATCAGTTCTACTTAAAATAAGGTGAACAAAAATCCATGACCACAGCAATATATTAAATATAGATTTTCTTAACTGCATGTTATCAAATAAAAAACAGCCCCACATAATTTCCCAAACTTCATAGCATTCTCCAATAAATTCCAAACTTCAAATCCAATAGACCCCAATTCTCAACTTGATCAATATATGCTTGTCATTAGCAATTTAAATAAGAAAATAGAGGTTCCATAATTATACTTGTATCTCGCTGCCATCCCATATAAGTGCATTTTGACTAAAATTTTGCATCAGATTTGATCCATTTTTGTTTCATTATGCATAGACCAACTTACAGTAACACATACATGGATGCTTGCAGTTATGCATTTGTGCATGCGCATATGTATGTAAGTACACATAATTTAGTGAGAAACATACATAATCATCTGGTAAGACACGTTTGAATGTGTGTATACAAGTATTTTTGAATGTAATATGAAAGTATTTAGAATATAATCACACTCATTATTAAAAAAAAAAAAAGAAAGTGCAAGATTATGGTTACATGTGTGCAAGCCTGTATTTGTTTACACAAACACAAAACCATACGTACATATATACTGTACGCATACAAACATATATCTATATACCAAACATGCATTAATTTTGAGAAAGATACTTGGCAATAATCAATGACTATTTGTGCATAATTGGCAATTAGGCACCTAGTAAATGCTCCTGGAGGCATATGTGCCTAAAAGCAACCATGAAGCATATGGGCGACGATATACCAATTTTTTTTGAAGAAAAAAATCATAGAGGTGATTATTTGGTTGTTTCAGTGCATAATATCACATCAGTGTACATTAGGGCTTATTTCATTTTCTAACATCACTTCTTATACCTGTTAAACAAATAAGACAAAGGCACGAGATGGATAAATAACTACTGAATAGATGAAAACAATGGATTGTCTTGGTGAGAATGGAAGAACTTAAACAAAAAACTTAAGCAATGGAACACAATCAATATCATAAGCTTATAAAGCAATGAGAATGGAAGATCTAACCCATGAAATTACCAAGGGAGCTTCAAATATAAGAAGGCCAATCTAGAACAGATCAGAAAAGGACACACCATTAAAGTACTAAATGCCTGCAACAGGATAGAAGGCAGGCAGTACTAACAAACAGATAAAAGAAGTTCCATACAACTTGCAGTCCACAGTTTCTGACATTTTGAGATTTTATTTTACTGTTCTATCAGTGCCTACAGTGTGTAGCTGAAATATATCACCATGAAGTGAATATATAAGTTCAGGAATCCATAAGATGCTTCTCAAAAAATTAAAATAAAAAAGGATTCTTCTGTATGTAAATACTCACTCTTAATGGTACTGTCTTTATTCTGCAGTAAACAAATGGTTTTCTATTTTACCATTACGAGCAAGTGCATGACCACTAAATATGCTAATAACTCAGGATCAGTGACAAATGAATCTCACATAGTTTAGATTAAAGATGGGAAGCTAATTTTACAATAACACTAATGAAAAACTGCTCCATCCGATCCAAAGAATCTTACATCTTTGGGCAAAACAAATCCCTCGGGAACGGTAAAACAATGTCGAAGGCAGTACTTCTCCCACATGGCCATTCTCTTGTCCAGAACTGCTTGTGTCAAGCGGCGAAGGGAAGAAACACCCTATGAAACAAAAAGTAATTAAACAAACAATAGCAGTCAGTAGGAATAGCAAAAGAATCATGTATTCGCATAAGCTCATTGCTTCCAACTACAACATTTCTATGACATCCACAAACATATGAAACAGCAATGTTTTGTTATGAATGTTCAGCTAATGCTAGATCATATCAAACAATAAGGTTGCATATTGGTGCAGCATAGTATCTAGACAGACTACTACTGTGCACCAAATTTCATTAGTAGCCTGTGTGCTGTCTAATAGGGCACAGTCGGTCCTCAGCTAGACCTCCAGGGAAGATCAGGATCAGAAAATGATTTCACGTCTGATTTTCTGAGTGCTATGCCTAATGTTAAGCACAAGCAACACAAAACTCTGTTCCAACTGCCAATAGGCTATTGATCATCCAAGAGCGCACAAAGATGAAGTGGAAAAAAGGATAGAGAATAAGAGATGTAGATTAAAGAAAGTTAGTATGTTCTGCAAAGTAAATTTCAATTACAGAAGATTTCCCCTCTTTCAGAATCGCAGATAGCATCATTATTTTCAAAACAATGAAACCTCTAAGAACAAGGACTCTTCCTTCAGTAATTCTAAACTCGACCAACCGAATTCCAAGAGCCACAAAAAATGCACTTTCTTAAAATGTATGTATTATAAAAAAAGAAAAAATAATTTTCATATTCCTAAGGAGCACGGAAGTTTCAAATAGCAGTATTATTAAATTAAAACCTTTCCTAACCCAATATAAACCTAAAGGAGGACAAATAAACAAAAATCCAACTAGATGAATTTCACAGTGGCAATATTGCAGGACTTTGTCGGCAAGTATTAGATTTTAAAAAAAAATCAGCATCAAACCAAAAAAAATAAAAGAGAACAAAGGCAAAAAAAAAAAAAAACACTAATCTGATGGTATTAAGATTTCAATTCTCTCCTCTCTTCCACCCTTGTTTGTCCAAATCACTAACATCGACAAAGAAAATCGCAATCTACTTCCGGCTATGCTCAAAAGAATAGATGAAGTGAACAAAAAGCTGCATTAACATTGTCGAAAAAAGGATCATACAGAACGACGGCATAGGGTTTTAATCGGAAAAAAGAAGAGGGAAATGGAGCACCGAGAGATCTCACCCGGGCTAATTCCTCGGTCCTTTTGGCGCCCCCACCTGTAGCCACGGCCGCTTGCCTGCAAAAGAAGAGCGAATTGTGTTGAAAAAGAGGGAATCCACGAAGAGAAAAGAGAATGGGAAGGAAGGGGGAGAGGTAGGCCGAACTGGAGGCAGAAATCGAAGGCGCCGTCGAGCATGTCATCGACGGCGTTGAGGACTTCGTTGATGAAGCGCCGGGGATTGAGATTGAAGGCCTCGAACGCCGCTTCGCTCTCGCTTCCCTCCATCCGGTCTTCTGCCAGTGTGGCTCTGAGGAGAGAGAACGAAAGGCGGAAGGCGAAGGACGGTTTAAAAATACATGGACCGGATCGAGGTTCTCCGTGGACCGGATCATCCAAATAAATATTAGCGAACCGAACCGAACCGAACGCTGGGACCATTCTCTCTCACAAAACTTCGAACCAGCCGGACCAAAACTTGAAAAAGGGTCCGTTGGATGGGATTGGAACAGAGAGCGGGAGAGGAGATCGAAGGAGAAAGATCATAAATTTTTTTTTTTTGAAGAAAAATAAAATAAAGAGGGAGAAGACGATGGATTACTCATTTCTCTTTATTCTTTTTTATTTTATTTTTTATTTTTTAATTATTATTATTATTATTATTATTATTATTATTATTATTATTATTATCTCATAAAGAGAGAGTTATAATACTTTCTGTTTCTTTTTTTTTTTTTCTTTAATAAATTCAAACAACAGCAAGAAGAAAGAAAAATTATATATATGGTACCTTACAATTTCTTTGTTCTTCATTGAAAGATTTTTTTAATTATTTCATAAAATTTCTAAATAAGCACTAAATAAATGAATTGCGTTGACCTTATATATTTTGGACTTGATTGATGATTAAGTTATCCATCATTAGCTCTATTCTTGCTCAAATATTAAGTCATTAATATCAAATTAGAATGGATATTAAGCAACAGCTTGAATTAATCTTATAATGTGAGCATAAATTCATATTTGTCCAAACTTAGCCTAATGTAATTAAAGCATAATGTTTTTAATATTTTATAAATTATAAAACTAAGCTAAATTAACTAATTATTAATTTTAAATCTAATAAAAAAAATAAAATATTATATGATAAAAAAATAAATAAGCATGCGATTATTATGCATTGAATATAATAACTACACAAGCTCATCATGGATTAGAGAGATACTTTTATATTTTTAATAAATGTTATTAATTTTCTTCACTTCATGATTAGAGAGATACTTTCTATATAACTCTAATTTTAATAAGAAAATGTAACAACGATTGGAGGAGGTTGGAACGATTCCCGGAGCTTATGGTGCAAAACCCTTATTCTTTTATTACACGTCATCATTACAATTTAAAAAAAAAAAAACCGGTGTGACGTTCCGGTCCAAAACACAGGCAGGGATTCGTCCGGTCCGGAACGGCCTTTACCGCTGCTACCTGTTGACGAGCACGAAGACGGACTCGCAGCTCACCAAGACTCTCGCCATGAGCAGCAGCCTCGCAGTCCACCACGGCGGCCTCGGTTTTCCGGGGATGGGAGGAGGAGAGGAGAGGAGGAAGCGAGGCGAAGAGGAGGACGACGAGGAAGAAGAGGAGGAGAATGGTGGGCGGGGGATGGAGGCGTGGGAGCGGGCCTACGCCGACGAGCGCTCGTGGGAGGCGCTCCAGGAGGACGAGTCCGGCTTCCTCCGTCCCATCGACACCAAGACCCTCGTCCATGCCCAGTACCGCCGCCGGCTCCTTCTCCGTTGCGCCGCCGGCTCCTCCGCCGCCCCCCGGATCCAGAAGGGCCTCATCCGGTACCTGTACGTCGTAATCGACCTCTCCCGGGTACGGTTTCCCTGCTCCTCTCCATCTGATTTCGTTCCATGGCGTTAATGTTATGTGATTTTGTGTTCTTGTTTTCCGGGTGGGGATCAATTCATGGAGAAGATGAAAAGATTCGATTTTTATGATTTATTTTGATGTAAACCAGACAATCCTTTTGAGTTTTGAGCGTTGATCGAGGAAAAATAGCGTAGGATTGTTGGTACTCGGATGAGAAGAGATCTCATGCTGTCAGTTTCGTTTTTTCCTGGTCGCCTTTCCAGGATCGCGGCTGGGTTGTTGCTGCAGTGCTTATGCTTTGGGTGTATTTGTTTGTGAACATCTTATTTTAATATTGGTTTATGAAGCATTGATGGTTTGGGCTAGGTCAGGGGGAAGGAATGATGGAAGGTGGATTGAGGTGGTAAGTAAAAGGAGAAGGCCTGGCTAATAATCGAGAGAGATTCGAATCTGGCTTGGTAATTTAGATGTTGCAGTTGAAGGAGATCAATGAAACTAAAGCACTAGTTAGAAATAGTTGTGAAAAGGAAGAATAAATAAATAAATAAATAAACACTCATTGGGCTAGAATACTTGTTGCTGAAACGAGTGTGGTACTCAAGCCATTTCACTAAATGATGTTCTCTTTTTTTTTGGCACAGATGATAAGAGAGCAGGTTTGTGAATGTTTATAGCATTCTGTAGGTTTAGAGTGAAAGAGATGAAGTTTTTAGGTTTCAAAGTTGCCACTACTTGACAGAAGCTGGTCCTATCAAAGGGGCTTAATCTAATGAGATATGCTTTTGTAATGCAGAAATCTCACATAAAAAAATTGTACAGCTGATCTGTAACTTCCCTGTTTGATCCTCTTGCTGGTACCTGTACTTGACATGGTACAACTATCGGTTATAACAAAAAATAGAGTTCTTGCACCTTTGCTTGTAGACTAATTACATGTGAGGCTCTTGTGTTGCACTAGCACTACTCAAATCTAATGAATGCCTGGGATGTGTAAGTTGGGTATGATCAGGGTGAGATGGTTATGCTCCTTGTTCTTAAACAAGTCTTCAGCAATTCTGGAATAAGTGGGTTATGTTCCTCTTTTGGCATCAAGGGATATAATTTTGCAGTCAGTGATAATTGTAAACATAGGAAGGTTGATTGATGAGTTTAAACAATAGACATTGTTGGTGGACCAGTTGTTATAATCATCTCTAAAAGATTTTGCCAGCTTTTAGGTGTCACTAAAGAAACCTCCTTATACTTTGAATTTCAGCCATGATTATTCTACGCATGGGATTTAATCTATGAAAGTTAACAGGCCAATGCCAGATGTTCATCATGCTTTTCTTTAACAAGAAGGTACATTAAAACCCATGTGTTTATTATCATTGGATACTTTGCCATTTTTGACCTAGGAAACTTTAGATAAAATTATCATGGAACAGTCTTGGAGGCCTCAAGATGAAAAGTGCCACACACAGTCCTGCTGTAAAGTTTCCCAGACAAATAGCTGAGGTGATAGGAAAATAGCATGCCACCATTTCTTCATCTACAGCAGAAGCAGCTATGGTCTTTCGCTTCATATTTAACAAAAAGGTTGCACTCCCAACAAGTCAGAAATAACTCAAACTTCATGTTGTATGGTGATCCTACAAAATGTTAGTCTTGTCTACCATATCCAGATGATCAAAGAGTCCATATAATTGCTGTCTTAAAGCTACAGTTGACCCCTTTTCTGGGGCTTTCCAATGATTTAACCATTGCTATAATCGAATCATCTTTAGAACTCCAAGCATATGTAGAGCGAGTTGTCTCATGTGGAGATAGGCATGTATTAAACTACCTTAGACACCTATTTGATAACGTATATGGAGACGCTTGCATTTGCTGCATCTTGAGCTTAATTCTTTTTTTGCTCGATTATTAGTTTTGTTATAAGAATAGTTGGTTCAACAGTTTTTTTTACTATATTTGTCCAAAACTTGATGATGTCGTTTTCCAGAGAGTTTAAGTATCCTTTACTATTTATCTTTGTTGGCATCTTTGTTAATGATGTAAAAAAACTTTATAGACATGCCACTCATCTCAAAGTTATTAGGGAGAAATCATTTTGTCTCAGATAACCCCAACACATAAGTAGCAAGTAAAATGTCATCCATATAAACCACTAAGAAAATTAAATTGCACCCGCATGTGGCTGAAGTTCTGAATTGCAATTAGTCAATATGATGTCCATGAGAGTTATTCTTGGAATGGGAGAGAATGTCTCATTGTGATATGCACCTTCTTTTCGAATGAACCATCTAGCAACACGTTTGACCTTATGTCACTCAGTCTTATACTTAAGAGTCTCTTTTGATAGCAGTTTTTTCTATGCTGGGTAGTTATCTAATTTCCAAGCATTCTTTTGGCCATTAAAAGCAACTATTCCATCATGATGTTATTGCCATATTGTTATGCTCTATTAAGAAGTTAACACTGCTCAAGATTTGTGGTAATCACTGGATGAGGGCTATACTGGTGCCAAAATTGCATTCCTGCAAAGATATGACAAAGGTGCAATGGCACTGCAAATTTCCAACTCCTTGATGGCACTAACATTATTCCTTGATCCTCACATGGTGATTTTCGAGCAATGGAATTTAACAACCACCAGCTTCATTTAGGTGGAGACTATGTTTGGTTGTTAATCAAGTTGAGCAAGCATCCCTAATAGTATATTATCCTTTTGGCCTCACTTTCCTTTCTTTTTCCTACTCTAGTCTCATACTTAATTAGGTTAAACATGGCCAAGAATTAATTAGGATCATATTAGAGTTTAACAGCATAATAAAGGTCCTATTAGGGTTGATTTAAATTATGCATTAAAATTACAAATATATCCTTTTGGTTTTTCAACCTTATTCTTGATATCATGTATCAAACTTACAAACAAATCATTTTTGTTTTTGAACCTTATTCAAGGATTGGAATTAAACAATAAATAAGGTTATTAAGCAGGGAACTTATAGATATAGATCGGTTTAAAAATTAAAATCTAAAATTTAATAAGGAAAGAACATTTAAAAAAAGATTCAAAATGTGACTATACGCATGAAAAGGATCTAGTTAGGACCATGGCCATCACATTATCATAGTGAAAACATATCTTATAAAAACTCCTCTCTAATAAGTAATGTAAATGCAACCTTCTTGTGCAAATACATTCATAAGATGGTGCCCCCTATAATTAATTGGAGCATTCAGAGAATTTTGATGGTCCAACATGGTCACAGTTTGGTATAGGTACATAGTCCTTTGAAATGATGCTAGAACACCCATATATTGATATCAATATATATTAGTTTTATTTTTATATTTAATGGATTATTACTTTTTTTAAAAAAAGGTGTGGCTTTTCTGGTTCTTAAATATATCATCGTATGGATTGAAAAAAAACACTCCTTTTAGCATGTGACTTACTTATGACATCACATTCATTCAATGATGTCCCCATATAATTAATTCAAGTTGTCCGAGGAATTTGATTGTCCAAATGGTCATTCATATTAATCCACATTAACTTCAAACTAATTTCAAATTATACAGGCGGCTTCAGAGACAGATTTTCGCCCTAGTCGAATGGTTGTGGTTGCAAAATGCGTTGAGGCATTCATTAGGGAGTTCTTTGATCAAAATCCATTGAGTCATATTGGAATGGTCACCATAAAAGATGGTGTTGCCCAGCGCCTAACTGATTTAGGTGGCAGCCCAGATTCACAGATTAAATCTTTGCTTAGCAAGCTTGAATGTTCTGGTGATGCTTCCATGCAGAATGCCCTGGAACTTGTTCATGATTATCTGAGTCAGATCCCACCATATGGTCACCGGGAAGTCTTGATCTTGTACTCTGCTCTCAATACCTGTGATCCAGGAGATATAATGGAGACAATCCAGAAATGCAAGAAAGCTAAAATAAGGTGCTCTGCTATCGGCCTATCAGCAGAAATTTACATATGTAAGCATCTTTGTGAGGAGACTGGGGGTTCATATAATGTGGCATTGGATGAGGTGAGGACGCTGTCCTTGTCTTGTTACCTTTTATTGTGCCACCATTTATACAGATAAAATTTTGTTGTGTTATTTTGGCAGTCTTATTTTAAGGAATTGTTACTGGAGCATGCCCCACCACCCCCTGCAATAGCAGAATATGCTGCTGCCAATTTGATCAAGATGGGTTTCCCTCAGAGAGGAGCAGAAGGTGTTATCTCTATTTGTTCTTGTCACAAAGAAGCAAAGATAGGTGGAGGCTACACCTGTCCACGATGCAAGGCACGTGTGTGTGAAGTACCAACTGAATGTCAGATTTGTGGATTGACGCTTGTTTCTTCTCCTCATCTAGCAAGGTCTTATCATCATCTTTTCCCGGTGACACCATTCAACGAGGTGTCTTCCATGATTCCAAGTAAATTGCGTCAGAAGTTACCACAAACTTGTTATGGTTGCCAGCAGAGCCTTGTGAGCCATGGTAAGCAAGTACTTGCCAATTTCTTGTTGCTAAACATTACAGTCATGTATTAAAGGATTGTCAAACACTGAGTAGGTGAAAATGTATTGTATAAGGTGTGAGAGATGAAATTTGCATTTGTCAAATTTATAATGCATGTTCAATGCTCTTAAATGCAATCATCAATGGGATGATGAATATTTTTGATACAGTTAATATATTGTATAATATAGGTAATATTTTTTCATATCTGGCTCTGCCATGATCAACTCTCTTTTGTTTTGTCCTATGCCAATTAAAAAAAAATGGTCCTCGATCCATTCAGTGTCAGGTTTATAAATATAATTGCTTACATAATTTAGTATTACATGGTACTATATGACCGATCACCTGTTTTGTGAGCTTAATAGCATTGTCTCTCCGACAAAATCACTTGTAATGTGAAACAGCATTAGCCATGTCCTTGCCAATAAGTAACATGTTGCTGAAGATATCAAATTACTTACCAAAGAAAAGACATCAAACAGAAATCGTACTCAGCTATTGATATGACACGAACCATGGAAGTTCTCTAGATTTTCGTACCCTGATATCTTTTAAGTTGATGAAGACCATTTCTTTATTCTTTCTTTTATCTCTAAATTTTTGATAATTCTATAACCAAGAAAGTATTCTCCATGGTTGATCCTGTGAGATGACAATCACGTTCTTATGCATTTTTTTTTTCAAAACATTTGGTTCATTAGTCTCTTCATAACCTCATAATTGTCATAAAATTTAGTTCTGCAATAATTGGGGAAACTTTATGCACTACCCTATCTTATATATGGGTAACATAAAATTTCTTATCATTTGGGTTTTTCTTTTTCATCAAGATCACATTAGGTAAATTAGTTATTTGACCTGACCCTATTTCTTGAATAAAACAGCAGAGCTTAATTGGTTGACCTGACCCTTATGTTTTACTAATTTGCCCCATTTTCATAGCTGACTTTACCTTATTTATTTCAATTGAATTGTCATCTTTACCTTATTTACTCCAATTGCATTGTAGTTCTTGCACATCCTCCCCAAGCTTGCATTCCGCTGATGGAACAGTTGGTCACCGGATTTCAGAAATGTTCTTTCAATGCTTTCATGTCACCATCTTAGACTAAAATCCTTTTTTTTTTTTTTTTTTTTTTTTTGATAGGAACTAAAATCCTATTAACTTCACACTTGAGAAGGAGACTATTAGCTGGTCATAGAATCTCTTGAATACCAATGCTGCACCTTCTTTGTATTAAGAAATGTAATCCATAGCCAACCTCTTATTGAGAGAGAGGGCTTGATTTCTGTTGTTCCATTTCCTCGGTTATTTGGTGATCGATTCCCAGACAAAGGAATCATTTATAAATCATTCAATGGTCCACATCTCACATTTTATTCAACTTCTTTCTGAAGCGCTTATTACTTTTTTCTGTGCTAATGTATTTGTTCCAGCTATTTTCCATTTCTGTTTCTGCATGCAGTTGTCTTAATAGTTCAAACATTTCCTTTTTTCCTTTTTCTTCTTTCCTTTGAGAAAGTTTTTTTTTTGCTTGAGAGAGAACCTGTTTCTTATTTCATTTTTTCTCACCTTTTCATGAATTGTATCTGAACTTTGGTAGAAATTCATATTCCAAAATTTTGAATTTTGCCTTTACTAAATTTCTTTCTGAATACTGAGCTTGTGAAAATGGTAGAAAGAACCAGTGACATACGGTTGTCAAGGTAGTCTTGAATTAATAGTGACCTAGATTTCTGAGAGCACTAATTTATGGACCCACAAATGTAACAAATAAATGCGACACATTCTGATGTGTCTTCCCTGGTGACAGCCTGTACTAATTACATTTGAATGACATTCTTTACTAATTACAAATCTGCTTGCGTTTGTCAAAACATTGTTTGGAAAATAACTTTTATATGATTTATACTGCATCTTGTTTGGACCCCAAACTGCTTGAAACTGGTTTCTCTCTCATCAAATCTTCTTTTTCTTTTGTTTTTGTTCTGCAGTTTGGGCATTTTGTTGTAAGCCCGTTTACTGCTGCATATTCTCAATTCAGAATACTATCCATTCAAAGCGAACCTTTGTCAATTTCTTCTGCTTTAAGAGTGATTGATGTACACATACATGCATGCGTGCATATCTTTTAACATATTTATTTGTATCACTAAATGGCTTGCATTTTATCCTTCTAACAAAATACTTGCTATGACAATTTATGCAGGATTCAAATCCAATCTCCATGTTTCCTGTCCGAAATGCAATCAACACTTCTGTCTCGACTGTGATATCTATATCCATGAGAGCTTGCACAATTGCCCTGGTTGCGAGAGCCAGCGTGTCTTGACTACATGATTGCATATTTTCAGCAATGTCAACAATTGCCGCCTTGGTCAATGCATGGCTTAAGAAGGGTTCCACTTCTTGTGGAGCTTTAACAGTGCACTGTGTTTGATCTCACCATGTTGCTTGATGTCAGATTCATGGAGCTGGTGGGAACTCCGATTTGCTTATTCCGCCTTGCTGATTCTTGTAAAGCTCAAATTTGAGCTTCGACGGGCTCTAGCATTGCTTATTCCCATGAGGTAGAAGACCATGTAGGGATTTCCCTATCCCATATTGTTGTAATATTCTCAAAATATGAAGAACTAAATTATAATAATTAAAAATTTAAAAATCAAAATAAATTTTGAGTGAAAGTTTGAAAATCAAATATATATATGTTTGCCTTTTATGTTTTCATAATAGCAACTCAAAGTAGAATAAGGTGTAAGTGCGTTCTTTATTTTTTTAACTGATTTTATTTTGGCTAAAATATACTTTTAGTACCTAAACTTTCAATCAACATTCATTTCGATTTTCAAACTTTCAATCATTACAGTTTAGCCTTCATATTATAAGAATGTTGCATTTTTGATGTTACATTAATGATATGATATTAGTTAAAATTGATGGAATAAATGGTGTATCATCTGATGCAAACAAGTGATTTATCTTTATGATAATATATCAATTATTTCATTAATTTTAATTAATCTTATGTAATCGGATTAATGGAAGGGCTAAACCATAACAATTAAAACTTTAGGATCAAAATGGATTTTGAGTGGAAATTTGAAGATCAGAAACATATCTTACCCTCTTATTTTTTCATGATAGCAACTCAAAGAAGGATGAAAAGGCGCTCACGAAAACAAAGATCGTGCGTAAGTTGCCGGCTGATATATTAACAATCCCAATTTCTTCATTGCTCCATTCAATGGCGAAACGCACTTGGTACCACTTGGCGAGCCCAAAGTTTTGATAGCAACGATGAGAGTGGAGGGCCGCAGGGAGGGCCTGGATTTTCCGCTACTAAAGCAATAGCTGTTAAACAACTTGGATGATGTGAAACTTTTATAATTTAAATCTAAACCAAATCAAATCTGAGTATAAAACCTCTCGAGTACAGCTAAGCCAAGCTTATTCTATGTGAGTTTTGCTAAGATGCTGTGTTATACTTAAAGTAAATCATAGCCATCCAAAGCAACAGTTAGTTCTAATTGATCACTTATTTTCCTCTAATTTAAAGAAAAAGGAGAAGAAGAAGAAAAAAAAAAAAAAAAAGAAGAAGGGTTTTATGTTAGCGATCCTTCCACCCTCAATCTTTCCTCCTCTAAAGTCTTTTTTTTGGCATCCATGACGATAGAATAGATCAGTCCAAATTTTTCTTTGATGAGGCATTAGTAGGTAAAATAGAGAGCTCAAAAGGAAGACAAAAGATTTTATTACCCTTAGATTTTTTCCCAAATTAACCACTGAGAGAAGAAGACAGAAGTTGACTGACTGAAATTGTGGGACAAAGCAAATTTCTTTTTCCAATCATGCATGAAGAGGAGGCGAATAGGATGATGAAAGATTTTACTACGCTTCAAATTAACCGTCGGGGCAGTCTACTGAATATCAATAATCATCTTTAAATTTTGTCTGCCACTTACGCTCAACTTTTCATTGACTATAATTATCATGGGACAAAAAAAAAAAAAAAAGCTAGCATGCATGCGAGCGTGCATGCACACAGGGGTAAATATATGTGCATCTAAAGGTGGCCAATTGCGCTCGCCAACCCCAAAAAATTAAAAAAAATAAAAAAAAAATCCTTGAGTGTTCTATTAGCCATTGGCTTTTGAACTCTTTTTGAGGATTGCTCCCACAAAAAGTTCTAACATGAGTTCTAAGAAGAGAAGAGTGAGTTGATAAAATTATGAAATATGATAAGTCGAGAGAACATATGTATAAGTATTACCTTAAAGCACTAATCAAGCTGGTGAGAAATACAGGATTCAAAAAAAGTAAGACCTAATCAACAACTATCTATTATCTTATGGCGTGCATCACAAAGTCGTTGATGGCTAATGACATGGTGAGTCCTTTTATATGGGCATGATGAGCCTCACCTTGGGAAGCGCATCGAGAAAGATACCTTTTTCTCTCTTATACCCATCATTTGCATCAAATAGCACATTGGTTAAAAAGTTATTTTAAAAAAAATTATAAGTGACTATTGCACTAACTAAAAATTTTAGCTCTTTATTGCATATATATATATATATATATATATATATATATATATATATATATATATATATATATATATATAAGAGGTATACGTAATTACATTCGAATATAGTCGAGCCTAAATTTGGTCATCTATCCCACCTTTGAATTTATATAGTTCATGAATCCCAAAAATAGAAAAAGTAAAAAAAGTGAAATAGCTTCAAGATCCGTGTGGATTTAAGGATGAGGAAGGTAATCAGATTATACATTTGGCTGCATTCAATTACATTAGAATGTAGCCAAATTTGGATCCAATTATCTTCCCTATTTTTGGATTCACATAATTCATAAATTTTAAAAGTATGAAAAAGTAAAAAAGTTGGAGTGGCTTTGAGATCCGTATGGATTCAAGAATAAGGAAGATGACGAGATCGTGAACTTGGCTCAATCATTCTCCATCTCTATATATATACATATACATAGAGGTAGACTTAACTATATTCGAATATAATCAAGTTCAGAATTTGATTATCTTCTTCATCTTTGGATCCATACGAATCACAAAATCATTCTATTTTTTCTATCTTTTTTATTTTTGTGAACTATGCGAATTTAAAAATAAAAAAGATGATCGAATTTTATACTTAGTTACATTTAAATGTAGTCAAATTTATTTTATTTTATTTTTTTCTCTCATTCTCTTTATATATATATATATATATATATATATATATATATATATATAATAAATAGATGCACCCACCCACTTTCCCTTGCATCGGACGACGAGGGGAGTAAAAAGGGGTTCCAAAGTCAAGCTACCCATAAAGCCATTAATCGTGAATTTATTGCATTGAAGCCAATTCCAACAAAGCTTCTTCGCGCGGACAGAGCAGCGGCGTGCAAACAAACCCTCACCAACCAACGCCGACCGCATTCCACTGCGTATTTTTTTGATGTCCTGCCACTCCAAGGCCCCCAGAATTCAACCTTCCGTCGCGTCGATAATGGAAAAGTCCGCGGACCACCGGCGAGAAACACGTGAAAAGCCCACCCCCACCAAAGTTCACAAGACCGGAGATGGCCTTTTAATATATATATATATATATATATATATATATTTCCCGGCTCAAGTGGAAGCATTTAATTTTTGGATTAACTTGCAGAACATTCAACGTCAGTTTGACAAAAATATTATAACACATCCAATCTCCAGCTGGTGGCTTAGCTGGTTGCTATGCATCTTTAAACATTTCAAATTTCAAGCATGAGTGATAATAAATGGCATCATATTTAATGATGGTGAGGATGATAATGACTTTACAAAAAAAAAAAAAAAAAAAAAAAAAAAAAAGATGATGATGACGTTTAAATCGTGAAATTTTTGGCACCAACCTTTTGACAAGTATGAGTAATTTCTCTTAAGAAAGAATAAATAAAATTTTAATGAAGATAATAAAATAAGATTAAAGTATTTTATAAAATGAAAGATTATCGAGAAAAGTTATGCTTTCGGTCATATAATTTAAGCTTATACAATAAACCAAGATGAGTGTTTAGGATAAATTTAATACCAAAGAATACAAATCATTTGAATCAACCAATCTGGTCTCAGCTATTTAGCAATACTCAACCTGCGAGAGGTTAAAATATTGTTGGTGATATTCCACTATATTCTCAAATATATATATATATATATATAAACTTAAATTTCATCAACTTAGCAGGAAAGTCATGTCTAATGCATGAAATATTGGCTTAGTAGCTAAATCACCTAAAGCTACTCTTGAGTGTTATGATTCAAAACTATGAACTTATCATTTCTATAAATTTAAATCTTTGAATTTTGAAAGTAGAAATATATATGACTAATTTGGTTTGGGATTAGAGAAACAAAAAATGCATAATAATAATAATAATAATCATCATCATCATCCTCTAAGGTGCTACGATGGGAGATAATCATGAATTAAAAAATTTTTGCTTAATATCAAGATTCTTTTACAAAATTTGAATGCATCATCAAATATCCAATATTATATAAAATAATAATTTCGCGGACAAATACCACCCTGATTGCAAAACAAAAAGAAATTTGTGAATCTCCTTTGACCTGTTTCTGATATTTGAAGAATATATTGTAGTAATATGTTAGTGGCCTAACTCTAGGGATTCGAATATATTGACAAAAAACTTTGGTGATGCCTAGCACTGGAGAATTAGGTACATTTCAAAATAATGAAGGATAGCTTCCACGAAAGTGAAGGAAAAAAAGTTTCCAAACCTTCAGTTGGTGCTGTGTCAATGATTGAGCCTTATTAACAAAGTTGGCTTTCTTTGAAATATAAATGATCACAAAGAAAACTTTAAGTGCTTTTAGGCGCATAAAGTCCTTCCCTCCAAGCAATGAGTGCAATCTTGGCACCATGCATATGAGATAACATTGGGCGTTCACTCAACACCTTCCATACACTTTCAAAAAACTTAAAAGTAGTGCTCTTTTAACTCACTTTGTTAGAATTTTTGGATATTAAAAAGCTCTCTCTCTCTCTCTCTCTCTCTCTCTCTCATAATACCAACTACCTATACACCAGTGCGTGACAACCGAGTGGAGCTTGCTATTCCCACTCAAAATTAGGCTCCATAAAGACATCCCTTTTAAAAGGAAAAGGCCATGACTTTTTTTTGGTGGAAAAAGTTATTCCTCTCTCCACAAGGGAACATGGATGATGAACCTAGGGACAGTGTTCCCTTTCACCCCTCCCTTTGAGAGAGCACATATGCTTGACAACTTGCCTACCATTGTGGTGAGGGGAGTGAGATCTTATGGCTTTGGGTGGAGAACCATTTGTTTAAACTCAAAGATCTTCTTAAGCGTGGGACCTAAGCTCCCTTTTCTTAGCCCTGAGAGCCTACCAGGCTTTATGGGGCAAAGTCAACATAAAAGTTACAGGACAGGCTTTACAAAGGAGTCCTCTCTTTGTTAGCAGCATCACAAGGATGGAACGGGGGCCATGGCTAATGGAGATGATGATTGTATAATGTTGAGCTTTTCTATCATCCTTCTATCTTTTCACTCCCTCTTTGTGTTCATGATTAATCTGCGACATCATCGAATCGAAATCATATGACATTAACCCAGGGACCCTTTTGTCCATGCCATGATCTTGAGCAGACATAGCTTTGTGACTAGATCAAGGCATGCTCCAATGGAAGAATGGGGTGGCCATGGTGCCAATATTTAAATCTATAGGGCTCTTATATAATGTGTGAGAATCTCTCAAACATGATAAAATGGAATACCCTTTTAAGGAGTAATGGAGTATCTTATTAAAGCTGGATTTGTTCTTCCTTTTGAATTAAACAAAGGAACCCATATCTCACAGCTCCATTATTTTGAATCCTAAGTACCTTTCCAAGGATGTGGCCTAAAATATTTAATTAGCCATAACTTCTAGAAAATAGGCATCCAAAGTAAACCTTCATGCCTTGTATATTAACTCCCTCACTCCATTATTACCCAAGATACCAATGAAGTGTGATGATAATAATAATAATAATGGTCTAAGCTACCTCCTCCACCTACAATTCAAACGTCTGCATGTCTTATTGGATCCAATTTCACAATCCAACATTTGGAAAATATGACCATGACTTTAGCGAGCCGATGAGAAATTTCGCAAGCGCACGTGTACCTGAATAGGAATACTAGTCTACACATTTCATTATCCAATTGAATAGAAAAAAAAAAAAAAGTCCAATGATAGCATTGATGAGCTGACCCTAGCTATGTTTAATAGCGATCGGTTTACTAAATATAATAAAACTACCAATATATTTATCAGAAATTAGGTAGATGACAACGTACCATTCTTTTCTATAATTTGAACAGCTTTGTAGGATATTATCACTTGATTGAACACCTTGTGGAATACTTTGGGGGGTAACAGCGACTCAACAGGACCTCAGCGTTTCAGTGGTTTGACACACAGGTTGGCAGAGGAGAGGAACAGTGGGGGGATATTTGACAGTGCTTTTCATGGGCTTGGCATGAACCTGAGACGAATTTTCTACGTGGGAGGCCACTAGGTCTTCTTTTTGGAGATCAGTGGTGAGGGGAATCTGGAACCCAAGTGGGTCTGGTCTGTTTCTGAATTCTTAAGGCTGGTGTTGGTCAGAGACTTAAGCCCACCATGTCATCGTCTGGTGCATGGTGGCATGGTCCCAAGAGGAATATGGGGCTGGAAAATAGGAGTCATAAGAAGAATAGTCGCCAAGAATTGGGTACCCACTCAAATTATTGGATTCTTTCTCGTGTTTGGAAAACCAATATATTCCAAAAAGAAACGAAAATAGATTGGCTTTTGTCGGCCGGCAAGAACCTAAGTGACAAATTCAATGATGCTAAATAACAGCAACTCTAAAGACATAAAAGTATTGTATGATAATATTAAAGGATTTAGGTTTGAGTTCTAATTTTTTTAAAAAAATATTAAACAAATATGATAAATAAACTCTAGTTTTAATTGGCCAGAGATATATAACAATTTTTTTTTTCATTAAAGTTATTTCATGTTCATAAAATATATACATGATATAAGTGCCATTAGAAATTAAAAGGTAGCTTCCGAGAGGCTCTGTCACTTACTTGCAAGGTTTTTGATGGATCGATAGGTTATATTTGCAATGAAAATATTTAAAGGAGGGAACTCAGATACCCTCAGAATTTTACAAAGTTTTATCGTTTGGTATTATAAATCGAAGGAGAGAGAGAGAGAAAGAGAGATATTTGGTTATGACATTAAAATCTCTAAAATATGATAGTTTTAAAAACCAATTAAGAGATGGGTTTTGGTTAAAAATTGATATTGAAATTTCTCATCAAACCTATTTTATTTCAAAATTATCCTCTAATTTAACTAAAAATCCAACCTTTGTCCCAATATAAAAACTACCTTCTCCATTCTTTCTCTCTTACTCATTTCTTACAATTAAGGTTTACCATTCTAATTTCTTCTCATGCCCAGAATTTTCCTTTCCCTCCCATCACCATTTTTTTTTTTTTTTTTCCTTTCCCTTAACTTGTTGATTTATTTTATGATATAGTAATTACTTATTTTTGAATGTCATTTTTAATTGGTTTAAAAATATAGTTGTATTTCAGATATTATTTGAAAGTTTAAGAAATTTAAATTGTTCATTCCAACAAAAGCTTCTGAAGAATTGGATTGTAACCTAGGGATTTGAATTATATACTAAATAAAAAAATCTTTTAGTCCAATAACTTTTACATTTTTAGATTTTTGATTTTCTAGATTTAAATACTTTTATAAATTTCAAGAAACTTTAATCTCAAACATGGCCGTTTATTTATTTTTAACAATGGAGAACTACCAGTCATTCTCCTTTATGAAAGTTTTATTGGTCAATAATGTTACAAGGTGGAACAATGCCAGCATCCACTGCAAGAACGCTTGCTTTCGGTTTGGGGGATTGGAATAGGGGTTCACGAAGGTCAAGGGCTGAAATGATTTTTTAAGAACTACACTGTGATCAATATTCAAGAACCTTATTTTGTCTTTTGGTGGATAATGTTAAAATTTTAACATTCGCCAGAAAAGATAGCCATTGAGATCAAACTTTGGCCATCAAGCATGATGCAAGCATCCCAAGTGCTCTATTTTCTGAAGTTTAATTCAAGGCACCTAGAGCTTTCGCCAAGAAAACTCCAACAGGGCTTATGTGGTAGCTTGTTCTTGCCTTCCATTGGAGGCTCCCTTGAGCTGGAGATACCCACTTCATCTTCGTCTAAAATTCTTTATAAAGCTATACTAGTAATTAATAAGTACGATGCATTTGGTGTAAGATTAAAAAATAAATGTAAAAAGTTATAGTAATATTTTTTACTGTAAATTTTAAAAGTATAAAATTGTTTTGCTAACTATGTTTGATTGTAAAGATGGTAAAACTTTTAATATTCTATTAGTTTCATTGTTGTATAATTTTTATTTTTAACTTATATTAACATATCTTCTTAAATTAATAATTTGAGGTATATAAAGGGTAATTATTTTTTAAAAATATTAATCTCATATCAAATACTCTTAAAATAAAATTGTGTAATAAAACTAACTCAATTGCAAAACCAAACTTTTGATTTGGTTTTAATTTAAGTTTTTTAAAAATAAATAAAAATCAAACTAAACTATATATAATAAAGGGTAATTATTTTTTAAAAATATTAATCTCATATCAAATACTCTTAAAATAAAAATGTGTAATAAAACTAACTCAATTGCAAAACCGATCTTTTGATTTTGTTTTAATTTAAGTTTTTTTAAAAATAAATAAAAATCAAACTAAACTATATATATATATATATATAAAAGAGAGAATAATTGGATTGTATATAAGTTATATTTTTTTAATATAAATAATTAAACTATCATTTAATCATATAAAATTTGTTATAAAAATTAGTTTTATAATTATTTAAAGTAAATACAAAATAAATTAATGTTTTATGAACTCAATTTTAATATTAATTTTTAAAAATTAATTCAAATAATTTAGATTTTAAAAATATAATCTTAACCGTACAAACTCTTGCAGAAGGTGGGAGAAAAGTTATTTATGGACAAAACGCATCCTTCGAAAAAAAAACACAAGGAGGAGAGAGAGAGAGAGAGAGAGAGAGAGAGATCAGGCTCTCAACTGGTTTTCCCTTGGTCTTGTGCATGATAATTTTTTATATTCTCCCGTACGTACTGGCCTTCTGCTCTTATTTATATTATATTTTATATGATGGATTTGGCTGTGTGGGTGGTCGGATTCAGACCTGCAAGGGAAATAAACATGTCAGTGAGTACCACCACTAATGCTTGCAGAAGATAGTGATGGACGAGACATACAACCGTAGCTTGCAGGCGTTGACATTTTATTTGAACCTCCCAAAAATAAAATAAAATAAAAATATTAAACCTAAAATTTAGAAATAACTTTCGATCAAAATTCCTTACTTTTGGTTATCATATGGTTAGATTTTTGGCCAATAAGGCCGAAAGAAAACTAGGATATTTTAAACTGTAAAAAACTTTTGAAAAAAAAAAAATCATGAAAAGTTTCTGATAACCCTTGAAACCAAAAAAAAAAAAAATTTAAAAATTTTTATCCATTGGCATCTATAATTATCTTCAAAGCATTATAAATATAATGACAGATAATTCTGATAAGAGAATCAACTTTATGATCAAAAACTTACAACATTTAAAATATTCTTAAAAGTAGCCGCAACTTAGACAAAAATAGTCTTTGTAACTTAATTTTTCTATCTTTCTTTTTTTTTTATCTTCTCTATTCTTTATTTCTTGTGCCTCACTTTTATGTCAAGCAGAAGTGAGAACGAATCAACTCAGTTGCTTGATTGCATTGATTTATTTTATATTTTACTATTTTATAAATAATAGATTTATTTGGTAGGTTGTGAAGAAACTTAAATACGAGGTACTTAGAAGGGTAATATAATAAATAGATAATTTTTCAAGGTCCATAAAATTCTTGCAACGCTGACACAAATAAATATCCTTACTAGTTTTCAAACACCTATGGCTATAAGTAGCAAATGAACCAATGTAGAAAAGCATTTTGTCACCTAAGAAGTTGGGGTCAATGAGAACTAATTTTGCAAGGAATTGATAAAGCCTAGGATAACATGTATTGAGTCCTACATCAATTAGAAGTATGCATAGATCAAGTCAGATCAGTTTAGAGTTATTATTGGAACAAAATTGATTCAAATCAATTTCTTAAATTCGAAACTAAAATCAAACCTATTGTTTGAATAAATCAACTGAATCGAATCAAAAAAAATTATTAAGTTTAGGTTTTATTTATCGGTTTACTTTTACTTACTTTATATTACCATGAGATTATTGATTTTTATAGCAAAGTTTATGTAATCAAATGACAGCTCAATTATTCACAATGAAAAAAAATATAATTATCACATAACTCAGTTTTTTATGCATACCTACAGTACCTCAATTTTAACTATAATATAAATAAAAACTCATATAATACATGCACATGATATGGTTTCATTTATATTGATTTTTTAAAGATCCAAATTGAAGCTGAACTGATTTTTTTAGTATGAAAAAATTTTTAAATCAAGGCCAAACTAAGAGATAAAAAAAATGATTCAAATTAAACTAAAATCACAATTCGGATAAATTTTATGGTTTAGTTGATTTTTTTGTACACCCCTACCATCGATTATACATCTAGTAAATTAAGGGTGTGTTGAATCCTATGCTAATTTTGTAACGAATTGATAGAGCCTATGTTGAGTCTGATGATATGCATCAACCGTACAACTGATCAATTTTAAGTACTTATATGAGATTAGGCCATTCAAATAATTCTTATTTTTTAACTAATTTTTTAAAATAATATCTTAAATTTTTCGTATGAATTAAGAGACATTATTGATAAACTTATAATATTTACAATTAAATTTAATTAAAATTGGATTTGGACCCATCCATCACTCTTGGCTGTCTGATTTATGAGGTGAAGTTTACCATAAGGGCATCCTAAAGCTGTGTATGATGTAAAAGGCTATTTAAAAGATGTGAAGTATATCTAACTAATTCTTGTAGCCATATCTTTAGTCCAAAATGAATGTGTTTATCACTTGGTCCAAAGTCTAAAGGCTACCATAATATCCCTGATAAAATATGTAACCCTGAATTCTGTTTAAGATAACTCCCACTCTTCTGATAGGGGTAGGATAGACCAATTGAGACATTGGTTAAGAAAAGGAAAGCATGGTATGACAAGTAAATTTTTTTTTTTTTTTTAAAAAAAAGTGTTGAAGTTTACATAAATTGACCATGGCATTGATATTTAGATGTTATCCTTGTTCTGGTTTATGATGGGTAGAACATGAATTGTTGCTGAAGTTAGGGATGATGTTGATGAGCCACCCAATCAAACCTATAGAGGGCCAAAGATACCTTTACTTAAAAAATACTATATGGCATTATCTCTAAAAGGTGAAGTGACTTCAAGTCATACAACCTTTAAGACTTGTTGATACCATGAGATAAGCTTAAGTTTACCTTCTCAGAAAGCTTATCATGTTATTAACTTAGTGAATTCTTGACTCTATTGAAAAAATAGTAATAAATCATAGATCCCCATAGTCATTGATGCCAGCAAAAATACATTCAAGGTTGCCGGGTGTGTGCCCTACCTGACACTAACCATGTCCAAATCTAATGCTTATTAGGTTGAAGTTGGAAGAGGGAACCATGATGAAAATTGTGAAGAACATAAGAATAATTGCAGTAGATTATATATTGGATAAACTATAGGGTCCATATTTATATCGGATCAGGTTCATAAAAATCGATCTCACATGTAATGTATTTATATCTTGCTAGATCGAGCCTATCTTGACCGAGCAGTGCTAAATTTTATAGTTAGATAATTGTAAGGAATGGCATATCTCTTTATTAAATAAGTATGTTCATCACTCTTTCAAAACCCTCATATTTTGAAAAATTACTTAAACATCCTACTAGACTTCGGACTCTTTATGAGTATTATCTCTACTGAAAATTCTAATAAACTTTGCTTTTCAACATGATGTACTCCATTAATTTATATTAATTATAAAAGAGAGAAAGTTGATAAGAGTATGAAATGTGATGAACCAAGAAAATGCATGTGTGCAAGTATTGCTTTGAACACACTAACTGCGATGATAAGAAATACCATAATTCAACAAAAGCAGAACCTACTTCACCTTTTTAGCTAGCTCAATCAATAAGCATCTACTGCCCAGCATCGCATATCATAAGTTATCGGTAGTCGATGATGTAGTTAGTTTATCTTAAAGTGATTGTAATGCAAATGTATTTATCATAATTTTTTTTATTTTAGCTACTTAAGTATTTTTATTAAATTGATATTATGATAGTCTGTTTTTTCATAGTTACTCAGATGGTTTTAATTAAGTAACCACTCTTTCTGACTAAAGGTTTTGACTCCACTACTGGAACCAACATTGCCTATCAACACAAGAGGCTTATAATCTGATGTTAAATGTCCCTCCTTTCTAGCTTGGGTCTCAAGTAAGATCCAGAAGATCAGATCGTTTTGAAAGAGAGCTTATTTTGACCTTGGTAGGCTTGATTTGAAAGCTAGCAATGTTTAGATTTGGAATTCATGATAACCAGAATCCAAATTTTGGTGCTGAACACGAGGGGATCTATGTTGGATTTGTCTCCTTTTTGTTCCTCATCGAAGCCATCAGAGACAAACTCTGGACCTGGAATTGACCCAAACCAACTTTTCCTTGATGCTGAAGGATACCATGCTTAAGTTTGTCATCAAATTTCACTATATCATCAATTTAAGCTCCATAAAATTTTAAGAATCAGAGTAGGCCTTCAGACTATCATCAGGCCTACTCAATTGGTTTAGGTCAAAGTGGTCGAAGCTTTGCTACATCTTAACTTGACCTAACCTTAAAGTTCAATCCAACTTAGTGGCCTCAAGGTAGGTCCAAACTAACCAAATTTATCTCCATACTGCTGTTGTGGCTATAATGGCCGTTTGCCCAAAATTATTGCCATCATTATAATATTATAGTGGACCTAATCGAATTAAAATTCAAGGCCTCTCTTTTTAATTGACGTTTGTGTTAGAATGGACATCATTTGTTGCTGCAATGAATCATTTCAAGTTTGATTTATTTATATATTAATTTTTAAAAAAAATTTAAAATTTTTTTTTATCTATCTACCTCTTAGCGCCAATAAGCTAATAAATGAAAGGTCAAATTTACCCTTATGAAATTGTAATGGTTTTACCTCTATTCAAACTTTAGAGTCGGATCTGAAGGGCAATTGTTAATGTTTGTCTTTAGATTAATAAATTTAAGATGAACGTATTTCTATATATGTGAAGAACATGTGTTCAAGTCCGTGTTGAACACTATAAATCTCTCCTTTATATAAGTATATATAATTCTTGTCTTCACGATAATTCAAAGCATTATTATAAGATCCAAGAAAGAATCTCATTGGATATAAGTAGGCCTAGGGCTTTGAATTAGAGAGTCTCTGATTGGAAAAATGGTCATTATAATATTCAATTAAAATTTTTATCAATTTTTCCAAATAAATGCAGATCAATCTAATGGAATCATGTAATTTCCTATATGTTGTTTTCTTCTTATTTTCTCTTTATTCTTCTCCATTGATTTCTTTCTCTCTTAAGCTTCCGTAATAAATAGTATCGAGCTTTCCTAGCACACAACAGTAGCTTTGGTATTACTTAAAAGATTTATTACGACGTAGCCATCGTACGTTACGCAACATGATCTAGATGGATGGATAGCTCTTTATGCATTGAAAATGAAAGTTTTAACAATTTTTTTTTTTTTTTTTTTTTGGATGCCCCCTTTAGGATCAACGTTCAAAGCAATTAAATTTGAGAGGTTTTTACTATAATTTCTTTAAATATTTATAATTTCAAAAAATTTTGAAACCTAAACAAGAAATGAATGGACACCTTGATGGAGCAAAACCCTCCCTTCTGCGTTGGTCCAACACCTCCTCTCGTGATCGTTTGGAAAGCTCCAACATGTGACACACTTTTAGGACCTCTACAGCCACTGGCACCGACCGTATGACCGAGATCCATCGATGGTGCGACATGAGGTGGGCCCCAAAAGGTGACAGCCGAGTTGGATGATGTGCACGTGAGGCGGGCGGGCGTGGGGCTCGCGCCCGCATACCCAAAGTCAGAGGCTTGCTCACGCTTGCGTGAAAGGGACCATGATGCGATCCACCGCTCGAAAGCGATGCCGGGATTGCCCCGGCTCGTTGGCCTCCGGCTCTCCTTTGGATTTTCGTCAGTGGGTGGGCGCTTTGGTGGCCAAGACCAGGAAAAGGGGGGGAGGCCTCCCCTTCCAAGCATGATGCACCCAATGATCAAATCCTATGGGCGAAGGGATCATGGTCCTCCCCATGTTTTCTGGGTGAAGAAATAATGATGCAAGGATGTTGGTTGACACAAGCTTTTGTCTTTTTCCATGTCTCAAGGCCAAATATAGATGTTACTTTAACTAACACAAAAGTATGCTAACAAATATATATATATATATATTACATTATATTTAAATTAAAAAATATTTTTTTTAGCTCTTAAACTTTTACTTAAAATTTGTTTTGATCATCTGATCTTCGATTGTTATAGTTTAGCCTCTCAACTTTTAGAAATATCGCATTTTTATTGTTTTGCTGCATGAGATCAATATCAGTAGAAAAAAGTCTTCATATGTTCATATCAAAATGAGATGTTAGCTATTCTATCAAGTTTAATTAGTCTCATGTAACGAAATGTTAGAAATATAATATTTTTATAATATAAAATACTAAACTTCGATAAATAAAAGTTTAGAAACCAAAATAAATTTTGAATGAATGTTTGAGGACTAAAAGTATATTTTAGCCATGTATTTTTTTGAATTTTTAGCTTAATTATGTAACCAATATATGTAGAATAGATGATTCAGGATTTTTTTTTTTTCTGTTCATAAAAACTTTAAATTGAGTAAGCAAATGAGTTTATATATATATATATATATATATATATATATTGAACTTACTTAAAGGTAAAAACCCTTTAATTCTATGAATTTAAATTTTGATGTTAAAAGCTAAGTTATGATTTCATGTACTAACATATCAATTTGGTAGAGACCAAATAATAAATAATTCTTCTCCTTTTAGTCCCTTCTTGGATGCAAAATAGAAATTAAACTTATTTAAGAGTTATTAAAAAAATATCAATATAAATCTACATATTTATAATTTTTAATAGAACCAAATTAAACTAGCACAAAGTTGACTTATTACCACAAGAATATATGATCTCTTGACAACATATAATTACCTATGATGACTAAACAAAGATAGAAGGGCACAAATAGTGCACCTTATGATCATTCCACCTATCAAACATGCGATCACAATTAGATGATAATCCCTTCACACATATTTTTACATTAGAAGTTTGACTCGTAACAGATAAAGTGGTCCCATTGCCGACCTTATCATTGAAGCCGAACATATCATCTTCACTAAGGCAACTGCGATTATTGAAACCAAATCTAGCCTAGAAGAAGGTTTACTTAAAAGTAAACCTTTTCTCATATCCTATCTTTGATTTTTTTTGGCATCACATTTATTAATCGTCAACTTGCACATGAAGTTTTTTTTTTTTTTTTAATGCCGAGTAGGCCGGATTTCACTTTAGTTTTAAATTTATCATTCATTTTATTATTCCTATTAACACCTAAATTTTTCAACTGAATTTTGATGGCATCAAGTCCCTTGGATAATTTTATTATTATTATCAAATATTGTCGTGGGTGAAAGAAAGATGGACAATATTTTTGATAACAACATGGCCCTCACGTGAAGTCTCCTTAGAATTATTAATACTATTAACCATTTTAACAAAATAGCAATCAACGGACTGTTTGCATCGTCACATGGTGCAAAGAGCAGTCGTCACCAATAACGATGATAATTATATAACAACTTGTCGAATAAAATTTTTAATTTATTTTTCCGAAGAATAAATTAACACTCACGCAAAAAAAATATTATGCGGCAGCATCAAGATACGGTGTAATTTAACTAAACTTTTGTTCGTACTTAAAGCTGGTAATATTTATAAAGAAATAATTTAGAACATCATTTGCGTTGCACACATAGCGAAAATTGAAAGAAAGAAAAAAAAAAAAAAGAAAAGAAAAAGAAAAGAAATATACCACTTTAACCACGTGATAATTACGATCTACTCGTTATTCTACAATATATGCTTCTAATTATATATATATATATATATATTTCCATTGGAAACATCAAGGGGTACGATTTTTTAAGGAGACACGTGTCGACAATAAAATGGATAGATGGCGTATGGGTCGCATGGTCATGGCACCTCGCTGCCATGTTCTCTAGGAAGAAGGGCAACGATGTCTTTCTCAAGTTAAAATAATGGTGCTGGTTATGGGGTACCCCATCGGCTATCTTTGAGACGACCCCCATGTGGAGGTGCGGTCATAGCGTAGGCTTATCAAAGGCAGCGCCGTTCCACAGCTAATCTTCATCTTAAATGCTGCCTTGGATTTTTGCGGCCTCCTCGCTTTCCTTCGAATCATTCTCTCCCCCTCTTTATTGTTAGGGTTGAAATCTCGTGGTGCTCTCGCTTCGGCGCCCATCCCTTTCTCTCTCTCCACTTCTTTTCCTCGCTTGTGGTTGGACGAGCCCACATTACTTTGGTATTCCGAAACTGCCCTGGAAACGCATGGGGGAAACGGAAAGCCGCGGATGTGCTAGACTAGACAGACGTTATGTCTGTTATCCGGTCTCACCGGTATTTTTTTTTTTTCAATTGAAAACCCACCACGAGAATTATTAAGAGTCATGTTTTATTTTTAATTAGCAAAACTGTTTTTTTTTTTTAAAAAATAAGTACATAAAATTTAGGTTTAAATAATGAATCTAAAATTATTATTGTTGATGCCTGAAATTAGCCTTATATGTCAATCAAAAGAAGTTATAGCACGGACAGCAAAGCAATTGTCAAGTCAATTTGTATGTGCAGTTTATCTTCAATGAATTCTCTAGCAATCAAGTCAGCTCAGATAGCATAAAGAAAACCTAAAGCCCTTTTAAATTGGTACTTTAGGTTTAAAAGCTTAAGCTTAAGTTTAGTTGTAAGATATATGATTGTTTTCATATCTGTATTGGAAGAATTCTTCTTGAATTGGTTTACTGAGCGATTTATCACGGAATGAGCTATTTTCCATACAAGACAACATTTTTGGTTACATTTTTCAAATAGGGCTCCTTGGTTTCTCCCAAATGTCATAAAGGTTCTTTTCAAATTAGTCATCACTTTGATGGACTTCGAATTGAGTAGCTCCTTTAGCAGAAGTCTCTTTTAATCAAGTCTTTTTCTTTAAGATAACACATAAGGTGGTCTGATCAGTCATTTCATATCATTTTTTAATCATCCATCATATTTTACAATTAGATTAATTTGCCAGTTTATACTACATAGACTACATTAAAATAGAATTACTATCTATTATTTATTAATTTAGTCTTGAACTATATTAATTTAGCAATAAAATTATTGTTTCTTATAATGGCCATTATTATTAGTCATACTAGCGGAATACAGAAAAAAAATGAAATTTTGTTTTATGCTCAAGCCATTGTTTTAATAACTTTTCCCAGCATGTCAAGAGAAAGAAATAAAAAATTATTTTAACCAAATAAATATTAAATATGTTAAATAACAATGATTATTTATCATGCAACAACAAGAATAATAAAACAATAATAAACTAACAACCAGTATATAAAAGCTGTGCTAACATTTTTATAATTATTGTTTGATATTAATGAAAACTAATAAAATGGCTACATTAGCTTAATTTTCTTCCACATGGTTGGATTTGAATTTTTAAAATTAAAAGCAACAATACTATAGCGATCTTTATTATATTAAGATACCCATAAATAGTAAAATAATAATATTATTTATCCAAATTATTTTTCAATAAATATTTTTTTGCGTGCAATAAAATATTTAAATTTAAAATATCATTTTATCCACTCGAATGGTATATCAGTTAAATAGTGTTAATTATTTTTGAACCATCATCACTAAATTTCTATCATTAATGTCTATAGGATGACTGACCCCTCCTTATAATGGCCATCGCTTGAGAGTTAAGATAGTTTGGCTGTTGGCTTTTGACTTTAACATTGGAACAAAATTCAAATCAATAATACTAAATAACAGGAAACGCGTTTCCTTATAAGTTGCAGTGGGCATTTCGGGGAGTCAAAAGACCAATAAATTTTGCAATATTTATGTCGCCACCCAAATCCCTCCCTCGCCTTCCCTCCCCTCCCCTCCCCGTTCCGCAAAAGGCTCCTCTCAAGGGTCAAAACTCTCTCTCTCCAACCTTCTCACTCTTTAATGGCGGCTGGAATCGCTAAAGGGGAGCACAAGTTCTCACTGGCGACCCATCCCCTCTTCTGACTCGGCATCCCCCTTCCCTTCACCCCTATTCTCTCCTCTCTTCCGGCTTTATAACCTCCCCATTCCCACAAAAACCGGATAAAAATCCAAGCTTGGCACCTCTCGCTCCAAGATCCGCTCCCTGTGTCCAAGGAACGAGAAACCCTTGGGCTTGAGCTTGTTGGATCCGAGGTTTCCAAGCGAACACACCCTAGCGACCGCAGAAGAAAGGGGTGTTGGTTTGGGCGTGAGAAATGGAGACAGCGTGGAGGCGGGCGAAGAGGGCGCTGGCGGCGAATCTTTGCGTCTATGTTCCGGTCAATCTGGACGATGACGGTGGCTCGCCGTCCAGCGGGCACCTCGCCAGGAGGTCGTCTGCGCATTCGGCGGCGGCTACGGTGTCGTCTGGGGAGTCGGATTACCGGGCGCTGATGCCGAGGACGCCCACCCCCACGTCCTCCGGCCTCCGGCTTTCCAAATCGGGTAGCAGATCGTCAAAGGTGCGTCCTTTTTTTTTTTTTTGTTTCCCGTTTAAATTATCACCTAATCCTCATTGAATGCTTCAATTTTTGTCTGCTATTTGTTTAGAATTCTCTTGCAATTAGGATGATTGCTTGTTGATTTGAAGGATAAAAACAAGTTTTTTTCTACTTGGAAAATGTGTTCTTTTTGATATTTTGATGCAGAAATGTGTTTAAATGTGGTTTTTTTTTTTTTTTCCTTCATCTTTTCACGAACTCCGCGCTGGTTCTCTTCTTTTCCTTATCTATTGCAGTAGTTCTTTCAAATCGTGGACTTGTGTGGTGGTGTTATATCTTTCTTTTTCTTTTTACTTTTCCTTTCTATTTTTTTTTTTTTCTCTTGTTCTTTTGTGGACGATATCGTGCAGCAGTTCCACAGAGGACCACGAGCCATTCTTGTTCATTAGAAGAGGGGGAAAAAATTCGGACTGGCTTTTTCTTTTAATCCCCCGGCCGCCTTGAAAGGGAGGGAAAGCCGCTTCCTTGGTCAACAAAGCAACTATTCCACGTGAAGCGTTTTTTTGTTCTTTTTCTCTTTTTTTTTTTAAAACGCAAGCCTGCTGACCGTCGTTAGCAAAGATCCCACAAGGATGAGTTTCGGAGGAATTTAATGGCAAACGATGATTCGCCATCATTATGGTGGGTGAGTTAGTCAAGGATTTCCTGCACTAGCTCATGGTCATGTAATTTTTTATCCAATTTATATCTTGGGGAAATGGATCTAGAAATTGTGATACCTGAAGCTTGAAAATAAATGATACTGTCTGCTTTGATTGGTCAGTACCTTGTTAATGGTTGGGTTGGTCATGAACAATGGAAAACTGCTAGAGTTTCATAAATTTGATGGCTGTCCTTCACATGATGTGCCTTGGGGCTGTGATCTGTCTACGAGTTGATGAGTTGACAGGCATGACTTGGTTGAATGCAGTTAAAACACCCATTTATGAAAACAGATGGGTGTCGTATGGATTGGGGTTGTGTTCGTATATATTTTTAAATGAGATAATTTCACTTAGCTTTCCTTGGCCATGAGTATTTGCATATCCCTCTCTAAACTAAAAAAATTTGCAATCAACCCTTCAATTTCGATTTAAGTTGCAATTGATCCTTGCTGTTTAAATTGAACATTAAAAAAGCTAGAAAAGTGATCACGTGACTGTCATGTGACCATAAAAAATGTCAGATTTTCATAATAAATAATGTAATAAAAAGTAACAACATCCATTCTTTAAAAAATTATCTTGATTAAGAGTATAACTACCTTTTCTTTTTCTAAGCATGTCAAATGATGTCTGTAGTGGTCACATGATAGTCGCATGTCCACCTTTTAACCTTAGATTTAAACGGCAAGGATTAATTGCAACCGAAATGGAAATTGGTGGAAGGTTGATTGCAAATTTTTTTAGTTTAGGAAGGAGTATGCAAATACTTCATAATTAAGGAGGGTTAAGTGGAATTAACCCTAATTTCTTTACATGCAATAGAGCAAAATTTGAATACACTGTTATTGTCTATTTGTGATTGCTAACATGAGGTCTGCATCTGCTTGCTTTATTAAATTTTGCTAATGATGCGTCAGTTGTTTCTCTGTGAGCTTTTCTTTGTTTTGTTTGAACTGTTGGTGGATTACTCTTGTCTGAGTTTAATACCAGCTTAGTTAGTTCATTTGTGTAAAATGGCCTCAGCTAGACTTTATGTACTTAAAGGAAGCTTATTTCTCTAGGAAGCAAAATTGTTGTTTTAATATCACATTGAATAACAGGGTTTGACCTGAGGTGGTACTTTACTGTCACATGGTTAACTATCATTGCTCCGTGGTATTGTATATTGCTGCTGTTAGGTTTAGCATGATTTGATAACGTTAGCATTTTTCTTTTAGATTCTTTAATTGAGCTTCATTGAAGTTGATTGTGGTATAGCATTGAAAAGAAATTGCAGAACTATGGGCTTTCTGAATGTTCTCGCACAAAGAGTTATTTGCATAAAGTAATCTGTTAGGATTCATGAATCAGAAATATCCTTACTTTTTCTGTTGGTAAATTTTTTTCTTTCAGAGAACATGTGCTATATGTCTTGGCACCATGAAAGCAGGCCATGGCCATGCCCTCTTCACTGCAGAATGCTCCCATGCATTTCACTTTCATTGCATAGCCTCAAATGTGAAGCATGGCAACCGTGTGTGCCCAGTATGCAGAGCCAAGTGGAAGGAGATCCCCTTCCAGGGGCCCCCTTCCTCTGAGCATCCTCATGGAAGAGCCCGAGTAAACCCAATTAACTGGCCGCCTCAAGAAGAGGGTTATATGACCGTGGTGCGCCGGCTTCCTCATGCAGATTCTGCAAACCGGCAGCACCACCTCACTCCTTCATTCTACACTTCAGAGCCAATCTGTTTCAATGATGATGAGCCTCTAGGCCTGCAGCCTGATGCAACTAAAGACTCCCAACATGGATGTAGTAGAACAGTACAGATCAAGTCATACCCAGAATTCTCAGCCATTCCTCAGTCAGCCTCCCGAGACAACTTCACCATCCTGGTCCAGCTGAAGGCTCCACATGTTAGCACAAACCTGGTTTCTGGCCGAAGCATTGGTACAAGCTCGACAGCCTCACAAACCTCTCGTGCCCCTGTAGACCTTGTCACAGTGCTTGATGTCAGCGGCAGCATGGCTGGCACGAAGCTAGCACTTCTTAAACGTGCCATGGGGTTTGTTATCCAAAATCTTGGACCCTCCGATAGGCTTTCTGTTATTTCCTTCTCTTCTACTGCACGCCGGCGCTTCCACCTCCGTCAGATGTCTGACTCTGGTAAGCAGCAGGCCCTGCAAGCTGTGAATTCACTGGTGGCCAGTGGTGGCACTAACATTGCTGAGGGGCTCAGGAAGGGTGCCAAGGTGATTGAAGAGCGCAGGGAGAAGAACCCAGTATGCAGCATCATTCTTCTATCTGATGGGCAAGACACATATACTATAACCTCTAATGTTGGCGGAACTCAGCGTCCACAGTCAGTCTATGAATCACTTCTTCCATCCTCTATTCGCGGTGCAGCCAGCCACCAAATACCTGTCCATGCCTTTGGTTTTGGTTCAGATCATGACTCTGCTTCCATGCATTCAATCTCTGAAAGTTCTGGTGGGACTTTTTCTTTCATCGAGACTGTGGATGCGATTCAAGATGCATTTGCTCAGTGCATTGGTGGGCTTCTGAGTGTGGTTGTGCAAGAGATGCATGTGGGTGTGGAGTGTGTGCACCCAGGCGTGCAACTTGCTTCCATCAAGTCAGGAAGTTATGCAAGTCGGGTGGCAGGTGATGGACGGAGTGGATCAATTGATGCGGGCGACCTGTATGCTGATGAAGAAAGGGACTTCCTGGTATCTATAAACATTCCACCAGCCCTTGAAGAGATGGTGCTGCTGAAAGTGAGTTGTTCCTATAGAGACCCAGTATTGAATGAGACTGTCAACTTGGAAGGTGAAGAGCTGAGGATTCAGAGGCCACCGGTCGTTTTGGGCCAAACTATGTCAATTGAGGTTGATCGTGAGAGGAATCGTGTTCAGGCTGCAGAGGCCATGGCAGCAGCGAGGGCCGCAGCTGAGCGGGGTGCACTATCTGATGCAGTGTCCATACTCGAGGAGCGACGAAGGATATTGTTGGAGTCCCTGGCAGGACAATCTGGTGACAAGTTGTGCTTGGCTTTAGATGCAGAGCTGAAGGAGATGCAGGACAGGATGACGAGCCGGCAGAGGTATGAGGCTTCCGGGAGGGCATATGTGCTATCAGGGCTTAGTTCACATTCATGGCAGAGGGCAACGTTACGTGGGGACTCGATGGACAGTGCTAGTCTTATTCATGCTTATCAGACACCATCCATGGTTGACATGCTAGAGCGTTCACAGACATTGAGTCCATCTCCACGGCTCTTCAGTCCGCCAATCCGTCCGGTTAGGTCCTTCTCGGCACAACCACAGCCGAGGTAATTAAGTTCATCATTTCTTTAAAAGAAGAACAAGGAAAACCATTGTATTAATGTTTTGTTTAGTACCTTTTGCTTCTTAGTTTGAGGTGGGGGTGGGAGCAAGGGTGGAGGTATACTGAAGGTGGGAGATAAATGGTCTTGGGGCATACCATATGGGGATATGCTCCTGAGCTGTAAATGAATAATACCTGGGATGGTGGACAGAAATGGAGGGTGGGGGAAGAAAGGTGTTGGTATTAGCTTGGCTTTTTTAATTGCTTTGGTGATGTATATAAGAGAAGGTTTTTCCCTTGAATAGGGTGATACAAGCTTGTAATCTTTGGGAATACTTGGGGGAGCATTCTTCTCTTGGATTTAAATATCTATAATATTTGGCCATTTCATTTATTTCAAATGTTTGGTCTCTGTGCAATGGAAGGCAATCTTGTCTTGTTGTCGCAGAAGTTCTAGGTTTAGTTCATAGTTAGATGGACAAATGTGGAGCATCCATTAATGACAGGAATACTTCCAGGTTAGTACCAGTTTTAGTTGTGGTAAGTGGGGGTTTGGTGGTTACTAGGGCCAAAATGCCAACTTTGCCTTGGTGGTTTATAAATAACCATGCAACCATTTTAAGGAGGTCTCTCAGATCAATATGTTATTATGTGATTAAATTCATGTTGTCTAACATATGATCGTTAATGGTTATCTGATCCTTAATTAGAGCAAATGGTGAGGCTTTTCATTGTTCCTTGTGTTGGCAGCTTTTATTTCCTGGTGGTTGGTGAAATCAACCAAAAACAAAGCATCATCAAACTATCAAACAAAATTTTGAATGCATGGAAAACCAATTATCTCACTCAATCATATTGTCAGAAACAAAATGAAATGATAATTGTGACAACAAAATTATATTTTATCAATTTGAATATTTGAGGATGTACTTCGCAGCACTCAGATCCACTTGAAGAACAGGGCACTGAGCAACTCATAAAATGGAGTTCCAAGATGAATATTGACACCAAAAGGCTAAAATTCATATTAATACTGTCCAGTTTGTCTGCCTAGCTTTTTTTTTTTTTTTTGCATATCCTAGGAATAGACACAGAATCTTTCTTCATGGCTCCAAAGAAAATCGTAAGTTCCATGTGACTTTCTGAATGGTGACATGGCTTCTCTCCATGGATTGTCTACACGCTTAAAACGTGAGAGCTGACCTCAACAACAATAACGAATGAGGTTGGATGATGTTATGAGTGCAAACATCCTCGTCAAAGGCCAAGCCCATGAGAGCGCGTAAGGTGCTAGCGTTCCGCTGGTTCTAAACAACAGCATTTCGTTGTTTAATATTATATTCCTCATCTATTTGGCATCTAATTATATGATAACGCAATTAGTCCGGCAGTCACTTCTTGAATAACGCTCCACTCCTCGGAGGAAAGATACAACGTCACAATGACGTAAAAAAATTAGACGTAGAGGCCTAATAATTCAATAAACGAAGGTTTTGCTTGTGACAATCATGAGTAGCCGTGATATAATGAATTAAAATTCAAATAATTCTGCAACCAATAAATATGTGTCATAATATTCTCCCATAAATATATTTTGACTCTACTGCATATTTAGGCATATTTTTCTATACAATTTTCATGTCTTTTGAGTATGATAACATGGTGCATTCTCCATAGACTTAGTGCTATTTTTATGTACTCTTGATTATGAATTTTCTATTAATGTTATGTCATTAAATATTTAAATTAAAATTTTTATAAATTATGCATTTATTTTTGTGGTTGTGATCATACTGATTGCCAATGTTATTATCTATATTTGTGGATAACATGATTGTATACTTTGATATTCAATAATAAATAAAAGTATAAATCTATAATTTATGAGCATAAAGTTTAAATCTGATCTTAGTTGGAGAGCTCATGAATCGATGTGAATAGTATCATCAAAGTGAATAATCTATTGACATTCATAGAGTTTTTTCGATAAGGACTTTAGGAAGCTCCTCTAAGACTATTAACATTCAATTATCGACTCAAAGGGAGTAATTATGTATATTAGTTTTGGAGGCTGTGTGAGTCATTAGTAAGAGAATTTTTATTGGCTTGAAGAAAATTTAATCATCCAAAGGAGATAGTTTTTTTAAGAAGTTATTCTTACTAATTGATTTGTTAAAAGGTATTTAAATGTGTCCTATATATTTATCCCAAAGATGTTTATATTGTGATGCATTTTTAGATCTTTAAGAATATTGCTAAAGTTTATTATTTAGCATATTGTTAGGATTTATAAATACCCATGTATATTTAATCAATACTATATTGTATTTTATTTTAATTACTAGCAATATTGTTGTAAATAATCAAATTTACACTAGTGAGACTTTAACTAGAAATATTTTTAAAAGATGGAAGAGAGATACTGAATTAGCGATTAGCTAATTTTAGCATGACTTTACTTGAAGATAAGACTCCTAAGCCTATTGAAAATAGCGCTATTGAACAGAAGGCCTTTTATTAGATATATAAAGTTTCTTTACCAGATGAATAAGCTTACTATCATGATTATAAAGAAGTTGATATATGGTCTCAAGCAAGCCTTTAGAGAGTGAAACTTAAAGTTTCATCAGGTTATTTTATTTCTTAATTTTATTAAAAATACAATTGATTTATGGATATATCTCAAGGTTGGTAGGAGTAAATTTATTTTCTTGGTTTTATATATTGATGATATCTTATTACTAGTAGCAATTTGAGATTGTTGCATGAAGTGAAGTATATATTATTTGAGCAATTTGACATTAAAGATATAGAATAAATAATATATATACTTGGTATTGAAATATATAGAGATAGATCCAAGAAACTTTTAGGTTTGTCTTAAAGAGCACACATTGATTATGTTCTCAAGAGATTTAATATGAAAAATTATAGATCTAACATCCATATGTAAAGGAGATAAATGTATAAGACTCGGTGCTTACAAACTAGTGTAGAAAGGGAGTTTATAAAAATATGTCACTCTAATATTGTAAGAGGCTTGATGCATGCTGACATTTGTCATAGGCTGGACATTATTTATTCAACTAGTTTATTGGGGGAGATACTCCTCAAATCCAGGCCATGTTCCTTGAATAGAGGTAAAGAAGGTATTTAGATACCTATAGAAAGTTAAGCGGCACATGTTTGTTTGCAAAAAAGTTGACCATCTTAAGATTATTAGCTGTACAGATACTGATTTTGGTGGATGTCTAGATGATATATAATCCATTACTAGTTATGTACATATGATAGTTGGGATACAGTATTATGGAAAAGCTCTAAACAATCTCTAGTAGTTTCTTTCACTATGCAAGTAGAAGAGACGGCTTACTTTAAAGTTGAAGCTTAAGTGATATGCTTGAAGAATTTCATGTTAGGGTTCCGGCTTATTAATTCCATCTTTAAGCTTTTGAAGATTTTTGTGATAATATGTTGTAGTACTCTTTACAAAGATACTAAAAACTCTAGTGGTGCTAAGAACATAAATTTAATGCATTCCAAGCTTAAAGAATGAATTGGCAATGGTTATATAATTTATCAACACATTGCTATAGAAAACATAATTGCCAATGTCTTAACCAATAGGCTTAAGCTTGTTGGCTTTAATAAGCATGTTGAAAATATAAATATTTTATTTTATTTTTGAGGAAGTAAAATATGAATATTTTGTTGTCTATTGATGTACTTAGTTAGTGAGAGTTTTGTATAAACTTGGATTTATGGATATTATTCAAATAGCTATTTGCAATGCTTTAAAGTTAATAAAATTTACTTTTCAATTATTTAACTTATTTCAATGGTATATGTGCACACATAGGCATTGCTTGTTATATTTATTTTTGTTTTTAAATGAGATCATTTATTTTGTTTAATTTCAAGATGTAATGTTTTTAACACTTTAGTTTAGGAATATAAAGGCCTTGGTTTAGAAGCATAAAGAAATTTGTATAGTTTAACACTTTGGTTTAGCAACATAAAAAGTTTTATTCTTAAGCCATATAGGGATTAAATTCCATAAAAGGTCTTTCTCAGGCCATAAAGAGGATTGGATATGAAATTAACATGTAATATATTTTTGGATCATTTTGTGTTATATTCTATACTACTTACCACGTATAGAGATCTATTTCGGTGGAATGTTAATGTTTGTAATTATGGAAGAAATTATGTTAGTAAATAACATATGCTCACAATGGTTCCATCTTGATACTTTCTATTAGATCGGGATGTATTAATTTGAAAGCAAATGCTACAATGCTTATAGCTGTATTATGGGTAGTACCATAAATATAGAGTGGCGCAAGGGGCATAAAAGGATGGTAAGAAGGTTGAAAGGGTTGAGTGGGCATTTGAATAGGCAGGATTGATGCTTGTTTTTTTCAAAAAAAAATCTAAATAAAAGTAGCCTAGTTAAACTTTAATTTGAATCATAATTTATGTGGCTACTAAAGTTGTTTAGTTCGAGAGTTGTTTTTCTAGAATTTAAATTAAGTTTCTTGAAACCCAGCAATCAATGTTACCAGGGAAGAATGTAAGTTTTAAACTTAATGTAAGCTACTATTGATTGTATACTTTTATATTTTATAAAAATAGGTTGAATATGATTCAGATTAAATGACTAATATAGGTCTAAATAGTATATGATCAGTAAAATATTAGGCTAAGTCCATCTTAGTGATTGTTATATATGGGTATGTGAGATGGAGGTATAAGATATGGTTATTTGGGCTTCTTAATAGTAGAGCTTAATAACTGTTTTATTTTTTTTATAGCTCGGTCTCCACTCTCATCCTAATCCTACTCTAACTCTAGTTAAGGGCCATTTGGTTTGACATTGGAATCAAAATTGAAAATTGCATTGATTCCTATTGCTATCATTTGATTTGTCCAAACCTTGGGAAATGGAATCAATTTAGATTTTCAATATTATTCTTATAAAGAGTTATAGGGTTATCAATCCCATCAAATGGCAACATAAGGGACGTTTAGTTTGCAAAAATGAGACTCTGGAATGAGAATCAAAATCACCGATTCTGATTCTAAGAATCCAATTCCTATTCTATATGGAATGAAAATCATCTTTTAAAGAGAATTAGAAATTAGGCTCTTGCGTAAGATTACGATTCCTATGATTCTCATTCTCATCCTTCTTGCTCACTTCTTCCCTCTCTTTTTCTTACCTAATATCATGCATGAGATCTCTTATCATAACATGAATGGTATAATATGCACTATAATCACACATTAAAAAAATAAAATAAAATAATGCAAATCCAATGTTTCTCATTTTATTTTATAAAAAAAATAAAACTATACTCAAATCCTAGGATAAAACCTTAAAATAAAATCATAGTCAAAATATAGGATGCAAACCTAATGTCTTTCTAGAAAAATAAGCCATCATGCTTGTCTTGTAGATATTGATTGAACTTCTATTCTAAATAAACATTACAATCAATAACTATTTTATTTTATATATTCTAAGGAGCAAAATTGAAAATCTAAGTTGATTCCAATTTTAAAGTTTGAATGAACCAAATAATAGCAATAGAAATCAATCTAATTTTGATTTTGATTCTCATGTGAATCAAACATATGGAAAGAATAAATAATTTCAATTTCAATTCTGGAATTTAATTTTGGATTCGATTCCTATTTTAATTCTAATGTCGAATGGAGCATAGGATGATCCTATGGTTAGTACATGCTTTTATATTTTTTTTCTATAATTTAATATGATGTTGGATGTTTTTCTTTAGTACACGATTAATAAATCTTGCAAGATAGCCATTGAGATGTTTTTATTTGTCCTCCAATTAAATGGTAATTAAGAAATAAATTTAAGACGGTAATCCCCCAATAAAACTATTCGGCTCAGCCACCGTCGAGATTTCCCATTCGCTGCGCGTACGTCTTCGGGTCCGGTTTATTTGTCCCCGTACCGGGCCATTTTCTTGACCGACGCCGCCTACTGCTGTTCCCTCTAATCGTCTTGAGCCATCTGACGGCCGGTAGGTGGTCTATTCTCTTCAACAATGGTTCTGATTTTGGTTTCGCATACGCCATCGAACCTCCTCCTTTTTGGGTCCCTAGTGGCATCTCCTCCATGGCATCGGCATCCAACCTCGTCTTTTTCTTATCCCCTCTCTTTCTCTCTCTCTCTCTCTAGCTTGCAGCGGAGTCTAATCTTCCACCACCCCCTCTCAAGCACTAGATTCAGAAGAGGTAGAGTGCTGCTTTGTTCGGTGCTTTCAATTACTGTTGTTGATTTCTATCTCTGGCGGTCATTGCTTGTTAAAATGTCTCAAAGAAGAGCCCTCCCTTCCATATTCTTTCTTTAATCTTTATTATTGTTTAGTTTCTCACCCTCTTTCTTTGATGTTTTAGCCCTTGATTAATGATGTGGAATTTTCTTTTTGTTTTTTTTTTTTTTTGGTGGTATTGATTTCAAAAAGGTGAAATTCTCGAAGGAAAGCTTTGTATATGTCGATTTCCATGGCTGATGAGAGTGGCTTTAACGTTCAAAGACCATAACCAATTTATCTATGCCCTTATATAGCGTACGAAATATTATTCAGAAAATTGTAGACATACACGAGCCGTTATATGCAAATTTCGTAGTACATAGGAACAAGAATTTGGAAGAAATTCGACCTAACATTCATTGGGAATTTCGTAATCTATTCAAAGGATTTGTTACTGGTCTTGTATCACTGCTTGGTCTCAACTCTTGTTTTATATATCACCATTCTTTGGGTAAACTAAGAGTACTGCTATTTGTCTTACATCATTTCTTAATGTCGCCATAACCTTGTTAAAAAGAATTACAAAATAAGTCATCTAACTTCTGCCTATCTCTTTAGTTTCACTAATAGTCCAACTTCTTTAGAGAATTATTTATTTTATTTTAGGTATAATTTATAAGTTAAAATTTTCATAAAACTCCATTGAATCTGTCATTAAAATAGTTCGAGATGGTTCCTTGAGGATTACTTATTTACTTTGCAAGCAAGAGTTAAAGCCACTTGTGATGAGTGAAGTTGTTATTTGGTTACACACATCACTGTTCAGTATCTTAAGTAAATTATCTGTCTTACAGATCACTCTTGTTGATAGTGCTACTTACCTTGCATGAAAGTTCCTTGAAGCTTGGAAGATGATTGCAACCAAGCCTGTGAATGAGGTGATCTCACATGTCATTCTAGATTTGGATGGTACACTTCTAAACACAGGTGCTCTCTTAGTCTTTCTTCTTCATGATCGTTTCTTGCAACTTTTATCTTGGCTTAATAAAATAAATCATGTGTTTTCAAGTGTTATTATCCTATACACAAAAATTCTATTCCTCTTTTTTTTTGATTTATTACTTTGGAGTTTACATTTCATTTTTATATTTTGTAACAGAAGGCATTATATGTGAAGTATTAAAAGAATATCTAGTCAAATATGGGAAGACATGGAGTAGCAAAGGAGTTCACAGAATAGTTGGGAAGACCCCTCTTGAAGCTGCAACTGCTGTTGTGGAAGATTATGGACTCCCATGCACACCAGAAGAGTTCATGTCTGCAACTACTCCAATGTTTTCTGACAAGTAATCTTCCATAACATATTATTTATGCTTTAATTCTGTCTATCTCAGAATGTAAAAGCTAGTTTCTTGATAAGCGAATGTGGATGAACATAATCTTCTTTGTTTGTTAAATAACTAGTGTATATATATATATATATATATGGAGAAAGGTGCCTTTTTTTTAATAATGTAGGTGGGTATGAAACAAGACCTAATTGAGCAGACCTAATTTGATCGATCCCAACATAGTTCCTCTAGACTAGACTCATTTCATGTTAAGCCAACTTCATTTTCATGTTGATGAAGCAAATAGAGAAACCATGAGATCTCAGTTCACTTTCTACTTTTGTTTTGTTTTCCTTGAAAAAAATGCTATGGGTGATGTTGCAGTTCGATGAAAATGTTTTTGAATTAGAATAGTTTTTTCAAAAAAAAAAAAAAGTAACATCCATGACTAGCACCAGTAATCCCAAAGTTGACTTGAAGATTGTTCTGATACCAAGCTTGATGCTACGTTATTGATTCATATTCATCTTCATGTAGTAATATATGATTATCTTAAATTGATCAAACTGGCCATACTTCATTGCATTCTAATATTCATTTTTTATTGAAATATTCACTATTGTAGTTGGTTCTGTAAAGAATCAATTAGCATTGAGTAGGAGCACTAGGGAGGCTTGGTTGATGTGCTCTTTTCTCTTCAGGACCACTATGTGATTTTGAAAAGAAATTAGTATTGCCACTAATTATCATTAGAAAGAAAAATAAAGGAGAGAGAAGGAAGAGCTAGCTAGGTCTTAGTATATTAATAACTGGAAAGCTTGTCATGTTTTTAAACATAACATCCTCATAATAGGAGGTTTATATGCTATGAACTAACTTTATGAGCTTGTCCCATCAAGCACAATTATAAATGAGGTTCCATCAAAGTGAGGAAAGAAAATTACATCTAGTTGTCTACCCACTAAACCCTTTCATGAAATGTGCTGATGGCTTACAGTAACTTGGCAGATAGTAGGTTATGTACTAGAACTATAGAAGTTAGTGATCCATTTAACTTTGTATATGTCTGTGTGTATAGAAGAAGAATCGATTAGAATGTTAATTAAGTTACAGATAAGCATGAAGTATCAAAATAAAAATAACAACAATGAGAAAAAAAATAAAGTTTGACTGCCTTACTTTACGCCTGTACTGCTGCTACTAAATGTGCATTATCCTTTATCAGTCTACTCAATTTCCAGCACAGTGACAAGTATGATATCGAAAATGTATGGTTACTCCAAGAGTGTTTAGTCTAACTTTTAAATGAAGCTTCTTCAAATCCTTTGGCCACACTCATTCAAGCATTCTTTTTCTTGCCTCTAATATCTGTATTTCTGTCCCTTTCCTTGCAGGGGACATGTTTATATATTCTTTATATGACCAGATCATGTCAATCCACATTAAAACCTCTGTTCTTTTCTTGTATGCCTTTTAGTCTTTTTCAAATTTAAGTACATTTTGAACAGGTAAGTTTCTTATAATCAAACAACATGTTCAAAATAATAGCCATAAACATAGCTGAGAACTTGTATTCGATTCTATTTAAGGTTATCTTGAGTCATTTTGAGTTTTTGACCATGAGGAATGACACTTTTAGTCCTATCTCTATCATTTAATAGATCTGTAGATTAATGGATTCTACAATGAAAAGGTAACTTGATCAAGCAATCCTTAAGAAATATATTAATTGTTCTGTTGTGGGCTTGTTTACTTTGCTTTTATTTATGAATCTAGCATCTGGTTGTTCAAACTGTTCAAAACATGCCGTATATTTAGATTGGACTCCCATATCTTTACCGCATGATTAGATGACTCAGATACTGCTAATCAAAATTCTAGGGACACTTAAATTTGGAGGTGCAATTTATCTCTCCTTACTTAAGGTCGCCTGCTTATTAACTTTCTATCTTTTTCAATATTTTAGGGAAACATATAATTGCAATTAGATTATTCAAAATCTACTGTTATAGGATAAATTTCTGTCCTTTGTTATGAGGCAAAATAGATAATTGCATCTGGTTGCTGCAGGTGGTGCAATATTAAAGCCCTTCCAGGTGCTAATCGGCTAATTAAACATCTGAGGGGCAAGGGAGTGCCCATGGCTTTGGCTTCAAACTCTCCAAAATCAAACATAGAAGCCAAGATTTCTTGCCATCCTGGTATATTTCTTGGCAGAAACTAGAAACACATTGAATTATTGATCCTTCTTTGAAAAGCAAATTTATTGTTTGTCTTGACGTTCTGGTTAGCTTTTGCAATCTTTAAGCTTACCAGTTTGTTATATTCTGGTGGATAGGTTGGAAAGAATCCTTTTCTGCAATCGTTGGTGGTGATGAAGTGGTAACAGGGAAGCCATCTCCTGAAATGTGAGGCACTGCAAAATACAGTTTCTTTGTTTAAATCTCATATATTTGTTATAATCCAGAAAATTAATATTTGTATGTTTGAATTATTGCATTTTTTGGTACTGGAAGTTTCCTTGAGGCTGCCAGAAGAATGAATGCTGATCCTTTGAACTGCCTAGTGATAGAGGATTCATTGTAAGTTTTGCTAATCTTTATTATCTCTCTCTTTTTTTTTTTTTTTGCTATCATGAATCCTATTTCTGGTCATAATTTGTCTTGTATTGCATGGATCATAGCCAAAATGTATTGGTCAGATGTGCCTTTTGAACTTGTTTACAAATAGCTTGATGAGTAGTAAAAGTAATGCATATAAGTGGCTAATGTTTTTATTAACACAGGCAGCCTTCTGCTAACTGATGTTGCTCCGTCTTTAAGCTGTTAATTAGTTAATGCCGGGCATTTAATTAATTGATTTAGTTGTGATAAGTGATTTTTCGGAAACTGTGCTAGGCCTGGTGTCATGGCTGGCAAGGCTGCAGGAATGGAAGTGGTTGCTGTACCATCTTTACCAAAACAAGTTGGTTCTTTCAGTTCAGCTGATGAAGTGATCAATTCTCTGCTTGATCTGCATCCTGAAAAGTGGGGTTTGTCACCATTTGAAGATTGTATGCTCCTTGACTTAGTTGCTCATACATAACTCTAATTTTTCATTGCACTGCCCCAGCTATCATCCATTTTTAATGAAATTGCCATTAACGGATGACAGGGATAGAAGGTACATTATCAATTGAACCATGGTATATTGGAGGACCTGTTATCAAAGGATTTGGCCGGGGCTCAAAGGTACTTGGAATACCAACAGGTGAGTCACAATCTAATATGTTTATCTTATTGCCGCTGATGGTATTCGTCACATCATATGTCAATTATTTCATTTCTTGAAGATGTCTTGGGTCTTACGTCTTTCTATAGGTGATTATTTATTTTGAAGTCACTGAAATGATACTGTTACATGGATAATCATTTTTAAATATCAGCTAGGCGTTCTGCTCTATCTCCATAATTTGACAAGTCATCTAATCCATCTTATCTCCATAATTTCATTATGTTATTAAGTATTAACTTGTATATTTTTAAACCAAAGTGTGAGCTGCTTGGAATACTATTTGGGTCAATCCAATCATATGCATCCAAGGTCTTCCCACCATGCTTGCATGTGACAGTCCATCACCTTGTGGCTTCAAATCATATTACCATGACCAAAAAAGCTAAGTTTCATCTATTTAGACTTAGATTCATTTAAAGTCAAAATCATTTCCATAAACAAAAGGTCTAACTTTCACGGTCAACAACAATGCAAATTTGAGCTTTTAGCCATTATCTTAACCAAATAGCTAAGCTTCATGCATTTGCTCTCCGCATCATGCAAAATTTAAATTATTTACATAACCAAAAATCCATGAAGAATAATTACATAAAATTTTTCACAAAAAATATATATAAAGATCCAACGGTGAAGAATGAAATAAAGGTGAGGATCCAATTACCGAATGGTGCACGAAGCTGTGTGCGTTGAGATTCTTGCCCGTGAAAAGTGGAAAAACAATTAGAAAAATAAAAAACAATTGGGGAAAAATATTCGGACTCTGCTACTAAGAACGTGCACCGACAATTAGAGGACAAAAATAACCAATCATTTAACGCCACATCACCCATGAAGTCTACTACGGGCATGGTCTACCAAAGTCTAATACTAGAATACTCCAAGAAACAACATTCACCTTCCTGTAATATTATATCCTCACGCAAACCTCAAGCTAGTTATCGTCTACCACGTGTCAAAAGAGTACCCTTTGGCTTTGCCTTTCCTTCCCAAAACGCCCCCAGTAGCACCAACGCGCCCTAGCATGCAGGGAATTGGAGGCACAGCCAGAAGAGTGGTATTTTCGGCAAACCGAATCCAAACTATATCATTGTTCCTAACCAATGGTTGGCGCCATTGGTTGTTATTTAAGTACTAACATTTGGTTAAACAAATGAATGTACAAACATGTTCGACAAAATAATCAATCACATTTGTCAAATTCTGTAGATCTTGTATGAAGAATGATGTAATGTTCTAGGATTTTACCTAAAAAGGCTAGCCAGAGGTTGTTATTTAAGTTCGTTGACCCTGTATAAGTACCCAAAATCTCGCCAATACATAATCAAAATGGGACCAAGCACATGCCTGCATGGGTTCTCAATACCTCCTCTCGTTTAATATTAGCTTTCTTTCTAGACTGTGTCCAAATCTAATTAAATCTGAACACAAAGATCACGATCAGCCCATGATTAGCCCCAAAAGGATCTACGTTGTATTATCCTCAAGTCCACATAGGCTATGGATTAAGTTTATTGTGATACCATTTTTAATGGCGTAGGATTTCATTCAAAAAAGTTAGCTAAAAGTTATTAATTAGGTTCCTTGGCCTTATATAAGTGCTCGTGCTCTATCTAGTGCAAATAGGGTTGAAGCGGCCCATCGGGCTAGCTTGTGGCCCATTGGGCTAGCTTGATTTCAGGTCAGGCCATGGCTAGGTCCAAGCTAATTCAAATCTTATTTGGGTTTAAAGTTAAGATCCAAAAATAAAAGTTTTGGGTCGGTCAGGCTTAGGCTCTTATTTGGTTTGGCTCAAACTTGGCTCGGAGAATGCCCAAAGTGTTGGCCTTTAATCTGGGCTAGATCTAGTCCCAAAACCTTAAAATGTTGCGGACCTTAAATTTAATACTGGATTTCTTATCTATCATATGAGAATATCTCTTTATGTCATGGCAATTTTTTTTTATTCAAAATCAACTAATTTGAGATTTTTATTTTATTCTTAAGTGATTAGGTGCAATTATTTTAAATATTACTTATTTTTGCTTGTACATTTAAAAAATGAAAATTAACTCCACTAGCTTGGTCTTTGGGCCTAAAGAGTTTGCTAGGTTTTGACCTAATTGGCTTTTGAGCCAAACTTGGTCCTAGGTTTGGATTCTGAAAAAAAAAAAAAATTCATGCCCAACCTTGGCTCGAAGCTCGAAATAATTTTGGGTTAGGCTTTAACAAGGGTCTGATTCGATCCAGCTGAACCCGCTTTCAGCCCTTAGTGCATAGCTGATGTTGGACCAAACGTATTCCTGCATGGGGTCCTCCCATAATTACTAGACAAGATTGATTATTTATGAAGTATTGCATGTTTAATACAGGTCAAGGTTCGCCATATTGAGAATCGATACCATTTCGGTATGGGATTGGTACGGTTTGGTATAGAGCGTATTATATCAAACCAATGGTATATCAGTCAGGTGAACTAGGAAGCTCCAACATATGAACTGCCCTATACTATGCTGAACTGCATGGTATAGGGTAGTTTGGTACGGTTTAGGGGTAGTTTGGTATGGGATTGGTTCAACGGTTTGGTTTAGTACGGGGCTAGACTGTTCCGAGCCGAACCACCGAGCTATTCTGGTTTCGAGATGATTCGGTATGGTTTGGCCATCTTTGATCCATATATTTTGTTTCTTGTTATGTTTGGTTGCATATCCCATTTATTTCATTTGGATGTACATGATCCACCATCAGGAACAAGAATTCTAGTTTTTGAGATGGATTTTGTGTTTTTCCGACTTTTGTATTCATTAAATTACTAAGAGATGATAATTCAATGAAATCTATTAAGGCAAATTTTTTCTTACATTCAAGATTTTTATTCGTTTGTTGAATGGAATTCAATCAGCTGTTTAGCTTTGTCCTTGTTAACTATTCTTTACTTTTCTTTCTTCTAATAGCTTTGTAGGCTAATGAATGGAATTCAATCAGCTGTTTAGCTTTGTCCTTGTTAACTCTTCTTTACTTTCTTTTCTTCTAATAGCTTTGTAGGCTAATGATACATACTCCCGCTGATAAAAACTTCCATCAGCTTGCAGTCTTATGATCATTACTGATGCTTTAGGATTTTTTTTCTTTTTCATAATGTATCCCAATATGGCATTGTTATTTGTGTCGATAATTCTTCTTACACACTTCAGAAATTTGCTGAATCACATTTGGGGCTCTTGGCATTTGTATGGAGAGAACATTAGTGAAAGACAAAAGATTTCAGGCCTCCTTGCCTTCTCTCATATTCTTCTCTATTCTTTTCTCTTATTCTACTTCTCTTTTCTTCTTATATCTTTTCATCTTCTCCTTGTTCACTTCTTTCTGTTGCTACCAATCCAGCGTGTTGCTTTTGTATGCAGTATCTCAATAATACTCCTGCAGGTCCCCTTTCTGTTGATCTGAGCATCAGATCCAAGTAATACCTGGCAGACCTCTTCTCTGTCTTAGTTTGGAACTTCAAGTTGATTTTGTTTTACCATATTTGCTGAATTAAAGGGCCAAGTTCCATCATAAATTTCAGATTGATTCAGATCTGAATTGTCCAGCAGCTATTTATTTATCATGTACCTGAGGCTACATTAAATTATCTGGGAGCACCAATTGGATGTGCTAAAATTTGTTTCCTGCCCTGTCATACAGTAGTCATGTAGATATTAAACTTTTAGCTTGTTTAGCGGATCAGAATTTGTTAACTTTATTTGATTATATTAATTAAATGGGTATCAATTTCCATTGATGCAGTACTTGTTGCCACCATTTAAAATATGCTTCACCTTTCTTGCAGCTAATTTACCTGCAGAAAACTTCTCTGCATTACTTTCGGAACATACTTCAGGAGTTTATTTTGGCTGGGCTGGACTGGCAAAACGAGGTATCTATAAGATGGTCATGAGTATCGGTTGGAACCCATTCTTCGACAACACTGAAAAGACTCTAGTGAGTGTGCTTGAAAGTTCTCTGCAGATGCGTTTCTTTTTTCTTTTTTCTCTCCCCACTCAACATCATTGCTTGCAGGAACCATGGCTGCTTCATGAATTCAATGAGGACTTCTATGGAGAGGAGCTACGCCTTGTGATAGTGGGCTATATAAGACCAGAGGTATTTGGGAAAAATACTTCAAGATCCAGATATGTTTTCTTGGATACTTTTCTCAGTTGTGGTACCTTTATTGTTTACACAGGCCAATTTTCCATCACTGGAGAGCTTGATAGCGAGGATTCACGAGGATGGGAGAATTGCAGAGAAAGCTCTAGACCTTCCTATATATGCCTGCCACAAGGATTCTCCATATTTAAGAAACTCCTTGCTATAGAATATTTATCATTCATCAAGCAAGGTAGTATATAAGCTTAAAAAGAGTAGGCCCTTGTTGAAGGTTCTCCAAAGGGAAATCTTGCATGTGAGTTCTCTCAATTTATCTGAAGGGAACCTAACATTGCTAATGGAAAGTTGGAACACCCAAATTTTTTTGGATCTCAATAATGTTTGCAGAGAACCTGCATTGGACGTAAACTTTTCTTTGGCATTGATTGACTCTTGGTCAACTAGTTACCAAATGCACATGCTGGAAGCATCATATATTCTTAAATTATGTTGCATTTTTATTATTGAACTCCATTCAATGTAATGAATGGATTCTACCATCTGTAATGAACATGAGCAAGTTATTAAAAACAAAAACCCTTGCACTTTCATCACATCTATGGTATAAATTACAGATATTTGTTGATTTATTGTGGAGTGCAAAATCCAGAAGCCCTCGTTCAACAGGGAGCAACAAAAAGAGCAAAACTTAGTGATGCCGGTAGTTGTTTGAAGTTGGATGGTCCTCTGTCTCTAGGACTTATCTGGTAGTATTTCTCTTTGTCACAGTTGGCCTGGTACAGGTTCATTTTAACCAGCTGGAGGTTGTACAATGGCATCAGGTTCACAACCCTCAGAACTGCCACATCTGGGCAACCCTTCCCCCCGCCAAGCCATCCATATCAGCTAGCTGGACCTTTAATGCTGTCATTTGCTGTTGTCACAATCTTTCTGAAACAAAGGCAGGCCCTAATACCACATATAACTGATTGATGAGGCTTAGCTCTTTTTTGTAGCTTTGTGCTGGCCATATGATGATGGACATGGAATATGCATATTCACATGATAGACATGCTCACTCTTGGCCAGTTTCTTTAGAGCGTGACATGAACTGAGATCTGAGATGAGGTAGATCTATTTCCCTATCCTCTTGGTATACGTTTCTCCAAAATGATGGTGATGGTGATGATGGTAGCAGTAGCTATAGAGATGTGAAGAATACAAATGGAAATCAAATTGCATGCAGAATGAAACAAGATCAAATAACTAGGAATTTGATACCAATTTTAGTTGAGTCATTGAGACTTTTTTTTGGAGCAATTCTCCATCTGGTGGCTGTAGGAAAAGATCTGGCTCAATATTAGAGGGATAAGTAAATTTCATACGTTGATGGCCTTTTAGTGAAACTTCTGTACAATGTTCTAGCAGCTGCTGCCTCCTCATCACCTATGAACCTCTGCTGCTGCTACGCCGAATTAAGAGAGTACAATCTTTGTGAGGTATAGATAGCTCACTGCCGCTATATAGAACTGCTTGAAGAGGGTCAGCTTCCGTAGCTTTCGTGCTGCCATTCCGTCAAATCTTTGAAGCCTCCTGGAGGCTCTGAAGGGACAATACAATGGGGAAGAACAGAGCACAGCAACAGACAACGTCCCCCAGGAGGAATATTAGGTTCCACGTAATCCATTCGGCATTGCCAGGCCTTGCTCTCCAATCACCACTGATGCGATGTGCTCCATCTCTTGCAATGGTATCTGCAACAAGAGAAAAAGAAAATGCACCTTTCACCTTAGAAAGAAGAACAGAGCGAAGGAAAAAAAAAAAAAAAAAAGAAAGACAGAAAGAAATAAAGACAATTTCAAAGCTCATATTTGTTTGTAAAATATTTTCATTGCCACCTTTCCACACATTTGATTTTGTAAAAATTTAAGTGCAAGTTAATTGGTAGCAGATGAACTTAAGTTATAAGCTATTCAAACTTTTTTTTTTCATCCAATATGAGACCATCTGTAATGCTCCAAACCTACCGTTGGTCTAATTAATGTATTAGCATATTGGTAGCAGATTAACTTGAGTCATAAGCTATTCAAACTTTTCTTTTCTATCCAATATGAGACCATTTGTAATGCTTCTAACTCACCACTGATTTAATTAATCTATTAGTAAGCTGAAACCACATGATTCTAAAAACTCGAGTGTAAATTAATTGATAGTGAATGAACAGCTATTCAAACTTTTCTTTCTCATACAATGTGAAACTATTTTTAGGGTATTATAATCTTCCTCCCTTATCGAGGGGCATTCTGTAAGGATGGCTCCACGCTATGGTAGGATTCAACCACTATCCTATGGTAGTTCTTTTCTTTTACTCACCAACTTTTCACACTCGAGTCGGATCTAATACTATTTGTAACGTTTTAAGCCCACCTGCTGATTCAATTATTCATTGGCCCATGGATAGCCCTTTTTTTTTACCCATCAACTTTTCATACTCGAGTCGTCTTGATGCTATTTGTAATGCTTTAAGCTTACCTACTTATTTACCTGCTGATTCAATTATTCATTGGCCCATGGATAGCCCTTTTTTTTTACCCATCAACTTTTCATACTCGAGTCGTCTTGATGCTATTTGTAATGCTTTAAGCTTACCTACTTATTTAATTAATCATTGACGGACTAATTAACCGTTAGCGAGTTGAAATCACGTGACTCTAAAAACTTGAGTGCAAGTTAATTAGTAGCATATGAAAAATAATTTTTAAAATATTACAGGTCAATTGCATAAGAAATAAAAAGATAATTACTAATAGTGGGATGTATACGTTGCTTTGGGCAATCCAAAGCTGCCGCATCTAGTTGGAACAAGCAAAATTTTTGGAAGGCATAACTTTTTAAACATATATCATATTTAGCAAAGCTCCATTATTTCTAATTGAAGGTTTTAGCCACCGAGTTTCAAATACAATGTTGTAAAATTCTCGGTAAAAATTTCGAAAAAAGGAAAATAAATAAAAAATATACCACTGGAACTTGCATCAAACTGATTTGCGTAATTTCTTCCATCATAAAATACCCAAGGCCAGAGTGGCAAACCTGGAAGTATGGATTCAAGAACGACCATCCCGTCCCTATGAGCACGATCGCAGTAAACAACAAAATCCCTTTAAAAAGCCCCAATAACGTGGAAGGCTACGTCCCAGTCCTCTTCACATGCCTCAGATACCATGCGCGTCTTGTCCACTGTGGTTCATGACCTCCACTTGACTTTGTGCAACTCGAGCCATAACCGACGCCTTTTTGAATGCGAGGACTGGAATGATGGAGTGGCTCATGTGGGGCACAAGAGGTTGGTGTTAAGAAAAAAATAAAGTTATTAATATTTAAATTAAATTTAACTAAGATGTGAGACACTATTCCAAGGATAAATTTTGACTTCTCGTACAGGCTGTTGGCGAGTTTATAAATTCTGCAATGAAGACGATTCATGCACGTAAAACTCAGGATGTGGAAATTTGTTAGCCAAACCTCTTTGATCTGAAGCTTATTATTTATGGGGCAAGGGCATGGCTCGTTGCAAGACAGGCGTCTTGTTAATTTACGAATCATGGGACGAGCACCGCACCTACGTCTGCGCGTTTGCAAGCCATGCGAGCCAGCACTACAGGCTTTTCCCTGCGCTGTGTCTTTTTTTTTTTTTTAAAAAAAAAAGAAAAAATTAAAACATTTTTTCTTCTAAACAATGGTTCTCCAACATACCAACATAGCGAATGAGGAAGAAGCCTTTGGATGCGAGTTTGACGTTGGATTTCCGTCGTCGCTGAGGTGGTGGCTTCCGTGACATGGAGACGGCCGCATGGCCGCCGTGCAAGTAGCCGAATTGTTCGAATAAGATCAGGTTTCACTCGGGTTTTAGAGTCGGCGATGATTTGAATGCTTTTGATCTCGTAGAGGGAGAGGCCGGGGGAGGGCAAATAGGAGGAGGAAGAGGAGGAAGTGGTGCAACAACCGTGGGTTAGGGTGGTGAAGTAGTTTTAGGATCTATTTGGATTTTGTAAGGAGAAGGAAAAGGTGAAGGATGAAGAAAGAAATAAAGGAAAGAGAAGGGAAGGGAAGAGTTGTTATATGCTCTTCTTGTTTGAAAAGAATAAAAGAAGAAAAGATGATAAATTAAATTCATCTTATTTAAATAGAGAGAAAAGAAAAGAAAGAAAAAAATTATATTTAAAAAATTATAAATATATTTTTACTATAAAAGAAATTCAAATCAATTTATAGAGATAAAGTTGAGAAGATATGATAAAAATTTTAAACTCATTTTTGTCTCTCTTTACCCATCAAATTAGAGGGTAAAAAAATTTAATTTATTGAGAGTAAATGAAGGGAAATGAGTAGCCTTTATTTTATTTTTTTTCTTTTTTCTTTTTTCTTTCTTTCAAATAAAGATCTATCAAACCATTGTCCTTCCTTCCTATCTAAGAGAATTTTTTTGAGGAAAGAGAGGAGGGTTGTGAAGCAATAGTATCTCGTTTTGTATGGTGTGGTTTTAGGGTGATCATATTGGGTGGCCTTCGATTGTTCAACATATCCATGCCAGTGCCATTGATCGAGCTCCACGCAGCCACGAAAACATTTTTGATGCCACCATGTAAAGATGAGATGCATAATGTATGCAATGTTCACGGCATGTAATTGGTCAGTAAATGGCTATGATCAACTTTGCTTATCATGAAAAAGTAATTATCTTATAATGTACAAAACATTTAATCATCAGGAATATTTGATGATATGATCACATGATTAAACATTATTATTTAGTGTATACGAATCATAATATTTCATTTTATGATTCGTAGTGACCTGATCACATTACACCACATTTTTTTTTTTGGCAAAATGAAATTTTGTTTCTCTCCAAAATCTGTAGAGAAATAAGATAAAGGGGGAAGATAATTGTGCTTACTAGTCTTTATACGTGCCCATGAAGGTTACAACAAGAAAAAGAAGTGCTGAAAATAGAATTAGATCAATAAATGGTTTTCCAAAGTTGGTGAGATAGGTGTGTGCATATGTGTGTAATTAATAAACAGTAAAGTGAACTAATAAATATCTAGTTTTTAAGAAAATCTCTATTATCTTAATAGATTGGTTTTCTTTATGTATAGCATAGCATTTGCAAAACCTAAAAATCTGGTGTAGTGTAAGCATTCCTACTCCTAAATAACCCCAAATCTATAGAAAAACCTTCTACTCTATTCAAGATGGGTTCATGAATGATGGAGTTAGACTGGAGAATTACTATTGTTGATGTCTGAATTTGATCTTCATATGCTAATAGATGAGATTGATTTTAATTTGAATGATAGAGCACCTTCTCTAATCACTGGATATGTGCTTCTATAAAAGAGAGGAAATAAGAGCTAGGAAGGTCTGAAGATTGTTTATAGAGAGATCCTTCGAAGCTTAAATCAGTTTGAGGTCTTTTAATGGAGGAAGAAGGAAGAAAGTCTCTTAGTTTGTGATATGGTGCTCTAAGGCTTTTGAGAATTAAGGATTGGATCCTTTTTACCTATAGTTTAGGACTTCTTTTATTGATATTCTAATAGGATCCTTCTTTGATTTGGCCGCTTACTGGAGGACAGCTCTGATGAACTGTGTGCTCAGATTTAGTGGTGCCTTTGGTGGAGTTTCTCTCAAATAAAATTTAAAAATTCTTCTAAGATTAGATAATTAACTTCTACTCAAAGTGGTCAATGTTTTTAGTGAGATCTATCCTCGGATTGAGTAGCAGTTTTAGTGGATGTTGCTCTTAATTAAAACTTTTTTTTTTAAGAGGACACGTATTATGATTTGATCACCCACATCAAACCACCTTGTTTCACCATGTATCACCATTATGTAGGTTAGTCAACTCATACCACATCACTTGTTCCCCATTTTTGAGGGTTGAGTTTAAGTCCATACTCAAGTCATAAAAATAGCTTGATAGTTGACTTATTTTAAGCTTTTTTTGCTCTATTGCAATGATTTGTTTACATCAGATATAGATCAACTTTGATTGAGCTCAATAACTCATGAGAATTAGTCAGTCAGGTTGGCATAGACCTCGCTTAATGACTCTCATGGGCATTGGTTAGTTTTAAAGTTTGGTCAATCTCATAATGTTGGTGTAGTGGACTTCGGCACATTTATATTTTCTTCGAGTCTTTCAAGTTGTGGCCTAAAACTTGGGAGAACTCTGTTAATTACGGTTGGCCCTGGAGGTGATTAAGGATCATCCCTAGAAGTAGTCTTTTGGATTAGTTCTATAAGTGACTAAATCCTACTTGGCTTGAATACTCTTTATTTTTTAAAGTTTTTCAAGTTGAAGCCTGAGACTCTAGAGTGAGCTTTTGTCGATCTTAAATTGGCTTAATAACTGAAGATAACTTTTACAGCAAACTTTTAAGCCAATGTCTAGGACCCTATGGAGATCTTTCATTGATCAACTCAGAAAGTTATTGAACATGACTATTTCTAAGGTTAAGTCTCTCAGGTAGGTGCCTAAGACTTAAAAGAAGCTTTATCGTTCTAGGTTGGTGCCTAAACTAAAGGAAGCTTTGTTGATCAAGGTTAGTGTCCCAACTTGAAGAAGCTTTGTTGATTGAGGTCAATACCTAAACTTAGGGAAGTATTGCTGATTGAGGTTTGTGTTTGAACCTGAGGAAGCTTTGCTGATTGAGGTTAGTGCTCAGACTTGAAAAAGCTTTCTAAAATCAGGTCTTTAAGGTCCAAGCTAGGGACTTAGGAGCTTTTAAATCAACCATACACTTAAAGCTTGTTTCGATGAGCTATTGGCTCTAGCTCTTAGTCAACAGTTTTCTCTCATTCCTATTGGCTAATAGCTACTAAAAGGTATCTCAATAGTCAATCCAAATAGGGCCATAGTCTCTCGGGCCAGAACTAAAGACTGAGTCTCTCAAGTCAACTAGGGACTCGTTAAGTCTCTTATATTGAAACTAGGGACCTTTTAAGTTTCTCAAATTGAAACTAAAGACTTGTATACCTTATAAGGTACCTTTTAATCAAGCTTTGATTAGTTTTTTATTGACCTAATTTTTGAGAAGTTTCTTATGGCCTTTGATCAATTTATCCTTTGGGTGATCAAGCCAAGGAGCGCTAGTTTAACTCAAAGCTAATCTAAGTTATTTTGATAGAGTTATCGATGATTGATGGTCAAGTGATCATGTTAAGTGCTATCACTTTCTGCCAAGTCTAAACCATGCCAGGACTTTAATGGGTCGACTTTGAGTGATCATCTTTTTTTGGGCTATCTTTTCCTTTGACAGCTCGAAGCTGATTTGCTTGTACTGATCTTAGGAGGTTAATTTTGGATTATCAATCTTTAGTCTTCAGCTTGATCGATTTTAAATCATCAGCCTTCTATTCAAGTCAGCTGATTTAGAACATTGGCCTTCTTTCTTTAGGTCGATCGATTTAAATCATCAGCCTTTTCTCTTTAAGTTAGCTAATTTTAGGTCGCTAACTGTAACACTTTAGGTTGACCAATTTCAAGTCATTAGCTATAATATTTTAAGTCGGTCAATTTTAGGTCATCAACCATCTTTATTGAGCTTATTGAACAATTTTGCCCCTACCTTAGATGTATTCTATTACTACCTCGATTCTTTAGTTCATCTCCTCCAATTGTTGATATATATGACATTGTTTTGTTGTGGGAGTCTTTGGAATGTTATGCTTATTTGATCACGACAGTCAGTCTTGAGGCTTCTCCTTAGGTCGGTCATCTTGGCATGCACCAACAGTTTGCCAGTTTTGAAGGTTTTAAGGATCTTCACCAATTTTAGGTTGAGGTTGGTCACTACCAACAACTTGATGGGTCCTTAGATTAGCTCTTGGTTAATCTTTAGAATTAGATCTTTGGAGGATTAGATTCTAAACCAAGCTGATCAGCATAATGATACAATGCATAAGGTCATTGAGCTGCTTCTAAGTTATGGGTGATGCCATTGGTGAAGGATTTGAATACATTGGATCTCTCATAGAGTTTAGGGAGCTAGCTAAGGTGTGGCTTGTGCTGACCTAGTTGTTATTTGCACCTTAATCTTTTTTCTTAGACAGCATGGATGAGTGCTCTTACTCAGTTTTTACATATGGCATCAAACCTGTTGACATTTAAATTTAGTTTACATACTCCAACAGATAAGATTGATCTTAATCTGGATGGCAGAGCATTTTTTTCAGTCACTTGATACATACTTTTGCAAGTGAGAGGAAAGAAGGTGAGAAAGGCTCGGATATTATCTCTAAAAGAGACCTTTCAATGGTCAAACCAGCCCAAGGATTTTTAAAGCAGGAAGAAGGAAGAAAGCTTCTGAGTTTTATGATACGTATGGTGCTCCAGATTTTTCAGGTTTTGAGGATTGGATTCCTTTTATCTGTTGTCTGGGACTACTTTTATTAACATTCTGATAGGATCCTTTTTTGATTTGGAACCTTACTGGAGGATAACTTTAATGAGCTATGTGCTTAGATTTAGTGATGCCTTTGGTCGAGTCTCTTCCAGATGGGATTTATAAATCCTTTCGAGATTGGGTAGTTGATCCTTACTAAAAGTGATCAGCATCTTTGGTGGGATTTATCTCAAAACTGAGTAGTGGCTTTAGTCAAAGTTGCTCTTGATTATGACTTTCTTCTTTGAGAGAACAAATGTAGCAATGTGATCATTTGCATCATGCCATTTTCTAATTTCATTATGTATCATCATCATGAAGGTTAGCTAGCTCAAACCATATCAATTATCATAGAACAATTAAATAGCGCAAAAAGATTTCATATACACTATTTGCGCAAGAGTTATCTTTGTTGTCCTGCTTGACGTTGCATAATACATTAAATTATAAATGCATATCAATATTTTGCTAGATATTTCCACCGCTGCTTGGGAGAAGTTTATATATGTGCGTGCAAATTTTTTTCCCATGCCAAAGCAACCAGACATCAAGGAATGTTGGCATGGGAGAAGTAATGAAAGAAAGTCTATATTTATGCGGGATGATCTCAATTATTTGCCTTACAATCAGTTGGCAAAGGACTCAACCTGACATAGCTCCTTCAGTAAATTGGATCGATTCTTCGTATGAGTCTAAAACCTTAGTTGCTAGCTGTCTTCTCCTACAAGTAATGACGCATTTGCTTTCCCAATCCTTAAAAATATTTGATCCAAAAGAAAGGGGGTTCCTTCGAAAAGCTCCAATCCCCTCTGGCATTATTTTAATATGGCGTATCCTGCGGAACTATGATTACTATTGTCCTTAATTATTTTACATTGTTCTTCAAGCTAGCCACATAAACAATCTCAACTCGGTTCAAGAGCCTCGAACTCAGCTTGAATCACTCGATAATAGGCTTAAATTTACTTAAAAAATGGCTGGTGAAATGATCTTTCCCTCAAATGAAGGCATGAAATGCTACCCTTTCTTGAACTTTGTGAATAATTAGAGATTAGGCCCTTGACTCGGGATAATACATCACTAAGTCACCAAGATAAAAGATTAATGATAATGGAATGTTGCGTTCACTTAATCGTTTCGATCACGATCTGAAACTTTTTGGTGGTGAACATCTGTTATAATTTTATACTCCAATGCATACATCATGGTGACCAGGTGTCGCCACGGCGACGCGTCAAGGTCGTCTTGCCACGCTCAAAGAATATAATAATGGATATTTTATTTCATCCTCATCCTCGTCCAAGCCAATAAATAAAGATTTTTAAAGCTGAAAGCATGCAAAAAGGCTTCTTAGATTTGCTATGTGGTGAGGCTCCATAGGTCTTGTGGGATCTATCAGGGAACAACAACCACCCACCATTTCTCACCATATCTATGGCGTACCTCCTCTTTTTTCTCTCTTGATGAGGTGTTGTCCCTCGAAGGCCTACGCCTCCATAAAAGATCTCAAAGGTTCGAAGGTACGTGGATGTAGGGTTAGTGGTCCGTACTTGTATTTAATATGAACCAAGGATCTAGATTATGTCATTAGGACACGGCAGGCCTTTGGTTTGATTCTCGGAACGAGCCATGCTTATCTTTCCAAGAGTAGCCTCCTATATGCTCGATGTATGTCACAATTGGTGCAATTCAACCAGCTAGAGTTTGTCCGGCTGCTTAGATATGCTTTACAACGAGGAATGGCTCAGTGATAGCATGAGGCTAAGAAACTAAATTTCTAATGACTCTTTCTTTTTCTTCAAAAGAATAAAAATATATATATAAATTTTAAACTTTTCAATTAAGAACGCACGGCGTGTAGCATTAGGTACATGCTACCATGTCTTGAGGTGCTTTGATATGTGACATATAGGATCATCAATTTTATTGATTAAGAGTGCTTTATATGTGGAATTAGGTGCATACTACGATGTATCTAAATGGTTCAATATGCTATATATATATATATATATATATATATTGACTATGAGCATGAGAGTCCAACTCTTCAAATTATTAAGGAATAATAATAATTAGAAGATAGCAGAAGAAATATACAAGATAAGTTAATACATGTTTAATGAAGATTTCAGTGACTCATGAGCCCCAATAACCTTCCCCAAAGCAATACAACCATTAGATTTGAAAGAGAAGAGGATTTTCTAGAAATAGCTAACAAGGAGAAGGATTCAGGAAAGAAGATTTTTCTTTCCTTCTAAAGATGCCACTATAAAGTGAGACTCAATTGATCCCAAGTTAGTCTCCATGAACTTGGAATCTATCTCTTCCTCCAAAACATCAAAAAGTGGTAAAGATTCTGAAGGTTCAAGCTGATGTGTAGTCGATCACAAAGGGCAGATCATATTTTCTTTAAAGAAGGTATGGTAAGAATAGGTAGAAGATCATCTCAGAAGAAGCATTACAAAATGGGCAACCTATGCTCACAAACAAACGTCTTTTTGGAAGTATCTACTCACTTCAATATGCTACAAGTAGAATAATTAAAATTTTAACCAAGAAAACATTGTTGATGTTCAAAGTTAATAAGAAATGAATGGGTAAAATGACCTATGACAACTTATTACAAGTGCTCGATAGAATGCACAAAAAAAAACTTTCCATTCATTCTATACTCGAACAAAAGTTAACATAATATAAGAAGCACCTTAAAGGATATATGATATATACCTAGATTGATGATCACTACTTTCATGAAATCTAGGTTTAGATTCATATTAGGGTACTTCTCAAATCCCAACTATGTTTTATTTAGTGATCATGCCTATATTTTTGATTGAATTTTATTGGTCATATGTTTACATTTATCATATTTCTTAAGAGAAATTATGCCATTTTTCATCATAAAATTTGCATTTCTATTTGAGCCGTTATATTTGAAAAGATGGCACAGGTTATTCTTCTGTAAGACAAACTAAAGAGTGGCATCGACATCAAGACCTACTTTGATTAGGCCTGTTTTTGGTCCTTAATTTGACTAAGGCCTGCCTTAGCTCTTGCTTTTAGGTCTAACGGTGGGGATCCAGATTAATTTTTAGAAAAAACCAAGATCAGTGGGATTGGCTATGTAAATTACCTCATTGGAAGATTCTCAATAAATATTATCTTTCAATGTTGAGTACAGAAGTTCGGCTAATACTAGCAGAAAGATGGCTCCTTAACTTTGCAGCGTTGTCACATTAGAAGCATCAGTGGCCTTCCACAAAGAAGCTGAATTCATGACGTCCCGAGTTAGCATGGAAATTTCCTCGGTCAAGCTTGTTGCACGACGACGCGGAGCACTATGAGCTTGATACCTAAGTTTTTCAAAATGGCTTGACCGTAATATGGCGTCTTTGTACACCAAAAGCAGAGGGTCCGTGTGGGCCACGATACTGAGATGGTTTGAACCGATGTCGTCTTGGGTTGACTCTTCGTCAACTTAGCCAACACGTTATGGTGGTTCAAATCTAGGCCACTAGTTGACCTGAAACGCCAACCCAAGGGTAGTAATATGGTTAATGCCAATTGACTCCTGTGCATCGAGTCCAGTACCTACCAACCGTCCTAGCCCTAGGATAAAAAGTCAATTAGCACTAATCCACTAAATATTTAAATAGATCTCCATTGCAATGATGAAGTTAAAACATCAAACTTGGTACTCAATGCCAGCAATTACAACCCTTTCTTCTGGATTTCAAAGTGTAATTTTTTCTTTCTTGGCTGCAACAGTGTTGCCAGAACGTAGAAAAGATCAAAGAGGACCAATATTAATTATTTAATAATTACTGGATAGTGGTTGCAGTGGTGTGAATTACGTGGTACACATGGCACGAGGTTGAAAGAACTAAATTAGAGGCGTTTGAGCACCTTAAGAATATTGTGAAAAGATGATGGCCTTTAAGTAAATTGCTTCCCCTCATTGCAAATTAGTGTGAAGGAGTTGCTTTTGATGGGGACGCGACACGGATGATAGGTATCCTTTAAGTAAATTGCTCCCCTCATTGCAAATTAGTGTGAAGGAGTTGCTTTTGATGGGGACGTTAACACGGATGATAGGTATATATAAGAAACCACGCTAGCAAAAACCACTGTCTCACTGACCGGGAGACAGCCTATGAGTAGAGAGTAGTTCTTTAGGGAATGGTTGGGGCCATGGAGGGGCAGCTCGGTTGGGGCTCTCTGGAAAACGGGTGGAGGAAAGGTCCATGGACTGCCCAAGAGGATAAGATCCTCATCGACCACGTCAACCAGCATGGTGAAGGAAGATGGAACTCTGTCTCCAAGCTAACAGGTAATGCCTTCATAGCTTGTTGCATTGTTATGCCTTCATGATCTTAGCTTTGATGCAAGCTATTCTTCTTGGTTTTGTGTTATAGGGCTTAAAAGGAGTGGCAAGAGTTGCAGGCTAAGGTGGGTGAACTACCTAAGGCCTGATCTCAAGAGAGGGAAAATAACTCCCCATGAGGAGAACATCATTCTTGAGCTGCATGCTTTGTGGGGAAACAGGTGACAGTCCATTGCTTCATGAGAAATTATTCTTTCTTCTACTGTTTCCTTCACAAAATTTTCATCGAGTTCTTCGTATACTAACATCCATGCATGGTATGATATATATATATATATATATATATATATATAAAGGTGGTCCACAATCGCTCGGAACCTCCCTGGGAGGACTGACAACGAGATCAAGAACTACTGGAGGACTCATTTCAAGAAGAGCAAGCCCTCGAAGAACATCGAGAGGGCGAGAGCTCGGTTTCTGAGGCAGCAGCAGGAGCAACAGAAGCTGAAAGAGGAGCAACACCGAGTGGAGCAGCAGCAAGCTGACATGAGAGGGATCATGACCCAAGTGGAGGAAGCAACACTCGCACAGGAGATGCAGGAGATGGCCTACATGAACTATATTCTTCAAGGGGGTGGTTGTGTTATTGGTGGTCCTGCTGCTGCTGCTGGTGGTGGTGGTGGTGGTGGTGGTAGCGTCTCTTTAAGTGATGGCTCGAGCGAGGAAGAGTCATGGGGGAGCCTGTGGAACCTCGATGACGTACATGATGATGGAGACGGCGTGCGTCGTGGCGGTTTAACACTTCAAGATCAAGTACTTACTTTCTACTGAGGGGAATATCTGGTAGCTCTCCACAAGAGAGGGGGCGAGAGAGATAAGAGTGGAGGGTTAAATATGCGGTGAGTTGGTGGATAAGGATGCAAGCAATCCACTTTGAGTACCCCTATATTATCATCTCTTGAAACTCTACTTTGTGATGCTCCGCTTTCCCAATCCTCCTTTCTGTGACTTTTATCAGATGGAAGTATAAATAATATTATATGTGAAGGAGCCCATTACCCCTCGATCCTATTGGAAATTAAATAAGTGATTTGCATCTCTTTCTCTCTCTCTCTCTCTCTCTCTCATGTTACTCCCACTACCAAGCATCTAATCATCCGTGTTGCTGAGTTTTTAAGAAAGGCGCACCGAAAGATATATTATATTTTCGCGCATGGCAGTGGTAGATATCCTCTTATGATGCATATGCCTTATGCTGGACAAGGATCCCATCGTTATCAGAGAATAAATCTCTAACCAGTACTAGCACAAGCTACTTGTATAGTTCCAAACTGATATAGGAAAATAGAAAACAAAGTGATTGGAGCTAAAAATGAGAGGTGTTGATTAAATATCCTAATAACTCCGAATACTGATAAATCATCTGTTTTAATTCAAAATAAAAATTACATGTAACGAAATTATCAGCTGTTATAAGATCTTTTTGGGAGACAGGGAGGTCGACCCATCTTAACTCTAATGTGTTTTACTTAATAAAGTCCTTTCTGAAACTATTCTAGCCATGAGAAGATTGTTGGATTCATTGCACTGCTATGAGCAGTGGTGGTTCTGGAGGTGATTCATCGTAGTATATTCATGTTACCAAGGTTGCAGTGTTTTGGCCATGCTCATTATTACAAAAGAGTCTAGAATCATTTATTTTTTTAACTTAATAAAAGACTCATGAGCTGGCCTGCTCAATAGAAGCTCAATTTAGCTCGTTCGATTCAAAGAACTTGACTCAAAGAGCCAAGCCAAAGCAATTTGGGCTTGCAAGGTAACGAAACACCCAACTCAACTTGATAACAAAGCTCAGAAAAGCTTATTTAATTTCAGTTTTCAAGCTTGAATACCCCTTCCATGTAGCCAGCCGAGCCTAAGCGGTTCAGTGCTCGGCTTGGCTCTGCTCAATTACATCCGTAGTCGTAGATAGCGGTCTCCCTTAGCCTGGTAAACAAATTAAAAGTAAAACCGGGTAACGTTTTGCCACTTAACCTTGAATTTTCTAGCCAAACTATCCTTGTCATCCTGACCATTGGACGTGTTTGATGTGTTTGGCTTAGAATAATAATATCTTGTAGGTGACTATTCCCGAAAATATCTGGGATAGATAAGGAGGAGAACATCTTACATCTTGATGGGACAAGGAAAGCACTATAAATAAAATATTTCAATTAGGTAATTCTCCAAGAATGGAGACCGAACCTTTTTTTTTTTTTTTTTTTTTTTTTTTTTACCCCTTCAACGTGATTAACGTTGGCATGCGTCTAAAATCTGGGGTTGCTTCGCCGGGTTCACTTGGTAGTCGAACATGATATATTTTATCCAGTTTATGACCCACGTAATGGTTTGTGGCATTTTGTTATTGGTTCAAATAAGATTGACAAAGTTGGGCCATTGATGATTATTGGATTGAGCCTATAAATTTCTCTGAATAAAATTTTAATATTTAAATTTTCAAATTTTTTATATTGTGGCAGAAAAATTTTGGAGACAACTCAGGCTGAATCCTATGGATTGATTCAAGAAAGATTCGAGCTGAATTAGATTCAAAACACTATTATGTTGATGTTAGCTAGGCATAGATAGGAGGTTTTAGTATCTTGTTGAGAGGCTTATGTTGCCAGTTGAGGCATGTTCTCTTTGTTTCATGTCATTAACTGGAGGGCTCGGTATAGGGACCGGACTTGATAAGAGTGAATAAATGGATCATTGTACGAAAGATTAAGGGTGAAAACTACGCTGTAAACTTGAAAGAGATCAAGATATATTTATATATATAATTTTTCTTTGGATAAAAATAAGAGGTTAAACCCATCACATTCTAGAAAAACTAGATCAATTATGCTCACATTAGTGAAGAAACAGTCTTAGACGTCATATATTTGGCAATCGACTTTTTCTTGCTAATTAAAACTTAGGTGCAATTTTTTGAGTAGGATGGTGACATATCAGTTATGCAAATACTCAAAAGAATTATATCTAAGTTTTGTACAGTTATATTTGAGAATCTTTTTTTTTTTTTTTTAGAAAAACATGATCAATCATTTAAGAGTTTTGGATGCTGCAATATAAACCGTATTGCTTTTGATTTGATCTTGCACAACAATTTCTGAGTTCAAAACATAAATCCAATCATACTACATGCTTTTCCTGTTAAAATTTGTGGTTGGTCACGCAGAAAATTCTATTAAAAAGATGGAACAAATTTCACGATATGCGCTAATTTATTTTATATTTTATAGAAAATAAATCTTTTCATAGATTCATTTTGCACACGCGAAACAGACCCGTGGATGGATAAAGGCTTATCCTAATCTTTTACATTAAATTATATCTATCCATCCGGAAGGAAGTATAAAATATATCAGGAAACAAACGATAACACTGCCAGATTAAAGCACGGCAATCATCAAAAGGAGAAACAAAACCAGCGGACGTGACCCACAACTCACGTGCATCACCTTTAGGTGATCTTTTAACCCCAATCCCAAACGCAATTCGGTGCCCCAAAAGAGCATAACAAGCTTAGTAAAGAAGAGGAAGTTAGGTTATATTTGATTTTTGAAAATATTTTTTTATTTTTTCTTTTTTTCAGGAAAATAATTTTTTTTAAGTTTTTTTATTTTTTTTAAATGTGGTTGTTAGGTGTACAGGAAAAAAAAATTAAAGAAACATCATTCTTTTATTGAAAAAATATTGTTCATTCTTATATTTTTAAGTTTTTTTGACTTTTATTTTCTATTCTTCTTTTATTTCGATAGAAAAGAATAAGAATATCTTTAAATTATTTTTATTTTTTTATTATTTTAAAGTTATATTTTTTGTAAAACTTTTTTTTTTTTTGGATCATCAAACATATTTTCACAAAAAAATTTTATTTTTTATGAAAGTAAAAATAAAAAAAGAGTTGTTTTTGAAAATCAAATACCTTCTTAAGATCTCTGGTTTATGCATTGGTTTCATAGTCTCGTTTTTTTTTTTTTGTTTTTCCATTATATTGGCAAGTTGATCTTGTAGCTTATTTGAAGCGAGTAGTTTGTTGTTGTATAGTTGTTGAATTTGATAATGTGAGGATGGCTCGAATAATAGGGAGGAACTTACTAGCATTGCTAATGTTTTTGAACCTCTCGTGACGTTTATCATAATGGTTGGGAGTTTGCCAGCTCGAACCTCAATTACTTCATCAATTGTCAGACTAATTGTTCTTGTAAAGCTTGTTTTTCTTTGCTTTTTGTTCATGATGGAAATAGCACAAACGAGTTAACCTGATGAACTTTCGTATTTGCAGTCACGTATCTGGTTCTCGTACTTCACACGTCTCATTTTGATTCACACTCACATGAAGACCCTTCATTCATTAATGGCAAATGTAGAGATTATTCGAGAGAGAGAGAGAGAGAGAGAGTTTATTCTCTATTCTTTTTTTTCCGTGGCTCTCATGGGTGGTTGCTGATTCGAGAGGGAGGGCCGGCATTAAAGCCAGCCTCCCCTGATACCTTGGTTCCTTCCTCGCTGTTGCCATAATTGGCCGTCCTCACTGCTTTGGGAGTTGCCACTCGGCCTCTCCCTTACCTGGGCATGAGGACTTGGCTAGTGGGGGATCCATCCTGGTAGCCTGCGGTTTGAATCCCATGCGCACAGATCACGCATAGAACCAATCAATAAATTGAGAGATGGGAAACAAAGCATAATGCCTCTGATACCAATGAAAGAAATAGTGTGGACAAGTTACCTAAATAAAAAAGTTCACAATCAAAGAGCTTCACTTCTATAGTCATATATCTGCTCCCTGTACTTCATGCTCGCGTCCCTCATGATCTTTGACTGTCAGAATCATCAGAAGAAAAATGACTACAAGAGTCTTCTTTAAATTCACACTCACATCATCATTAGCCATGAATGTGAAGGTTTTTTGTTTTTTTTTTAATAAAAGCAGAAGGAAGGCCTAAGCCTCAGAAACAAAATATTTTGAACATCCGCTCTAGTTAATTGATTCAAAAAAAAACGAAAAAAAGCAGTCCCAACACCTACTACTATTCTAAAACTGTTAAACATATATCTTAATGAAAGTCTTTTCTTCTTCTTCTTCTTCTTTTTTTTTTTGTTTTTTTTTTTTGGGCTACCAACTCAACCATAAGTAAAGATGAACTTTCTCTCGTGTGTACATTGACTTGGTCAAAATAAGGTCATCCGCGCCAACGTCCCCTTCGTCTGGTTCTTTATTTCTTCTTTTTATATGCTATCTCCTAGTCTTTATGCCAGACTGCTTTTTATCAGTGACCAAAACAAAAAAAAAAAAAAAAAAAAGTTGAGCGACGACAAATATTGGGAAGAACTGAGGATTTCACCTACATTCTTTTAACGTCATCATGACACTGACGTAAAGTAATGGGTGGAAATTTTCTCATTTCATTAGCATGGAAATGCAACAATGAATCAGGATGCATCCATGCGTGCGTGGATGAAATTCCCTTTAATTTTCATCTCGAGTGGCGATCTAAAGATTTTCTTCGACAACATTGATCTAAGATAGGATTATAGAATTTCTATAAAACAAATAGAAGAGGTCCCAAGATTTTTTCATAAAAATTAGACCATGGATCTTTAAGTCCACATAGATGTCAAGGAAGAGAAAATAATAATATAAAGAGAAATCTAAGCCCTTCGAATTGCTTTTATACCTGTGTCGAGTCTTTTACGGAGATGAAAAAAATTTTCTTGATTTAGTCTACTTGATAGTTAAATATACTCAACTTTTTGACATTTGCAACACCTTTGATAAAGTGTTTCTATCAGAAACTTACTCTTTAAACTGCAACATGCCATGCTGTGTAACTAATATTTATATCAACTCAAATAAGATTTAATTATCAAATGAATTATATGAATCGTATTATATTCAAGTTTAGATTTTTGATATGATTAATAGATGAATTGTATTTGAATTGATTTATTTGCTATTATATTCTTAAGTTGACATGATCCGACCTATTTACATGATTTGCCACTCCTACTCCTATCTGGGAGTTAAACCAGACCAGAAGGAACCCGGGTCTTTGTTAGCTAGTGGTTTTTATTTAGGCAGCTAGCTAGGAAGTGAGGAGGAGGCAAAATGGCTCCTCTAATCGTTTTGTTTTTTTGGCTTCAGGGTTTTAATCTCCTCGTTTCATGCATTACATGCATGGTTTTAGTAGTGTGAATTAGAGATGCGTGCCTCCTGTTATTCTTCTTCCTGTGCTTGCAAAGTTGCAGGATGGCTGTTGGCACGCCAGGTGGTAGATTTAAGCAGTTCACCATGAGGATGGGCCTTTTTTTTGGACCGTTGGTGACATCGAATTGGAAGCCCAAAAAGCTTGGCACAACCACAAAGGTTACATTTGGGTGCCACGTTTAGATCAATTAGGTCTATATTTTGCATTTGAGACGCTGCTCATCTATCAGTTGGGTCCAGTCAAGGTTCAGGTACATATGAATTTTGTAAGTAGTTTTGTTTGTTTTTTTTTTTATTAACAAATAGTTGTTACACGACTATACGTATCGTTCTAGAGGAGACGGGTAAGTTGTTTTGATTATAGTGGGCCTATAGGTTGGATGGGGATGGAGAAGAAGGGAAAGAACAAAAGAGATAACAACGTATGAAGGGGGAACAAAAGGGGGAGAGAGATGGTAGTTGGATGGAGATTGATGATGGAGCAGCAGTGAAGTCTCCCTCTCTTTTTAATTATAATGGCCGATTTAAGCTATGAGAAAATGTAGCCCCTTGTGTATCGTCAGCCTCAACGCCCGTGTCAAATCTGGAGGAAAAGCTTCGATGACAGCAGAGATATTTCACAAGCAGCAATGGGTGGCAACGATTAATTTTGGAAGTCTCAAACTTTTGCTCTCTTGATGAGAGGAATTTAATTATTGAATTCATGGAAAAAGAAATCTTGATGGGTTATTATGAAATTTATTGCATCGCCATACAAGTTATATATATATATATATAATGTAGGTTTGGATACATTTCAAGAATGGAGAAAATAATTGGATCCTAAACTTGATTATATTCGAATGTAACCAAGTCTACCCCTTCTCTTTCTCTATATAATTGTATTCATTTATAGCCAAGCCTCAGATTCAGTCATCCTTTTCATCTTAGAATCCATATGGAACTTAAAGCCATTTTTATTTTACCACCTTTGGAATTCATCCATGTGGATCTAAGAATAAAAATTATAACTTCTTAACGATTTTATCACAACCACGTCATCTAAATTGACTAATTAAAAGGTATTCTTTAAGCTTCTTGATTTGATATAAGTACTTATAATTTCTTCAGTATATAATCAATACGAGACTAAGATACTTACCAGCATGCTCTCATATACTCTTTCTATTTAAGGTTTGGTGTTTTCATCAGGCAAGGTTCATATTTAAATCTACATCTAAATTCAATTACAAACACATAAAATCCATTTGTCCCTTAATCCATATATGCCATAAGCTAAATCTGCTATAATATCATTTGCCACAACTCATGATCTCATTTAAAAATGATAGTCAGAAAATATTATTTAATTTTTTAATCTTTCATAAATATCTAAAATTTTCTCTATATAAGAGACATACAGGACTAAAAGTTTGTCTCAATAATAAAAGTTTGCCTATGGTAAATGACTTTCAATGTTAATTTATGACATGAAATATATCTAATCTCTAGAGATGACCAAGGTCAATTTTGTTTTCATTTTGCTCATGTAAATATGGGAATCTATTTTAAAAATACTACGGCTCATCTCGCATCTTCTATCGTATATAAAATGAAAGAGCTTATAGCCTAGACAAGAACAAAGAGTACTCGCATAGATCACAAAAAGGACCCTCAGTTTTTTGAAGTAAATTAGGCATGTGATTAATGTCCAATTATTGCCATGTTGATAAGAATCCGGGCAATAAGGAGATCAAGGACATCATCACTTTATGTCAAGCACTCTCCTAGAAATAAAATAAAGCATCACCTACTCCATTGGTCTTGAAAAATTTTAGATGCTTAAATCGCGGGTCATAGGGATTAGTTGAATGATAACTAGGGTCGTGACAGATCCCCATGTACACTGAACCAATTACCAAGTGCAATGGTTCTTTGAATGAAACAATGACGGCAGAGGCAGTCTTTTTTGACCTAGCATCGCTAAACTAGGGGACTTTTTTATGTTTTGTATAAGGATTGGGTACGATGCTCCATCATTATTTTTAAAACTATCTTAATCATCCATTAAAACAAAATTATTTATGATATTTTGATAAGCGAATCAGTTACTTAGGTTAATCAGTTTTTTTTTTTTTTCTTTTCTAATAAACCTTTTTTTTACTTTACGCATACCCTTTATTTTAACTTTTTTAAGAGCCAAACCTCATTCTCTTCCTTCACGATCTAATGAAATTCACCCATCCGAGGAGCTTGGAACCTTATTCATCGAACTTGTCTCCTTTTCTAGGTGTGTAGAGCTTTACTTGGTCATCTCTGCCTTCCCTCATTCCTTGCAACCCCAAACAACACCCTCAAACCGATAGATTTCTTCAAGATTTTGAAAGTAAAAGGTTCTCTGTTTTGACTTGAAACAAAAAGAATTTTTATTTTGGTTTTGTTTTAACTCTTGAAGCGTTGGTAGAGAAATTCATTCCATTTCTTTAAGCACGAACTAAGAATTCCATATACATCCCTTGGAGACAACCTCCAGTACCATATCTCCTACCACCGTATCATTATGGTTACATCTTATAGCAAAAATCTTTTCACTTTGATTTATTTATATATACCAGCTATGCGCTTTATGATACAACCGGTTACCTTCTCATTAAGTCTGATACATTAAAAATAAATCAAATGATAAAGAAAAAATTATATAATAAAACATGAAAGATGAATTTATAATATTTTAAAATAGAGCCCATATTTACATGAGCAAAATAAAAATAAAAATAAAAGACCATAAGTATTTATATATATATATATATATATATATATTGCTTTTACTCGATCAATTTCAGATGTCATTGTTTCAGGTCATCCACCGCATGCTGAACTGCTGAGGTGCCCTAATCCGCCAACCTGGGCGGTGTTGAGAGAATCTCCAAAGTATGACACAGAGGTTGTAAGGCTGAGAAGAAGCTGTTACACGTTTGTCAACATTCCTTCCTGGTGTTGATAGCCGGTGAAGTCGGCAGATCCATTGCGATTACAACGCCACTCGCCTGCAGCGTTTAGGGACCCCTTTCTCCCGTCACCGCGGCCGGAACGACTCTTCGGTCAATTCCTCGCTGTCCCAACCTATGAATAAAGCGGTGATATTATTGGCCGTCTACCGGCGCGCCTAACATAAACAAACTGGTCCAGTCCTAGATCTCGTGGCTACCTACTGTCTTTATTGTCTTATTAGATTATTTAAATGGCTTCTGTATTACCGTGATGGTATTGAGTCTTACAAGGAAAAAATTAAAAAAAAAATAGTTAGGAGATATTATTTGCATTAATTTTATATAAGCTTATATGCATAGCCGAGTGAGTTATTATAAATAGCATTAAAATAGACTTAATTCATAGCTTTTATGAAATATAGAAGATTTGCTGTTGGAATTAGATTTAAGTTAAACCTTTAATCTGTTGAGAATGTTAGGATTAAAACTAAAAGAGTATGTAAAAGTTTATAATAGCATGTGTTTAGTCTGATATTAATTATATATTAAAAAAAATTATATATATATATATAATTAAAAAATTTTAATAATATTTTATAACTAGTATTTTGAGTTAGCTTGGGTCAGGCATGAATCCATATGCATTTGAGGGTAGGCAATTGCCCTCCTCAAATTTTGTAAAATTTGAAAGAAGTCATTGGCAGTGCTCCAGAGCCTGTGCTTTGGGTTGTGTGAATATGTACCTATGAACATGGGTTGGTCATGATTCGTCAAGGTTGTTTGTGAGTACTGACATTAGTTTGAAAATTTCTTTTACGTAATGCAACCTCTTTTTTTTTTTTATCCACAACCCATGTCGAGTCCCCAGCGTCTATGATATCTTTAAATACTATTCTTTTTAATAGTTGAATGGCCAATATACCCTTTTATCTTAGTTTAATCTTTAATGAGTGATGTAGCAGTCCAAATAACTCTCTCTCTCTCTCTCTCTCTCTTTAACATTAGATTAATATCAATGTACTATTTTTCAACTATAAAAATTCCAGACTGGTTGGCTTCGTATGACTAGTTATAGCCACTTACCATAATTTTAATTGATCACAGAACCCAATTTTAACAAACCCAATTTTCCCTCTTGTTTTATTCTAATCAACAACAACCAACTTCTTCATCACTCTGCCATTCACTAACTGAATAATTATGTGCATCAGTATTCAGTTCCCTTGCTAGGTCTTGTAAAGGCCTCTTTGTTAACAGTATTGAGATATAAGAATGATTGGACATAAGCTAACTTGCTTTATAAGATAAAAAATTGAACATGGCCATGTAAAACGCAAAAATTTGATGTTCATGAACAAATCCTTGTATTCATTAGATTTCCAAAAAAACTTGAAATATATAAAATGTTCTCCTTAATGCTGCCACCATCAAAGTTTCTTCGATTCCTAAGTCACTGTTCAAGAGTTTATTTTATAGTTCATCAAGGTGTGCTGCACATGATATATTTATATTTACTGAAAAGGTTCAGATTAAATACTGAAGCACAAGATTCACTGACATGTTAAAAGACTGTTGTGAAGTCATTAAAAGAAGAGGGCATCCACCTTAAGACCAATGTATCAAACATTATTCTATATTCTACTTGGTTCACCACTCCCCCCGCACAAAAAAAAAAAAAAAAAAAAAAAAAAGCTACTTGGATGAAATTATTATTCCTGCTGTACAAAGGATTTGATTTGTTAATAGCTCGCACACGCAACAAAAATGATTCACTAGGTAACTAAGAAGTCATTAAAAAAGAAAGAGAAGATCTCTATGGTAGTATACAAGTATAACAACAATAGTCTTCTTGAATTTTCTAAGATCCTCACATGAAGCCCAGGCATGGGGCATCTTGCTATTTCCCATGTGCTTACAAGATTAAAGTTGGTGAACTTTTGTAGTGGGCTTCGCTGGCCACACCAACAATGAATGGTGAAGGGTCCTCTGCCTTCTGGATTAGAGCTACATATTCCACCTTCCTTCCAAGAGTCTTCCTATCAGGATTCTATTCCCATTTTCATGAGACCAATGCCTTTGTACCCTATGGCCACAATGCAAATTGGACCCATTTAGCCCTTCAATCATCAATGGGTATATCCAGAATATCCCAACAAAAGATCAAGGATCATGGTACTGAAGAATCACTTCATCAGTGGTGCAATTCATATCAACTTACATGAAAATTCCAAATTGCAGCTCAAGAAAAGAAGAAAGAAGTCCCTTAATGTGCCACAGTTTCACCTTTGTCCTAGCATCTCTCATTAGATATTCTCTCTGTAAGTTGATATATACCTAAAGGATTATTCCTCACAAGCAAGTGAGAAAGAATAGAATCAAGCCTTGGATAAACTGCACAGAGGAATATGGTATCAGCAAAGCACTGTCTGTCTTTATTCAGCATGTGGAATAGGCTCTGCATATGCTTCTAGGGAAACTTCATATGGTTGTACCTTCACCAGATAAGCAGAGACAGAGGTTGCAGCACCTTCTTTTAAGGCACAAATTTTATGCTCAAAGTGTTCTTTTCAATTAAAGTGTCCTGCAAGTATGAGGCAAAAGAAATATTTGCTTGAGCTGAAAAAGGCATGTAATCTTTTATCCTGTTCTCTGGTGAAATGAATTGATGAGCCCGGTCCATCCTTCTGAAAAGAAAGAGGAGAAAAGAAAAGAAAAGAAAAGAAAAGAAAATCTTTATTCTTCTATGACACTTTGATAACACAAGGGACCAGTAGTTGGGTTCTATGTTGAATTCTTTCCTCTCATGTGGAGTCTCAGTTTTGGAGCAACCAGGTAGCAGAATTGCACAAAGGAAAACAAGGAAGCTGATGTTAAAATTTTTCATTAATGTCACTGGTAGGACGCATGTGGATGGGCCCAACCACCTGTCCATTGTTTCCTCAGATCACCACTTTCATCCACAAGACAGCATTCTCCCAGCTGTATTGATCTAAGCTTACAATTTGACTTGTAAACTGATTTATATATATATTTTAATTGAATTATGAGCCAATAAAACCTTTTGCATGGCACAGTTTGCCTTCTAAGACAAACCAAAGCAATTAATGTAACTCAGTATTTATGTCTCTCAATGAGTGAAGGGAGGGGTAGTAGTGAGTTGAGTAAACCTCTTCAAACAGCAGCTTGAGGAGAAGCCATTTCTTTGTTGTGTCAGATTTGAACCATGCAAGCAGATTAGCAGTTGTGAGCTGATCTAATTATGTTGAGATTTAATTAGGTTCATATGAATCAGACCTTCAAGGCCAGCTTCTTTGGCTTCCAGGATCTGCAACTTGAGGAGAAGCCATTTCTTTTGCATAATGCTAGATGATCATGGCATGTGACTTTGTGATATCACATTAGTAGCCCTGCTGCATTCTAAACTTCTACATACATCAGCATCATAGAGACACACAAGAATTCATGAGATCATATTTTGTTTACAAGTAGATAGTTGAGTGATTCCAAGTTTGTGCTAGGGATACTTGCGAGATCACAAGAAAAGGGGGAAAGTTAACCGAGCTATGAGTAAGATTTCGATAATGAAAATCCCAAATAATGAACCTTTTGGAGGTTATTATTTTTTTATTATAAAGGATTTGGCATTGAAGTAGATTTATTTGGAAATTATAAAATCATGTTTGTCATTATAATTTGTTGTAATGAGAAATAATAGATAATGGATGAAAAATAATGGAATCATTTTGATCATGCCATTTGCTGAATATGAATATTTTTTTATCTAGCATAAAGATTTAAATTTGGAATATATATATATATATTATTTTCACACGTGTTCATCTATCAAACCAAATGTGTGGCACGCGTAGGTTTAATATACAATAATTCCTCTTTTGGCAATGCAATTCATATAAAATATCAATTCTCATAATTTATGTAATGCTACCTAACTAAAATACATGCAACTATGATACATAACTTGTAGTGCTTATTTGCTTATAAGGTTTAATAGGGGGGAATGAGGAACAATTTTTGAATATTGACTATGTTTCTTTATGACATAACTATATGAATACATAACTTCATGTGGTAGTGTTATGGAGGTATGGTAGCTATAACATTAATTTTGTTTAACAACCTATTTATATAATCGAATGGGATTAGGGTAGATTTTCTATTGGAGATATGAATTGACAAATGATTTAGATATGGCCCATATCAACCCAACATCCTCCCTGGCTTGTAGAGGTCTTTTTCTTCCTCCCACAACATTTAGGCTAAGGGGTGTTGGATTGATATGGAATGGAACATGCCTAAATAGGCTGCCCAATTGGCAAATTTAGCATGAAATGTAGTCCAATATTGCCACTTATCCCAACAAGCCCAAAAATGGAGATGATCGAATGACATCGAGTTTGTGCTGGATATATTTACAAGACCCTAATAGGATAAATTGCTCGGTCTATATCTAGGGTTTTGATGAGAGCAAAATCTTCAAGTAATAAACCCTGCTGAAGACTATTATTTTTCAATCATTTCATGTTTAGGCTAGTACTTGTAAAATAAAAGGCCAACTATTAGCAACGCTTATAAGCATGGCGGATAGCTTAAAAAAAAATACCACAAATATTTTTAATGACACTTTTGTAGTATTTTTTAATATACTGCTTTAAATAGTGAAAGTAATAAATTATTAATATTTTTAATAATTACTAATAAATTTTATAATTAATTATTGATATTTATTGTAAGTGCTATGTAAAAAAAATAAAAAATAAAAATATTTTTAACCATATCCTTCTATTTAGGAGGAACCACTTTACCATCATACTACCATCAAACTTTCTTCTATTTTTTTTGTAAAATTTTATATTCCACATGAGACTCAAACTCTCATCTTCTTAATTAACTAAAAACCATTTTACCATCATATCACTATCAAACTTTATCAAAATAATAAGTTTTATCATATCTATTCTTATTTGTTTTACAAAATAAACTCATTGTTGCTATAATTCATGTTTCAATAATTATTTTTGATAAAAATATAATACTTTTCTTTCATTAAAAATGAAATAAAAATTCATTTGATTCTTTATGTTATTTTAAAACCATTTTATTTCAATATTTAAAAATTATTGAAAACTTCAAAATATTCTTATATTCGTATACAATTTTTTCTTACAAGTTATTTAAAAAATAATTTCATTTACATTGCAATTAAAGGGTAAAAGTGATATTTAATATGCAAATCTAAATAATTTATATTTTTAATATATTTCTACAACAAACTCTAGTTGGATCAATAATGAAACAGCTTAGCTAAATTAGCTAGAAAATAAGATAAGTTAAAAGCTAGGAACCAACTATTATCATAAATGCTAAGAAAAATATTATTTTTTGATTTTTTTTAAAATATAACTAAACTAATGTCTTGGCATCTATGATTTTCTTTAGTTCATCATAAATGGGGAAAGTATTATTTTTTAATATTTTTAAAATACTACTAAAATAATGTTATGGATTCTATGATCTTTGGTAATTTATTATAAATTCAAAAAAATATTATTTCTCAGTATTTTCTAAAATATCATTAAAATAATGCTGTAAAATTTGGATGCACTAGTAACAGTTAAAATAAAATGTTATTTATTTTATAATACTTCTTAATAGTTAAAAATATTTAAGCCACAAAGTAGCAAATGCCACCGGTATATATTTTTGTTGTAAAAGAATTAGTTGACATCAAAACCATAAGTGTAGCATTAGCGATGGCATTCTATATCAACATTTTTTTTAAAGTTGTTTTTGGTAATCATTCATGTTATCACTATTTTTTCTTTTATGCATAAATGAATGGCATATTTTTTCCTCCTTTCCTTTCTATTTGAACAGATCCAAAGGCATTAGGTCGAGTACGATCCTACTTAACCTAGCTTGGCTCTAATGACTGGATGAAAATAATATATTTTTTATGAAGCTATCTGATTAGCCCATGGATTGAATTTCCATCCAGAGTCATAAATCTGATATGATCAGCTAATATGTCAGATTTATATCCAAAGCCATGATCTTAACAGTAAGTACGTCAGATACGAAGATCAAAAATTAAGAAAAAGTTCCATGTGCGCTGGTCTCACTTTTATCTCTCTTGCTTGCTTTTTCCAAGGGCGGCCAAAGCGCACCGACGTTCAGAGAAAAAAGCGGTGCCACTCCGTCACCATCCGTTATCTACCAAGAATCCAAGATGGACTTCAACCATGACCTCGCACGGAAAGGCCAAACTAAGCCACGTCAAGGCACCACTTTTTCTCCCAGTACAAACAAACATCGTTCAAGAGTTCTCCCCAATCTTCTGACCTTATGTAAAGGCCACCCAACCCGTGGATTTGTGAGTGCGTTCACGTTTTGGACTCCTCGTGGGATGCTTTTGGCAAGTGCGCGTTTTTAACCAGCTTTTTGACAAGCTTGTTGAGTTGGGGACACTCCATTCGTTGTCGGAAAGCTTAATACGACGCTCACTCTACTATCCTTCACGTCTTGGTTTAATCACCTTAATGCATTGTACTCGATATCATGACATTTAATTGACTGCTTGATGACTTCTTCTTGTCATCACATGTCGAGGGTACCCAATATGGTAAGCTAGAGGACAAGCCTTAAAGAGATGATAATATAAAAGATTTGTCACCAGCATCATGCCACTACCAGCATCCCTTAGTAGTCGGTTGATAGAACTAGTTGCATCATATGTCATCACCACCACCCACACCAAACAAAACTAACGTGCATGCAGTCCGAAATTTAAGTCCCTGGCATGATAAAGCCAAAAAGATCAAATCTATTATGTTAATATGTTTTTCTTTTTTCCAGTGATCCTCATTTCCTAGTATAATGCATTAGTGCTGGTAGTTCTGTCATGTGGTGCCAATTTGTGTACTTGCATTAAGAAGGCAAGATTTGAGAAATTTAACTGTAGGAAAATTTCTACTGATAGGTACTGTATGACAATAAAAACAGAATTTATTAATAAAAAATTATTAAAATATTTTTTTGAGTCACTTAAATTTTTTTTTTGGTCCATTGAAAAAGAATGAAGGAGAATGATAGAATGGGTAAAGATAATTCAAATGCATCCTGATTTTTTTTTTTCTTTTTTTTTTCTGACTTTACTCTCAACCAACATGAAAAATATTTAATTTTTTTCTCCTTATTAATTATTTTAGAATTTCTTCAACAAATGTACGTGGCCACATTAGTGATAGGTAATTAGATAGGCAAATATTTCAGTAATCATCAATTACTTGCAATCGTTTCATTCATTTCATATATAGATGAAGGCTCATCAGCATATTTTGACGGTAAATTTCATTCACATTGCATTGGAAAAGGCGGGCAAACTCAACCATTTCAACATCCAAAACATTAGAAAACAAATGTAGCTTTTGTCTACTAGGTCTTAGAAAAGGGAGAGTCATGACAAGGTTCATGTTACTGTTGGTGTGTCATAACTTGGACTTAAAAAGTTACATCATTCCTCAAATAAAACAGTCCCCCAAGCCCCACCACACGAGAAAAAGGTTCTCACTTTGATCATAACATCACTCCTAATTGATAGGAATAACCCAATAATAAACTCCTCAACTTCATTAAAATCATTAAACACCTAACGTATTCCAAACTCCAATTTTTGCAATAGCCCTGTAATATTCTCCCACCCATGTTCTCAGCTAGTCCTTTGTTTGCATGCAAAACAAAAGCACACATCCACTCCCTTATAAACAACCCCATGCACTGCTGCATCTACCCATGAAGAAAAAATCAGCCTAAAATTCCAAAACTCACACCCATCCTCTTCCCAGCATTAAACCCAAAAGGCTCCCCAAAAGACACCTCATCCCCACCACCACAGCTTTATCGGCTGCATCCCCCACAAGACAATATCACAACACCCCAACTTCTTTTGTCCATCCACAGGGTGGCATAGCAGCAGCGTTCCACCGGTTTGGACAGGACCAGGGTAGAGAAGTAGAGAGAGGGAGAGGCATAGATAATAGATTTGTCTCCAAACCCCATTCCTTCGCGCACTCTCTCTGTTTCTCTCTCTCTCTCTCACTCAGAGAAAGCTTTCTCCTCTTCTTTTCTGCGGCTGGGCGCCATTGCAACAGAAAGGAGGAGAAGAGAAGGAGTAGAAAGAGAGAAATCCAATTCCAAGACCTGCCAGGTCGGTAAAGCTTGGATCTTTTTGGGTTTTTTTTGTCGAATTTTCTTCGGTCTCTTCACAAGAAATTGTATCTTTTTGATAGATAAAGGAGTCCCTTTTGTTCTCGTCTTCGTTGTTTTCGTAAGGCGACATTGGTCTCACGTGCTCTCCTGGAGCCTTCTATCGTCTCTGGTTCGTAAAAGACCCAGCAGCTTCTTGATGGTGAGATGCCCGTAGCGGAATTCTCTAACCTCATTCCATCGAAATCTACTCCCAAAATCCAATCTTTCCGATCCTTTCTTCTCCCGGGAGAATGGGTTTTTTCTCCTTCCTCAGCTCCTTCGGGAACCTGCCATTGCCGGAGCAGGTGGCGGTCACAACCCACGCGGCGCTGCTCCTCTTCTTCCTGTTCTATGCCTCCGCTCGCCGGGTTTTCACCTGCGCCCTCCGGCGTTTCCCGGTCCTCAAGGATGAGAACGGGAACCCCGTCCCCGTGCCGGATTCCGACAGTGATCGGCCGGTGGCGATCGGGTGTTGGTTCTTGGTTTCGATTTCCTTCTGCTTCTATGTTCTCTTCCTTCAAGTTCTCGTCTTGGGGTATGAAACAGTGAACTTTGTTAGGACCAAGGTGGACCCAGCAAATTATTCTGTGTTGTACCTGCCATCGGTTCAGGCGTTGTCTTGGCTTGTGTTAGGCTCCTGGGCGTTCCACTGTAAATTTAAGGCATTGGTGAAGTTCCCTTTCTTGCTTAGGTTGTGGTGGTTCCTGTCATTCATCTTCTGTCTTTACATTGGATATGTTGATGCAAAAGGGTTGGTGGGTGAGTTGGTCAGCTTAAATTCACATATGGTTGCAAATTATGCCTCTTTTCCTGGTCTTGCATTCCTTTGCCTTGTCTCGATTCGTGGGGTTACGGGTATAGAATTGTATAGAGACTGTCAAGACCTTCGCGAGCCATTGCTTGCAGAAGAAGAGGAAGCAGGTTGTCTTAAGGTCACCCCTTACAGTGAGGCAGGTATTTTTAGTCTTGCAACCCTCTCCTGGCTCAATCCTCTCTTGTCGGTTGGTGCAAAAAGGCCCCTTGAGCTAAGAGACATACCTCTGTTGGCCCCAAAAGATCGTGCAAAGACTTGTTACAAGATCTTGAATTCAAATTGGGAGAGGTTGAAAGCTGAGAACCCCATGAAGCAGCCCTCCATGGCATGGGCAATTTTCCAGTCATTTTGGAAAGAAGCCGCTTTGAATGCTGTCTTTGCTGGGTTGAGCACTCTAGTTTCTTACGTGGGTCCATATTTGGTCAAGTATTTTGTTGATTACTTGAGTGGCAATGTGGCTTTCTCTCATGAAGGTTACATTCTGGCATCCATTTTTTTTGCTTCTAAGTTGATAGAGACTTTTACCACTCGGCAATGGTATCTAGGAGTAGATATATTGGGCATGCATGTTAGATCAGCCTTAACAGCAATGGTGTATAAGAAAGGGCTTAGGCTATCGAGCACAGCCCGGCAGAGTCATACAAGTGGTGAGATAGTAAACTACATGGCAGTCGATGTGCAGCGGGTGGGTGATTACTCATGGTATCTCCATGATATTTGGATGCTTCCTTTACAAATCATTCTTGCTTTGGCTATCTTGTATAAAAATGTGGGAGTTGCAAGTATAGCGACATTAATCGCTACAATTGTCTCCATTGTCGTTACCATTCCTCTGGCAAAGATTCAAGAGGACTACCAGGATAGCCTAATGGCTGCCAAAGATGAACGAATGAGGAAAACCTCTGAATGTTTAAAGAATATGAGAATCCTGAAATTGCAGTCTTGGGAGGATCGATACCGAGTAATGTTGGAGGAGATGAGGAGCGTGGAGATGAAGTGGCTCCGGAAAGCTCTCTATTCTCAGGCTGTGATAACATTTATCTTTTGGGGTTCACCTATTTTTGTGGCAGTCACAACTTTTGCTACCTCTATATTGTTGGGTGGTCAGCTGACAGCTGGTAGCGTCCTTTCAGCTTTAGCCACTTTCAGAATTCTTCAAGAGCCTCTTAGAAATTTTCCAGATTTAGTATCTATGATTGCTCAGACGAAAGTTTCTCTGGACCGGATATCTGGGTTCTTACGAGAGGAAGAGTTGCAGGAAGATGCCACCACAGTTGTTCCCCGAGGCCTGACAAACAATGCCATCGAAATAAAAGATGGAGAGTTTTCTTGGGACCCTTCTTCTTCTTCTTCAAGACCTACACTCTCAGATATACAGCTAAAAGTGGAAAGAGGCATGCATGTAGCAGTCTGTGGTGTGGTTGGATCTGGCAAGTCCAGCTTTCTATCTTGCATACTTGGAGAGATGCCAAAAATTTCTGGTGAAGTAAGTAATTCAAGTGCAATGAATTATCTACATTGGCATTCTTTTTGCAATTAGATGACCTAACTCTTCTTTCTTTTTACAGGTTAAGATAAGCGGCTCTGCAGCTTATGTCCCTCAGTCAGCTTGGATACAATCTGGAAATATAGAGGAGAACATTCTTTTTGGCAGCCCAATGGACGAGCAAAGGTACAAGGATGTTCTTCATGCTTGCTCACTGAAAAAGGATCTGGAGTTGTTATTATATGGGGATCAAACCATCATTGGTGATCGAGGTATTAATTTGAGTGGTGGTCAGAAGCAAAGAGTGCAGCTTGCTAGAGCACTCTATCAAGATGCTGATATTTATTTACTTGATGACCCCTTCAGTGCAGTTGATGCGCATACAGGAAGTGAACTATTTAAGGTTAGAATGGTTCAGATTGTTCCCTCATTCTATCTCGCTGATCAATTTATCTCCTGAAGTTATTTCTAGTTGAAATAACTTTCTGGGTTGATTTTGCAGGAATACATACTGACTGCACTAGCTGGCAAGACTGTGATTTATGTCACCCATCAAGTTGAATTTCTACCAGCTGCTGACAAAATACTGGTGCATAATCTTCTCTCTTTACAAAAGCTATATGTTTTCTTGATGTATAATACATTTCAACATCCAGACATACATGAATGCTATGTTGTGCTTTAGTTTGAATCTGTATTTATATAAAGTGCTATTTGTATTCTCATTTTTCTTCTTTATGCTAACTGTATGTTCACAAAATTGTAGATTCTTAATGATCTCAGCTTTGGCGGTATATTATGTAGCTTCCAGATAACAAAGACAAGTTATCTAATTGTATTAATGGCTTCAGGTTAACATAAGATTTCATTGCTCTAGAAGCAAAAGACACAAAAACAGGGACAACTATGAAGTCTTAATTCTAATTATTGTTAAATTAGCCACACAATTGACCTGCCTAGTGTTATTGCCACTAAAAACAATATCTTAAGTTATCCACTCATCTCTAAGCAGATGAAGGACAATAATGTCAGTGTGTGCCTTTCATCACCACTACATTGCTGTTACTATCTGGACGATCATGTCTCAGTGGTCACTTTGGCTTCAATCTATCCCTGAAATATATGAATTACATCTGGAATTAGAACTGAATGCTCTGTTAAGGTACATTACAATACCCAGTTGTTAAGGATACACAGTGGAACACAGATGGTGATGGCATAGCTAGATTCATAACCTATCTTGGAATTACAAGTTCTCCATAAGCAAAATCTATGACATGTTCTCCATATGGCAAATCTATGGTGAATGAAATGATTGTTTAGAGATAGCTTGTGGATTGTAGATTGGGGTTTAATATTAAGGATTACATGAAGAGAAAGACATCTCATAGAGGTGCACATTATTTTCTGGTCATCCATGTTGTAGATATAATTGGTCATATCTCATGTGTTTACCCTATGCTTTAAAAGAAGGTTGCCTTGGTGGAGCCAGCTAGATGCCTTCCTAAATATTTTGAATCGTGCTTGGGTATTCACACTTAGATCAATTTATAAATTAGTACTGAATGTTGCTAAGTTGGTGTTTCCCATTTCCTTATTACATCTTATTTGCTGTATTATGTTTCATTTTCTGGTATTCTTTTTAGATTTCTCCTTGTAGCTATTAGTTTTTTTGAGTTATTACTTTGTCACTGTGATCTTTGAGTGACCACCTAACACCTATAGACTTTTAAAATATTATTTTTACCCTTTTTTTAATATCTTCATTACTGATGCTTATTATGACAGAATCAAGAAACATTCCTTAAAGAAATTACTGTTTGCAACTCTACCCTTGAAATGACATCATGGTTCTGCAGTGATCTCCACATGCTTTTCACATTTATCAATGCAGGTCCTTAAAGAGGGTCGTATTATACAGGCTGGAAAATATGAAGATCTTTTGCAAGCTGGAACTGACTTCAATGCTTTGATTTCAGCTCACCATGAAGCAATTGAAACCATGGATATTTTTGAAGATTCGGCTGGAACTGTTCATGCTGGTGTTTCTTCTATGTTGCATAAAAGGTTGACATCATGTGCAAGTAATATTGATCATATGAAAACTGAAACATCAGAAAATGAACCTCCATCTGAGAGAAAAGCAATCAAAGAAAAAAAGAAAACAAAGCGAAAGAGGAAAAAACAGCTTGCTCAAGAAGAGGAACGGGAGAGGGGGAAAGTTAGCTTGAAAGTGTACTTGTCATATATGACTGCAGCATACAAGGGAATACTGATACCATTGATCATCCTGGCCCAGACAGCATTTCAGGTACTCCAAATAGCAAGCAACTGGTGGATGGCATGGGCAAATCCTCAAACTAGTGGAGACAGACCAAAGACAAGTAGCATGGTTCTTCTAGTTGTCTATATGATCCTTGCATTTGGAAGCTCATGGTTTGTGTTCATTAGAGCTGTTCTTGTGGCAACATTTGGCTTAGCAGCTGCACAGAAGTTGTTTCTTAATATGCTTAGAACTGTCTTTAGAGCACCAATGTCCTTCTTTGATTCTACTCCAGCTGGTCGGATCTTGAATCGAGTGAGTGATTGTATTTTGGTTGATTTTTAGTTCTTTTTATGGGTAAAGATATGCTCTCTCTCTCTCTCTCTCTCTCTCTCTCTCTCTCTCTCTCTATATATATATATATATATATATATATATATATATATACTGTAATCATAAATCATCACAAATCTATGAATTATCAGGTGTCTGTAGATCAAAGTGTTGTGGATCTTGATATACCTTTCAGACTTGGTGGGTTTGCAGCAACGACAATACAACTTCTTGGGATAGTTGGTGTGATGGCAAAGGTCACTTGGCAAGTTCTGCTTCTATTTGTCCCCATGGCCATTGCTTGCTTATGGATGCAGGTAGGCAGCATGTCTTTTTTTTGGCTTTTAATTTTCTGGTCATGATCTGAATTGACTGTCAACCATGGGTTGGAGATGAAGATGCAACAATGCAGTATCTGCACTCAATGCCTTGGCATTGCAATTATTTTGTTAATTGGAAACATTTTTCAAAATATGTGAAGAAGGAAGAAGGTGAGGAGCAATGCGTATTTTTGTCATAGGTGGCATCTTTCTGCAAGCTTATATCCACCATCAAATTTGCAACTTGGAGACTTTCTTCAATTAGTTTTTAGTTATTCAAAAGTTTTTTTTTTTGTCTTCTTTTTTTTTAATGCTTGATAAAATGAAACAATAATTTCATATAGCTTATCCATAAATGTCATCTACTCCCATTATATGGGTTTCTAGACTGTTTTAACAGATAGGTATATTCAAAATATTGATGACAAAACTAACCATCCCAATCCATTTGAATTTGGGTGCTTGAATTTTTCTTAGTTTGTGATTGACTACTTTTCAGGTAATTCAGATTATTACTACTAGTGCAGGTCCTTACAGTTGCATCTGAAGCTATCATAAATTTCTAGAGCCTGAAATTAGAATAATTTTGTTTTTTACAATTGGTTTATGTCTTAGTTGTTTATAAGCAAATATAGAAGGGTAGCAATTTATTTATAAATTCAGACCATATTTAGATGTTATATGTGAACTGTTTAATGTTAGCACTAGTTTTCTTTTCTGAAAGAATGAGGGGCCTATTGACAACTCAAAGTTGAGGGGTTATATGATATCATAATAATATTATTAAATGAAGGGCTCCTTTTATATTTTTCATATTTTGTATTCCGTATTTCTTTTCTTGATGAGAGGGATCAGTGGGTAGGGTGGACTTGGCGGTGATGATTGAATGACCTTGTGTGGAAGCTCTAGGTGTTTGTATCATATATGAGTAAACTTGGTCCTTTACTGTTAAATTTGTTGATGAGGTGAATATCTAGAATTACATATTTTTGAAAATATGTTGAACCTTAAAGACCTTATTTGGAGACTCATACTTTATCTGTCTGGGTTGATTTATGAAGCAAAGCATGATCCATTGAAGCAAGTCTCTCAGTCTAAACTCAACCCAACTTTATTGTGCATGCTTTCTATTTTTCTTGCATTATAATTTTTCTGTTTGTTTGATCTAAATTATACTATTTGGACTCTCAACTAGCTTATGTGTAATGCATTTTTTAGTTAGGGGTAATTACACCAGGAGTACATAAACTTATTTAGGATTTTTAATTGAGTCATACTTTTTTTTTGTCAATTAAGTGTAACTCATAAAAGTTTTTCAATCAAGTACATTTTTAACGGCCGTCAATGATGACTTGATGGATGACATGATGGCAGTCAACGATAACTTGAGTATACTTTTTTTTTTTAAGTTAAGTATATTAACTTATAAAAAATTTTCATTTGAGTATACCAAGTTATAAAAATTTTCAATTAAGTATACTTGTTTAAGTTTAACTAGCATTTCTTGTAAATGCATGGCAAACCAATCAATCAAATGTTTCCATATATAAAATTCTATACGTAATAACCCAAAGAAGAAATATTATTATCTATTTGTGCACAAAAAAATCTTATGCATGAAAGGTTAAGCAATGACATAATGACTTTTCAGTTGCTCAACTAATAATGAATGAATTAAAGAGAAAATTACAGCTCAAGTGCATGTATATTTTATATTGTCGACCTTTTGATACGTTACTAATGCATCTCTCAACAAAAAAAAAAAAAAAGAACCCTTTCTTAGTACAAGGCAAACAAGTGATTTCTAGAGGCCATTTGGTTCTGTCACATAGAGCTAGCTGTTAAAAGGATGTCAAGGGATAGCACCTGTAATTTTCTTGCCTACATTCGTTGGATTTTGATTAAAAAACTTTTATGAGTTAGTGTACTGAATTGAAAAACTTTTGTAAGTTAACATACTCAATTGAAAAAAAAAAAAAAAGAGTACACTTAAGTTATCGTTGATGGTCATTATGCGGTCTATCAAGTAATCATTAATGGCCGTTAAAATGTACTTGATTGAAAAACTTATATGAGTTGGTATACTCAATTGAAAAAAAAAAAAAAGATATAAGGACTCAATTGAAAATCCCAAATAAGTTCATATACTTTTGGTGCAATTATGCCTTGTAGCTATAACTGATGCACTAGGTATTATTATATGCATTCTTGGGTGCATAGAAGCTAATAGATTAGCAGATTTGGTGACAACCTGCAGTAGAGTCGTTGGATTGTGGGTGAACACAAAACCATTGTTTGTTCAACGTGATGACTTAGGCCTTGGTTAGTACTGGTTCACAACATGCATGCAGGATTGGATCGGTGAGCATCCGAGTCCTGGGACAGGTCTGAGTGCCTGAAACTGTAGGACTGGGTGGCCACAGTCCTATCCTACTTGGTACTGATTGGTACCAAGTGAGACAGGAACTAGAACCAGCAAATTCACCCCAAGACCTTCCCAAGTACAATTAGGAGCCCCCTCGCTGGCTTTTTACTTCTTTGTGCTGCATCCAAGGGTGGAGAGGAAGAAAGAGGAAGGGAGAAAGAGAGGAAAATGGGAAGTATAAGCCTGGTTTCTGCACTATAAACCCAAATTGGAAAATATTAAGGTCTTGGTATGTTATCGAGACAATAGAGCATATTGTTTGCCAATATACAGGTATCTTAGTATCATACCAACTCGGTGCCCAACCAGTACAGCCACCAAGATTGAGACTTAAATCCTTGGTCAACATGTTTCACAATAAGGTTTTTGATAGATTATAAAATTATCATTTGGCCATCTACAATAGCAACAATTACTACTACTATAATTGACATAAGGCTATTCTTCAGGGATTTAAAATATTTAATTAATTAGCAAATTTAGTTTTTATTTCTTTAATTTTAGAGGATGTTAGTCATAGATACCTGCTATAAAAAAAAGAGATATTGACATGAGCTTATTTGTGCCATATATTAATCAATGGATCTCCCTCCATGTATCAAAAGTTATCGTCTTCCTCTTTTTACCTAGATTTTTCATGGGGGAATTTGGAAATTTTTCTTGCATTTGCTTAAATGGTGGCTGATAAGGTAACTCCAACTTGCCAACTGGGCTTGTAGATATGATCGCAAGCTGTCTCTTACGTTGTTTCTTTTGGCCAAGAATTTGGCACCAATTTCTACAGGGTTTATGTCAGTTTGACATCATATCATAAAATCTACAAGATCCATACGCAAAGTCTTTTTGACTTAGAGTTGTTTTCGACTCCATATTTATTTAGATAGTTTCATGAACACAATTTTCTTAGGTTTGTACGTCTGCTTCTCACCTTTTATGTATTTTAGCAGCAAGAAATGATAATTGATAACCTTCCAGACAGGTATTAATTATTGCTCATTCAATCTTGTTCATATTTGGGATAAATTCATTCAAAGATTGTATCTTTCGAGCAGCAACTAGATTGTCTCTGATAATAATAAATTGAAAAAAAATTAATGGTAAGATGTACAGAATACACCATCATTTGTTGATAATTTTTCATTTGCTGGAATGTTCAGTTCCTTCTTATCTATTATCGTGCTCTTTTTTGATTATTTTCTTCCAAGATAGATTGTTTCTAATTTAGAATTCTAATATAACAAGGCATGGAACTGAGTCTTGTATGTCTACGCTTTGACTCAATTTTATGCCACTTTGGTAGAGCCCACTCGCTAATTTCTCATTATACAACTTTCTTCAAATAGTGTTATCAGCTTAGCCATTGCTTCCTTGAACCAATGAATGCTGCAGAGATGGTTTTTTCTTATATGATAACCATGGACAAGTCTACTTTGATGTATTCTTTCAGATGAACTAGAATATTCACAAAATTATTAAAATATCAGAAAGGCTTCTCTTGTTAATTGGAACTGGGAATATGAGTTTTAACTTGGAATCTCCTGATGGAAACATAATGATCACTAGTTTTTGCTAGCCATAGTTTTAAAAGCAGTGGGAATTTTTCTGTAATTATGATAGGTGGCTTTCTCTCTACTAAGCATCCTTTAGTATACATCATTAGTAGCGATCAGTTGTAAGCACTGGGGCCTTGGCAGTGGTCTGATTACCTGACATTGACTAATTTTCAGGGTTTTGATCTTGTTGAATGTTGTTCCTGGCTTCATATGTTTACAGTGCTTATAAATATACCTCACATAGTATGATATACTTTACAACAACAACAGCAGCAGCAACAGCCTTAATCCTAAAGTTGTTGAGGCCAGCTACATGAGTCCTTTCTTTCCATCCACTTGGTTTAGAGCCATACTTTTTATAAGATATACTCTATTCACTATAGATGGCAATTTCAGGACATGCAAATTAGTCTTCCAGTTCAACATTTTTGGTATATATAGGCGCAAATATGTCTGAACATTGAAGGCAACCGAACTTAGGATATTGAGTGAACCTTAATTTCAGTAACAACTTTAATCTATTTAGATTATTTCCAGAGATATGATTCACTTGTTGTGGATTATGAACTGTTACATCATGTCTTTATCTATGTCTCAGCAGATGTCATTAGGCAGTGCAAAATTTTGAAACTCTAGTGTTCTTCATCGCATAAATTCTAGCTTTAGCTTCTCAAGAGGTACTTCATATTTTGCAGAAATACTATATAGCTTCATCAAGGGAGCTTGTTCGGATTGTCAGCATTCAGAAATCTCCAGTAATCCATCTTTTTGGGGAGTCAATTGCTGGAGCTGCCACTATTAGAGGCTTTGGTCAAGAAAAACGATTTATGAAGAGGAACCTTTATCTGCTTGATTGCTTTGCTCGGCCATTCTTCTGCAATATTGCAGCAATTGAATGGCTCTGTTTGCGGATGGAATTGCTCTCAACTTTTGTATTTGCTTTCTGCATGGTTCTCCTTGTGAGCTTCCCGCATGGAACAATTGATCCAAGTATGTATCATTTGACTTCTGGAAGCAACCTATAAAAACCTTCTTCCTTCTTTCTCATCATTTCTTTGAAAAAATAAAGGAAATTTTCTTCAATTTGTACTATTTACATATGTTTCTGATGAAGCCATGTCATGACGATTTGAACTTGTCCATCAGAGTTTAGCTTATCATTGTGAATTCTTTCATGTGATGAAGAATGATGTCATGTTTTTAATGTTGAAGTAACACTTTAGTGAACATTTTTTTTTTTTTTTTAAAAAAAATTTAACAAGAAAATGTGCTCCAATGTCATAGGTATGGCGGGCCTTGCTGTTACATATGGACTTAATTTGAATGCTCGCTTATCAAAGTGGATATTGAGTTTTTGTAAACTAGAAAATAAAATTATTTCAATCGAGCGCATTCATCAGTATTGCCAAATTCCAAGTGAAGCACCACCTATCATTGATAATTGTCGGCCTCCACCTTCATGGCCAGAAACTGGGAAGATTGAACTTATTGATCTTAAGGTGCACATTTACTTCTGATTGTTCTTTTGTTGCTGATAGCTTAATGCAAAGAACATTGTTAAATTTTAACAGCACTAATACCTTGAGTTGTTTCGATTGTTGAAGGTTTAGTTTTTAATTCAATTAATCACATTGTTTGCTAGCTGATTCTATTTATTGTTCCCAACCAATTCTAGGTTGTAATTTGACATGGCAACAGTTGTAAACATTAAATAATAAGAATGACATGGATGGATCAGTTCTTTTCCCTATGTAATGGTTGCCCAATCATCTGAATAAGCAGTGATGCATAGCCTAATAACCACCCCGTTGATATGATCTCAAGCTATTGTTTACAAATATCTGGAATTTAAATGGAGGGGTTTGAGTTTGCGTGATTTCTTTTAGTTGGACCTTGGAGGAGGTATTCAGATAGAAATATTCTTTTATATTACCTTTTTTTTAAATGGCAATAAATCAATAAAATATTAACCTTTCTCCTTGAAAGACCAGAGAGGTGTTTGTCCAGTTGGTTAACTTCTCCTTCCTAATTTCTTGACATTTTTTCTCTTTGACACTTCTGGTTGATGTAAGAGTATCATGGAAGTAACAACCCATAGTTTTCAATTCTATGTTTCTTTTCCAAGTATATTATATGTGATAAGGCTGATTGAGTGACCACCCTCAACATTCTCCAAGTTCTGCAAATCAAACCAGGATCATATTGATATAAAGGTACTAGGAAGAAGTAAAATGAAAAATGTGAAAAGAAATATCAAAATCTAGGATTTGAAGGAAAATGCATGGAAAAATTCTTGATTTGAAATGGGTATTCTAGCTCAAGGGCTAGTTGAATATCACATATTTGTGAAGAGTGTATTGAAGGGAAAGTTGTGAGGAAAGACAAGCAATCATTTTTACAATCAAAGGTTAGACTACTTTCCTGTCTCACATTTTATAGTGTCTTTCCGAGTAGAAACTATATTCTTCTACTTTTGATGTTGTGATGTTCCATTAGATTAATTCTACACTACAGTTAAGATTGTATCATATTTTTAGTGATGTCTTACATAATTTAGGTGTTTTGCTACATAGGGAAGGAACCTTATCAGGGCAGAGACATTCTTGATCATGTCATTTACTTACAAACTTTTTTCTAATATACTCATTATCAATGCTATAACTTTATCCAATTTCACTTTTAATTTATGTAGTATCCTTGGTAAAACTGTGTTTCTTTGCTTTAAATGTTTAGCTTAATTATAATGTTGCCTTACTAGTTAGCATATTTTTTGTCAATTATATTAATAGTTCTGTTTATCTGGGGCATATCAATATTTTTTTAAAATATTTTTTTCCCCTATGTGGGGCATCAATCATGTTTAAATTCTATATTTTTCTACAGTGAGATACATAGGAGCCCTTTTTTCTTCTTTTAAAATTTACAAACATAATTGGGTTGTTAAGCTGCAGTAATGACAGTTTTTTTTCAAAAAAACTAATCTATGGAAGAATATTTGAGGGATAAGTGCTAGAAGCGAGTTGAAAATAACAGAGTAGTGAGGAATGAAACTGCCATATACCCTTCTCTTTTTAAATCTTGTGCTGATTTTACTATTAAGTGGAATTTGACATTTGGGATGTATGGGGTTAAACACGAATAAAGAATATCGAATGCACAATTGTATTTGGTGATTAAATGAATTTTGATTGGGATTAAGGAAAGAAAACACAGAAAGGAAAGAAAACACAAAATTTTTCATACTTGATGGTTGTTATCTTATAAAGAAAGAAAGCCTAATGAGGTTATTAGCAAAATTAACGCCCTTAACCATGTTAAATTAGGAAGAAGCAGCACTTGTAAAATTAATGCCCTTAACTGACTTAAACTAGGAAGAAGCAGCACTTTCTCTTTTTAATTGATATATGGTAATGCAAGATCTGAACTGAGATATATTACAAAAACATTACGAGGCTCTCTTTAACTGCTATATATTAGGAAAGAATAAGACGTGAGATTTTTCTTCTCTACAGTGCATTGAATCTCTCTCTCTCTCTCTCTCTCTCATGCTGGGACTCTATCAAAGGCACGCCACCCAGTCCACTATCCACAAAAAGGGAAAAAAGAGTCCAACAATGAAAAGGGTTAATCTGTGACAAAGTCTATCCTGCTTAAATAGTAGATAATAAGAGTGTCTTCTTTTGGGTGCATTTGTATCTGCACTTTGGCCCAATGTTTGGAGAATTGATCATACCGCTACTGTTGCATACCATTATATTGTAAAGGTGGTACTTCAAACCTTGATTTGGCCTTAAACATGGTCCAGTGTAGCATTAGCGACAGATGCCCATGCCAAGGCATTCTGGCCAACATAGAAATATGGGTGCACAGCCATCCATTGTTATCATATTTTACATCTTTCCTCTTTTCTTTCATGCTTCTCTATTCTATTTCCTTTCTTCTTCTCTAATACTCCTATGATTGCAGTTTATTTATTTTTGTCATTCTTCTCATTTGTTATTCTGCCTGACAGTCTGTTGACCTGACTTGGCAGCAACTCTATGCATCATCTTTCTCTACGTTAAGTGGTCATGGTGTTCCATTCAAAACATAGCATAAATCCATATCACATTGCCTAAATTATTTTTCACTCTGTTATACCATGTTAAATACTTGTATGCGCCAAAGAATTAAAATTAAGAAAGTGCAAAAATATCAAAGGTGTGCTAAAGAGCATAACATTGTAAAACATAACATTTCTATTTAAGAAAATAAAATAACGAATCACAAGCTATTTTAGTGTCTGTACAATCAAGGGATGTTACTTTTGAACATCAAAATAATGTATCACTTGCTTGACTTCTAACAGGCAGATCATACAATTTTGCTCATTTTGACATGCAAAATGATGTTACTAGTATAATTTGTTTGTGAATGTGAAAAGATAAAATACTATTTTAATTGTACAAATCAAGACCCATAGTCCTAATTATGAACCAATGCCAACCTCCATCTCTGGTAGTTATATTGGAAACGTGAACATACTAATGCTGGTGAATACTTACCTCTATTAACTTCAAACTTCTTAAAATAATGGTTATTTATCATCTTCATCAATAGGATAATGCTTGGCTATACAGTTGCCCTATTATATTCCCTAGTTCTTACAGTTTCTTTGTAGCACCCTCCAGAGAGCCTGTCTTCATGCTCGAGTAGGTGGCTTTTTGACGACTGAACCTCTTTAAATTCCCTTGTTACTCTAATGTTTGTTTAGGACATCAGGGTACCTTACGACGTCTGAACAATGATTTACTGATGAACACCTTTCAAAAAATAATATTTAATATTACAAGTGTTATACCTAGCAGATGGTGAAAACCAATCGAACAGTCAAACTTACAAACACTTACAAGTGCAATTTTTCTCAATAGTGACCATATCTGTTGTTGTTGGATACAGTATGAAGAAAAGAATTGAGAATCAAAGAAGAGATCTTATGAAACCTATCTAGATTAACTCATACTGAACTGTTGATAATAACTATATCCAAGATAGGAAGACCATCCATATTTCACTTTTATCACAAAGTCATGAATATGAGGCATACATCACAGGAATGGAAGTGTAGCAATGGCCATACAGCAACTCATGTATGACTAATCCCTGCATTCTGATATTTCTACCAAAGATTCCTAGAGACTCATAATGGTCTTTAAATCATGAGATTTTAATCATCTTGGTGAGTGACCAATATTCAGATGAACCAAGATCTCGGTTTATGTTGGCAGAGATGGAAGGTGGAGAGCTTTTAGAAAGAACCAATATATTCCAAGATCTCTGCTGATGTATAAAAATTAGAAAGCAGGATATCAGTATCCCAGTAGATCTAGTAAAATCCTGATTAACAACCATTTTTAGGTCTTGATTTTAATATTTGTTCACTAAAACACTTAATAAGTTGGGAAAAAAAATTTGAAAAATCCAGCCGATATATTGACTGATACATCAGAATATAGGACCTCATACTGGCTGAGATAATAAGGTCCAATACTTTAGATATATTGTATTGGTGGGTGCCTGTACTGATGCAAACCGGTATCCCTGTTGAGACAAGAGCCTTGAGTCTAATGTATGCAAGTCAACTCCTGTGCATAATTGTTACAAAGTTGCTGTTGATTTCTGTACCGAAAATTTTCTTGATCTGCATAAACTGATAAATATATTACTGACTTGCTTGTTTTCCTAACTTTTTACCCACTGTAAGGTTCGATACAAGGAGACCTTACCTATGGTCCTCCATGGCATAACCTGCACATTTCCTGGTCAGAAAAAGATTGGTATTGTTGGGCGCACTGGAAGTGGTAAATCTACACTTATACAAGCACTGTTCCGCCTTATTGAACCTGCAGATGGGAAAATCATTATTGATGAAATAGACATTTCCACTATTGGACTTCATGATCTCCGTTCTCGGCTCAGCATCATACCACAAGATCCCACCTTGTTTGAAGGTACAATCAGAGTCAATCTTGACCCCCTTGAAGAGCACTCTGATCATGAAGTCTGGCAGGTAAAGTCAATTCATATGCTCCTTAACAAATTAAGAAAAGGCATTTGTTATGGAGTTACTTTTAACATGTTCGAAAACTGATCTTTCTCAGGCACTTGACAAGTGTCAACTTGGAGAGGTGATCCGCCACAAAGTGCAAAAGCTCGACACTCCAGGTTTGTTGCACATTTGCAAGCTGCAAGGCCATCGTGCATCTCTTTTTATACATATTTCTGATAGTAGCAGTCAAAAGTAATTTGTGAATTGTCGGAACATATAACATATTGATATATGCTCTTTGGCATCTTCATCAGAAAATGTGATGTTTTATTGGTTTGTTTTGTCACTCAATATTTACTCAAACAAAATTTTTTCAGTTGCTCCTCAGTTGGAAACAGTTCATATAGGAGGAAAAGAAAGACAAATTGAGGGAAAAGAATACAATTTTTTATTTATGTTGTTTATTTTGCTTTACAACTTTTGTATAATGTATGGAGGAAAAGAAAGTCCTTGACAGGCTTCCACAATACTCTTGCCCAGCTACCATGTTCCATGAATATGGTCCCAGATAGCATAGTATATATTTGCTTCTTCTTTTGCATTATCTTAACAAATTGATTACTTCTGGCCTCGCAGTCTTGGAGAATGGAGATAATTGGAGTGTTGGACAGCGTCAACTTGTTTCCCTAGGCAGGGCATTGCTAAAACGGGCACAGATACTGGTGCTTGATGAGGCAACAGCCTCTGTTGACACGGCCACAGATAATCTTATTCAGAAGATCATTCGAAGTGAATTTAAAGATTGCACAGTCTGCACCATAGCACACCGCATTCCAACTGTAATTGACAGTGACCTGGTTCTGCTCCTTGATGATGGTGAGTTCATCACTAAGACATTATCCTGATTATTTATGTATTTTTGCTATTATTCTGTACATATAGACCTACTTTTAGCACCTATTACCAAGAAGTCATGAATTGGATCTTAATAAATTATCATATACAGTTCAATTTAAGGACTTATTTTCATCCTTTAAGCAAAACATTTTGCCGCAAAAAATGTGTTTTGCAATTATTATTTTTTCTGCAGGTTTTTTAAATTTCAGTTTATCATATTTAAACTGGAATTTTCCAACAAATTCCTTGAGAAACTCATTTTATTTAATTTTGAACGAGTAATTTAATGAAGTTTAAATTAACAGTTATCAGGAAAAGAAACTTCATAGATGTTATCAGAACACCTTACAAACTAGTGCTTGTGCACCTTTTTTCATTTGGTGATTTTCCTTTGGCTAGTGCAATATGTGGCATGTTGTTATGTTCTGATAAGCCGATGATTTCTGTTGTACCTGCAGAAGAAAAGTTATATATTTAGCATTTTTGCTCTCCAGATCATTTGAACCATTCCTTGCTCACTCTTTAATGGGTCATACACTCATGTTGCTGGTTAAAATAGGCACCGAACTGGCCTTTTTATTAGTCAATCCTGCCCAGAACTCGGACTGAAACTGAGCAACTGATTGGGCTATTGGGAACTGGCTACCTGTCAAATGAATTCCTGCACAAGATTTTTCGAAGCTAACTTTAAGAAAAATTGCAAATGTGATTTCCTATTTTGTTCGATTTCTCACTGTGGTGTTGTATTTCCTTGTGCATTTCAGGTAGGGTTGCAGAGTTTGACAGTCCACAACTGTTGTTGGATGACAAGTCATCCATGTTTCTAAAGCTGGTATCAGAGTACTCTACAAGGTCTTGCAGCATGTCAGATGCTTGAACTGATCTCCAAAAGAAGGGAGGTACAGTCCAAGTCAATGTAGGCTAGGAAATATAATCTTCTAACTGATGGCTGCCTACTGCTTAGAAGCGGTGCAAAGGAAGAGGTAAAAAAACATGTAGACTTTGAGTTGTTCAACCAACATGTAGGGAGGAAGAGGAAAATGATTAGAAGATATTGCAGACAGCGATTCACTCTCTATTATTAGGAAAAAAAACTGGAGCACAATTTGAGTAGTTCTTGTATAATATGTACAAATTCTATCAAAGATTAATGCAAAATAATGAAACAGCAAAATACATGGGCCACAATTCTGTTTTGAGGTGCAATAATAAAGCAATTTTGACACAGCTGGAAGCATTTGCCTTCATTTTCTTTCTCAAATATGGGTGGGATGGTGTCCTTGGTCTCTGTTTGATCTAATCAAATTGAGAACTTTTTTAATGAAAAACAATGGTAATCATCAATCATTCTCTTTTGTGGAAAATAATGATATCCATCAACCATCCTCTTTGTCAACTCAGAACCAAGCTTGTCATGTTAGCAATTATTCTTGGTACCAGCTTACATGCATTTCTTACTTTGAAGACATTTCCACCATTGAGCAACTCCGCCTGTGCTTTTAGCTTTTCCCTCTTCCTCTATCTGCATCATCTGTTCTTAATAGTAAGCTTGAACTCCCAATCATGTCAGTGAAGTTTTGCTCAAAAGGTCATCTTCTTTACAGTACATGTATGATTCTTGTCAAACTCTAATATTATATATGCCTGAGAAATGAATGGCAAGCAGGAAAAATTTTTGCTTACCTGCAGCTGAATTAATATATGTGACATTTCTCTTCCTTAGCGCACACATTGCCAAAAATAAAAATATAAATATATGTAACATTTCTCTTCCTTGGCATGCTCATTGCCAAAAAAAAAAAAGAAAAATTATTGATGCTTCTTTTTGGCTCTTCATATCAATGGATGAAATTTATTGAGGAGAAATTTAGATATAACCTTCAGCAATAGAAATCAAGCCCAAGAAATCAAGATACACCAGAGGATCTGAGGTATTTTCTTTGGGATTCCTCCAACGCTCATGTTAGTTTTCTTGAATTTGAGGGAAAAAGGTAAGAGAGAGAGAAAGAGATAGAGATGAGTTACTCTTAGTTATAAGAGGGTTTAGGTTCTGTAGTTATAAGCATCACTGGTGAGTTAATCATGTCAGCTCAGGATTAAATCTTCTTGGAAATGAATGTGTAAATCACCTTAATCCGGAATCAAATTCTGTTATGATCTTATCTTGGTTATATGTGTCTCCATTATAAGTGGCTTATTAAAAATTCCTATCATCAAAAGTAAAAATAAAAAACCAATATTTCTTGTCCTGAGCAAGCTAGCGTTGGATTCCAAGTGTCGTGTTTGAGGAGAATTGATGGCTGTTATCCTTTTTTTTCCATGAACCATTAAAGGAAGAGATCCTTTTCACTAGCTGATACAGGCATAATAGAGAAGTCAACGCTCAGCTTTGGTTCCTTTCCGTGTTGACTTATATTTAATAGCAGCTGATACAACTCTTCTAGCAGGTATCACTGTGTTGACTTATATTAGAACTCTGCACATGCAATGCATACATACACACTAAATCATTATTTTTTCAATGATAAATTTTGTTTTTGGTTTTTTTTTTTTTTTTTAAATATCATCTTGAGGTTCCAAAATTTTCAGAGTCAACTCTCCCTCTCCATTCCTGGTGCAGGGGATATGTTATCTCATAAATTGAATAATAGCATTGCGATCATTATTCTGTCATTAATAAAAGATTTGAATGATGAATTATGCTTTTTTTTCCAGTATATTAAGGAGGTAAGTTGATAACAGAAATTTGAACAATAGTTGCTTTTGTTGTTATTATGATCATTATCTGCCTAATGCCATTCATCCATTGAATCTTTATACCAGTCGGAGAAAAAAAGAAATCATGAATGAACCGTGATTCGAGCAAAGAGAGAAGCTAGGCAACTCTAACGCTCTCTTTGATGCGTTGAAGAATAATCCTGTTTCAAATATACCGCTCAAATGACTAGTCCCTTCCTCTAATGAACGCTCTGTCCCTCTCGATGGGCTGAGACCCTCCTCTCTCGAATAACTCCATGCCTCCATTTGTTCCCTCCTATCTCTTTATTTTCATCCCCTCTCTTCACTTTGTAACTCCTAACCATTGTTAGTGCTAAAATTTGTTCACAACTACTGATAATATGTGAGAATAATATTTTCATAGGATTTTTCCATTTCTCAAGAACAGAAAAGATTGTATCTTTTATCCCAGAAACAAGTAGTTTCCAAGCGGCTTTGATGCGGATATTGGGAAGTTAATCAGCTACGAGTGTGGAATAAAATCGATAGATTCTCTTGTCAAATAATTTAGGAGGTCATTAGATATGATGGCATATTGTTCTGGAAAACATCTGCGCAACAGAGACTTATTATTGCAACAATAATCAATTCTTTAACTTTTCAAATACTAATTTTGATCGAAAAAAATATCTTATCATAACAAATAATAGTTATTGAAGACAATAGTTATGATTAGACTGCCACTCTAATCTGCGAGTATGATATTTGATCTAACCCTAGTCCTAAGCAATAGGACAAAAATTTTGTTCTGAGGTCACCTATTTATCCAGTTTATGTATAATAAGTATATAAAAAAATACTTTTATTATATCCTTTAATTTTTTTTTAAACTTTGTTGTGATTTAATGAGGTAGAAAGAGTAAAAAACATCACATGTTTGGGGTACTTAAAATATCATTTCAATTTTTTATCAATCATTGCTAATGGGTAACCGTAAATTGATTGTATTCATAATTTGATTTTTGAAATATGGAATTAGCTCTTTGTCTAATAATAATTAGCTTAGTTAATTATTTAAAAATATATATATTTTGATCCCATATAATTTTTAATATTGGACAACCTATATTAACTCAAACATATGATGCCAGGGTTGGTTGGACAGGTTAAAAACTGGAATGGAATAATAATATCTGTCTTAATTTCATTCCATTAGTATATCATAAATTTATTTCACTGCTTCACCACTAATATTTTTTTAGAAATAATTATAATTTAAACTCCATAGTTTGAAAGACTTTATGTCTTAAACCTTGCAATTAGCGACATATCAAAATGAATTCTATAATTCACATATTCTAAACCCTCCATTTATCTGAACTTATGGCACTGTTATCATGGCAGTATGTGCATTCTCTGTGGAAACTTTTTGGCAATAAAAGGAGAGCGAAAGAGAGGGCTGAGATAAGTTGTGCCCCAAAATCACCATTAACTACTGGTATCTCCTTGAGGTTGCAATGAGGGCAGTGCTAGACCTTGCCTTCCAGAACAACTAGATCCTCTGTTCCTGGTATAATCAGTGAATATAACATCTCTGATTAGAGCACTGCTTTTTATATTCTCGAAGAATACAACTAATTTGGAGCATATGAATGTTACCATGGAGAACAATATGAGGGGTGATGAAGAGTGATGCTTTTCACATTCTCTAAGGAAAGAAATTTGATAGAAAAAATATCACAAAAAAAGTATTTCATATAATGCTTCCTCCTCTTCTCCAGGCCACCCAATGGTAACTTAAGCGTGAATGGTCATAAGAAGTTGTTTCCTCTCATGAATAAGATCCTCAATGCTTTTGATGTCATGCTTGCCCAGGCCCTGTTCTATAATCTAGTTATCAGACAGAGGAATCCATTGCTTGTCCAACTTTCCATATCCCGTCTTGTATATCAACTCCCTGATGCTCTTTAAATTAGAGTACCCATATGTCACATATGGTTCAACTCTACACAACATGTTCATCGTGGCCTTGTTAACTTTCAAGGATGCACCAATAAATATTTGCCACAGCCTCAGGAGCTGCAAAATCTTTCAAGTTTTCGAGTGCATGGCATTGATACCACGGATTCAGATGATGAAGAGCAACTTGGTTTCGAGGTTGATGTAGAACCCTTCCTTCAATCTTGCCTCCCATTTTAGGCGGATAAGCTGTTTCTCCTGGGACTTGTACTCCTTGGCGTATTTGTGAATCGAGAGAAGAAGATGTCTATCTTGATTTATGAAAGGCCATATCAAAGAACTCTTTCTCTCTGCTAAGCTGATGGATATATTTGGCAATATTTTAGGATTAGGTCTTCAAGCATGATAGATATATATATTTGAAATGCCACCATCGGAGCAAGAGCGTCTCCAAAAGGAAACGTTATCATGGATTGTTAAGATTCGATCTGTACCCCCCTGAAGTAATACCCTAAACTAAAGCTTTGAGTCTCATGCATGACAAATGACTTCTCCGCCGATGACAATAAAATGAACTCTCTCACATCGGATATGCCGAGTATTAATTTGATGTAGAAATAACTTCTTTGCTAACACTTTTCTCTCAACTTGATTTTTTTTTTTTTTTTTGGTTTTTTGTTTTGAGCACAGGCATCCATATATCGCCAAACACTCAAGTTCAGTTGGCAAATAAGTCCAGTTTTCTGGAATCAATTCAATGGGTTTGTAATGCCCGAGAACACTCCAATTCAAAGAATCTGTAATGACAAAACCAAACAAGATTAAGATTCCTGACCCGCTCTTCTTAGTAATTCAGAATTAAATGAGTCAATTAATTCTCATGGAAGATGGTTATAAAGGATTGGAGAATACAGAACCTCAAATGATCCAGCACAATTCAAGATTAGATCATCTAGCATGCTATGATTATTGTAAAAGCAACATCTTTGTTCAGGCTAGGTCACTAAGGATGCCGATAAGAAAGCAAAATTCATTTGATAAGATCTTCCTAAACAATGGCAAAATTGTTTTGAGTACTAATATACATCATAAAGGCCTTTGGACATCGTTGCCTATATTTAATGCATAAGCAATGAAAAGAATTTTACATTCAATACGTAAACAAAGATCATTCGGTTGCGACACATGCAACCCAGTGACTAAAAGGCTGAAGCCTCCAAGTTCTCAGTGAAGTGATGAAAAAGAAGAGCTGAGAAGCTCCTCAAAATAATTTGCCATTGTGAGAAGGCCTGCACCATGTCACCATGCCCTTGATCTTCTCTTAACTTTCTTCATCTTCCCCAGATTCCGTGCGACAGGAACATAAGATATCCACCCCAAGGGAACCAATGCAGCTATAAACTGCAGTATGATTCCTACAGGCAAGCTTGAGAAGTCCCCAGACGACACCCCAATCAAAGATGCCAGTCCGACACCAAAGATACCACCTAGTATGGATGATAAGCATAGAGCTGAAGCAAAGAAGGCAAAGAGCGAACCTTCACACCCAGATGGGCATAAACTTGAAAAGAGAACGGTGAAGGGAAGGATCTTAAACTGAGCAATAGCCTCTGCCAATGCAGATAAACACAACACATAAACTTCATTTGAAATCCCCAACTTAAGATTGATTTGTTTCACCAGAAACAAGTCTGACAAAAGGGAGAGAGCATAAAGCATCTGCAATCCAAATATCAGCCTCCTCATTGGGATTCTTTTCAAGAAACCGCTATAGAACATTGTTGCAGAAAGAACCATCAGCTGTCCAATAACTTTTGACAAACCAATGACTGAAGGGTCAAGCTTCAGACACTGCGTCTGGAAACAAAACATAGAGCCTGAAAGGACAGGAACAACTGCCACAGAAGCTACGATCCACGAAAGAGGATAAAAGATCCTTTTCTTATTAATTGCTGTAATCAGGTTAGACAACTGTTTGCTAAGATTCTCTGCTAATGAATTCTGAACAAGATGATGATTTGAATGCTGAGGGGAACCAAGGGATGTCTCCTTTGTGGTCAGGGAAAGAGCAAGTTGGGTGGCCAGTAGGAGAGCAAAGGTGAAAAACATGACCTTGGGCTCTTGGGTTTTTACGAGGACAAAACCGCCAGACAAGTTGCCAAAGAGTGCTCCTGTTGCTAAAGCCATGAATGCATAGGACTGGAGCTCACCTTCTTTCTGTGCTCTACTGAACTCAGCGATAAGAGCATCGCTCACAACTTCTGTGAAGGATGCTCCAAGGTTGCTAAGTAAAATGCATACCATTAATCTGGTAAATGTTTCACCGGTATCTGGGATAACTGCAAGTGTCCCCCAGGATAGTAGCTGTAAAAAGGCTGCAACCAACTGACAGTTAGCCGAATGCCTCAAACACTTAAAATATCAATATCAAATTTTCAGTTCATCAGCCGAGTTAGACATCACTCAGCTATTATTGCATAAACCAACAATTAAATCATTCTAAAGTCACAGAAGAAATAGAAAAAAGTTTTGATTCAAGGTGCTTTGCATGTATTCTAGAATATGCAACGTCCATAGAGGTATGAGATATGCCCAAGGGTCATAATGGGTTAGTTACAAGAATATGCTTTGAATTATGTAAATGATTTGAGTAATGTTACCAATTTGACATAAAATATAACCCCCTCCACCCCACCAAAAAAATTATTAAAAAAAAAAAAAAAAACAGCTGCCGCTGCTGTGGGGAAGTGGAGTCACGTTCATAAAAGATTAAAGTATGGATTGCAGGAGACAAATGTGAATTCATCATCATTTTTCGTTACCAACAACTATCTTTGTTGAGCCAAATTCCTAGAACTTTCTAGAGGACAGAGTTTTCAAGGTCTTCCATCACCTCAACAACTGGTCTGGCACTAAAATATCATTAGCATTATTTATGGGAGGATATGTAGAGATAATAATATACAGTACACTGAAATTCTAAACTTTTGACATTGCATCTGGAGGAGGATGTTGACTTGAATTTGTTGTTTCCACTAGTTGAAACTTAACACATGCACTCTATTGACACGCTTCAAGAATTGAACCTAGCCCTCTACAAGAGGGGTGTTTCTACACTTAAATCCAGCCTCCAATACATCAATCATCAAATCAAACCGCAGAAATCAGCTATCAACTATCAAAAGGAGTATTAAATGTACACAATCTTGTCTTCTCACTGAGAGGAAATACATTCTGGTTTTTACAGTAGCATTTGAATTAGCAAAATAACTTAGTCTCATAATATTTTGCTGGGCAATGAAAACCATAAATGACAAAAATAGGGATCCTATATATTTTTGAAGTTTTGTTCACAACATTGTTCCCTCAAGAAAAACAATTAACGATGCCAAACTGCTTTGCCAAGCAATGAGCAGCAAATTTGGGATCACAACGTCCTACACATCCCAGATATAACAGGATAACAGCTAGATTTGAAAGAAAATTTCCTACCACTATAGCACTCCATTCCTAAGCCAATCCTGTGGCATTATTTTGTAAGTAATTAAAAGATTAACAAAATATGGAGGCCAGAACAAGTCAAGAACAGAATATAATCTATTGAAAAAGAATGAAAAGTTTCATCCCTTTTTCAACACTATCAAACACCTTTTATATGTTTCTGACCTTAATTATCCACAAGTTCATAACATATTTGTCCACAGCTAACATAAAACAAAGACACCTTAAAGTAATCAGCATTGTCATAGGAAAAAGAAAAAAGTTGCAAAAAAGGCTCTTTGTCGATTTAACTGGATTCCGAAGGTGTGAGATAGAACCTGGCAAATTCACAGCCTGTGAAAAGAAATAAACTACAAACAAGGAACCATATAGCCCACACAAAATATTTCAAACAGATTTGTCAATAGTTATAGTTGTGGATTGCCTTCCTCTAAAGTAGCCATTACGATAAATAGGGCAAAAAAAAAAAAAGAAAAAAGAAAAAGAAAAAGAAAGAACGAACGAACGAAAGAAAGATACCAAGAATCCATAAAGAACCTCAAAACTCTCATATGCATCTCATATTCTATCCATTAGGCCAATGTAAAGCAAGGCATACCAATGCCTGAATACCAATACCACCCAAAGACACAAAACCCCATAGCAGAAACAAGGAATAAAGAAGCAAAGAGAGACAAAGCAAAAGAAAAGAACCAAAGAAAACAAAGGAAAACATTGCCCCTAGAGAGAGAGAGAGAGAGAGAGAGAGAGAGAGAGAGAGAGTATCAACCTCCAATGGAGGTGTAGGGGAGCCTGTGAGCACCCCCAATATAGACAGCATCAGAGAGGACCCCAAACAGGGGCTTGGCCACCATGGGGAGGTTGCCAGTGTTCTGGACTAACTGAAGAATGGAAGGGCTGAGACCAACTCCATGGGCCAGGTGGAAGTTGAGAGCCAGCCAGGGGAAGCACCTGAACCCCTGCACCCAGTAGCCAAACCCACACAAGGCCCACATCTGCCTCCCCACATGGCTGGAGCCACTGCTACCGAGGCTGAACCTCTCCCCTGCGGCCCTCTTGGGGGGTGAGGAAAGCTTGTGGGCAGGCCTCTGGCAGGGGTTTGGGAGGGGTTTTAGGATGTAAGGCCTCCTCACATGGCTGCTGCCACTGCTGCCGAGGCTGAACCTCTCCCCTGCGGCCCTCTTGGGGGGTGAGGAAAGCTTGTGGGCAGGCCACTGGGAGGGGTTTAGGAGGGGTTTTAGGATGTAAGCCTTCTTATCATGGAGGAACCCCCGACTCCGGTCTTTCTTCGAGGAATTGGAGATGAATAATCGTGGTGGGGAGGAATTGAGCTTGTGGGTGGCAGAAAGAGTGAAGAAGGCTTGGGGTCTCGAGGTGGGCTCCGTGAGGCAAATCATGGGATTATGAGTTGGTCCTCTGAGATCAATTAGGTTTATTTCTTCCTTTGCTCAGGGTTGGTGGAGTAATGAGAGAGGGAGGTTGGAGATTCCAAAGGGCGTGGGAGAGGGATCCGCACGGCTGGACGTGGGGGGGGCTTTGGGGTTCTAAAAATATAATTAGATGGGGTGTTGGATTTGAACGGAAAGGCAAGGAATAACGTGACCTTCGACTGTTACGACGGACACGGACAAGGAAAGGTAAAACTTTTTCTTGGATTGGGACTCGAGGGCGGAGACGGAGGGTTGGAGAGAGCTCTGGAAGGAGAGAGTTTTGGCTGGCCGGGATAGTAGCGGGTCCGGGGATCCTGGACGTGCGGTGGGGAACAAAAGAGGTAGTAATTTCGTAATTGGCTTTTTGCGTTGGCGCGGTCTCGGTACATAGCGCGGTCTCTTTCACGTGCGAACCGCAAAGGGACCGAGGGTGTGGGCGGCGGTGCGGCAGCTTCGTTGCTAGGCTTTGATCTTGGTTGGGTGGTGGTCAAACGCTGCTACCAGGGTCGTATTATGCGACATCTGGTTCAACTAGGGTTGCAATCGGCTTCAAAATGCTAGACAGATCTTAAGATTGGCTGGGTTAGGGTTGAGATTAAGGGCAACTAGAACCCAATCAAATCTAGCCCAATTGAATAATCAAATAGGTTAATATTCGTATTTTGATATAAAATATTAATATATTTTTTTTATTTAACCATGTTTTAAATTATTAGTAAAATATCAAATGCCGATGATACATGTATAATAGTCTAAGTCCGAATCTTATTGCTACCTCTACCATAAAGAAAAGAATAAATTTAAACTTTGTAGCTCAAATTTGATTGCTGTTTTTACTATATAGGAAAAGATAAATTTAAACTTTATAGTCCAAATCTGATAACTGCTTCCATCATTAGATTCACATGTATCTTAAAATAGAAAGTCATTTATTAATCATCATTTACTATGTAAAAATAAAAATAATTACAACAAATAAAAATAGATAATAAATAAATATAAATAAAATAGAACTAAACATTAATTCTTTTAAAGCTATAGTAAATACTCACGTATTTATAATAAATAATTAGTTTAAATTAATAAATACCTAACAAAAATCAACTGGACGGGTCTCCACACCCTGCTTCTACCGGGACGAATCCCTCTATTTCTATTATAGCAAGAGATGTTTAGCAGTAGGGCAAATTTTTTTTAAACAAAAAAGAAAGAAAAGAAAAGAAAAAAAAACATAGTGAACAAAGATTTAAGCGCACATTGTCATCATCCGCGTGAACAACTTCCCCAGTTGCATCCCAACATCATTGAAAATTTGAGAGTCCATTTTAGGACATTGAAACATAATTTTATTTCTTAATCCTTCTAAAAACATAATTCTATGCTAGCATTGGTTGTTTGTGGAGATGCTTTCCATTGGCTTGCATGCAATTTCCACTCAACAGTAAGCATTACTCAAGAGCTTCCAAGTTTGCAACAATAATAATCATGCAAGACGTGAACTGCACCATAAATGCTCCTCTTTGACATCTATATTATCCTCTTGGCCAACAAATACATGCCAAAATATAAGATGACATTAGAATGTCCTAGAAAAGTTGTATTTTGTATTTTAAATAGCTGTATTATCTACATATCAGGTTTGAAATTTGGAAGCTAAAGAAAACAGAACAATAATTTAAGATGCAATAGAAAAAACCCCATAGATTTTCATTAATACCATGACATCATATGGAGAGTTTTAAGAGCCATTTTTCTCATTAGAAAGCTGCAGAGAAGTACCACCTGCTAGCATACATAGCAATAAGAACGTATAGTGTCATTATATACACTAGTACATCTATCCCAAACTTGATTTGCAGCAAACTTGATTCTGCTATTCTCCTTAAGCCACCCTGAGCAAACTTGCCTAGAACTCCAGTGGAAGCATATCTATTATATTTACAACAGAACACATGATTAAGAGATTGAACTAATTACCTCCTTCGCTTCTGATCTTCAAAAGAACGATTATAGAAGTCCCTCATTTGCAGCATAAATGATTGCTTCATCTCCCAGATAGCACACCTTTGCTGGAGACGCATACCTAGATTAAATGGAACAGATGAAGAAGCACGGATCCAGAGAATTGAATGCTAACACCTCTCATCACCTTCCCAATTATCCTTTTCCTTGGGTCCTGTTGGTCCTTCCTCCCCATATAACTCCTTTGGAAGGCTATCAAATATGTTCTCTGCCGTCAACCTGAGATTGAACGGTAGAAAGCTAAGTATCCTATCTAATTCTGACTTTGAATTGTAAACAATGGTCGGTCCCCACTCTCTCATGTACTGCAACCAGATAGGTTCAGTCACAGCATCTCCAAGATATTCTGCTGCAATAATCTCATACTTGACACTAGAGTCCACAAAAAGATTGCTTGGTGCAGCATCATTCCTTACACCTATCCCAAGCTTTTCAGAACCCTGGAGGTAGGTTCCGGGATGTGGAAAACTTGCATGCCCACTCTTTGAAGAATAAACTACAGCTCTGCTACCTTCAATAAATTCCAAGCCAGATGCATCAACCCACTCCCCTCCGCTGTGCTGTGAAAAATAGATACTCCAAAGCTCACCGGTAAAATTGCTTATTCCAAGTGTGAAATGTTCCCAGTCTCCAACATGCCGCCCAATCTTGCTGAGAGAGAAACTGGCCAACCCAATTTTTACCGTAGCAGGGCCATTGAAGGGACAAAACACCCACATGGCAAGATCAGTGAATGTGCCTCCTAGAGCTGGTCTCACATGTACATAGAGTTCACTGTTATCTATGCTACCCTGCTTGACAAAGCCATTCCTTTCATCATCAGGAAGGTCTATCCAGTATTCTCCATCATTTTCACCACCAATGGGTAAGTTTGAACATTTGATATTTATATCCTCTCCTGCTTTTATGCCTCTTGTATATAAAGTAGCTCCATTCTCAAAAAACCATGAAACTGATGAAGGAAAATAAGTTTCTTTTGGATGAAAGAAAACAGTAGGACCATAATGCTTGATGAGTGCATGGATCTGCTCTAAATTTGGCATCGCTTGTAGAGAAGAATCAAGATTCTTTAAACAAGAAATATTTGGCTCATCTTTGAAGATAGAGTTAGTGCTGCAGAAGAATGTTCCAACAGACAGACCTTTTTCCCACATCCCCCGAATAGAAGGCCTCGTTTTCCAAATTCGGCAAGGGAACTCTGGAATCATGGATTCCATATCAAATATCAAATCACAAGCCTCACATGTCTCCGTTAGATCATATCGAACGCATCTAACTTCTTCAGTGGAGGGCTTGTTGGGTCCTTTAGTGACCAAATAACCTAGAGATTTATAACCTTCTGGAGGTGATGGATGCCAGAAGCAACCACAGCCATCATGGTCATCTTCTGTCCGGTCAGCCGAACTCCAAGCAAGTGTAAAATCTAGGGGTTTCTGCAAAGCAGGCATATCAGTTGCTGCTTTAGAATAAGCAAGTTCTCTCACCGCAAGAACAAAACCATGCAATGGTTGGTCATTTGGTTGGCCATAGTGGCCAAGGCTCATAAAACCATCTGGTATTTCCAAAGGTTTATAGAATGTAGCTCCTTTACCATTGTCTTTAGACAAAAAGCAGCTCCAAATGCTCTGGAACTTGGTCACTTTCACAACTTCCAGTTCTCTAATGCATATTTTTCCCTTGGCAAAGCCTTCACCTGAGAAGATAATTCATAAAGGCAAAGATAATTTACTGGCAGATATTAACCATGAGAGGACACAAGGAAAAACATATAATTTTTTCTCATTTCAATTGGTCAGAAATAGAAACATAGCTACAAAGGGAAAACAATGATGCAACTATTGCCGAACATTATACAAAAACTTAATAACCATCAAACGCATCATACAACAAGAACACCGCATATGATCTCAAGATCTAATACCAAGAAAGATTAGAAACCAGTAAACTTGGAAGAATTTCATATCCTACCGTTGCATGCATAAACTACTGCTGTTCATCTCCCAAGCGCTCAGGAAAGGGGAAAAGAAAAAAAAAATAATTACACAACAGATAGATACTCGGATATAATCCATTCCAAAGCAATCAATTTTTTTACAAGTTTGCCTCATCGTATAACAAAAGAAAGGCAGCACGGATATGGGTCAAGATACTAGGTATTAAACAAGAACCAAGAATAGAGATTGGCATATGATTCAGCAAACCTACATAATAAATCAAGCAATTCTTGTCCCAAAAATAAAACTCTGACCTGAAATTCCTCAAAAGGCAGAAGAAATTAAACAACCACGAGGCAGCCAACACGAAGAAGCAATTTCGGACGGAAAAAGAACCGAATACAATTCCAGTCTTTTTTTTTTTTTTTTTAAGATTTCTTCAGAAAAATCTCACCTTGGGGCCATTCAGGGATAGGCGAAGGGAGGGAGAAGGGCTCCGGCTCGCGATCGATGAAGTCGGTGGCGTTTCCTCGGTTCCAACACCACCATTTCCACCCAACCATCTCCTCCTCCTCCTAAATCCCCAAATCCCCGGAGCCCAATTCGATCCCTCCCTGATCAAAGAATCTCTCCATCGGATCCAAGTTGAACTCCTCGAAAACCATAGATAGACAATTATGAGCAACCGGCCCCTTGATTTTGACGTCGGCGACGAGGATGATTAACTTTTCCTCCTCTAATTAGCGTTAGAATCAGAGCTAAATAATCTAGGGTTAGGGTTTAGAAGGTTAAGGCCGTTGCAGTGTCTTCCTCCTCAGCTCCTCCTCTCTCTCTCTCTCCCTCAGGGGCGGGGAAAGCAAATATTTTTGAACTATTTGTATCTATATTTTTTGAACTTTGCTCCATTTTGTACAGTTTTTTAATGACTCAAAAATATTTTTTAACTTTTTATCCTTAAATTATTTTTTCAAATTCATTTGAATTCTTAGGATTTTTTATTGCTCCAATGGAGCTTTATAAATTTTAGCGATCATTTATTCCTAACGTCTTATTAATGCGAAGTTATTTAAAATTAGTAAGATAATTAGCACATTATTTTAACATAAATATATAAATTATGAATATTATTTGAGCTCATAGTATCTTAATATACAAAATAAATGATATTTTATGTATTCGCATTAGATGATATATCAATTATTTTATCAGTTTTAATTAACCTCGTATCATATTCTAAAACATTAAAAATATAATATTTTTAAATTATAAAAATTTAAATTATAAGACTATAATAATTGAGGATCAACATCAATTTTGAGTAAAAGTTAATTATCAAAAATATATTTTTATCAAGTATTTTTAAGATAGCATAAAAGCTATTAAATATTTTATTTAAAAAAGCTTAAGTGATTTTTCAAAAAGCTTTAAATAGGAAAGTTGCTTTCAATAAATTGAAAGTCATAGGTTTGAACAATGAGAATGATCATATTTAATATTATAACATAATAATAATATAATTTATTTTATAAGAATATAATATAACATAATATATTAATTATTATTATATATTATGATATAATATAATATATTTTTTAGAAATACTTTGTTAATAAAAGTTTTATCATTAAAAGATCTACTTTATTATCCTAAATGAATAGAGATGTGAACCAAATATTGAATATATCTATATTTGTATAATATATTAAGTTGACTTATACGAGGAAATCTAAGGGATAAAATTTTAAAATATATTCGATCAAGATAAAATTTAGTTCTTAGGAAACTTGGATGGCGAAGGACTGCCTCCTCTAGCCAAATTTAACTTGACAGGCTAAGACTTAGAAGTTATGCATGTCATGGGACGTGACAGTTAGCCAACTAGCTAAAGTTCCCTGCATATATAAATATGGATGAAATGTTAAGTGTAATTGCCAAAATCAAAGAGGGATATATCCATGGACCCTAGACTGGAGGAAGAAGCATCCTATAATGGAGACTTGGATGCATTCTACCAGCTCCACCTAGAAGATTGGTGCCCCCTGGAGAGACCGAGGGGTATGCTTAAAAAAAAAAAAAAAAAAAAATTAGATTTCGTTTAGCTGAGAAGTTAACGATATCATGGTGGATATTCGTCACGCCCTGTAACGGAGACCACCAGCTCCTTCAAGAAGACCGGTTTCTCCCGGAGAGCCTCAGCGCCACCTCAAGCAATTCAACAAAAGGGATCAGAGCCAACCCAAAGTGGCCTTCCAAAAGAGAATTCCATCTCCATTATCTAATTTGAAAATTACCTCAACAAAAATATAATTATATCGTATGAAATAATATAAATATGATCATTATACTGGATAAAATAATTTATGTCACATCTTTTGCTCAGGTATAAGAATGCGTTAAGAAATCTAAATAACATTTTTTTGATTATTTTTTTCAAATTCAACTCTCATTTTGAAAACTATACTTCTTCGTATTCATATATTGATAAACAAATTAGATAACAAATTATTAGAATTACATAAATAAAAATATAATTATACTAGGTGAAGTGACAGAAGTATAATAATTATACTAAGTAAAATAATTTATATGATAGCTTATGTCAATGTGTAGCTTATCCCATATTAATTGTATATCAAATAGATCTTATACACAAAAAGAGCATACGTTAAGAAATTTAAATAATATCTTTTTAGTTAGTATTTTTAGACTTTAGTTCTTAATATTCATTATGTTGATAAACAACTCAAATAACAAATTATTAGAATTATCTAGACAAAAATGTAATTACATGAGGTAATATTTTATAAATATGACAATTATACTAGATAAAATAATTTATATGACCTATGTTGATGTGTGACTTGTTCCATATTAATTGTTTACTAGATAGATCTTATACATATATATATATATATATATATATATATATATATATATATATATATATGTAAAAGTTGTGCGAAAAAAAAACTAAATAACATTTTGGCTAAGTTTCTAAAGAAGGTTTCGTTTACGCTTAACTAAAATTAGCTTGAATAACCTGAGCCAAGTCTGACATTGGCTTGACAAGGCTTCAAATTGACAGAGTATAATGCATGTTAGCATAAAATAAACTATTGCATCGAATCCAATAGCTAACCACTGCTCCCATTAGTATATTATAAATTAATAAATTAGTCAAGCTTGAAGTGATCTTGAATGAAGGGTGAATGGGAATCAATTCAGATTTCCTCGTTCCATTTGATGATAGAGATGCTCAAAACAGACTATAATCCAGCTTCACACTCCTTGGCTTACCCCACGGATGCATCATGTTTGTAATACGTACATTATAACGGCACCGAGATTATAATTTAAATTCAACGAATCAATCTACTAACAAACTAATTAGGCCGGCAATTGAATTTGAGATATCACAAATAATACCAATATTGATGAAGTATATAGAAATTGGTGAGAAGTTGGGATGGATTCTAGCTCACTCCTAGAAGCTTTATAGAATTTGCATTTACTTTATGCTAAATTTGCCGACCAAAAGCCATCAAAAGCTGCTTAAGTTACCACTAACAGTTTGTGACAGTTGCTAGGATTCGGACCTGAGGATTATCCCAGATTCTTCGGTAATCCTGCCGTCCTGCCTGGATTAATCTCAGAATCTTCGGCGAACCTTCCTGCCTCAAAAAGTCAGTGGATTCTTCCTCCTTACTCTATGACAATGATGTTGATGCCAGCAAGCAAGCATCCTAGTGGAGGCCCTGATAATTATCCAATTTTCATCCTGCTCTTTGATTGGAAAGTATTACATTTTTTTTATCTCTTTTCTTGTTTTCTTTTTCCTCGTCCTACCATAAACAAAGTCAATAGACCATGTTCAGCGACCCAGTCACGAAGTTTCGCCGTAACTCAGTCTTACGAAATCGTCGCTGAAGATTTCTTGCTCCTTTTTTTAATTATTCTAATCATGGATTCTTAGCCGAGTAGTTTATAAAAATTCTCTAATAGATAGCACCAGGTATCGCTGCGAAAGTCACAAGGGGGATAGCCATGGATCCTAGACTGGAGGAAGCGTCCTATAATGGAGACTTGGATGCACTCTACCAGCTCCTTCAAGAAGACCGGTTTCTCCTAGAGAGGCTCAGGCTGAGCACCACCTCTTGTGTCCCAAACAATCCCCTCCACATCGCCGCCCTGCTTGGCCATACCGATTTTGCTAGGGTCATCCTCCATCTGAATCCAGGGCTGGCCAAGGACTCGAACGGGCATGGCTTCTCGCCGTTGCACTTGGCTGCTGCAAACGGACACCTACCAATTGTGAGGGAGTTGCTGGGGAGTAAGTTGGGCTCCGACCTCTGCCTTCTGAGGGACGAAGACGGGCTGCTGCCGATCCACACCGCCGCGATCGAAGGGAGGGTTCCGGTATTGGTGGAACTGCTGGATGCGTGCTCTGAATCTGCAAGCCAGAGGACGTGTCAAGAGGACACCGTCCTCCATCTGGCAGTGAACGCAAACTGCTCTCAGGTTGTCGAGTTCTTGGTGGAAAGGTTCGACGATGGTGAGTTCCTCAACGCTAAGGACGCCAAGGGAAATACAATCTTGCACCTTGCCATGGCTAGGCGACGACTCCAGGTATGGCATGCCCATCTTATGCTTTGTTTTGAGTTGTTGACAAAATTCTCGTGTTATATCTGAGTGATTTTCTGAAGAACCCTACATGTACAAATTAATCAAGAATTTTTTAATTATTCAAATTATTACTAGTGTTTTTTTTTTTTTTTTTCATTTATTCATATAACTGAACAACTAAAAAGATCAAGTTTTCCCAAATCTAGATTAGTATTATTTTAACTTGCTCAAATTTGAATGGCAGATTGCGAAATTCTTGCTTAGCAAGGCAGGGATCCATGTGAATTCTGTGAATTCAGGGGGCTTCACTCCACTGGATGTGTTGCTGGAGTCACCAAGAGAGCACGATGACTTGATCTTAGCAGGGATGATTCGAGTAGCAGGGGGAAAAACGACAGCAAGAAATGAAGTGCGTCCAGCACCAGAACAAAATGACCCTAGTGAAAGAGACTCTTCTATTTGGGCTCCGTTATTCAGACTGACATCAAGCCTAAACAAGCGCATGTGGAAGGACGGCGAAAATAGAGAAGGCATTTTGATGGTGGTGGCCACCCTTATACCATCGCATTTCAAGGAGGACTGAATCCTCCCGGAGGACTCGAGCAGGAAAACGGGAAGGCAGCGTCAGGCAACAAACGTTCGCTCTTCTTGAAGTTTGACAAGGTGGAATTGCTCACATCCTTGGCTACTGTTGATGTGCTTGGCCCCTCGGACGAAGAGGATGGCACCTTTGTGGAACAGGGGAAACAACAGCGTTCGACCATTTCTCCGCTGCCCTCTTCCGCTGGTGCGTCATCCTCCGCGGTCCAGCTTGGATCTTAACTGGTGTTGTTTTGTTCGCACTTAGCTCAGCTTGTGTTGGCTATCGTGAACCATGTCCTGTTTGCATCACATCACCACGTTTGGCTATTGTGGACCATGGCCTGATTGGGCCGGTCACATGTGAGTCATTTTTATGTAATTTTTGGAGCCCATTATGTTTTCTATGAATATTTATATGATAAATGATTTAATGTTTTAAATGATGATCAACATTTGTTTTATTAATATCGTATTATCTTTATATTTATATATATATATATTTTGGATATATGAGATATCGCGGAGAATCTTAAGACTTAATGTCAATCTTTAGTATTACTATTGTGCATGTTTCATTGATAATACCTTATTGGATCCTTGTGATATTTTGTTTGGGACATGCTGGCATATTGTAGATATCATTTGGATTTTTTTAGCTTTTTATTGAAGCATGTTGATTGAGGAGAAATTATTATGAGGATCATATAAAAAAAATACTTTGACATCACCTTTTATATGTCTTTTTTTGCTACACTACCACATAATGATCCATGCTGGTAACCATAGATTAGTCTTATGTTAATAAGGGCATAATAACTGCTATAATTCTATATTAATGGCTTTCATAGGATCAGATCCTTTTAAGGTGTTGTTTTCAAAAAAATCTAATATTTTTCGAAATTATGACTATATTAAAATTTAGTTGTTTAGTCTGAATATCATTTTTCAATAAACAAATAGCTTCAAAATTAAACATCTAAAATTAATAGTGCCTAAGTGAGAGAATGTTGAAAATTTTCTATGTGTGAGCTACCATTAACCATTAGCAATTTGGGATTTACATAATAGATTGAATGAATTTGATCCAATAATCATGTATGATGAGTCCACTATTAATATGTGATATATGTGGTTTGAACTTATGTACATCACTTGTTAGGTAATGTGGGTAGACACAAATTACAACAGTTAGAGGCCAACAACTAGCATAGGAAGCTGATTCTCATCAATTGTATTAGGGGGAGGGGCAACTATTAGTTAGTTCCCAATAACTGTACTAAATAAACCCTAAAACCCAATAGTGATGTGTGATAAGAAAGCTTATTAGGGTTTTATTATAAATATGATCGGTTTTCTTTTTTCTTCGCACCTGCATTTAGTTTTTCTCATTGAGAAAATTATTTATTGCAAGAGCGAGGAGGGAAATATTTAAGCCCTTGCATTCTCTACAACTTTTGTACAAATCGAATATATGATAATAAATTTTAATTATTATTTTATATTCTATAATTTACATATACATTCCTAAAATCTTACAGCTAGTATAGCTCTTAGAATTGGGTATTTTTTCTTTTCATTTTTCAACTCTTTCATACAACTCTAAGAATATGGTTTGTGATATCTTTTGCTATTATTTTCTTTAGTCAATTACTTATTAAGTCTAGTCAACCTCATGTTGGAATACATCATTCATCATCTCATGCAAATAATATTTGCTCATTCATTTGTGTAGGTGCATAGCTGTACGGTACATTACAAGATAGAAAAAAAAAGATACAAGATAGGAAAAGGATGAAAGTAGAGAAGATAAAAAAAGAAGCTAATTAGAAAGTAGCTGAAGGGAGATATAGGAATAAGAAATATAGGATTGAAAGATCTACAATGCAATCACCAAGAGAAGAGAGAACTTAGCTAGATTTATGATATGTCCACCTTGTCTAGAAAGATAGAGCTCCAAGAGTTGTAGCAATATAGGATTTTGACGGATATAGCTGCTACTAAAAAGGATTTAGATGTGAAGAATCTAGCATTCCTTTTCTTTTAAGTATGCCACCATATTGCCATTAAGAGTTGATCTTAAGCTAGCTTTCGGTTCGATGCTAGAGATCATGAGGATTTCTTGGCCTTCTTTGAAATTGGAATTGATTTGTCACTCTAGCACAAACCTCTTTTAAGTAAGGGCACCTAAGAAAGAGGTGAGAAGTAGATTCTAGTTGAGCTTCACAAAGAGGGCATCTCGATTTGATGTGCCATTCATTTTTTAGCAACACCTCACCTATATGAAACTTATTCTTAAGGATAAGCCAAGAGAACATCTTTATTTTTTTTAGAGAGAATTTTTCCATACTGTTTTATAGTGAGGATATAGAATACCCACATAATTGAGGAATTTATAAAAAGAATAGAGAGAGACAGTACCATCACTGTTCATTTTTCAAATTGAGGTATCCTCTACCTTGCTTGGCCTAATAAGCAATATAGAATCAAAAAGATCAGACAATTGCTTATATTCTGTGAAGATAAAGGGCCCCAAGAATTTACTATTTCATTTTAGGGATCTCTAACTCTAATATTCTCTTATAGTAACATTTGACATGAGAGCCCTAAGAAAAAATCCGAAAAGAGGTCACAAAAGGGATTAAAGCCAACCCAAGCATCCTTTCAAAAGCAAATTCCATTTGCATTATTTAAATCCTTATAAAGACTAATTCACACCTTTTTAGGCAGCAAGCATGAGTAGGAGACAAAATTGTTAAAATTATTTGAACAAAAATGTAATTATACTAGGTGAAATGATATAAATATTATAATTATACTAGGTAAAATAATTTATGTGATGGCTTATATTGACATATCAGATAGATCTTATATATAGAAAGAGTGTGTCAAAAAATTTAAATAACATCTTCTTGACTTGTGTTTTCAAATAAGGTTCTCAATTTAATACTTTTTCGTATTCACTATATTGATAAATAGGTTGATAACAAATTGCTAGAATTATATAAACAAAAATGAAATTATACTAGGTGAAATGATATATATATATATATATAACAATTATACTAGGTAAAATAATTTATATGGCATGTATTTTGTTTCATATTAATTATATATCAGATAAATCTTATATAATAAATAGCATCTTCTTTGCTAGTTTTCAAAGTTCAAGGTTTCGTTTACGCTTAACTAAAAATTAGTTTGAATAACGTGAGCCAAGTCTAACATGAGCTTGACAAGGCTTCAAATTAACAAAATATAATACACACTAGCATAAAATAAACTAATGAATCGAATCCAATGGCTAGCTCTTATTAGTACATTATAAATTAGTAAATTAGTCAAGCTTGAAGCGATCTTGAATCAAGCATGAATGGGAATCAATTCTGATTTTTTTCTTTTCTTTTTGATGATACAGATGCTCAAAATAGGCTCTAGTTCAGCTCGCTTCAAAATCGTTTACACTCCTCGGCTCACCTCAGGGATGGGTCATGTTTGTAACTCGTACACCATAACCGCTCCAGAAAGGAATGGATGGAGATCATGGATAGTTACAGATGGCCCCAACGTACTCCGAAGCTGTGAAAAGGATTTTTTATTTCAAGAAGAAATTTTGCATTTCCTTTGTGCTAAATTTGCCGACTAAAAGCCATCAAAAGCTGCTTACATTACTACTAACAGTTTGTGACGGTCGTTAGGAGTGCAGCACGGCTCCCTCCGGACCGGAGGATTATCCCAGATTCTTCGGCGAACCTGCCTTCCTACCTGGATTAATCCCAGAACCTTCGGCGAACCTTCCTGCCGCAAAAAGTCAGTGGATTCTTTCTCCTCACTTTATGACAATGATGTTGATGGCAACAAGTAAGCATCCTAACGCAGGCACTGCTAATTATTCAATTTTCATCCAGCTCTTTGATTTGGAAAGTATTACATTTTTTTTATCTCTCTTCTTGTTTTCTTTTTCCTCGTCCTACCATAAACAAAGTCAATAGATCATGTTCAGCGACGCATTCACGAAGTTTCGCCGTAACTCAGTCTTACGAAATCGTTGCTGAAGATTTCTTGCTCCTTTTTTTAATTATTCTAATCATGGATTCTTAGCCGAGTAGTTTATGATCTCGTGCATATATATATATATATATATATATATATATATATATATATATAAATTCTCTTATAGATTCCACCAGGTATCCTTGCCAAAATCACAAGGGGGATAGCCATGGACCCTAGACTGGAGGAAGCGTCCTATAATGGAGACTTGGATGCACTCTTCCAGCTCCTTGAGGAGGACCGGTTTCTCCTAGAGAGGCTCAGGCTGAGCACCACCTCTTGTGTCCCAAACAATCCCCTCCACATCGCCGCCCTGCTTGGCCATACCGATTTTGCTAGGGTCATCCTCCATCTGAAGCCTGGGCTGGCCAAGGATTCGAACGGGCATGGCTTCTCGCCGTTGCACTTGGCTGCTGCAAACGGACACCTACCAATTGTGAGGGAGTTGCTGGGGAGTAAGTTGGGCTCCGACCTCTGCCTTCTGAGGGACGAAGACGGGCTGCTGCCGATCCACACCGCCGCGATCAAAGGGAGGGTTCCGGTGTTGGTGGAACTGCTGGATGCTTGCTCTGAATCTGCACGCCTGAGGACGTGTCAAGAGGACACCGTCCTCCGTCTGGCAGTGAACGCAAACTGCTCTCAGGTTGTCGAGTTCTTGGTGGAAAGGTTCGACGATGGTGAGTTCCTCAACGCTAAGGACGCCAAGGGAAACACAATCTTGCACCTTGCCGTGGCTAGGCGACGACTCCAGGTATGGCATGCCCATCTTATGCTTTGTTTTGAGTTGTTGAAAAAAAATTCTCAGAGTTATAATCGAGTGAGCCCTTGGCTGAGTGATTTTCTAATCAAGAATTTTTTAATTATTCAAATTATTACTAGTAATTTTTTTTTTTTTTTTTTTAAATCTATTCATACAACTGAACAACTAAGAAGATCCCGTTTTCCCAAAACTAGATTAGTATTATTTTAAAATGCTCAAATTTGAATGTCAGATTGTGAAATTCTTGCTAAGCAAGACAGGGATCCACGTGAATTCTATGAATTCAAGGGGCTTCACTCCACTCGACGCGTTGTTGGAGTCACCGAGAGAGCATGATGACTTGATCTTAGCAGAGATGATTCGATCAGCAGGTGGAAAAACGACAGCAAGAGGAGAAGTGCGTCCAGCACGAGAGCAAAATGACGCTAGTGTGAGAGACTCTTCCATTTGGACACCATTATTCGGACTGACGCCAAGCCTAGACAATCGCCTGTGGAAGGACAGCGAAAATACTGAAGGCATTTTGATGGTGGTGGCCACGCTTATGGCAACCATTACCTTTCAACGAGAACTGAACCCTCCTGGAGGTTTTGAGCAGGAAAACAGGAAGGCGGTATTAGGCAACAAACTTTCGCTCTTCTTGAAGTTTGACGTAGTGGGATTGTTCACATCCCTGGGCATGATTCTTCTATTGATGTGCGTGGCCCCTCGGAGGAAGAGGATGGTGATGAAGTTCTTAGTCTCGATGATGTGGGCTTGTGTCTTCTCGACAGCGTTGGCTTTCTCCGTGGCCCTGTTTCAAATCTTCCCGGAATCTGTTCACCCCGCGGTGCTCGCCTTACTGAATGGTTGGCTCTGGATGTTCAGAGTCGCGGTCATATGGGTGGCTCTTAGATTCAGCGTGTCCTTGTTGAGGAAAGCTGGATGGTTCAAGAAGGAAGAGGAGGATTGCTGTCGCACTGGTGCCAAAAGAATTGCAGCTGCTCTGGTGGTGATTGCAGTTGCTGCCGCTGTTATTGTTGTTTGTATGGTGAAGTTTCCCATCTGGTTCGCCAAATTGGGGCTCCCTCCACCAGGCCCTGCCTTCTCTGACTGCGTACCAAGGCTCCCCGCCCCACCCAATGAACTGCTCGCTTTCGTATCCTATGCGCGACTTCGCCAATGACTTCTGGAGCGAAAAGAAGCCTGAAACGCCAGGGCTCTCCTTCCCTGCTCCTCACTTTCTGCCTTCCCTTCTGATGAGGAGGATAGCGAGCCATGCAGAATTGATGAGGGTGACATCCCTCGTTATGGATTGAATTTCTCTGTTTGTCAATGCGCTCGAGAAAGGGTTCTTCCACGGCAGCCCCCGTCCGTCGGCACCCCTGTTTGGGCCCTCCCTCGCCGTGATCGTGGTGGGTTCTCATCCTCGAGCCTCCATGCCGACGATGCACCGTTCGCACGTCCATCGCTGCTCCTCCATCATTGTAAATTAAGTGCTTTGTTTGGTTCACGCATGAAGGTTTGACCATGTGATCAGTTTTTTTTTTTTTTTTTTTTTTTTTTTTTTTTTTTTTTGACTTTGGTGAGCTTAAAAATTGAGGTTTTTCCAGCCCTTTATAAAGGTAAAAATAGTTATATTTATATTATTATATAATCTTCATAAGCAAATGATGAATCTTGTTGAACCCAATATCTACAAGGCATTTATGATGTTATATTGTTTTTAAATTTATTTTCATTCAGCGTGGATGGAAGACTTGCAAAGAAGATGGCTCAAGACTTTACAATTGGTTATAAACCATCAACTTTTTATTAATTAAGTTCCAAACATGTATTGGATTTTCTTTCTTCAACTCTTTCATACAACTCTTAGGATTGGGCCTTTTTAGATTTTTCTTTATCACTCTATCATGCAACTCTTAGAATTTGGCCTTTGATATCTTTCGCTATTGTTTGCTTTAGTCAATCACTCATTAAGTCTAGTCAATTTTGTGTTGTGATACATCATTCAACATCTAGGGTGACTAATGATTGCGCCCCACTCATTTATGTAGATGGCATAGCCGTAAAATATATTGCAGCTTTCCACTAACCGCAGCCGACCATCATTGATCATAGGTTCACTGTAACCCTTGATTGCCATCTAATTCAGCTAAATATGGATGTTAATTTTTTTAAAAAAAATAAAGTATCATATAATAACCTGTTAGGCATTATTTTTATTCCTTATTTTCTTTTATAAATAAAATCATAAAAAGGTACTATATATAAGAAAAATAAAATTTTATTTTAAAAATAATTTTTTACTTTTAAGAATAATAACATATTTTTCACTGCCATCATCAACATAATTTTCATCCTTGTGAATGCTTTTATCAAATCATTCCTACCCTTATTGCCATCTTCCTTACATTGTTAGCTTCTTGCCATCATCATTACCTACATCCATATTACTATTGCCATCATCTCTATTACATCATAACTATTATTGTTATCACCAATACAATTTTGTTATCACAACTATTATAACAAATATATTTAGTAACTTCAAATATAGTATCATTAATAGAAAAATTAATGAAACTAATAAATACAATGACTAAGAGAAAAAATAATATAGTTTGTTTATAAGAGACTAAGTGGATAGAAAAAAAGTAACAAAGATTGATGATTTCAAACTTTAATATATAAATAAAGATAAAAATAAAAATTAAGCAGGAATTATTGTAGATAAGAATTTAAAAGATGAAGTTGTAGATATTAAGATGATACGAGATAGAATAATCTAATTAAATTGATGTTAGGTGAGTCAATTAATATTATTATTACTTATGCTACTCGAGTAGGTTTAGATAAAGTTTTTGTAAGGATATGGATGGATTAATTCAAAAGATTTTTAGTAAAAAAAATATATTTAATGAAAGAGATTTGAATGGACATATGGGAAAATCTAATATAGGTTTTAAAAGAGTATGAAGATTATGGATTTGAAGATAAAAATAAAGAAGAAAATGCCATTTTAGATTTTGCAATGGTATATGATTTACTATTAGCTAATACATATTAAAAAAAAAAATTCTCATCTAATAACTTTTAAAAGAAGATATAATGCTAATCAATTAAATTTCTTTTTTATTAGAAATATTGATCAAGTATTTTGTAAAGATTATAAAATTATATTAAGTGAAAGCTTAATTATACAGTATAGATTGATGACTATGTACATATGCATTCGAAAATGGAGGAGAAGAACTAAAAAGTATGAGAAGTCAAGGATTAGGTAGTAAAATTTAAAAGAAAAGAAACTAATTGGTTTTAAGAAAAGAATGATGAAAGAAGGAAAATGCAGTATGGAATGAAAAATCAATACTATATGAGAAGAGATGTCTCATAGTATTAGAAAAATAGTTATAGAGGTATTGAAGAGTCATAATAAAAAAAGCCATATAATAAAAAAACTTAATGATGGAATAAAAAAATTTAATTAGCGGTTAAGATTAAATGAGAGTATTATAGAAAACTACCTTAATGTAAAAATAATGAAGTATATGAAAACTATGTATAATATGATTAAAAAAGAAGTTTAAAAAAGGTGTAAAAGGCCAAATATAAGGTATATGAAGAATTAAATCATAAGTTAAAAACTAAAGATAGAGAGAAATATATATATATATATATATATATATATATATATATATATATATATATATATAATTGTAAGGTTTAGAGAAAGAAAAATAAAAGATATGATTCAAGTTAAATGCATCAAAGATAATGATTATAATATGTTGGTTTACGAAGACAAAATTAAAGAAATATAAAGAAGTTATTTTAATAAATTATTTTATAAATAATTTAAGATATCTTACTAGTTTCATTGAAGATAAAATTATGATGTATATTCATAGAATTAAGATATCTGAAGTAAAAAAAAAGCTATGAAAAAGTGAAAATAGGAAGAGTTATGGAACTTGACAAGATTTTTTAAAGAATTAAAAATATTTAGATGATATTAAAGTGATATGGATGACAAATTTATTTAATAAGATTTTAGAAACTAAAAAAATGTCTCATTAATAAACAAATTACACTATAGTATCAATTTATAAGAATAAAGAAGATATTCAAAATTTCTCTAACTATCGTGATATCAAGCTCTTAAGTCATACTATAAAAATTTAGGAGAGGGTAATTAAGCATAAATTAAAATATATTACAAAAGTATTAAAGAATTAATTTGGTTTTATATCAGAAAGATTGATTATAGAAAAGTATAGAGAAAAGTGATAAAATTTTCATATGGTTTTTATTGATATAAAGAAAGTATATGATAGAGTCCTTAAAAAAAATATTATGGTGAGTTTTAGAAAAGAAAAAAAAGTATCTGTTAGATAAATTAACGTAATAAAAGATATGTATGATAAAGCAGTTACTAGTGTAAGAATTACTGGCAATAATATTAGTAAATTTTCTATTATAGTAAGCTTATATCAAGAATCTGCTCTTAATCTTTACATTTTTATTTTAGTTATGGATGAGCTTACTAGATATATTCAGGTTGATATTTTATATTGCATGTTATTTGCAAATAATATAATATTAGTGAATGAAACTAAGGTCAAAGTTAATTATAAATTAGAATTATGGAGAAATGTGCTATAATCTAAATGTTTTAAATTTAGTAGGATAAAGAAAGAATACATAGAATATAATTTTAGTACAATTAGAAATAGAGATGAATGTAGAGTAAATTTAAGAATCAGAAAGTTTCTAAAAATGATAATATTTAATATTTAGGATCAATTATTCTTAAGAAAGGAGAAATTGAGGACGATGTTATTCATAAAATTAAAACAAGTTGGATGAAATGGATAAGTAAAATTAGAATAATATATGATCGTAGAGTATTTATCAAATTGATAAAAAAATTTTATAAGATAACCATAAGATTAGCTATGTTTTATAGTATAAAATATTAGATAATTAAAAAATTATATGTATAGAAGAAATTATATTTATAGGTGATATATCTAGCGAGTATAGAAGTGAGGATCATATTTTAAGAAGGGAATAAGAAATCTCTTTTTTGACTGAAAGGAAGGGAACAAGAAATCATATTTACAATTAATAGAAATGGAGGGTTTGTTAAGACCCGCTAGAACAGACAAGAGAAAATCATCAAAACATACAAATGCATTCTCATCCAGCAAAATTAAAACAGAGGCTCTGAATCCATAGATATAAGGATGTACAGTTGATGTTGTTATGGATTTTAAATCCAGGTGGCTATATTTGATGTTGTTAGTGAGGGTTGTACACTGATCTATGCCATACCAGTGAGGATTATATGTTAGTTAATGCCTCACTAGTAGAGATTATTCTTAGTCGATTTCTAGCAAGTAAAAATTATATGTTAATTGATGCCTTGCTAGTGAGGATTATACATTGGTTGATGCTCTAATGAATATGCTAGTTGATGTTCTATTAGTGAAGATTGTACATTGGTTGACACCCTATCTGTTGGAATTGTATGTTGGCTCCTAATTGATTTTGAGCCCATGATCACAAACATAGATGGATTGTTCGCGATAAATTATGATAGATTTAATTTATTATTTTATATATAAATTGAATATTGTAAATCAAGAATTTTCTTTTCTTTATCATATTTGGATTGATAATGCACTTATATGCATGACATAATTATTACTAATTTATTGTACAAATTATCAAGTTAGGATGATCATTGCTTAAGAGTTGTCCTACTTGTTATTCTATTTTTCATTTTCTTTCAAATCTAAAGTAGTTGATCCGCTAGAGTACTGATAGAGGAGTATTTTATTTAGCGAGAGGAATCTATATTATGAATTAGGATTAATTTTGTTTATGTTATATTTAACATTGGATCATATTTGACGTTCGTGATGTAATTCAAATTATTGAAGATTTATTTTGAGCATGATGATTATTAAATTAAATATTATTTCCACTACTCAATTATTGGATGAAATCATACCATATGCATATACCATGGTGGTCTCATCTCTAACTTGAAATTTCAAGTTGAAGGCATGATGATTAACGTTGAAAATTTATACGTAACTATTATTAAAGTTCATTATTTAATGTATCATAAAAATCCAGCTATTGTAAATCTTTTATTTATTATCATTTGCTATGTTACTATAATGCATTTTAAGGATTGTTAAAAAAAATCATATATGGTGCATTGCATAGGTTATATACCAGATATAAATTTACAGTGGTAGAAATGAGGTCTTTTGATTGATAGGAAGCACAACCCATTAAACCAAACACCCATAATCCCGGTTTACAATCATGCATCACATGAGGACTCTTGATGAAACATTCTTTCCATGGGATATGGAGGTCGATTCACATGGCATGCCTCATCACATTTCTTTTTTCAAGTCTCAGCCAAATATTACAACCAGCAATGATATCCACACGAGCTGGACTACCTTGCACGTCATCATCTCAGGAAGAGAATTTTAATGGTCTGACTAATTTGAGCTGTGAGCCCTACAGCCCCTACAATCCACCCAAAAGACCCACCACTTGGATTGCAAGTTTTGCACCCAAAGCAAGGCTTCTTCCATTAGCTGCGATAGAGCCACCGTTCGGAACTAATGCAGAGCTTCTCAAATTAATTGCAAGGGAGCCTCTCAAGCAACCTTAGAGAAATATCCTGGCGAGCAAAAGCATTGAATGGGAGAAGAGCATTTAAGAGGAGCCTTCTCTCCCCTCATTCAATTCTTGTACCCCATCATCTGCTCTCCAAGAAGAGGTTCTGCCTCCCCACCCACTCCCAGCTCCAAAAACCATTAATCCTAAAAGAAACGAAGAATGGGGATAGAGAGATCCTGATACCCAACTTTCCAATCCAACTAGTCTCGTGCAATAAACACCACTGAGAGCCCCCTCTTCATTGCCTTTGCTTTATCTGAAGTAGCGTCAATAGGTTTAGCCCAGAAATAAATCTCAGCAAAAGATCCCGTGAGACATCTCAGCTCCCTCCACTCAGGCTCTCCTCCCTCACCCTTCCCCGTGAGACAAGGAGCGACCTCTACGCTCACGAGTTTTACCTCTCCTTCAGCAATGCCTCCCATTTTCGAACCCCTCCATCCCCCCTTCAAATACCCCCACACTCCACTGAAGCTGGAGAGCATGAAGTACCCAACAAACACTAGTCCCCCATGGAATCCAATCACCCCTTTGAGCACAAAAACCACCAGTTCTTCTTGTTGTCGCTGTTCTTCTTCTGGTCTCTGGCTCCTCTCGATGCTCGAAACCTCCGAACTTACATCGTCCAACTCCATCCACATGATATGGTTACTAGCCTTTTTGAAACCAAGCTCCATTGGCACCTCTCCTTCCTTGAGAAAACCGTGCTCTTGGAAGAAGAGGACCCTTCTTCTCGGCTTCTCTACTCGTACCACACTGCCCTCGAAGGCTTCTCAGCTCGCCTCACTGACGATGAGGCTTCGGCCTTGCGAGCATTGCCTGGCGTCATCTCGGTCCGTCCTGACCGCCGGCTCGAGCTACATACCACCTACTCCTACAAGTTCTTGGGGCTGAGCTTCGCGCCAGATGGAGCTTGGGCTAGGTCTGGGTTTGGTCAGGGAACCATCATCGGAGTGCTCGACACCGGAGTCTGGCCCGAGAGCCCCAGCTTCGATGACCGCAGGATGCCACCCGTGCCTCGCCGGTGGAGGGGTGCCTGCCAAGAAGGAGAGAGCTTCAATTCCTCCAATTGCAACCGAAAGCTCATCGGCGCCCGGTTCTACTCCAAAGGCCACCGTGCCAACATGCCGGCGAAGTCAGCATCAGCGTCGCCATTGGAATACGTCTCCCCAAGAGACGCACACGGGCATGGTACCCACACGGCATCAACTGCAGCCGGGGCCCTGGTGCCTGATGCGAGTGTCCTTGGCGTCGGAGCCGGCGAGGCGCGAGGGACGGCCCCCGGCGCCCATATTGCCGTCTACAAGGTCTGCTGGTTCAACGGGTGCTACAGCTCCGACATCCTTGGAGGGATGGATGATGCCATCCGAGACGGGGTTGATGTCCTCTCCCTCTCCCTCGGCGGCTTCCCAATTCCGCTCTTCGAGGACAGCATCGCGATCGGTAGCTTCAGGGCCATGGAGAAGGGTGTCATTGTAATCTGCGCCGCCGGAAACAATGGCCCTGTGCCGAGCTCCGTCGCCAATGAAGCCCCATGGATCACGACGGTGGGTGCAAGCACGCTCGACCGGAGGTTCCCGGCCTTTGTTCGGATGGACAACGGTCAGATCCTCTACGGCGAGTCCATGTACCCGGGCAACCTATTTTTGAAAAAGAGCGGGAAGCAGCTGGAGCTGGTCTACGAGACTGGTGGGAGGAAAGGAGCTGAATTCTGCCTCAAGGGATCTCTCTCAAAATCCAGAGTTAGCGGAAAGATGGTGGTCTGCGACCGTGGGATCAGCGGCAGAGCCGAGAAGGGCGAGGCCGTGATGGATGCCGGCGGGGCTGCCATGGTCCTGGCCAATACCGAGATCAACCTGGAGGAGGATTCTGTTGATGTCCATGTCCTGCCTGCGACCTTGATAGGCTACAAAGCGTCCATAAGATTGAAGAGCTACATCAACTCGACGAGGCGACCGGTGGCTCAACTAATCTATGGAGGGACGAGAATCCGACGAGTGAGGGCGCCGGCAGTCGCCTTGTTCTCGTCGCGAGGGCCGAGCCTGACGAACCCCTCAATCCTTAAACCCGACATCATTGCTCCAGGAGTGAACATCATTGCGGCATGGCCTGAGAATCTCGGCCCCTCGGGGCAGCAAGAAGATCGTCGGAGGTCTAATTTCAGCGTCCTCTCTGGGACATCCATGGCGTGCCCCCACGTCAGTGGAATCGTAGCTCTAGTCCACTCAATGCACCCATCATGGAGCCCGGCCGCAGTTAGGTCGGCCATCATGACGACGGCCGACATTATAGACCATGCCGGGAAGCCAATAATGGATGGCAAACGGGATGGCAAAGGGCCAGCCGGAGTCTTTGCTGTTGGTGCCGGGCATGTCAACCCGACAAGAGCAGTCGATCCTGGGTTGATTTACGACATCCAACCAGACGACTACATCATCCATCTATGCACTCTTGGATACACTCGGCCGGAGATCTTTACCATCACTCACAGAAACACCAGCTGCCATGAGGTCCTGCGCCAAAACAAACATTTCAGTCTTAACTACCCTTCAATTTCAGTAACTTTACGGCAGGGGAGAACATCGGTTATGATTCAAAGGACACTAACTAATGTGGGTGCCCCAAATTCGATGTACTCGGTCCAAGCGACTGCACTGCAAGGAGTGAGAGTAAGAGTGATGCCAAAGACATTAACATTCGGAGAAGTGAATGAAAGGAGAAGCTATACGGTTTGGTTCCTTTCAAACAGGGGAACAGTGAAAGGGAGAAGCTTTGCAGAAGGGCATCTGACATGGGTGCATAGCAGCAAGTCTCAATATAAGGTGAGGAGCCCAATATCGGTAACATGGGCATAGGAGTAGGATAGTTTCCAGCTCTCAAAAGATTGTTTTATAAAGATGTGCAATAGAAGTTTAGGAAATAGGATGAAGCTTCTTTATTATTATTGAAGAAGAAAATTGTCCTTGTATCAAGCCTTGTCACATGTAAGGAGCTATGGTCATCCATTTAACTACACATAGCTCAAGTATAATAATAAGATTCCTTTTTATTGCATTTGTGCCTCTTATTGACTTTTGGATGTTGAATGCTCCATCAGTATAAAGAAAATGAACCTAACTAAGCATACCGCCTGCAAAAAGATTTCAAATGACCAATGCATGCGACAAGCAAATCAAATTCCATCAGAATGAGCAGCTGTGATCAAAGAAGCTGAGGGTTGGGTGCTGATGGGCTGAAGTGATGAAGTCAACAGAGACATGCCATTTAAAGTGCTAGATGAACCTTAAATTTCAAGAAATTTACCGAACATCATGTAAATGTGAATAAGGATTTTTAAAGCTTGAGTGAAAAACAAAACATGAAGGATGGAAAAATTTGCAAGCTTGTATACGTGAAAGTCTTCTTTTACAGTATTTATAATTGAGTAGATGACTGAAATAATTTTCTAAGCCACTCTTTGATTGTGAAATGGTTTCAGTGATTTCTAGCTCAACCATCAACAACTGTTAATAATTAATATCATCTCCCCCTCTATGTTAAATGTATGAGATTAATTGTAGCATCTGAAGGTGGCATGTGGCTCAGTCCTTGCACCTTTCCAAGCGAACTGGCTAAGAATAATCTGCTTACCTGATTAGTTGGCTGCCACCAAGAGCTCTCAAGTACTAATAAAATTTCACGTAGAATTCTAAGCTAATTCATATTTTATAGATTTCTATCCCCAGTAATAGCTGCTTTCCAGCTTATCAAATGTGAAACGACTCATTGGTAGACAGATGTAAAAAGCCAAGACTAAACTAATACTATATTTGAAGAAGATTTCATCCGAAACAAGTGTATCTATGTCCTAATGCATGCTGTTGTTTATGCATTCATGAACCGCTTGTACTCATTGGCATCCACTCAGCACACGAACTTAAGCCTAATTCCTGTGCCCTAGATTGAATACATTAGCATTGTTTGCAAATAAAAAATTATGATAGTTAACTGGTTACTACACAAATCATATTAGCAACTGCCAAAGCAAAGCTCACTTAGTCTCCTTTCTATGAAGGTGTTACATACAAAGAACTATAACCATAATTAGCACAAGTTATCAATTCATCTGGAATATGAAATTCGAGAAGAAATCCCTCATATCATAAAAAAGTTTCAGTGAAGATTGATAGAAATCATGTCACTTGAACAGAGAACTCTGGTCTTCCACACGTAATTTAAACCATAAGAACATTGGAACTACAACTTGAAATACATTGGAACATATTATGATGAAAACTATCAGTAACATTGAACAAAATTTTGGATATTTGAAGATACAATTATATTAAGATAGGGGAGACAGAATACAGAGTAAAGGATACTGCCTTATTTTTTTATGAATTGTAAATCATTTGCCTGAGAATACCTCTCCATAAACATCATGAATCTGTCCCATTCTCGCGGGTTCCGCATGATATATTTGGCTTCTATTCTTGCAGGCTTTCCATTTACAAACTTGGCACTCACATTAACTGACTGTAGCACACCTTCCTCATCAATCATATAGAACCCAGTGATGTCACCAAGTTCACCAGAAGAGTCAAAGACAGAAGGTTGTTCAAAAATGAAAGTTGCGACACCATTTGTACCATCTCGGGATTTGGTTAGTCACATCAGGTATTGTCTGCTCATCAGTTCCTTGAATGAACTGGATTGCTGGCTTGACCATCATTGTTATTGGACTAGACATACAAGAGCTTACTCCTTTCCGGGTCCGCTTTGGACGAGCAAGTTGCAAGGACAGGCACTGAAAGTGGAATGGATGCCTCGGCAGGGAATGGTGGAGAGAGATACCAAGGCTACATGAGTTTGAAAAGTTTATGAATACACGCATCAATGAAAGAGATTTAATGTGCATTTCAAAGTGAAAGATTCTATTATAAGTTTAAGCTTGAATATTCCATGAAATAGTGATAAAATTCAGAACAAAATTGCCATAATAGGAAAGCATTTATATTAGAGACTTGGCATGCTGATGAAGCCCTTGACAATTAGTAGTAATGAGGCCTTTGGACTGAGTAGTTGAAACAGAGTATGGAAGAGCACGGACCTCAAGCAGGGGTGGCGGGGCAAGGTGGATGGGAACATAGAAACAGAAACAAACAGAGTTCTTGTATTGTTTGGACGTGCAAGCCAAGATAGCAGTATCTACTCAGTCTAGTGGAAAGAGAAAAAATTGGAGGTGTGTGCAACTTTAGCTGGTTACACATTTAGTCTTACTAAAGGTGGTGGTATTTGTATATTTTAGAAAGCTAATGAAGTGCACCCATGAGAAAAAAAAGGTTAAAGAACAAGAAAAAGGAATGTTTGGATATGTTTGTTTTTTAAGAACAATCCTATTTTTTATTTCTATTTTCATAAAAGATAAAAAATAGCTGTGAAAAGGCATTTGATGATTAAAAATAAAAATAGTTTTTTAGATAGTCTAACTCCAAAACAACATAAAATTAAAAATAATTTAAAAATGTTTTCATAGTTTTCTATCAAAATAAAGAAAAAAATAGAAAACAAAGTCTAGAGAATATAAGAACACAGGAATGAATAATATTTTCTTTAATTTTTTTCACCAATCTTTTTAAGAGGCATTGCTTATCATGAAAATAAAAAATAAAAAATAATTTTTATTCTCACTTTCTAACACATTTTCTAGAGATTAGAAAATAAAAATAAAAATTAATTTTAGAAAAATAAAAACAGAAAACATTCTTGAAAACCAAATGATATAGATTTTTGGTTAAAGGCACTTCCAATTATTACACTTGCATCACTACCAAACGTTGATGGTAGGGGGACATGTCTAGGTTCCTTGCTCTTAGGGGCAGGTGAATTGAGTCTTCCCATGTAAATGCCAATTATGTTACTTATAACTTGGCACATGAGCAAAGTGTCAAGATGTTCTAAAGTGACTAACTATCATCATCAGTGAAAAAACAATATCCAGCACTTTGACAAACATGTAAATGGATAAAAAAATTTAACAAAAAAAAAGAGAATATAGACTATTTGGTTCACTTGTTAATGATTCTGTTCATGTATTTCATATTCTATTACAACAAAGAGGGAACTAGAAGCGTCTAGACACTTTATATTACTCTTATTTTGTAAGGTTGACAGTTTTAAGCATCATTACTTGCACTAAAATGATTCTTAGCAGAACACTCTTCAAACCCTGCCAAGTATTGACGTGTGTCTAGCTAATATAAACAAAGCACTCTGCTATCAAAAAGCAACATAGTATCCTGTTGCATTAAGACGTCAGTATTACTTAGAAGTTTTAAACATGGAGTCTCTAGGTTATTCAGACTGTTCTTCCCCGAATGGTTCAAACTTTGCTAGAGTAAATTTGTCAGAAACTTGGATATTATTATTTTATTCCCTCCTTTTCAGCTAAAGTAATTTGTCAAAAAATTGGCATGCTTGCTTGTATATTTAATAACTGGAATGACATTTCTTTTCTGGTACATGGAAATGAATATCACAAGGGTTCCTGATCAGGCTTCAATTTCTGAAAAGATTAGCAGAAAGATGCAGATAAGAAAGGGAAAAAAAATCCATGTTTCATCACTTAATTTGCTTTATGAGTATCCTATACCTTGCATATTTTTCTCACCAGACTCAACTTATGACAAGGCATAATTAATTTTTAAGACTTCTGTTGATAGTTAATAATTAGGCTCAAATTTAGGTGGACATCACTGACCAAGAATTGCCATATACACTATTAAGCATTGTGTGGAATAATTCTTCTGCATGTTGGAATTGATAAATATGGAAAATATCTTCCTCGAAAAGATACATAAGGCAGGTTGACAAGAAAACGTATTATTGTCAAAGTCAGGAAAACCAAAGGACAGTTATTCAAATAATTATAAACATATCAAATAGTATAATATAATTTTCTTCTATTTCAAATAACAACTAGCTCACAGATCCTCTTTGAACAAGGATTTACAGAATTCACTTCCAAAGTGAAAACAATCATGCTCCCGAGATCTCCCCAAAATTTATCAGTATATCATAAAAATGTTTCAATGTTTGAGATACTATCATCATTAGAAGAGTCTTAAAAACATTTAATAGGCAATAGTAACAATCTCATGAGATGATAGTGAATTTCTTGGCTGAAACCTTGGGGCAATCCTTCACTGAATATATTCTCTTCTTACATTTTTATCTTTTTCTGCAGTCGCCATGCCTCTATCTTACAGCATTACAGTTATGAGTACTAATTTTTTATTCCTCAAAAAAAAAAAAAAAAGAGTACTAATTTTCTATTGTTTGCACTTCTCTCAAGCGTAGACGTTGTTCTTTCTAGCAATATTTGGTAATAGGCTAATAGCATGTACTTTACTAATAAAAAAAAAAAGAAGTTTAATTAATTCCCTATAGAAAAACCTTCAAATTAACCAATAAAAGATCAGAATCATCACACACTAAAAGGAATTATGCAGGAATGACCCTTTTTTCCTGTTCTCTGCGGATTTAGGACACATTTATTTATTTTGCAGGAATGGCTCAGTTTTGAAAATTTCAGATGCTTTTGCACTTGGCCTCATGCATGTATTCCAGCCATTTGATATATATGAAAAATGTATATATACATAGAAACGAATTATGCATTCAGTGTTAAAAATATGTAAATTCATTAAAAAAAAAAGGTGTATTCACAATCAAAATATGTGCATTCCACTCTCCTCAAACAAACGGCTGGGCCAGTGGTGAAATTGTCCAATTTTAAAAGCAAGATATCCGGGCAACAGAAAAAAATATGCATATGGGGCCCAAATCTGCATAAATGAAAAATAAAGTGAGCTGTTTTATAAGAGTGCTCGGTGTAATTGTCTTCTGATTTTATTCTTGTCCTCTTTTGATCATGGAAAGCCTTTATCCTTACAATTTATGTTATTTTCAAGTCTAGGAGAATCATGGAGGCTTACTAATATAAGCTTCGCATTTTCTTTTCTGCTAACTAGTATACTAGGTTTTCTGGCAAGCCCTTTGAGGATTGAACTTTCCCCAAAAGAGGGTTGGATCTTAGGTCATGAATAGGACATGAAATTGATCATACTTATAACCAAACAACAAGCACACAAAATGGGAAAACACTAGCAGATTAAGGTGACTTCAACGAATCTCATGCAACCTTGTAAGAAGTTTCAAGTAATTTGATAAGAAACTACACTCATATCAAGTCTATACTTCCACTAAAAAACTAGAAGAATTCTAACACTTTACCTAGGACAGAAGTAGAAGATAATCATACATCCATTAGTAGATAAAACCACACTTGCACACCATATGCCTAGTTCTATCTTTTGCTTGAAAGTTAATCAACACATAATTATATCCTTGAGTAATCAGCTCTTAATTGATGATTTGAAGCCTAATCATGTAGAACAATGACTACTCTTGGTTTGCTAGCCATGAGTACAGGGAAACACATGACAAAGAAAGAGAAGACTAATCCCACGTTTAATCAACACATTGGCTTTTCCTTTTTTTCATTCTTATCAGCAGCTTTTTTTCTTTTAGGAAATCTCCTCAGACCTTCTGAGACATTACTAAAATTCAAACCGCAATGGCTACAATAAAAAACATTGTTTTCAAAAACTTTTTGAGCCTTGTTTATCCCACAAAAACAAAAAAGAAAGAAATGAAATGAAAAATGTTTTGAGCCTTCCAAGAATCCAAAATCTCTTTTATGAGCAAACCCTTCCACGACTAATAAATCATAATAAAAATAATAAAAAAATCTTTAAGGAAAAAAAAAAGCATATAATGAAATAAAGAAAAAACAACTGAAGAAGAAATCTACTTTCGGTAGGCATCTTTTTATTTTTCCGGCATGATCATACACTCTTAACCGGATTTCCTTCTAATTGACTGAAAAAAAAAAAAAAACTCATTTACGAATAAGCATTAATGCAGATATTCTGAACCAGAGAGACCTGAAAGGGCGTGATGATGATGAAAGCATTTGCAAATGGACGGTGAGAGGGCAAGAGAGATCGCTTGGGCCATTCTTAGAAACAGAGGGAGAAAAGAGAGCGAGTGAACAAGAGGGAGGAAAAGAGAGAAAAAGAGGAGGCGGTGGCACAGAGGCGGAGAAGAGAGTGGTGCCTGGGTTGCGGTGTATCGCAAGGGGAGCCATCCAACCTTATTCGGACCACAAGTGGGAGAGTCTTCCGACTCAGACTCTCCAGGCCGCCCGATCCAACCGTACTCCAAAATTTCCAATCCGAACTCAATTAGGGCCTATAATTTGATGGTGTGCACAAATTGGCAAAGAAGAAGCCGCAAGATCTTTTAAATATTTTTTTTGAAAAAAAATATATGCGGGACCTCCTCAAATTTATACCAATATTTATCCCATCCATCTATACCTCGATGCATTAAGTTACGGCTACTAAATGAAAAATTAAATTTGCTTTTACAAAATCATATCAGCTTTAATTACTTATGATTTGAGAAGTTTGACCATTACATGTTAACTTCTCCTGCTAACCTCTTATGATGCAGATGGATGAGGGGAGTTTTTAACGTAACAAAATAAAAGTTTTAAATCTTGAAAAAAAAAAAATTAGGATCAACATGTAGATCGACCAAAGTTAAGGGGTCCCATTATAATTTCTTTTTTTTACAAGCTAAGATGGTTGGCTTGGATTTTTGTTTTCCAACGTGTGAATAACTCTATTCTACTCCGACAGAAGTCAATAACTTTGTTTGGGCCAATTAATGCTGGATTAGACTTCATTTGAGAGTGAAGAGTGGAGCTTAGGTTAGGATCAGATCAATCCCAGTGCTGCTATGTAGAAACTCGGTCTAACTTTCCATGGAGCTCTAACTTAAAATTGGGTCAGCACTTTTCAGCCCACGCCCTGGAAAAAGAATACTCTTAGAGCCCAATAGGGTGTCAACAATAATGGATGCACATTGGCCCGGCCAAGCTTATACATGCATGCATTAGTTATCGTTATAGAATTATTCCTCCAAGCACATCACATGTAGTAAACTAATAAAGCAATTCTGTTTATGCCATGTAAATTGAAGTCTGATACTACCTTTTGTTTGGGTGATAGGATAGGTTAGCTGGTCGTTGGATGGTCAAGGATTGGATAATCTTTCTTCTGACAAAACCTTAATTTAATATATACATATATTCATTTACCGTTCTCACAAAATAGTACCCATTATCATCCTACAAAGTAGGAATTTAAAAATAATTTAGGTTTAATGGCTTTAGAATTTCGAAAGGAAAAAGGATAAAATACAACATTAGAGAGCATGCACTCAAAGAAAAAGCATATAACTAATTTTCTAAGGCCCGAATGGCCCCTAAAGGTGACCACCTCAACTGAGTGCATATGAAGGCCCCAAGTTTGGAATTCTAAACACAAAAATATAAATAAATAAATAAATAAATACCTCTACAAAACCTTAAATTTCTTTCCAAATTCTTTTCTTGCTTTTCTAGTTTTCTTATAGGTAATTGAGAGAAGTTTTTAAGTTGAACCTTTATGTGATCATACCCATGATAAAAAAAACTTTGAACGAAATTATATTTATTCTACCTTAAGGATGCTATTGCAAGTTATCTGTCCAAGAGGGCAAATTTGATCCTTAGTTCAAGCCTTCCTCATTTCTCTTCTAATAATATTGTTTAAATTTTAATTATTTAAATTAATTTGAAAATATTAGTATCTTATTACCTTTTTTAGAAAACATGTATGCATACATATAAAAGGGGATGGAGTACACATTTTACTTTGAATGTTTGATAAGATATTTAAATATTTTAAATCCAATGATGGATCATTTCAATTCAAGAAATTCCATCATTGTAAGGAGAGGGAGAAACCTTGATCGTTGCATTACATTCTTAAAGATGTAGTTGGCCAAAGAAAGTGGAGAAGTAAACCCTTCGCTTTATTTAACTTGAAGTATAGGCTACTTCAAATGAAGGATAAGCTCTTGGCTGTATGATTGAAAATTTTCTTTCATATACTTCTTAATTTTTATATTGTAGCAGAACAAAATATTCTAGCTCCAATTTTTAGGGATTTCATTTCAGTCCAAACCTACCAATCATATTATACAAAATTAGTTTGACTTTATTTTAAGTAAATGGTAAGGTCTTCAAAGCTATGAATCATACTGCTAGCATAAAGGGTAGGCTTCTAAAGGTATGCCAAGCCTTTCTCTTGGGCATCTCACGAAATTATTTTCAATATATTTCAAAAAAAGGGGCATCTCACTAAACTATCTCCTGCAAAGCCCCACAGAGTAAATATCCTGAACTCATTATTCATCCTTTCCTCTCTAATACATCTTCTGTATTCAACTAATTTAAAAAGGCTTTGCCATAGACAAATCTTTGCCTTCTTCTGAGCAAAAGCTTTCCATACTGCATTATATAATGCAAACAAGACTCCATGATGATTGATAAATTTGTAGAAAAAAATAGTTATTTTTGAAAAAAATAGATTATCATAAGCTCTTAATATTATTAGTGTATTTAAACTTGGGTACTCTAATAAGACTTGCTGGTAAGTTAACTTTAAGATCTCTGAGAGGAATCTTAGAAAGAGGAGGCTTCTAAGTGGCATCAATATAGACAAAAACTACATTGTACTTGAATTGATGGATTTGTTAATTAGGTTAGGTATAATTTCATAAGAGCAATATAAAAAATAACCAATATGCTTTATCTTATCACTTCATTTTAGACTTTGGTAGTCAACTTGGGGTTCAAGGCAGAAACCACTAATCTAATGAAGCTAAGAACATATGTCGTCAGCTCATTATATGAATGGCCAACAATATTAATAGCACTTTAAAAATTACTTTGCCATATCTTCCCAATGAAACCAACTTATCTTTGGGCAGCAGAAGTAACCAATTTGCCAAACGAAGAATGTACATGTGGAGATTAGTGTTTTATCGCCCTTTAAGCAATGTATCTATGATCTTGTTTACTGTATACGAAGGTTGCTCAGTTAAAAATCGATCTCTTACTGTGAAAGTCCTTCCCGTGTAGAAACCAGGCTTTTTAGGCTGTGGTAAAGCCACACCTTCATTGCTCAACATAATAACTACTTCTGCCATCATTGGTCTATCTTCAGTTCCTTCTTGCACACATAAGAGACCAATTTGGATACATCGTAATAATTTAGACACAGGGTATGAAGATTCCACTGCTTCATCAAGTAGCACCATGCATCTATCATCCTCCCATAGTCTCCATGCCTATATAAAAACATAGACATATTGAAATGAACTTGAATTTTACTAATAATATGAAGAATAAGGTCAACATATTGTAACATTTGTTTGAATACTTACATATTCTGTAAGGTTTACGTGGGGTTCTGTTTGATTCACCATTCTATTTTTCTTGCCAGTTAGGATCTCAAGTATAATAACACCAAAGCTAAAGACATCAGATTTTACAGAAAAGATGCCATCCATTACATACTCTGGTGACATATAGCCGCTGCATACCATTTGCAGAATTAGTATATGATCTAATGATTGTAATGAATGTATATTTGCATAAATATTCATATAAAGGATGGCTTACTATGTCCCAATTACTCTCCTTGTATTCTCTTCATTTTGATCTCCTTTTAAAATTCTTGCAGTGCCAAAATCTGAAATTTTGGGATTCATGTCCTTATCGAGCAGAATATTGCTAGCTTTCAAGTCCCTATGAATTATTTTTAGTCTAGAATCTTGATGAAGGTAAAGAAGTCCTCGAGCAATTCCTATAATGATGTCAAGACGTTTTTGCCAACTTAACAATGCACCTTTTGTTTTATCTGATCCAACATTTAAATTTTTGTTAGCATTAGTAAACTAAGATGGTTTGACTTAGCATATTGTCAAACATGTATTCAAAGTAATTCTACATGTATAGGAAGTAATTCCAAAATTTCTTTCATGTGCATGGAAGTTTTAGAAATCATGATTAACCTTGCATTTATATGTCAAACACAATAAATATGCAGTGAATAGATACAAAACAAGCCCATAGCCTTTTAGAAACTTAGTCCAGTAATGTTGTTCCTATGGTTGTTTGCTAACATTTTCTTATCATTCCTTGTTATCCTACAATGAATCATTTCTAAGTTTATCCATAAGTTTAAAGGCTGAACACCAAGCAATTTTGATTTTTATTTTTGATGTTGAGGAAGAATAGAGTTTTTGTGAGAAAGATGCCCATTCTTAAATGACTGAAAACAACTCCTTAGAAAAAATGTTCAACAAATTCAGAATGAAATATGAAGTACAAATAGTTTACATATTACTTTTAACTCACTGTGTCTCATTTATGTTCTTATTTTAGTACATCTCTATTTTCTTTTGGAGAAGAAATTTTAGTTAAGTCCGTTGAAATTTTTGTTCTTAATGGTTTTTTTATAAGTAGAGCATCCTTGGTAGCAATCTTCCTACATGTGTTTTGTCTCATTTATTGCACCTGATCCAATGTTTGAGTGTTCGGATCAAATATTTCTGCCTCAACATATCCAAAATGATGCAATGATATGTAATTGCAAGATATCAGACTATTTAGCAACCATTGTGACAATTAATTTAACCAAGTTTGTTCATATATTTCACTTATGCTATAAAATGTTAATCACCCTGCATCACAAATAAACACAATATTTCGATATAATAAAGAAGTTGAGGCTGAACCAAATATGAAGGCGTCCAAGCTCTTATTTGGCATGTACTCATATATCAACATTCTTTCTCGGTGTTGGATACAACAACCAAGAAGCCTTACAAGGTTTCGATGTTGAAGTTTGGCAATCAGCGTGACCTCATTCTTAAACTCATCCAAACCCTGTGTGGAATCCTTAGATAGCCTTTTGACAGCAATTTCTTGCCCATCTCTCAATTGACCTTGCTAAGTTTTAGTTTTAAGATTTATACGACAACATAATCTTAAAGAAAACAATATCTTTATACTCAAATCAGACGATAAGTCAAATATTCTCATAATCAGAAAGTTAAGTACCTTATAAATAGGACCAAACCCCCCCTCTCCAAGTATATTATTTCTGAAAAAGTCATCAGTAGCACTTTCTACCGTAGACATGTCAAATAAAGGCAAATCCAGCTCCTTTCCTCCGCTTTCGTTAGAGCCAGAGTCGCTTAGTGTACCTAAAATTTCACTATTAATATAACTGACTAATTATATTAAGATCTAGATTTTAATTCTACTTGCATCACAGGTTTGAAAGCTATTTTTGCAGTAGTTGATTATCCACAAAAGAAAAAAAGAAAACAAAGAACTTATAACATAGAGAGGCAAAAAAAAAAAAAATCAAATGACGTGCTCATGTGCAAAGGAAAGGAGCACTTTTACCTTGATTTTGTTTCTTCTTTGATAAAAATAGTCCAAGGGACACCAATAGAAGAAATCCCAAAAATAAGGACAAGGAAATGACAATGACAATCACATGCTTCTTCTTACTGGAATCACCCTTCATGGTATCTGCACAGTAATTTTTTTTGTTGAATTAGAACTATTAAGCTGTCACATGATATTATGTGAGAAATATAGGAAAATAAGTTAGATATAGGTTTTAGAACAAATAAGTCCTGTTTCAATTAATCGGCTGCCATATATACACTGAAGCATTAACTCTTAGATGATTTACTTTAGTGTCACATAAGTTTAGGAGATGTATGCTGGTGCACATGGGACTTTGCCAAAAAGCAGCTTAAAGAAGCAGACGTATGAAACTTGGTTATTTACATGAAAAACTTGCAACTAAGCCGAAACATAAATTAATTTGATAAGGTTATATTCTGTTTTTAGAGATGTAAAAACCAAACCAAACCAAACCAAACAAACTAGCTAGGAATATCGTGTGATTGCACACCCCTAATCATAAAGCAATAAGAAAAAAATAATACGATAACTTTTGAGAAATACTATTTTCATTTTCCCATGCATTAATTTCCCAAGCCGGCTTTCCATGGTTATACCAGCGATATACCCCATAACATGGACGTACCTAGTTCGGAAGATGCAAGCCGCACATATAGATCTTGCCCTCCTTCTGTATACTCTTTAATATCGATTAGATCGCCGTACCATGTGAAGCATGCACTTTCTTTTCATCAAAGATACTGAAGGCCATGCAAGAACAATCCTTCAGACACCTCTCTCCGCAATCAGGAAGGCTAATATTTTTATCTACCGTAGCATTTGAAGCATCTGGCAGCTTGTCAGTCGCAGCGCACCTTTACAAATCCATCCCCTCTTCCACAATCCAAAGCAGTTCTCCGCACACAGCCATCAGAACCTTCTCCAAGAGCCCAGTTTTCTGGTGAAAGCTTGAAGGCACGAACCCTCTCAAACACTTGCACACAGGTGAGTCGTATTGCTATTGCAAACTCCATAGGCTCCATCACTCCGGCATACTCATCACACTGGTCGCTTCGGAGCCTTTGCACGAAGGTTGTCCATCCATGGATGGGGATCAAACCACACATAGCGATGAAGCTCTCCAGATTGTTCAGTACCAACCGCGATATTATGAGACTTGTTGATCATTTCATACGTGTAGTAGATCTCATCCTGTTTGATGACCAAATTATATGCATAAAAAAAGTTCGCCACGTTTGATCTCGGCTCGGCCGCTGAATCATAACCATTTCCAAGAGGCCAGATCGGAAACTTGAGAATTGTCCCGTACCGTAAGTAAAACCCCGGGTATCCGTGAGGGTCCATCTTGTGGTAGGAAGGCCCCTGGAGAAGATGAGGAGCTCTTCCACGATGTGAGATGCCAGTCAAGATTAAATTTTTTATTAAATCCAGAAAGCTTCATACCAGGGAGAAAGGTATCGGGATGGCCAGTCAAAGCTCTGCCACACCTAATCTTGTAGAACCATTGTTAGTTCTCTCCAATCAAGACAAGATTTCCTGAATCTAAAGAGTTGGACAATGGGATGATCGCAGATTTATGGTGTTTGTAGACCAGACAACATCAGCAGGCGTGACCATAGAGGGCAAGATTCACATCATTAGTGAGATTCAAAACTGCAGAAGTCTCTGTGATTGGGCTAGGCTGTCCCCATTGGCAATGACACACAACTGTTGGAATTGGTTGGATATTCTTGTACCATATCCCCAAGTATCGGTTTGTCCAGTACTGGGAGTGAAGAAGCCTGACTCGAAGATCCCGCTGGCTGAAACCAAGGTCTACTTACCATCCTCAATGTGTTGGTCTGGAGTGATCATATCTCTTCCTTGGGAAAGAAAATTGAACAAGAAGAAGAAGAAGAAGAAGAAGGAAAGAGAGAAAAAAGTGGCTAAGTTCTTTAGTTTTGCCATGCTTGCTAGATGCACGTCTCCAAGGAGCATTTTTGAAAGCAAAAATATCATGGTGGTGAAGGCTTCCGCTATGAATCTGACTGAGGTGATTCCATCTGTATCAAATGGTATCAGATTTTCTACACGGATCTTTTGTCGCCATAATGAAATAGAATGGCTTGGTCGGCAGGGAAAGTTGCCATTGCCTT